>JAJAQA010000005.1:8789741-9389741 GCA_021464565.1 Rutilus rutilus | reverse complement strand
GACAGTGTGTCCCTGAAACTGCAGAAGTCCCCAACTGGAGAAACTGTGAGGTACAGAGTGGAGTGCCAGCAGGTGAAAGCAGATTCTGGCTCTGAGGAACAGATGATTATCATAAACACAGCTGATGAAGATTTTAATCTGACTGGATTGGAGTTTGGAAAGCAGTACTTGATCCGCTACAGGATAGTGGGTAAAGTGGGAGTGAGTGAAGCCAGTGACACTATCGGCCCCTTACCGTCTTCAGGTGAGTGTCATATGCACATTTCTTTGCATTAATCTTTATCTTAAAATCTATCTATCTATCTATCTATCTATCTATCTATCTATCTATCTATCTATCTATCTATCTATCTGTATATATATATATATATGTGTGTGTGTGTGTGTGTGTGTGTGTATATATATGTGTATGTGTGTGTGTGTGTGTATATATATATATGTGTATGTGTGTGTGTGTGTGTGTGTATATATATATGTGTGTGTGTGTGTGTATATATATATATATATATATATATATGAAGAGTTCAGATGCAAAAGCCTCTAAATGCCATCTGAAATTTTCTTCTAGAATGATCATTTTTATCAAGCGTGTATATTTAAATTCAATAATTTCACTTAAATGGCAATGAAGATTACCTATTAATTGTCATTTAAGTGAAATTACTGAACTTAAATATACGCGCTTGATAAAAATGATCATTCTAGAAGAAAATTTCAGATGGCATTTAGAGGCTTTTGCATCTGAACTCTTCATATATATATATATGTCACCGGGTGACGAATAGGAACTACGACGAACGGAACGAGTTCCCTTGGGGAAACAGTTCCGGTGTAACACCAGGCCGTTCCGGCGGCCTGTCATGACCGCCCATATTGATGAGCAACAGCTGCAGTGGATAATCAAGTGGCTATTTGAGTGTGTGTTGGGAACGAGTGAGGGGTGCATGGCGGTTTGGAAAAGAGAGAAGCGGCAGGTTGAAGGGAGGAGTGTGCAGGCAAGCAGAGCGGTCGTGATCAAAGTCGAGGTTACGAGAAGACGAGAGGCAGAGGCGGCAGGACGGCAGCGGAAGTAAAGACGGTTGGCGTGGCGAGGGAAACGAGTGGGGTCTGAATTGCAGATTGTTGGTCGAACTCGGTGTCTCCCTTTTGAAAGTATCATCATAGTGGATCTGCCGGCCCCGACGAGCTGTAGTGAAGGTACACTTTTCACTGTTAAGCGGTGTGTCATTGCAGTGTCTGACGATTGAAGTGAGCACGTTGAATATTTAAAGTGGTTTGATACATGCACGAGTGTTTGAACGTTTGATGTTACCAGCACTTTGAAAGCTTAGTCGGAGACCGTCTAGTCTGGTGGAGTACCAAGAATTATTGTGACCATAGAGAACCTGTTATCCGCCACTGCATGCTGCCATCGCTGTCTTGTGGTAGGAAGACTCAGTTGTTAACTGCTGGATTCTGTACTCACCACTGTTGTTCTGTGAACATAGAGAAGCTGCTATCCGCCACTGCATGCTGCCATCGCTGCCCTGTGGTAAGAAGACTCAGTTGTTAACTGCTGGATTCTGTACTCATCACTGTTGTTCTGTGAACATAGAGAACCTGTTATCCGCCACTGCACTCTGCCATCGCTGCCGTGCGAGGGATCCTATTATCCGTCGCTGCACCCCAACTGCCGCTGGCCTGTGAAAGGAAGGTGACACCCAGTTATCTGATGCTGTCCTGTGAAAAGAGAAAGCCCACTGTCTGCTGCCACCCACCTGTAGTTCCTTGTACCCTGTGTATTTTTACGTAAAGTGTAGTACTACCACACGTACATTTACTTACGTTTTAATACACAGAGAAACGTATAATACTGACATATTTATAGCACTAAAACGCAAAATATTTATGTATGAACAACTGATATACACATTTGTACGTATTCCTATTTATGAATATTAAAATAGTGGCATTAATGTTTTGACTCTATTGCATTCGATTGTCTTATCAATTACGTTTTCAGCCGCATTTATTTATTGCAGTTTACTCATTTACTTAATAAGAAATAATAACATTTCGCTCTGTTTGTGACTTCTGCTGCAAACTCATTTCAGAGGATTATTACATGATGATGTTAAACAAGACTAAACTTTAAAACCGTAAAATGAATAACATTTCTTTAATCGTTTAACCATTTTGTAATATTTAGTTTGTTTGCCGTGAGACACAAAAGGCGTTTTCTCCTATAGAACAATAGTTGACAATAGAACCATGAAATACACCTGTACGAAAGCCCAACAACGCCCCCTGGAGGTATCTTTATGTATGTGACTTTGTTGGTGCTTGAATGGGCATGGACAAGTCAGGGCATTTCTGAACCAGTGTCAGAGTCTATATACACAGGCGGAGAGACTGACTTGTTTTCTTGCACAAAATGGACTGCTGCATGTGTGTTGTTTCCGTGAGTGATTGATTAAGTAGTAAGTTATCTGTTCACATTATGAAATAAATGCTTTTCTCCAAAACATGTCGACCACAATTATTGGCACCCCTAGAATTGTTTCTGAGTAAAATATCTCTGAAGTATATTCCCATTAATATTTACCTTTATTTAGCACACCAGGGTGACTAGGAACATGAAATTGTCTAGCTATGACTTCTTGTTTCACAGGAGTTTAAATATGATGAATACACAAAGGCCAAATTTCTTTAATCATCCATCACAATTAGTAAAACCAAAGAATATAGTTCTGATGTGCATCAAAAGATTGTTGAGCATCACAAAATAGAAAGTGGCTCTAAGAAAATAGCTAAAGAATTGAAAATCCCCATTTCGACCATCAGGGCAATAATTAAGAAGTTCCAATCAACTAAAGATGTTATGAATCTGCCAGGAAGAGGACGTGTGTCTATATTGTCTTAATGCACGGTGAGGAGGAGAGTTTGAGTGGCCAAAGACTCTCCAAAGTCTTTACACAACCACATGTTGTTTGGGAGGGTTTCAAGAAAAATCCTCCTCGCTCCTCCAAAAATAAACTCCAGCATATTCAGTGGTCAGACACGACTGGATCTTCAAAAAGGACCGGATTCTATGGTCGGATGAAACAAAAAAAAAGGGCTTTTTGGCAGCAAACCCAGCAGATGTGTTTGGTACAAACAGGGATAAAAAGTACCCCATGCCTACGGTTAAATATACTGCTGGATCTTATATGTTGTGGGCCTATTTTTTTGCTGGAGGTCCTGGACATCTTGTTCAGATACATATATTCATCATACATGTATTCATATACATCAGGTATTATGGATTCTAGCAAATACCAACAGATCAAAAATCAAAACCTGTCTGCCTCTGCTAGAAATCTTATAACGGGCCATGGTTGGATCTTCCATCAGGACAACGGTCCAAAACAAACATCAAAATCATCACAAAAATGGGTCACTGAGCACAAAATGAAGCTTCTGCCATGACTGTCCCAGTCCCCTAAACTGAACCCTATAGAAAATGAGTGGGGTGAACTGAACTGAAGAAGCACCAACTTGAACTTGTGAATCTGAAGGATCTGGAGAGATTCTGTTTGGAGGAATGGTCTCTGATCTCTCATCAAAACTCATCAGGCATTATAGAAAAAAAAGTCTGATGATCTGTTATCTTGGCAAAAGGAGGTTGCAAAAAGTATTTAATAACAGGGAGCCAATAATTATGGCCAGCGTGTTTTGGAGAAAAGCATTCATTTCATAATGTGATTTACCCCCCACTTTCAATTCTTTTACTTCAATGAAAGGTTCGATTTTTGCGAATTTTTTGAATGAAAGATCAAAAGGATAAACAATGCAGATTTATTTTTTTACAGCCATTT
Organism: Rutilus rutilus; assembly: GCA_021464565.1. Classification (NCBI taxonomy): domain Eukaryota; kingdom Metazoa; phylum Chordata; class Actinopteri; order Cypriniformes; family Leuciscidae; genus Rutilus; species Rutilus rutilus. The sequence goes on along the minus strand of JAJAQA010000005.1, from coordinate 9,385,905 downwards.
TTGATCATATTTACCAGGGGTGCCATTAAGTCTGACCACAACTGTATATATTTAGATTCTAAATTCTCGTGAATGCAACTTGAAGACTCTTTAGCAAAGTAATGCAAACTTATGTGTTGCAATCTCTCTCTCTCTGGCGTCTTGTTGAAAGAAAACGCGAATGTGTGACGTAGTGGGCTATGTGGGATTCCGTAGTGTAAACAAAAGGATAGCGGGTGAATCAGTCTGAGTTTACAGTGCGAATGTAGTTACTGATGCAGTCTATTTTTCCAGTTGAATGCTAGCAAGCAAAAGTGCCCTTATGCTGTGAATGTGTAAGTTACCACTGAGAGAAATAAAGCCCGAGTTCATTGCTGAAATCGACCGAAGCATCATTGTTTGTGCTTCGGCTCTGTTAGCCCGGATCACTAGACGCAAGTTACCTGCCACGAGCCAAATTATTATGTTGAGACCAGCTCGCTCCCAACTACGGTTCGGAGCGTGAAAGCTGTAAAGGTAACATATGGTTTACAGATACTACCTCATATTTAACATTTAACACGTGATTTACTGTAACTTCTGTTATGTATAGTGACTATTCTTGTTATGCTAATCTGCATAAATTCACAAAATCTTCATAAACACAACATAAATTCACAAAAGACATCCATTTTATTCGCTCGTTGTAATCCAAATGTTTAGAATCCACACGTTTGCAAGAAACAGATCCAAATTTAGACTTTTATCCAGCTCATTGGTGTTGCTATTTTGAGGAACTGAAATAGACTGAGCCAATAGAGCCATTGACCAACAGAAACCTGGCCTAAAGTCAATGGTGCAGTATTTTTTTTATTATTTAAAGAGCGCGTTAGTAATGTGAGCCTATAGGCGGGTCCACAACGCGCATACACTCTGCTTATTACACACACACTCTGCTTATTACACACACAGGGACGCACAGCAGCACACAAACATGCCAAATATTAAAAATAAAAGGATTACAATGTAAAAGATTATTATTGTGTACATAAAGATATGGTGGAATGAATCTGGCTTGTCCCGTAGATGGTCTGCTTCTGCACTTTTATCTCATGCGCGCTAGCAGATCCGTTTCCTCTCTGGAGACGCGTTCGGTCTTTCCATTATCAAATCCCTCCATGTAAATAGCGAGTCCACTATGACGCGAGCACAACTGGCATTTAAAGGGAATGGGAGATGAGACTCTGATTGGTTTAACGCACGTAAATCCCAAAACACACCCATTACTCATTAAGAGAATAGGGAGGACCCTTTTAGACCATGAGCCGGGAGCGTAAAACTAACTAGCCGTCGTTAAACTAGCAAAAGTGGATTCAGACACGCCCTAAGTGAACTTGCGCCCTGCGCTTTAGACCATGCTCTTAGATCCTTAAAAGAGGGCCCTATATCCCCATTAAAAATTTGTACTTCTGTACTTTTTGACAACTCTAACTCACCATACTCTCTGTTGTTCTGTTGTCAGTTTGTTCAAGTCTTTGCATTGATTAAATGCAGTATATCTGACAATAAAGCCCCATACTCTGTGACTTTAAGTAGACACGATTTATCACTGCAATGCATCTGTGAACATGAAGGAAACTTCTGATATTTACGAATGATATTTACTGTTAAAATCACCCATTTAAAATCCTCCTTATTCTATTGATATGCATTTTTGCATATTAATGATGCATTTTTATGATTTGAATAATTAGGAGTAAAATGTGGCTTCCATGTATTCACAGAGAAATTCTCATAATCAGTAGAATTATAATTCTAATCAAATGATTGAGCATGAGACATTTATTGATCAATCAGTGTCTCTTTGAGGAATACTAATAAGTTAATAAGAGGTAATAAGAGATAATAAGAGGTTGAGGTTTAATCCAAGTCCTATGAAGCGATATGATTACTTTGTATGATAAACAAAGTTAAATTTGAGTCCTATTCCCTATCCCCACACACAATGTATGCAATGTTGGGGTGTGTGTGTGTGTGTGTGTGTGTGTGTGGACCCGCTCCTGATGATAACCACACTCTTCATGTCTGCTGATTTCCACAGATGTTCCTGAGACCAGGAACGACTTCCTTCAATGTAAGTCAGTAAGAGAACGAGCAGAAAAACTCTGAGTGTGTTCATGTTCTTCCTGTAGAAGCTGAGAGAAAACATGACAGAAGAGTTCTAGAGTTGATCATGTAAATGATGATTAAACTGTACTAAGTTTAACTGACACTGATGATCTATTGAACATGAAGAGTTCAGCAACATTACACACACACACACACACACACACATTCTTGTACATCTATCTTTATGAGGACATTCACTGACACAATGCAATCTCTAGCCGCTTACCCTGACCTTACCCATCACAACTAAGTGCCTAACCCGACCCCTGACCCTAAACCGACCCTTAACCTCATTATAACCTTATCCCTAAAACCAAGTCTTGACCCTCAAACTCTCCTTTAAAGGCTCTCAGAAACTGAGGACCGGCCAAAATGTCCTCACTTTACTCTCTCTGTCCTCACTCCAATGGTCTAAAACTCAAACTGGTCCTCGCAAAGAGAGTTGTACAAGTACACACACCACACACACACACACACACACTCCCTCACACACACACTCTCTCTCACACACAAACTCACGTATGCACACACACTCAATCACACACATACACACAAACTCTTTCGCTCTCTCTCTCTCTCTCTCTCACACACACACACACACACACACACTCACACAAACTTAGACACACACACACACACACACACTCTCTCTCTCTTTCTCACACAAACACACACACACACACACACACACACACACACTTCTGATGATCTGTTGTGATATTAGTAAGAAGAGTTTTGAAAATGTAATTCTTGCTTGTGAAAATTGTGGCAAAGCAATTTAAAAAACTGTAAAAGATCAGACAGTTTCATAATTCCTGATTACAGAAATATTTGACCATAAGAATCCTATGTTTTCTGTTTGGTAACCATGGCGATTTCAGTCAGAGCCTCATTCAGGACAAAAGCTGTTACAGAATGATATTTCTTTAGTGCTTTATTATCATTGGTTGCTTACAATCCTAAATGAACGAGTCAGATCTGAAATGAAGACTCAAGATAGAAAGTTTCTGTAATTGACCCTTCGCTAAGCCCCGCCCTCCTTAGTTACTGTTGCTACGCCTGTCAAGCTTTTGCGCCTGGCACGTCTATTACAGTATGTATGCACTGGTTTCAGACATTCCTAAGGAGATAATTAGTCATTTTTGGCAAACAGGTGAAAATATGAGAGTGCAATACTGCAGTATGCTTTCGAGGGCTATATCCACGACATAATATGCAAACGATTAGAGAATAATTTCATCAAAATTGAAGTTAAAGCATAACGTTAGGTCCCAGCGCAAGCAGCAGCCGCCTCATATGCTGACCATTCAAATTGGAAACACACAAATTTGAGGAACAGCTTTGTGCATGCCCAGCAGGGTAAGTGAAATTTTTAAATATTCTAATATTTATAAAACAAACAGCTTATCCATATGTATTGTGGAATAAACACAAGACATTAGCCTGACCACTTTGCAATGATAACATTCTCCCGCTTATATTTTTAGCGCGCCAGGCTAACGTTACTGCTCACACGTTGGACTAACTTACTGTTATGAACTGATTAAGTTTGCATACCAACCTTTTCCTTGGAGATCTCCGGCAAGCCCCGTGATGTTCCCTACTTTTACTAAATACCTTTTACTTTTACTAGAACTAACGGGAGAGTCGCGATCGGATTGGGGTAACGGTTTGGCCGTCGATTAACAAAATGTTGAAATATATTTTTAAGTAACGTTAAGTTATGTCAGTGAGCCTCCGTCTTGCCTTTAATCACACTGCTTGATCCACGAGCTGGACAATAACTTTATTCTAGAGCTGCTATAAAGCCAAAACACTTTACTTTTAATTTCCTATTATCAATGTAAAGCTGCTTTGGAACAATCTACATTGTTAAAAGCGCTATATAAATGAAGATGACGCCCGGCATTTCTCCCTTTGGGTTTTAGGTTTCGGGAAGGGAACAAAATCCACCACCCCGTCCAAACTTTTAGGATACCGGGTATCAGATTTGCACAATCCATACGCACAACGCTTCGGCATGTTTCCCTCTCGCTCGAAAGCTTGCCAGACCTCCCGCGCCTAGTTACGGTTGCTAAGCCACGATTGGCCTGTGGCGGTTTTCGGGCGTGGCTTAGCGAAGGGTCAATTGAAAGTTTCTGTAATTCACTGATGTGTGTTTTCTCTCCATCAGATTCTCATCAGTTCACTCTGGATCCAAACACAGCGAATAAACACCTCCGTCTGTCTGAGGATAACAGAGTGATTACTAACACTCGCACAGTCCAGCCGTATCCTGATCATCCAGACAGATTTGATTATTATGAGCAGGTGTTGTGTAGAGAGAGTGTGTGTGGACGCTGTTACTGGGAGATTGAGTGGAGTGGGAGTGTGTATATATCAGTGTCATATAAGAGCATCAGCAGGAAGGGACGGGGTGCAGAGTGTTGGTTTGGACGTAATGATCAGTCCTGGAGTTTGATCTGCTCTTCCTCCAGTTACTCATTCACACACAATAACATATGGACTAATCTCCCTGTAGAGCCCATCAGCTGGAGAACAGGAGTGAGGAGAACAGGAGTCTATGTGGATCACAGTGCAGGAACTCTGTCCTTCTACAGCGTCTCTGACACACTGAGCCTCATACACACAGTCCAGACCACATTCACACACACACTCTATCCTGGGTTTGGGTTTTATTCTGGATCATCAGTGAAACTGTGTTGATGAATGAGAATAGACTGATGAGAGATTCTACCCATAATGCTTTGAGCTGCATGATAAATCAGTGACAGTGAGATGTTCTAGAGTCTCTTATTGTCTCTTCATTACATTAATAACACAGCTGAACTTCTGTCAGTGAAATAAAGAGAAACAGACAATGATACACAGAGAAGAGAGAGGAAATATGAGACACAATGAGACTCACTGAAACATGTCTGGATGATACGAGCAAAACTAGACTTTCAACTCTAAATTCAGTTTAAGACATTCAGAGATGTTTTATCTGAACTTCTCGATCTGTTCAACACATGATTCCTCTGCTTTGGGTTATGTCTGTATTAGGGCTGTCAACTTTAGTCATTTAGTCGACTAATCGGTCGATGCCGTCTTGGTCGACTGACATTCTCATTGGTCGACCAGTCGCATAATTATTTTTTTTTTATTTTTTTCACCAATAAAGAAATTTTCATTGATTTACTCCTTGATATTTATTACTTTAAAAGCAGTTATATATTACTGTATTCTAAATATAATTAACCTATAGTTTTATCCCCAACTTTAAATGCTTTAATTTAGGCTATTTTGTAACAGCGCCACAGTTTAGCGCACCACGTAGAACACTCGGGAACCGCACCTGTGGCTGGCTGCACTGCTGCTTCGCGCTCAGTAAGGGTAATCTCTATGTGTCTGTCTGTCCGTTTGCATTTTGATTATTTCGAGAAACATTCATCCAGTCGACTTCACAAGGGAGTGCAGTGTCGCATTTGGTGCAATATAGACAGACACGCGAGACGCGACACGTTCAGAATTATTAGTAAACTACAGAACAGCGCGAGCGGGAAGCGGCGTACCTCACGCGAGCAGGGCTATATTCTCCGAGAACGGACACTGCACTAGTGATATAAAACGCACACAGTCTGTTAACTTAAGCAATACTTTTAAGGTAGTCTAATATTTTTCTGACTAACAAATTACTGACACAGTAAAGGGTAGATTTAAATAAAGAAAAACGAAATTTAAATAAAGAAAAACAAATTTTAAATAAAGAAAAAACGAAATTTAAATAAAGAAAAACGAAATTGAAATAAAGAAAAAACGAAATTGAAATAAAGAAAAAACGAAATTTGAAAAACGAAATTTAAATAAAGAAAAACGAAATTAAGTTAAATTAAAAACTAGATTAATTTAGATTGATAATAACGGGTAAAAAGGCTAATACATTTTGTTTCTGTTATTCTATTTTCCACAATGTCAAAGCAACACAGCTTAACCCAAAACACAAGCTCAGGCACTTCTGTCCACACACACTCCGCTGTTCTGCTCTAGCCAGAGAATACTCCTGTTGTATGAACACTTTAGAAGGCCAAGAGGAAGCAAATATATTAGGTTTGGTTCCTTCAACTGTCCATCCTATTAAAATGGCTATAGGCTATATAAGATAATTGTAAAAAAAAAAGATTTTATAGTGTTGAACATTCAAGCGCGAATGAGAACTGTTTCGAGAGGGATGCCAGGTGTGTAACATTTTTTTTAATAGAAATTCCGGTAACGTTAGCTGTGCTAGCGGTCTCTTGGTTCTGTGGTGGACTTGACGGCGTTTCATCCTTGCAAATACTCCCTGGATCTTTTAACAACGAACCCCTCTGTTGTTGGTGTGCTTTCTCCTTCAAAAGTCTCGATTCATGAACGATCCGTTCATTGCGTATGTCAGGTGACAAATGGAAAGACTCGGAAGGTTAAGTAATTATTATGTTCCATGTAAATTATTTTTGACTGCATTATAATGATTTCTTAATTCAGAATACATATCAACATTGCGTAGGTGGATCATGTGATGGGGAATTTGGCTGTTAAATGTATAACATTTAAAGCCACTTAAATTAACGAAATTACTCTAATAAAGATTTGTTCATTTTGATGAACGAGATCGTACAAGAGAGTCAGTAAAATGATCCGAACTTCCCATCACTCAGTCATGACTCGTGAGAGCAGGGGGCGGGGCGGGGCAGCGGCAGCTCAGCGAATCATATAGCCTATTTTGTGAATTGTTCATCCCGGTTGGCACACATTTTGCTGCCCTTACAAAAAGTGCCGCTCTAGGCAATTGCCTAGTTCGCCTATATGTGCGCCGGCCCTGCGTCTCACCCAATTTCCCAAACATCCTATTTTCAGGTCAAAATGAAGCTCTACACTCAAAACCATTTACTCTTGCTGAAAAACCAAACTTTGCCCTCAGACAGGACACACAAGCCCTCAAAATCACACACACTACAACATAGTCTAACACACTGGTGCAATAAATTCAAAACAACATTTCCAAAACTGGTAAGTTATGTTGCTTGTGGTTGCTTGTGGTTCCCCCCTCACAACATGATGAACACAAAATACACAACCAATGGATACATTGGCACATTTTTATTCATTCATGTACTACACAGTACAACACACACACAAAAAAAAACAAAAAACTTTTTTTTTCTGTTTTACTCCTGTTTACTTTTTTTTTTACTCTCTCCTCTAAATTTTTTTTATAATATTTACTTAAGATGTGTGTGCCTATCATATGACAGTAAAAGCAAAAAAAGCAAAAAAAACCTTATTCTAATATGGAATTGTATTGGAATGGTAAAGAATGTTGGTACGTGACAGGAGGGCCTCCACTCAAGGAGACAATATGATGAACACGTCTAAGAATGTTCCACATATGCTTCCACATTCTGGGAGTCAAGACTATAAAGGAGAAAGGATGCCCTCCCTTCACTGTCACACTCTGCAGCCACACTGTGTGACTGTACGACTGCTGGCCTTTTCTTGCAAGAAAATACACCTCATCAAAAACTATGGAAATGTTTGTCTTTTATTCAGTGATAGAATTTTGTTTGCCACCACACCTCCCTAAAGGTTCTTGAGGCGACGGTGAAGCGACTCAAATTTGGCCTTACTTGTAGCCCAGCCTCCCTCATAGTCACACCATTGACAAACACATGGGCAACTAGAGTGGCTTGAATTTCATCTGAGACTGCTTGTCTTCTTGCCCTTGCCCTTCTTCCTCCTCCTTCTTATCCCTCCTCGATCTCTTCCTTCATGTCTTTCTGGATCCATTGTTCCAAAATTCAATAAACTGATTTGGGCCCTTTTATATACAGTATCTACTGAAGGATCTGATTGATGTGTGTTAAATTTTGACTCTTAGTGTTTCCACCTGGATAATTGTGTGCTAACTGAGCTGAAGCTGTGCTGACTTGAGTGAACAATATTGAATGCTAGTGCTTTATACATGACAACATGGTCTAGGCAATGAGAAATTAAGGGATTTGTGTGTAGAGTTTTGCAGTGACAGTTCAACAAATCTGACTGTGTCAAAACAGGGAATAGTGTTTATAGTTTAGGGAAATGGGTGTGCTTTTTGATAAATGGCATTATGATTTTGAAATTTTAGTTCAAAAGCCTGGTTATAGTGTTTAAGCAATCGAGAAAAACTGTAATGTCATAGTTAACTCGCAACTAATAACACATTTTTATCTATTCTAAATGTCCCTTGATTTCTTATTATCCTATTTTTTCTCATTATAATAATAATAATAATAATAATAATGATGCATTTATTTTTTATAGCGCTTTTCTAAACACTCAAAGATGCTTTACAGTTAATTGGTTTACATAAAAAAAAAAGGTATAAAGACAGGGTTACATAGATAGCACAAGAAATGAAAACACATAGGTACAAGCAGAGGCAAAGCAAGAGAGGAGGCGATGAAGGGGATGAAGATGAAGAACTGGGGAAGTCTGTTAACAGGAAAAAGCAAGCTCAAAGAGGTGAGTTTTGAGGGCCTGTTTGAAGGATGTTAATGTGCTTGACTGTTTGATGTGGTCGGGGAGGGCGTCCCAGAGGGTGGGTGCAGCAGCTGAGAAGGCTCTGTCTCCCCAGGTCCGGCGCTTAGTTCTGATGGTCTTGAGTGTGTCAGCACCAATGGACCTGAGGAGGCGGCGGCGTGAGTGTGGCGGGTTAGTAGGACGGAGAGGTATGGAGGGGCAAGGTTGTTAAGTGCTTTAAGTATGTGAGAAGTATTTTGAAGTTGATCCTGTGTTTGACTGGAGCCAGTGTAGGTAGTAGAGGACAGGGGTGATATAATCACAGCGGCGGGTGGAGGTGAGAAGGCGGGCAGCTGAGTTCTGTTCATTTTGAAGTTTATCGATGATTTTGTTAGGTAGTCCGTAAAGAATGCTGTTGCAATAGTCCAATCTGGAGGTGATAAGGGCATGGATGAGTGTTTTAGCTGCAATGGTAGACAGAGAGGGACGAAGCCGTGCAATGTTACGAAGGTGAAAGAAGGCCATTTTGGTGACGTGGTTGACATGCGGTACAAAGGAGAGGGTAGGATCGAAGATGGTTCCAAGGTTGCAGATGCAGGTGGAAGTGGTGACATTGGAGCCATCGATGTTGAGGGAAAAGGTCTGGGCATGTCGGGTGAGGGAGTTAGGACCAATTATGAGAATCTCTGATTTATTGCAGTTGAGTTGGAGAAAGTTTTCTTGCATCCATGATTTAATGTCATTGAGGCAGGTTGTAAGGGTTGAGTGGGTGGAGGCTGTGATGGTCTTTGAGGAGAGATAGAGTTGGATGTCATCAGCATAGCAGTGGAAGTGGAGGCCATGTTGGCGGAGGATCTGTCCAAGGGGGAGCATGTAGAGGATGAAGAGGAGGGGGCCAAGAACTGAACCCTGGGGGACACCATGAGTGACTGGAGTGGTAGAAGACGTGCAGTTGTTTATAGAGATATAATGGTGTCTGTCAGAAAGATAGGAGGTGAATCAGGTTAGGACGGAGCCAGTTATTCCAATTTGGTGCGGCTGCACTGAGGTCTAAGAGGATTAGGATGGTGAGGAGACCAGAGTCGGCAGCAAGGAGAATGTCGTTGGTGATTTTGAGGAGGGCAGTTTCGGTGCTGTGTTTAGAGCAGAAGCCAGATTGGAATGGTTCATATAGATTATTGGAGTTGAGGTGTGTTTGAAGTTGAGTAGCAACAGCGCGTTCCAGGATTTTGGACAGAAATGGGAGGTTTGAGATGGGACGGTAACTGTTGGGAAAGTCTGGGTCCAAATCAGGTTTTTTCAATTTGGGGGTGATGGCAGCAAGCTTGAGAGGTGAGGGGACAATACCAGAGGCCAGAGAGAAGTTGATTATGTTGGTGATGAGGGGGGAAAGTGAGGGAAGGCAGGCCTTGGTAAGAAATGTGGGGATAGGATCAAGCGAAGAGGATTGAGGACTTCATGTGGATATTATGGTAGATACATCTGTTTCAGTGATTGGAGTGAATGAAGAGAGAGAGTGGGATGGAGGGGAGGGTGGTGGAGGTCCAGGGGTTGGGTAAGGGGTGCTAAGGGCTAATTGATTATGGATGTTGTCGATCTTGGTTTTGAAGAAGGAAAGTAACAAATCACACTTAGAGGTGGTGAAGATAGATAGTTGCAATGACCAGGGGTTTAGTGCCAGACAGTTTGAATGACAAGTGCTCAAATGAAGCAGGAGTGGGGATGGGTACTATGGTTGTTTTGATGTCATGTTTGTGTATTATTGCAATTCCACCACCACGCCCCTCATGTTGTGGTTTGTCTATGTATGTAAATCCAGTTGGTGTAGTTTGGTTGAGAGAGAAGTATTCAAGTGGTTTTTGTCAAGTTTCGGTTAAGCAGAGGAAATCCAGTTTATTGTCCAAAATAAATTCACTGAGGATGGAGTTTTTGTTGATAAGAGAGTGGGTGTTAAAAAGGGCTAATCTGAGGAGTGGTTGGTTTTGTATAGTCTGATCAGATTTGACTAGTGTCTGTAGGCAGGTGGAGCGCACGTGCTGTTTGTTGTGATGACGTAAGCAGGAAGCGACAGGGCGAGCGTTGGACCGGGGGATGCCTGGGTCCGTACTTAAAAAACGCAATTCATGCAATGTCCACATTTCTGTGGCTTGCAAAACCTGCAAATACTGCGGACACAAGCAGGATATGAAGAAATCTGTAAAAGCTGCCAAACAAGAAAATAAATGAGTGATGGGTTGAAAATATGAAAAAGGGAAATAATTTCTGTAAACTTATAAATTCAGCCAATGTTCCGGTAAGTCACTATCTTAAATACATTCACGTGTTATAGTTGGGCTTTGGAACATAAAGCATGATGAACTGTGTGTGTGTGTGTGTGCGTGTGTGTGTGTGTGTGTGTGTGTGTGTGTGTGTGTGAGAGAGAGAGAGAGAGAGAGAGAGAGAGAGAGGTTTAACATTCAGCATTTTACTATTAATGTCAGACTAATGTTTTCGCCCTTGTGATCACAGATGCACAAATTCCAAGCATTGGGAACACATCCACTTCTTCTCCTGGGAAAAGGAATGTATCGGGATGTTTCACAACGGAAATAATAACAAATCATTCCTTTTCCTCCCCACAGGAGAAGATGTGCATAGACACAATCACAGATATGTTCTCAAGTGTCTGCTACACACTTTCCATGTTGCAGTTTTAACCAAACCTTAGCAAAACCAATTTAATGGTACGGTAGTGAAATTCTATTTTGGCTGTAGTTTGACATTTGGAGCAATGGCTCCTTTCTTACTGAGCAGCCTTTCAGGTCATATCACTTTAAGACTCATTTTACTGTAGAAATAGAGATGTTTCATCTGGTATCTACACAAGGTCCTCACTGCTAGCCAACCTGCTATTGTTCTGGAATTGATTTGCACTTTTTGCAATTTGAAATCGCAATTTTGGAATTTGATTTGCATTTTAAACGAGCGTACTATTGTTTATAAAGATGAACATAGTCATTTCAGTGGTTTCTTTTAAGCGTTTAAAAACTTGCTTTGATGAATTCAACCTAATTGTATCAAAACTGATTTCAACAGTTTGATAATCCTTGAAAGCAAACATACCAAGATAAATTACAGTTTAAAATTAGTTTAATTATACTTCTATATTTTTAGGTTGTCTACTGTTATGTGTTCTGTATGCCTTAAAGAGCAATATTAAATATTATTACTTAGTCTTTTTTTGGTGGCGTGTTCCGGGTAAGTTGTCACACATGCAGTGTGTGTTTGTCAGTTAAAGATAATTAACTCTGCTTATGTTATAGTGAAATATTCTGCCCTGGACACTGGAGTTGAGAGTAACCCCAGCATGTCGTCCAGCGGGGAAGATACTGGTGATTTCAGCACGGGAGCAGAAGGGGATGGTCCCAGTGTCGGCACCAGCGGAGAGGAAGTAGTTTCTTTGATCCTTACTCCAGTGGATCTCCCATCTGAACCCTCATACACCTTCCAGACAGCCGGTAAAAAGAGGATCCTTCAGAAGTCTAAAAGTAATTATGTATAATCTATTTTGTTGAGAAATAACAATTGTTTCTAACTATATACCAAATATACACAAGCATCTAATGAATTATGAAGTACTACACTTTCTAACTGAGACACAAGCTGTTGATGTCACCGGCACTGATATATTTTTAACAGTGGTGTAGTGGTAAAAACAGAGGTGGGTAAACTATAAATTCTGGTGGACCACGACGTGGTCACCCGGTAAGGGCCACTGCCTACCGGTGTATGTGTATCCTGATGATATCGCTATAGGCTATTTGATGGTACTACTAAGGGTATCACTGGTTGTTCCCTCATCATAGGTGTAATTGTCGCAACATTATAATAATGTATAATTTGTTTTCAACCAACCAATGTCATAATTTAGAATTATAAATCGCATTTAGTATTATTTAGTGATTTTATTTGGTAAAAGTAAAGTGCTTTTATTTTGAAGTTTCCGCGCAAGGTTTTTTGGGACGCACGTGTGTGAGAGAGTGGGCAAGCTAACAGCAAGTGAAGCACGGACAATTTAATGCTCTGATAAAAGTGTTAAGGTTGTTATAGTGGATGTCAGCGATCTAAGGAAACTTTTATTCCCTTGTGTACAGCATGCAGCCAACGAGGTATGCTGTTTTGTGTCTGTATTTTACTTTGGCGAACGTTATTTTACATGCTGCGCATGTCATTGTATGTTCATATTAAGCTAATGCAGTCTTTATTTTCTCGTTATACTGTATGTTTAGTTTTCACGGTGGACATGGAGAATAAGCTTCAAATAAACCTGTAGCAAGAAAACCACTTGTGTCTGCCAGTGCTTCGAGGGAATTACAATAGGTCACACAATCACTATTCAATTCATACATTAATCTAAGTTCTTGTTAAAGAGACTAAAAAAGGAATAATATGGTTGAAATCTATAAAGTTTACTAAATGACAAAACAGAGAGAACAATAATATTTAAGAGAGATCGAGAGGGAGGCTTATATCCAGGGCTTCCAATGCTTCCAATGATTAGGGATTTGGGATTATTTTCATAGTCGATTAATCTGTTGAATATTTCCTTGATTAATTGATTAGTTGTTTGGTCTATCAGAAAAATGTGGATCAGTGTTTCCCTGTAGAGGGAAAAGTCTTTAACCTGGTGCAGGCTTGATTCCCTCTGAATCTCTTGTAGGCTACAGTTGGGTTTTGACATGCTCCCTACATTAAACCAGCTGCCTGTAATGCATAAAAAAATCACTTTTTTTGCAACGTTTTAATGATTTCCTGTTGCGTCTACGATCAAGTTTCATTCTCGCGCAGCTTGTTTAGTAACTTCACGAGCGTGTGTTTTCTGCTACTGTACATGTGTGCGCCGTTCTCTTTGTTCCGTGTGTGTGTGTGTGTGTGTGTGTGTGTGTGTTTGTGTGTGTGGCTCCCTGCTCCGTGTTTGCGCGCTGCGCGTTCTGCTCTGTAGTTAACGGCCAAAATGCTCGAATCATGTGCCGATCGGCGATCACGCACTGGAAAAGCAAAGTCCGCTCAAATAACGTGAAATTTAGACGTGGATAAACGCAATGTAGAGGTGGATAAACGCACTTTGGAGGTGGGCAAACGCTATTTCCAAATTCTGTGAGGTGCGTAAACGGCGTTTACGTGCGTTTAGCCTCCACTACATCCCTGATTTTTAAGGAATATGTTGCTTCACACAATAACTCAAAAGGCTGCTTTCCCTGTTTCAGGAGTTAGTGCTTCACCTCCAGAAACCATCACACATATTCCACCTTTTCCAGAATCAAAGTTCATTGCTTGACCCACAATGGTCTGTTCTTCCGCATATAAACATTGTTTTCACCGGATGTGAACATGCCTTTCCTATATTCTAAGTTCAATGAACTCTTGATTTAGCACGTTTGATCTAGATGAATAATTACATAATATCACACTAATATCTTTACTTATGTTTAACTACTGATCTTTGAATTTGTGATCCAGTTAAAGCTGTAAACTTTTTACATTTTTAAGCACATTATTATTATCACCTAGTTGATAACCTGCAAAAGCGTGTCACTTGCTCAAAATGGAGAGCTCATTCCTCAAAAGCAAGTATTTGTGTCAATGAAAGTGTCAGTGTCATCAAGATGAAAAGTCCTGACACCATCGTTTATGAACAAGATAGTCAAATGGCTTTGTCATGTTTTCATTATGACAGTTTACTCTGTAAATGGTTTGCCAATGCTAAAAAGTCAGATCTTGGTGACACTACCTGAAAATGCTCAAGACAGCACTATATACTATTTGCACAGCCATTTGACAAATACAGTAAAGTTACACATTACTGTATTTAGTGAGGTAACTGAGTACAAGACACTGAATATGTATGTTTCACATTTTTCTGCATATGCTCTTTGCAATTATAATTTGTTCACAGCATTGTGCAAAAGAAAAAATACACCCTTATTTACAACAAACATAAACTCCCTTTGGGTAGAGCTGTGCACAACTGTTAACAATATTGCAGTACATATTAGAACTGAACATACAACATACATAGTACTGTAATCATTCATGCACATCCAGACGCTCCTCTCTGTCTGGCCACATAATTTCATCTACATCACAGCGAATATCATCTCTTGCAATGCAGCGTGGAAAGTATGGTCATGTGGATGCCGGTCATATACCTTCCACCTCCAGGAAGAGAAAAACTCCTCTATAGGAAAGGTGAGTAGGGAGGGAGATATTCCACCAGCATCCTATCATGTGCTGCAAACCACTGTCTGACGACATCTGAGTGGTGAAAACGCACATTATCCAAAACAACTACATGCTTGCTCAGATGGTCTCCAGTTAGACCCCTCTCATTCTCAGGGATCATGTCCCTGTAAAGAGTCAGCAGATGTTGTGTGTTGTATGGACCAAGACGGGGGATATGGATGAGGACGCCGTTTTCTGAGATGACTGCACACATAGTAATATTCCCTCCTCGTTGGCCTGGGACATCAATGGTTGCTCTCTGTCCAATGCGATCCCTTCCACGTCTTCTACCTTTTGCCAGATTGAAACCCGCCTCATCAAGGTATATGAATGTGTGCAGCGGTTCCCTGGCCTCCAGCTCCAGTACATGCTTTATTACAAAAGAGAGAGTGAGAAAAACTATAACAACTTTTCCTGTGTAACATAATGCATTTAGGACAACATATTGTACAGTGTGCACTGTGAATACACATACACAGAACTGTCATGTAAGTGTAGTGCATGACACTACAAAAAGTAAACAGTTTACAGCACTGAACATTAGAATATGCACACACATGTTTTACCTGTACATACTGGTGACGGATCTCCTTCACTCTGTCGCTGTTCCGTTCAAATGGCACATTGTACAATTGTTTCATGCGCATTTCATTCCTCCTGAGCACTCTGTCAATTGTAGCGACTGAAACAGATTCAATATTCCCAAAGACGTTGTCATCCTCTATAACAGCACTTTGTATCTCTCTCAACCTTATGGCATTGTTTGCATTCACCAATGGCTTCCTCTTGTTGCGAAGTAAAAAGGGGCCCTCTTCCACCTCTGCAAGGTTGTCTTGCAATCCTGTGTGGTGCAGAGTAAAATTACAGTAAATATGGCAAATCTTTACTGTAACACTACTGTACACTACAATACACTAAATGTGTGATGCAGTAAAGCTGTACGTCTAAATGTAAAATGTACAGTGACAAGTTCTTGTCCCACTGCAAGCTTCATGTATGACACAATGACAGTAGTGTAGTGCCGATTGTTTAGTGCTGAATTACTGTCCATTTATACACACCTGTTCTCCCGACGAAATGTTTGAATAATTGAATTTACATTGGTTCTCCCAACATTTGGCTGCACCCTTCGACCAGCCTCAGCCATTGTGAGGCCGTGATTGACAACATGATCCACAATTGTAGCCCTGATTTCATCAGGGATCCGCCTATGTACTTGGCCTCTTCTTCCTCTTCCCCTGTTTTGTCCCCTTCCCCTTCCCCTTCCCCTTCCCCTTCCCCTTCCCCTTCCCCTTCCCCTTCCCCTTCCGTGTCACAGTATTGTAGAAATCATACACACTACAGGTATGTCCTGCTTGGTTCATATATGCTTGTAAAGTGGGGGTTTATGGGATTCAGCTCTGACAGTGATTGTAGAGAAGTGGCTTATCATTGGTTGCAACTAATGCTTCACACACCCCTTCTCTTCAGTGAAGGATGAGTTTCACCCGAGAGAAATTGTTAAATTTAGGAGAAATTTTCAGGAAAAAAAAAGATTAAAAAAAATGTGTAAAATTTGCTTGACAGATTTTGACAACTAGTTCAACATTTTTGTATGTAATGACTCAAGCAATGAAATGAGGACTATTAGTTTTATATGGAATGACTATTCAGCATTCACAAGTATAGATAATTTTGACTGACATGACATAAGCAAATGATAATGTTATAAAACAGCAGAGAGTTGTATGAAAGCAATTGATGCATGTCCAAAAGCATTTGCAATTTGTTGGAAGGAATGAGAAACTGCTACTATGATGTGCACAAATGACTAAATGTTGTGGAGGTTGAACTAACTGTTGATTATTTAAATAATCAGTATGCAAATAATATGTTGAATATTAATGAACCGACAACATATTAAAGAGAGATGACAGGAAACGGAAAGAGAAGAGGAGAAAAAATTAAGGTGCAACATGTCGGAGGTTATTGAACAAATTCGCAGAAAATGCAGTTTTGTAGAAAGAGCACATGGACATGGAGTCTTAGGAAGCGCACATCTGAATGCCATTGATTCGACTTTATTGAATTGAAGAAGAACTGAAGGCACGCTGTCTACTGAAACGATGGAAGAACTTGTTAGTAGTCTATTGTATCTCAGAGCTTTCGTTAGACAGTCCATGTCACTCGAGGAGCGCAGGGCAGACGCCTTCACAGTCCTAGAGTTCGCTCAGGCTTGAGTTTTCACAGATGCTGCTCGGAAACACACTTTTACTTTGGTCCCGTTCAAAAGAGGCGTTACGGTATTTATTAATCTCGCGTCTCGCCTCTCGTTTTCATGTCTGTTCCGCATTCCCCAAATCTTTGCGAATGAATAAATATGGTGTTAATGAGAAGACTAATTAAAAAGCAAGTAAACTTCTCCGTGTCTGACCATCATGCTCCTGTAGTGTTTACTGAGCTTAGATGACTGGTGATAATAAAAAAAAAGTTATCAAAACGCTAAAGCACTAGAACGAATTAAGCTACTGACATTGGCTTTTGGTTTTATGAACTGATGCCTTGCAAACACCTTGTTACAGTAGCCTACGTGAATGAAGGAATCATTTAATATCCACTGTACAGTCTACAGTATTTCACTGCAGCATGGTAGGCTACCTTTAATATTATTTTCAAAAACTTCAATAGATATGTTATGTAAATAGGTAAAAAAAAAAAAAAAAAGCTTGTTAAATGTGAACACATGCAGTTATTTTTTATTGCAAGAAAATAAACAGCACTGCATTGAATACATTAACATAAAAATGAAAAGGAAAAAGAAAGTAAAAAATACAGACAAATACAATCATAATTAAAGCTGCAAGCAGCCTCAAAGGGGCCAAGCCCTCCAATGGTTCCCTGGGTTCAAAAAGTAGCTAAAAATACTTTGCTTTCAAAACTTTATAAGAAACTTTAATAACCAAAGTATTCTTACTATAGCAGTGCGGAGCCGCAAGAACAAAAACAGCACAAATTGAATATACATGTAAATGTACATCAAGCACCAACAGCAGTGCAGAGCCGGAAGGAATTTAAATGACAATTTTATACACAATTTCAAAGTCGCCCCACACTGGTCTCGAACCCACGACCAGAATGGTTCGGGATTCATGACGCATGGTTGAACCGATTGCGCCACCCAGAGGACATGTTTTACAAAGCTGCAGAGGAGAGGCTTCAGTGTATGAATGAGCACACAAAATCATGTTAACGAGATTAGCATGCTAAGCTAGCTTAATGCTAATGTAGTTTATGGTTATCCTGATAGCTCAAGAGCCACATTAGAAAGAATGGCATCTGGTTAGCATGTTAACCAATTATTATGCTAAGCTAACTAGCATAAGGCAACAAACACAGGCTAGGTCAACTTTGGAGACGAATATCTCGGGAACGTTAGTGAATATCAAAAATCTATTCAGTCATTTCTGTGCGGCTTGGTCCAAAGATCATCTGAGCGATCTTTGGGCAAAATTGAGCAAGATTTGAAGGAGGAGTAGCGAAAAAACTGTTTACCATTTGCTTCAATATGGCGGACAGTCACATTGTTGGAAAATGACAAATGAGATTTCGCCGGAATCTGCATAATCCAAGGAACGTAATGACACAAAGAAATCAAATTTTAACCTATGTTTTCAAAAGTTATAAGCGTATTTGCAAAACACCTTATACCTCTGGAACACTAGGTGGCGCTGTGTTCAAAGTTCTCAGGTACCTTCAGGCCATGCTAATGATGATCCTTACCAATTTTGGTTCCGATATGTCAAATACTTTATAAGATATTGCAATTTATGACAAAAATCAAAATGGCGGACAAGTGGTTCATTCAATCCTGGCAAAATCGGTATCCTCGGATTCGGCATGACCCAAGGAATCCATAGATACCAAATTTACGATTTTCTGACAAACTGTTCAAAAGTTATTGGCCAAAATAGCCATTTTCCATATCTCATGACCCGTAGGTGACACTGTTCCCAACTTTGGCATGGAACCTCAGGGCATACTTCCGATGAACCGTACCAATTTTCGTTTCAATTGATCAATTTTTGGCTGAGATACAGCCTCTGAACCAATTTTGGGTCGACCTCGTTAACTTTGTGACACCATAACTTTTGAACAAACTTGAATAAAAAAAATCTGTTCAGTCATTTCTGTGCGTCTCAATCCAAAGATCATTTGAGTACATTTTTGTCAAATTTGGTCAAATTTTGAAAGAGGAGTAGCGAAAAAACTTAATAGTGTACTTTTCAAAATGGCCACTACTGTAATGGGCGGAGTCTTAATGGACTATATTGGTCTTGATCACCATGATGAGAGGAATCAAGTGTACTAAGTTTAATTTTTTCTAGATCAAATGGTTCAAAACTTATAACCCTTTGAATGTTGAATTTTTGAACTGGTGGTGGCGCTATAGAGTTGGTCCTAGAGACTCCAAAATTGGTCCAGTTACTTTTCATGACCATATGTACAAGTGTGCCAAATTTCATCATTTTCCTACTTACGGTTCATAGGGCTGCCATAGACTTCCACTGGGAAGAATAATAAGAAGAAGAAAACTAACAGATACAATAGGTGCCTCAGCCCCTTCGGGGCTTGGCCCCTAATTCTTAAGAAACTTGTTCTTATTATCAGTGAGTTTTCAATTTTTTTTTTACAATAATGGAATTCCCAACGATAAAGACATCAAATAGGCAGTAGGTGTTTCTCAATGTCAAGGATACTTCCTTGGCAGGACTGGTCCTTCCAAGTCACTTCCTTCAGAGGCTAGGCGAGGCTCCTCTTTAGCATTCGGAGAACACGTAAATGGAACAGGCTAGCAAGTGCACGTCAGTGCGTCATTACGTCAGTGAAAATGAAAAACAGAGCGTTGCTATGGACGCAGGTCTGTTCACTCAGGCAATATAATCGTTTTTAAATCAATAAACTCCTTTTTAATCATATTGATTATTTGACTGTCAAGTGTGTTTAAACAGTGCGGGTCAATTTGACCCATAACATAATGGATGTAATTATTTTTTAAAACAAATGTTTGGTAACGTAAATATATTTACATTTGAAAGCATATTGATCCGTTAACGCTCCGACTCCGTTAACGTCCAACATTTTGAATTTTTTGAACAAGATAGCAAAGCTGCGCGCATAGGATTGTGGGTGATTTGAGAGCGCGAAGAGCGCGAAGGCTACACATATGCATCCTTTCCTGTATATGGGATATTTTTCGAACGAAGGACTCAGTCCTTGGTGGAAATTCCGAGGATCCTCGACATTGGAACAGTCCTTCAACGGATGTCGATGACGTAGCATCCTCGAAATTCTGGCTTCCGAGGATCCTTCCTTGACATTGAGAAACGCCTAGAGTCTTGAGATTCTATATCCAGTTCATAAATGCATATAAAGTTGTCATGACGTCATTGCTTTGTTTTAATTAAAATGCATGTTTAGTTATAATTATACAGATCATTTGAGCTGGAGAAGTCATACAGTACATTATTGATGCACAGTATTTATTATTCAAGAAAATGGAAAATGTTAGGGGAGCCCAATTTTATTTTTTGCCCCAATACTCAGTGGCGGTTCTACATTGAATTACACCCTGGGCGAGACCCCTTTCGCATAGCATAGCAAGCGCATAGCAAGAATCATAGCAAAAAGGCTAACAAATAAGAGTTATACCCACCAATTAATATTACCCCTTCATTCATGACACGGATACCGTAATCATATAGAGAAAACATAGTTGCATACCTTTATCTTTCGCTCGTTTCTAAATTGGGAACCTAATGGCTTTGACCTTTCTTGTCCATCTCTTATTTGGCACTCGACATCCACAATCAACAGATCCCCTGATCCCCCATTACTGTCACTCACGCTCACGAGTCACGACCAGAAGTCAAGACTAAACCAATTCACCTTGGTGGTGGTGACCAAGTAATCGTTTTGTATTACCTATTTTTATTAGCCATTCAGACCATTCAGAAAAACAAAAATGTGCAGGAAATATAGAGGCCCGTATTTATAATATTATGAATGAAATGTGCGTTATTTGGAAGAAAGTCGAGGTGTGACTGACTTCGATAACTATATGGATCCCCCCCCTTGTCTGTTCCATTTGGGAGAGACCCAGAGGTGAACTGTCACCGCGCCCCCTCCCCTTTCCCCTTCTCAAACAAACAGCTCCTGTGCACGGCATCTTCTCAGCAAGCAGGGGCGCCTGCAGCTGCAGGGGGCGCAAATTTGCCAATTCCCCACACAGTGAAATGATAGATAATAGAAACCCGCTTCGCGGCGCAGATTTTTTTTTTTCTGCTCGTGCCGGTGTGATGAATAATTCGGTTACTTCGGTGTGAATAGTCCGGGCGTAGGACCCAAGCAATACGATTGGCTCAAAGCACGTTTTATGGGTAATCGCTTTAGTGCCTGGGTACAAATCATACAAAATCACTTTATTATAGAAGACGTTTGTACTAAGTTAACGAGTCATTAATGTATTTAATGTATTTTAAATTATACGTTTCATATACTAGTATTTTTACCCGAAGCTATAGATTGTGAAATTAAACATTTATCGTTGTTGGTGTGTTTTTTTGTTAGCTTAGATAGTAGCATAGCATACAGCTAACGTTATCCGATGATATTACTGCACTGATACTGCCTTACCGTATCGCGAGAACAGATTTAGATCAGGCATACTACTGGCATACTAATGGGGTCCTACGCCCGGACTATTTGAGCCAATCAGATTGCTTGGGTCCTACGCCCGGACTATTCACACCGAAGTAACCGTATTATTCACCACACCGGCGGTGCCGCCCCCCCCAAAATGCCGCCCCGGGCGATTGCCCGGTTCGCCCGTGCCTAAAACCGCTACTGCTCTTACTATTGTGTAGTTTTTATTAATACCATAGTTCAACAAATAATGTAAAGGTTAAATAATAATTCACTTAAGCTGAGAAGTTAACAAAAAATATTCCACAAGGATAGGTTGATAAATTAACAAAAGCAGAAAGAAAGAAAAAAAGAAAGAAAGCATTTGAAATGTATCCCACTATTCCACAAAGAGGCATATTGAACTAATGGTTACAGATTTATTTGTATTAAAAAATATTCAAAAATAATGCTTTTTTAATCAAAAACGGGGATACCAACTCTCAGATAAATGTAGATATATAAAACCAGTCCTAATTAAAAGAAAACAAGTTGACAAAAGATTGAATCCAATATTGGGTGATAATATAGTATAATGAGAGATTTATAAGCTATTTTTTGTAGGGTGATCATTTTTGACCGGGAACACCAAGTGTGACTATGTGCTATTTTGTACAAAATAAATGTTTTTCAAAAAAAAATTCCTGGTGAAAAAATAAAGTAGACCAGTGTGATCAACAGTGCAATTTTTTTCATATCTTGAGTTTTGTTATCATCAATATTAAATTGCATAATATTTGCAAAGTCTATGAATCGCCATATATTGGGTGATACAAAAAGACTAATATTTTAATTAAATTTTATATTTTGCTTGTGAATAGGTTGACACCGCTACAACAGTAGGCTATTAGCCGAATAACTACGTTGCTAAAGCTAATCATTACTAGACCTATCTCTCTTTACCTGTTGCCAATTGTGTTTGTCCTCTTGAATATAAATCTTTAAGCTTGGCACATTTGGCAGCATCCTCCTCCAATGCCTTTCTTTGTTATCAACCTAGCTTTTCAGCCCCTCCTGGCCTCTTCCTCCCATCCATCATCCGTTACGGTAGGGCCGCGTTTGAGCATTTGATTTGCCATTTCCGATGTGCATTTGAGCATTTGATTTATGATTTGAGCATTGACTTATAGATTTAATTATGACAGGTTTATACTGGGTTGATAATGAAAATTAAAAATCAAATCCGAATGAGGAAATGAAATTGCATTTGAGCATTTGATTTATAATTTGTGCAGCCATTTTGAGAGTTTGATTTATTATTTAATATTTTGACCATTTGATTTATCATATGAACAGTTGTTTTGAGACTTTGATTTATTATTTGATCTTTTTAAGCATTTTAATTTTAATTTTAATTATGTTAGGAAAAAACTTCCATAATTTGCAGCTCCCTAAATACAATGACAAGCAGTTTTATAGATGAGGCATTCGCGTTTTCCATTTGGACCCACAAACTTGCTTAGTTGCACGCACATATAGAGCAACGTGTTTCCACTTTCAAAGTGTATGGCAATATTTCAGCTTAGACAAACAGTTAAAAGATGAAAGTTTAAAACTTGCCGTTGTCTTGAAGAGGCTTCCAGCACTCTGCTAGTGTGGGAGGGGCAGTGCATGGGCTGCACGTGAACTGCAGTGTCTTCAGCAACACAGAGCTGCCTGCGGACGCCTGTCTGTAAATAATGCCGGGAAAAAACTATCGGCGAACGCAGCAGAAAATTGCACATCATTATTTACAAGAGATTGTTAAGATTAAAAAGAGCCCAAACTCACCATAATCCATCACTCCGATCTAAAGATATACCTCAGACTTTTTTTTGTGTGTAAATCTTTTTATTGGAGAATCACATTTTACAGGAAGTGAAACAGTTCTCCAGTTTCGTTTTATCTTAAACAACTAAAACCTTATACAACCCCCCCCCCCCCCCCCCCCCCCCCCCATCCCATATTTTTTCCATTTTGTTTGTTACACAGTACATCAAAAAAAGTTTAAGGATCTACACACTGAAAACAAGCACACAACTGCATGCCCACATTTCGACCCCAGTTGGTTAACAGGGCTTTAAACTCACAGTTTCACAATTGTCAGTCAGGCTACTCCGTTCCCACCACATTAAGGTAATTGACCATTGATTTGAATAAACAGGTAATAAAAATAAATAAAAACAAAAATAAAAAAGGAAACCGAGATTCCTCATAGACTTCTAACACATGAAGTTGCACAGGCGCACCAATGAAGTAGCAGTAGCAGTGATGCTATGTTGTTTTGATGTGACTTTTCAGCTCATAACTGAAACAAGCATGGATTGTGTGTGTGTGTGTGTGTGTGTGTCTATGAATGTTAGATGGATGAATGGATATTAGATCCAATGAATATTGAATGAATGGATATTGGATCAAGTTTCTCTCTGTGAAAAAGAATGTGTGTAATACTCAAAATAGTTTGTGTGTTTGGGTAGCATGTGTATGCATGTATCCACACATGCACAGGTTCAAGGGCTCGATGTTTGCAAGCACACATGCACATATGTGTACATACATAATGAACATGCTGAAAATGAGAAAATTGTTACAAAACATTTCAGAAGTATTTATACCATTTGTGAAAAAAGTCACTAAGTTTCAGTCCAAAGTGATAACATTAACTAGTATTTTCGGGGAAAAGAAAATCTTCTCCGGGTCAAAATGACCCTAACACCACATGAGGGTATATACAAAATAAACATATTACAATGGCACAAAATGCTGCGAATGCTCAAGAGAACTTGACTGTGCTTGTTATGACGGCGTGACTCATGTAGACGCGCGCTTTCCGCCACAACGCGCTCGTTGCGCTGAAACTACTGAAATGGCCACGATAACAGTGGAGTGTGATGTGTAAGATGAGAAAGCAGAGGTTAAGTCGTTTGTCATGGTTGTAAACAACAATCTTTGCCAAGTGCAAACCAGTGCAGAAGTAATCAATACATTATCGGGGAGGGTCATGCCTTTTTTCTCAATCGTTTTGGAGGGTCATAGAAAAATGTATTGCTGGCGAAGGGAGGGTCAAGTCTATTTTCACTATTTGACTATTATCAAAACTCCTCCGGTAGCCCCTTAAATAAAAAAAGAACATTCCCTAATAGGGGATATTATTTCAAGTCTTGAAACAGGTTTGTGTTGCCTGACTTTGATGGCACGTATCTTCAGCACAGTTTGCAGTGCAGGCTGCAATATTAATATTACATGTTTTGTCTCGAAACGCATATTTGACAGTGAGTTGACAGTAGTATTAGCTTAAAGTAACACCAAGTAACTTTTGCTCTCGGGGTCCCCCTACAGTTGGGAAACAGTATTGTCTTCGACTACTGTCGTAAAATCTGTCATGGTTACAACAGGGGATACACGTGCATTTGTTGACAAGCTGATACCCCGAACTCTGCAGAAGGAGTTCTCATGTCTTGGGCAGACTGCCTGCATTGTGTGTGAAATGTCTTCATCCCAGGTTTACCTGTCAACCCTCCCGTTTTTTGTTAAAAAGTATGTTTTTTTTTAGTGGCGATTAATCGTGATTAATTAATGAAGTTAATTGGTGCAATCGATAAAAATAAATAAAGAAACATGAATAAGTCTTATTTCTGTTTATTTTAACAGAATATTATGTATTTATTTATGTTAATATCTGCGCAATTAATGTGTATTTAGCCTGCCTGCCTCTGCCTCTACTTGTACACGCCGTTTAGATATAGCATCCCTTTGGAATTATAAGGTTCTATTTGACATTTTTGTAAAAATTGAGTTATTCACATATTCTTATTCTGTGGCCACTTATTTTGTGATGTTTTTTAGGTTGTATACATTTTGGAACTTTTTATTCCAAATGGAATCAAATGGAATGCAAAATTTGTAAATCTCAATATCTCAAAACCAGTCAGAATGCAGATAAAACCTTATAATGCCAAGGGAACGATAGGCTTACTTCTGAGATTTTTTTTTTTTTTTTAAGTAACTTCACCATAAAAAACTACTCCAACATTAGGCTATACTAAGTTTACACTTGTACCATAACACTTCTCTCTTGTTTTATCAGGAATCGGTTGTTCATGACTATGCCTCTACCTCTGATTCATCTGATTTTGAGCCCCGACATAGTACATCTGGGAGAGGCAGGGCCAGAGGGAGGGGGGCAGGAAGAGGTGGGGGGAGAGGGAGAGGGAGAGGATACAAGAGGACATGGACCCTGAGAGCCAGCAGAGGATTCAGAGTTTGCAGGATCAGCGTGATGCGGACATGCAGGCCAGAATCCAGGCATTGGACCCTCAGCAAAGGGATGCACTCCTCCAGAGGGTCATGACGAGACTCCCTGGCTTGATGTTTGATGTGTTGGCCTTGCTGGAGGAATCTGAACAGCCGAGAGTCCCTGATGGAGGTGTTCTCCAGTGGTGCACCTGTTCAAACTGCAGGGAAATGAACACTGACCTTGAGAGACTCTGCTGCAGGCAAACGCCAGAAACCAGTAACATGGCCCATAGGCGCCTGTATATACTGGACGAAGGGGTGTTACGGTTGGCTCGGGCAGCCTGGAACGACATATTTGCTATTGAAGATGACCAGGAGCCAGGGGTAGAGCAAAGGCAAAATAGACACTCAGCCTATCGCCAGTTTGTGCTCTGGCAGCACGGTCACCTTGGGGAGGGCCACAGAGTCGCCATTCCCGAGCTGCTGTGTTTGGCGAATCAGAAACACTTTTCCAGACCCAAGGGCACAGTATACAGGTTTCAGGGTTCGCAGGCTCATGTAGATAATAATAATAATAATAGTTAGAATTTTGCTGTAAATAGTTTGTTCTATTTATCTTTTTCACTTGTTTGAAAATAAATACAGATGTTTTTGCAAAACAGGACAAACTTTTATTTTCACACCTTTTGAAGTATTTACACACATATGCATGGTGCGTTACACACACACACACACACAATTAACTTTGGGGAACACGTTCACCACGAGTAACATGTGCCCTAACAAGCTCTGCTGTTGGGGGTGGCGGTACTGGAGCCAGAAGGCCTAAGCGCCTGGGCTCATCTGGCCTGAGGGTCTGTTTCCTAGGAAGACCACCTCCACTTTGCAGCCTCTTTGCAACGATGGCCCTCTGCAGGTCTGGAATGTAGGAGTAATCCTTTTTCACCTTCAATGTGTAGACACTCCAGAATTTGGACCGCTTGTTGTAGTATCGTCTGTAACTATAAAGAATGTACCAATTGTAGACCTGTCAGAAATACAGTAAAAGATTCCAAAAGAGAATAGCTCAGCAGATGCTAAAAACGTACATCTTGTGTCCATCTCTGTTTCTTGAAGGGAGTCGGCGATTGTGACAGTTGTAGTCTATTTCTGCAAGTAGAGTCCGCGTGCGATACACTGCTGGATTGTAGTCCAGTTTCCTGATAGTTTAGTGATATCGTTTCCCTGCATACATGAGTATGTGATTTTGGAAGTTTTCCAGATCTGATGTAGTCCTGCTGTGTGGGAGAACAAACAAACAATTCAGAGTTATTTCGCTTTGACAATAACTAACATGCTACTAAACATAATAATCTGCAAAAAACTTTTTTTTTTTTTTTATCTAGTTATTGAAATAGGCTATAGTAGCACCACTCAGGATAACTTTCTTGTAAGACACTGGTATTAGT
The DNA here is from genome assembly GCA_021464565.1 of Rutilus rutilus. Lineage (NCBI taxonomy): Eukaryota > Metazoa > Chordata > Actinopteri > Cypriniformes > Leuciscidae > Rutilus > Rutilus rutilus. The sequence continues at coordinate 9,358,618 of JAJAQA010000005.1, read as the reverse complement.
GTACACTACAGGTAATGTACATACCTGAAGTTGATGAACTTCTTCACGTTCTTCAACCAACGCTTGTCCAGGACGATGGCTACTAATGCTTGGTGAGCTGCTGAACCTGTAATCACACATCATCATATTGTGAGAAGGACTAAAGTCCATTCAAAGCAACACACACTCCTCATGAAAATAAATTAGAATTACCTTGTTATATCCAGGTTTTTTCCTGGGTACCATCGCCCAGTGGTTCATGCTCACACGATCCAGTAGCCCAGGTGTGCTGGTTGCGAACGTGGTGTATAACAGCATGCCACTTCAGCTGCAGGAATAGAAACCAGAAATAGAAATGCGATCTCTCTCACCTTCTGTACACACAGCAAAACAACGGTTTTGTTTACAGCCTCGATTCACTTCCCAAAAACATACCTTAAATTCCTCTACCGAAGAAGCTTGCTTAGCACAATACCAGAAATGGTTTACAATATCCTTGATCCATGGCAAAATTTCAGACTGGTCCTTCATCACACCAGCCTGAAAACAGAATGTGCCAGTGTGAGACAAACCCAACCATAAATATGCTGCTGTTTTCCAGCAAGATATGTAAAAGGTTGAAATCCGGTTACTAACAACTCACTAATCACTCAAAAGCATTGCTTACCCGTCGCAGTTTCTTCCCCAAATTCTTCGCTGCATGCCAAATATCTAGGGAATGATGTAGACCCCATTGCTTGTATTTGCCATCTGGTTCTGCGGAAAAAGAAGCCTTTAGAATAAAAAATATATATATTTATGTGATAATCCACTATTCAAACATTACGGCCAATTTCCTTACTCAGCAAAGCAGAAATTTGAGAGTGGGCATCGGTCACCACTTCCGATATATGGATCTCCGGCAAGAGTGCGTCCATTGTTCGGACGAAACATTCCTTCTCCATAATTACAGAGTTTCTGTTTGTTTCCCGCTTATCCAGAGAGACAATGTGCACGATGTCTCTAGATTCCTGCTCTATGGTTGTGTAGGTGCAATACTGTGCACAGTGGCCTACAGAATGTAGAGCATGGTGGTCAATATGTCAACTGTGCGAATCATAATATTTCTTTCTGTTTCATACTTCAAAAGGAGCTGTGAAATCCATTTCCAGAGCACGTGTCCAAAGGGGCACAGCTACAATCAGTAAGTAAAATACCAACAATAAAATAAAATAAAAAACACACAAGAAAAGCAATACACTTACTAACTCAATCACTACTACACTAGACCAAAATAACCTACAAATATTATTATTCAACACAAAACTGTTATTTGAAACTCTATAAAGCAATGAGCATTTGGATGACCGAAATTGCTATGCTACTCAAGTCAGAATCAGATTTCTCCCCAGAGTCAGTCACTCCTCCTCATCCTCCTCCAACACACAACGATTGAGTGTAGTACACACATACGCACATGCACACAACGAAAGCAGATAGTCTTTGCTTACCCATTCCAAAACAACAGCAGTTCCCCAAGGCTTCATTTCAACCTGAAATGGTGGTCTTCCTGGGCATTTTACCCCAGTAATTGGGTCACAAAAGGTGCATGCTTTCATAGGAAATTGCAGAAATGAGGTAAGCATCTTTAGGTTGTCAAGGTAGGCGATGCAGGCCTTCTTTCCAACCAGGGTCTCGTTCTTCGTACGTTGCTTAAAACATCGAGATCAAATGAGACATCCAAGATGATATCATCGTGCTAATCATGATCTGGCTTATTGGGTTCTTCGAACACACTTGCCGGTTATGATTAGTGTAGCTGGATTGAGTTATCTGAGATAATTGCGCGTTCATGCGCTGGTTAGAAGGGTATATGTACCGATAGTAGAAACATTGATCAGCAACGCTGCTATTGGCTGCACAGCGTGGCCAAAGAGCGCGCTCAGTTTTTCTCCTCAGCAGAGCAAGGACTAATAGTCGAAGTTTATTCGGAATTTTAATGTTTAATCAAAACGCCAGGGAACACCTCAAAGTCTGCAAAAGCCAGGAGAGAGGGCTGGCAAAAGTAGCAGACAATTTAAATCCGTTAGAAGTGGCCATGTTAGATGTTTTTATCACTTAATAGCCTATATATTTGTATTTTAATAATTGCATAATTACTTTGTCCATTGTAATGTCAGAGTCACCACACTAGAACATGGGAACAAATAAAAGTGAAGTACAAAAATATTCTACATAATGGTAATTTTAGTTATATTATAGTCTCCTTTATAAAAGGCACTGTTAAATAAATGGTTGTCTGATTATAAAAGCAACCAAGAAAAAGGCTGAGAAAAATGGAAAAGATCTTAGTAGCCTACACTGTAAAATATTTTTTGCTGCATTAAATTAAGGCAGTATAGTCATTTCAGCTTGTATCTGTTCCCAAGAAAGTGGTGGCTGAAATATGTGCAGTAAGTGGACATTTTCTAACTTTCCAAAGGATAGAAAGTATAAGACTTTGTAATGTCCATTTGTTTCCATTGCACTGGACAGTGAATAAACCCTCTCAGATAACTGTCATATGGAGGAAATAGCCTACCTGCAAGTGCATAAATAACTTTACTTCATTTATACTTGTATGCTTTATGGCTGCAATATAAGTTGCAGGATTCCACATCTACAGAAAGGCCTATAGAAGAGTCTACACAGACAGAGGAGACATAGGCCTACAGGTGGGCAGTGTATAGCCAACGTCTCCTTTTTATTTGTTGCATGAGGCATGTGTCTAATATCTCTTGTTGCAGGCACTTGACCACTGGCTTTACTTTACAAAGAACAATTGAAATAAAACTCAATGAACTAAGCATATTTGTCTTTTAAACATTTAATGAAAAGTTTTTTTTTTTGCAATGTTGTGTAATATGGCACATGCAACAATGCCACAGGCCCTGTCAGGTGTGCAACCCTCAGACTTTTCAGACACTGAAATCTTCCCTTTAGTTAGCCAAAGTTAATTTCATTGTGTGCCCTTGTCCTGGCTAGAGCTGCATTGTAACTGGTTTGGGTCAGGGAATGGGGTCATAAAACACCTGTCTGCAGGAACATGTCATAATCACCTATGAAGAAATGCAGTTCTGTTAGGATCAGCATAAGTGTATGTAATACAGTAAGCTTGATATTTAATTGTGGAACTTTTCAAATAATGTGCATAAATGTGAATCTCTGAAAATGCTTAAGTCATGCACAGATCCTGGCCATTTTGCTTTCACATTTGTGATATGGAAGATTTTAGTCAACTGCCTTTTTTAATTTGATATAATATTACTAATCTGGAATATTAAGAATCAAGAATAACTGGGCTGCACATTTACATTGTGAACCCCCTTTTCTGTTCACATAATCCCCTTCATTGAGGCCTTGATGGCAGTCTATGGTCTAGCCTATAGTCTATGGTACCAATCACGTTAGTGAAGCCTGAGTGACATGTACTGTAATCGGCATGGTCCTGATTGCATGATCTTCATAAAAAATTATGATAGCCTAAAAAAAACCCTGCTTTACAACATTGGGTCTTCAGTGGCTTGGAAATGCCACACAAAAACCTAAAACTGTTTTTTAAACCTAAAAGCACCAGGTAAACTCCAAATGACACGACAGACAGCACTTTCCATCAAGTTCTCCGCATCTCCAATAGTGTAAAGGAAAGAGCCACTCGCAAATAATCTTAGGGCAATGCAAACAGTTTGTGCAGTAAAGCCCGACTCCGACCAGTCGAAAATAAATGTGCGTTTCCAACAAATTAATCACGTAAACGATAATCTCACGAGATTGAGCTGCGCTGGACTTCCCGTATCAGCTCCGCTTATGAAGCCAGGATCTAATCCTGTTAACCTGCTCCCGAGCAGGTTTAAGATTGCGCACATGTTGCTATGACAGCAAGTCCAGGATGAGCTTCGAAGAACCAAACAATCCAAGATCATGCCAAAATTGTCAACAATCAAATCCAGCTAACTGAGTTAGCGACGTACAAAGAACGGGCCCCAGGTCATCGTCACTGTCAACATTCAAATGGTCTGGCACATCGGTCATCGGTGGGGTTGGGAACAGCTACATCAAGCACGGTCTCGTCCATGGATATTTCTGGAAGCTGCTCAATATTCCCGACCTTTGAAGCTGCACCACCAACTCTATGAATGAAAAGGCAAAATATGAATAGGTATTATATTTTTGGATAACGAACTACTATTACAAGTACAACCCTAAAATATACTGATTGTGCATGAAATGAAGCTAGTGAATATAACATACCGTAGTTGAAGAAAAGGAATACGTTCCTAATCAGAGCTGTCCCCATCCTCACAGAATCTTGGGTATGTCCAGCTCTCATCCATTTCAATACTGTACACAAACACACATAAGCATAAGCGGGAAAGATATATCAATAACACAAAGTGAAAACCCGAGTCATTAGACAGACTTACATGCTGTTCCTGGGGTCATTTGCTGCATCCTCATCCGGAGAGTCATGCTGCCCTTCTTCCTCTACAAGATCCAGAGATTGCATGCTGCAGACAGAGTAAAATAGAGGTAGACAATAATAGTATAGATAAGTAGACAGTGGAAAAAAGAAATTGTGCATTCAGTCCACATTAGTTCAAGCAAACAACAAATCTGCTATAAAACCTCACCTGGTCTCTAATATAGAGCCAACCTCTTCTTCCAGTATTTGTACTCCTTCAATGGGAAATCCACCACTGAATCAAAATAAATAATAGACCATGAGAAAAAATTTAAAGGATCCACAAAAATATGCTGGCCCAGGAAAACATGCAATACCTGTCATGGTCTGACTCCTCTGTAATACTCGAGACCACAGGCTGTGGAGGTTTGCAGGGTACTTTGTGGGGAGTAGATGTTACTGCCTGGTTTTGAAAGCTATAGGGAAATAACAGAGAACGTATTTGTCGAATTCAATTTCACTGGAACAACACATACACATTATAATATTGTGACTTGAAGATGGACATGCTAAATCAGATAATGATTTACAAACCTAGGTGCTTGTCCTAGCAGAAGTGAGCTAGTGGCTTGACTATGGCAAAACATTTTGAATGTATATGAATTGACATTCTACAAGACACATGTCTGTGTGGTTACACTCAGCGGTTAGGTCAAGGTGCTAGTGATAAGCAGGAATGTGATAAGCCAAAAATCACATAACAGGGGAATTACTTTGCTGATTATTCAGAACAAGCAACACTTTTGAGTTAGACTTTTGGTGAGGTAGTCATCATGCACTGAACACAACAACCCTACATGTTTGTAGAATCTAACCACACAGAAGTATTGCACAAGAACAACATGAGGGTGGGAATTCGTCCTCAGATAAAAATAGAGACAAGACTAACAATCATCTGAAACAACACAATCAAGTATACATACACCAACTCAAAACCTATGAACACAATGATAATATTACTAATCTTCCTCCTTTCATACTTTCTACATGTTTAGTAGGCTAAACATTTTAGCTCAAACATTTGCGATTTGCATGTCATCGATTGCAATGCCAAATAAACTAGCATGTTAGCGTTTACTAGCTAACAGATTGATAATTCGCTCCTCTACTAGCATTACTTGATTCATGAAGATAAATGGAGGACCAGACAGCTTCCGTAACATAGCTAGGCAGACAGCAAGTTCGAAAAACTAGAGATAGTATGCAAGCAATATACTTACTAGTCCAACAGCATGATGGCCAAGTCAGCATCGGTCGGGCAGCCCTCCTCCTCCTTAAGTTCGCGCCAGCGAGCGAACGCTGGACCAATATTGATCCTCGTCCGCCCTTTTATTTTGTCACTCTCCCTTTTTCTTTTCTTTGTCTCCTCCGATAAAACCTTTGCCTTCTTAGGTTTAGGTTTCGTGCCTGCTTCGGCCATATCGAGAAAAAATAATTGCGATAATTATCGTTAGCGTTTTATCGCCCAGCCCTAGCACAATCTTTTACAGTGTAGCTTAAACAAAACAATTATTTTTTATGAATCCAAACCTGCAGAAAAATCCAGCATTAACCAACATTAGAAATAAAAATCACAATTTTGACACTTGTAAATAAATGGGTCAAAGACGTGACGCCTACATTGTCTGTTTGCATTTTTTCAGGTATGCATAAATAAATACTGTATATTTGTAGTACCTCTCCCATGTATGTGCTCACTTTAACTTTTAAAAAACCTTTAGTTATTTGTAATTTTTTTGTTATTTAAAGCGACTGTCTAACTTCTGTTTTAAAAACGTCTTTGAAATTACTCTAAATTTATTCAAATTTATTTTCTGCCCTCTTTGTAATTTCAGACGGTTTATGTAGCGACCACTCATCATGTGGTGCGACCAATAAAAGCAATCACTGTACTGAATTTAAAATAAATATCTTATTTCTGTGGCTGAAATATGAATCACTGATACAGTATGCTTAAGTGAATGATATTTTTAAAACATGTTTATCGGTTTTATGTGATTTACTGGAAAATAAGTCTGTTAACTAGATTTAAGAAGGAAACTAAAATTATAGGGAAAAAAATGTGATCATAATTTACAAAAACTCAAAAGAAATGCAAATACTTTGTTTCTAAACACTTTAATTACTAAGAACTTAGAAAAAAGAACTGTTAAACATGTTAAGGAAATTAATTAATTTTAAGATTTTTTAAGGCTATGGCCAATTCATCTAGATGAAGAAAAACTAAAATCACAATAAAAATTTGTATATAAATTTATGTGTACACAACATCATTAAACGTACAGTATGTGATTTTTTTTGCCGCTAGGGGTTGCTAACCTCTTTACAATAACAAAGGCGTAGTTTGATGACGCAACATTTGCTAAGAATTATGGATCTTGTCGTCAACGTCAAGCCGACCGATCTAATAATGTTTATGGATGAGTGAATACATCGATGTTTTATCATGACTGTGATATGAAGCAGGTCGACTCTAAGAGACAGCTATCAGCTCCACACGCGACGCGAGTCCCGCGGATATAAAAGGAATATGGACATTTCATTCTACCGGACTACACGCAAGTGCAGAATTACAACTCACAGGTCAGTTTATTAGACAAATTAAACTTGTGAGGTAACGCAGCGCTGTTTCACTTGGTCTAACATTACACTATCACACTAAACTGCATTTAAATGTGTTGAAATTTATGTGTTAATAGTTTGTAACTAGCAGTAAGCTAGATCAACATTAGAATAACATACAAATCATATTCTGACATTTTATCATTGTTGAACTATATAACATTGATTAGTTTTATGTAAATGTGCTCACCTGTTTAATAAAGTACATGTAGGAGCGGTCGAAGTCTCGGACGTGGAGCTCTCGTTTATATACTGTCTATGGGAGCTCTCGGCATCTCGAAAACACCGCGCTGATATTGATTCTCGTTTTAGTTCTCCTTTTTTATCCAAAGTCTGCTTGCCATGGTCCATAATGTTTGAACGAAACAACAACAGCGTGCAAATAGACATTGCGAACTACACAGTTGTCCACATCTGCCGCCTTGGTTACTATCAGAGGGCTCTGGTTGCTATGGCAGTACGAGCGGAAACCAGTGAGAACGCGGATATGACGTCATTGACGGCGACAAAACGGAAATAAAGAAACGGTCCGTGTTTTCGAATTAAATTACAAATTTCTCCTGGTTTGAAAGTTGTTGGAAACAGTCGGGATAATGTAAGTACACAATTAAAGGAAATATATAACATATAGTGATTTTTGCTATTTTTAAAGCAAATAAGTTACATATTGTACCTTTAATGTTTGAACAATTGCAACAGGTATTCTTTTTTTATTCTTTTTTAAATGGCCTGTCAAAAATCCTTATACGTCATTGACCCAAATCAGTTTTTTTAAGTATATATATTTTTTATGAGTAATATAATTTTATCTAAAAAAAAATTATGAAAAATACATTTGTCTAGTCATGTGATCTCAACATGTCTGTCCACATGAGGCAACCCGCACCATGTCAAATAAAACCACTTTAACTTTAATTTAGACCCACTTCGAAAATATATCACTCATTTCTGTAGAGCTGGACATTTTAATAAGGATCAAATGACTGAGATCAGCTTTGAGAATGAAACTGACCTGTTTGTTCCTCAGTTTCTTCTTGTTTCACACTGAATGTTTCTTCAATCTTCAAGTCTTCACTCTCCTCTTTAATAAACGCCATCTTCATGTCTTCACTCTCCTCTTTAATAAACGCCATCTTCATGTCTTCACTCTCCTCTTTAATAAACACCATCTTTATGTCTTCACTCTCCTCTTTAATAAACACCATCTTCATATCTTCACTCTCCTCTTTTATAAAAGCCATCTTCATGTCTTCACTCTCCTCTTTAATAAAAGCCATCTTCATGTCTTCACTCTCCTCTTTATAATACTCCCTCCATCTTTATAATAAGAGTGTCACGTGGATCTCAGTTGCTTCACCAGAAGTGTTTCCTGTTTATGAACACTTCGTTCCTAATTAAGATGAGAATAATTAACAAATCTAAACTTAATTAATCTTAATTAAATTAATCAAAACTAAATCTCTTGAGTGCGTCTCAATCTAACTTAGTTCAGTAGTTCAGTTCACTGGTGTGAGAGAGAGAGAGAGAGAGAGAGAGAGAGAGAGAGAGAGAGAGAGAGAGTGAGTTAAACACTAAAAACTAACATTAGAAGCTGATTAGTAAAAGTTAGATAAAGCATTAAATTGTTACATTCAATAATCAAACATTCATTTAACCGTTCTTGTTAAAACTATGAAATTGCGTGAATAGTTTGCACACAAACCTTTCTTCTTCAGCCGAATCACAACAGATGCAGCGCAGCCTTATGACGTCATACACACAGACCAAAATAAAAGTCCTCTTCACACGCTGAAATCACAGAAGTGCATTTATAAAACCATTGTTTGCGTGTAAACAGGACTTTTATTCGGCGTTGTATTTCTTGGTGAAATATTTAAATGTTGGTGATGAATGAGGTGATAAAAGTAACTGCCAAGAAAGAGGTTGAACAAAACAATAAATGTTTGCCAGTATAATAAACCTTTTTTTATGTCCACTGACTCAAAAAACAACAACCAAAAAAGCATGCAATACATAGTAGTAGGTAAGTGTGGTGGAAAACTGAATATCATTTTTTTTTCAATGAAAGTTTCTGTCGCTTAGTTTTCTGACATACCTCAGTTCCTCTTATTCTTCAACATGAGCATTGCAATGTTTGAAGCGGATGTCATAAGAGATGTCAGTTTACCAGGACGGCTTTAAAACGAGTGGTTCATTTATAATCCACATGTTCATGCAGAGCTACCTCAGTTTATTGCTTTGAAAATCTAGTACTTTTAAATACATTTAAAGGTGAATCTAGTTTTAAGGGAAAGGGAATCCAACGTGCACTAAATATAATTTGGATAATAATGTATTCAGGATATATATAATAATATTGATTCATCCTTTTCTTAACAACAGTTACAATGTGAAGTTTATCATTTTATAAAACTCTCTGTTTAGAGGATGTTACCATAGACATTTTTTTAGACAATAAAAAATATGAAACCGATAGACTTTTTTTTTTTAAACACGTTGCTGCCTAAACATGTAGTTCTAATAAAAGAATTATCTGAAATAATTCGAACGGCTGATTCTATTTCTATAAAATGTTAGTTGCTGCTATTATAGTTGGTAGAATGTCTAAAGTGGACTATTTAAATAAAGTGTTACTGTTTATTTTAGTCTAAACACATTTTTAACAGTCACTTGTCATCACTTGGTGGTGTAGGATGTAATTGATACAATCGTTATCTGAAGGATCATGTTATTTTCAAAATGTGATTTACTCTATTTTGATCACTTCAATTTTTATATCCAAACTATAAACATTTATCCCAGTACATCTGTGACAATATGAATATTTGTTACCCAAATAACAATATTGTTGAAGAGACCGTTTGTGAAGCTGTAAGAACTTACACATCCCCGCCCCCTTTTTTCCTAAGAAGGTTGACCACAAAAATATGATACTGTGTGGTTGAAAAGACTGTTTCATAGGCAAGGCAAGTTTATTTATATAGCACATTTCATACACAATGGCAATTCAAAGTGCTTTACATAGAAGAAATTAAAATAAGAAAAGAAATAAGAATAATTAAAACAGTTTAGAAAAATTAAATAAAATACAGTACAGTACAAACAGTCGGACGAACAGCGGCACAGTGCTCATTCAGTAAATGCATAGCTAAACAGAAGTGTTTTGAGTCTGGATTTGAATGTGACTACAGTAGGAGCACGTCTGATCTCCTCTGGAAGCTGGTTCCAGCTGTGGCTGGCATAATAGCTAAAAGCGGACTCGCCATGCTTAGAGTGAACCCTTGGTATTTCTAGCTGATATGATCCTAATGATCTGAGTGATCTGTTGGGTTTATATTCAGTGAGCATATCTGCAATGTATTGAGGTCTTAGGCCATTGAATGATTTATATACCAGTAATAATACTTTAAAATCAATCCTAAATGTAACTGGGAGCCAGACTGGTGTGATATGTTCATATTTTCTGGTTCTGCTCAGAATCCTGGCGGCAGCGTTCTGTATGAGCTGCAACTGTCTTATGGTCTTTTTGGGAAGGCCAGTGAGGAGTCCATTACAATAATCCACCCTGCTGGTGATGAAAGCATGAACAAGTTTCTCTAAGTCTTGTCTGGAAACAAAGCATCTAATTCTTGCAATATTTTTCAGATGATAGTATGCTGATTTAGTTATTACTTTGACATGACTACTGAAACTAAGGTCTCTATTAAACTATTAATAGAGACCTTAAATAGGGTAAACTATTTTCAGGGAGAAGCATCTGCAGCAGATGCAGTAAATCTTGACTTCCTGCCTTGGTCACATGGTGGCGTAGCATGTAGCCCAGAAGTGCAGTCAGACTTTCCCCTTTTGAAAGTTTGACTCCAGGATACAAAGGCTGGTCTCCATCAATGATACAAGTGGTGGTTCTGATATTTCCATCCTCAAGATTGGAACTGCTTTGCTAGAGATGAAAAATGAGAAGGAAATAAATGTATGTATGGTAATTTAAAGTCATTTTACATTCCATTTGTCCACATTACTCATGCACAACTTTCAAAAAACAGTGCTGCCAGTGGTTTACTGTAAAATCAAATGTACTGTGAATTGAAATACAGCGATGCACTGTAAAATAGTCAAATATACTAAATGAAACAAGTTAATATCACTTAAATATTAAGTTCATTGCACTAAGTAGAAAAATAGTTATGTGTGAACTCAATTGATCAGGAGAGTTGAACTGAAGTGTTATTTTATGATTAATTGATTGCTTTATTTATACTTAAATTAAATCAATTTAAAGTAATAATATCATATAAATATTAGTTGTTAAATTTGAATGGTTGGAGCAATTGGTTTTCCCAAATTAAATGTTATCTTCCATGGTATTATTTCGGTAACAGAATTTTTTTTCAACTTTTTATTCATCTGTATTACTGTAAAAACATATTAATAAAGGATAACTTCATCATAAAAAGGAAGGCTTAAAAAAAATAATTGTTTCATTTAAACACTGTCCATGGATGTGTTTGATCAGTTGGCTATATGTACATTATATTACATTTGCATAACAAGCAAACATGTCCTTTATTAGACTATACCCTACTAAATGTACCTCTTCATTGCTCAACCATTGTGTGTTTTGCTCTTCATCTTCTTTATCACCACCTAAGATGTCATCTGGCTGAAGAAAAATGTAAATGACGGTCAGGCTTACAAAAAATTTAAAATAAAATAAAATGGTAAACTGTAAAAGGATTGGTAACACTTTACAGAAAGATCTCATTTGTTAACTAACCATGAGCAATACATTTGTTTATTAGTTAATACACATATAATGTGGTTAATTGTTTGTTCAGTGTATTAACTAATCGTAATAAATACAACATTTGATTTTAATAATGTATTAGTAAATGTTGAAATTAACTTTAACTAAGATTAATACATGCTGTAGAAATATATTGCTCATTCTTAGTTCATGTTAACTAATAAAACCTTATTGTAAAGTGCTACCAATTGATTGACTGCATGGTTAGCATCAGGGGGGGATGTTTTGAAAAAAAAATTATTCATTAAAATAAATCATAAGAACATGAACTTCATCACTGCATTTACAGGAATTGTAAAATCTTTTTTCTTATTAACTCATGAAGTAGCCTAACGCAACATTTGTACTATAATAGCCTATCTTTCCCCACTCATATGAACTGTGATCATGCACAACGAAAAAACATGCAGGAATGAACCACGGATTGATTGCAAAGTTAAACCATCACAGTAGAAACAGTTTTACTGCTGCTGTTAAAGTAATAACGTTAACTTTACATCGCGATGCTGAGCTACAGTGAAATGATAGAAAAGACAGATGCATATCATGCATTATCTGTGTTAGTCAATTCGCCTCATTCGCGCGAACTGGACGCGCCCGCGCCGCACTAAACGCCTCATTCGCGCCGCAGGACCTCTAGACGCGCGTAAACGCATCTTTACATTTACTTAATATTGAAATCACTCGTGCCAGACGCTCAAGAGTGTGTGAGTAATCAAAAAACCTTTGCTTTAGCTTTATTTATTTTTTTCATTTTGCTTTAGCCTCAATTGAGTGAAACACCGTATGTGTAACTTCCAGGGGGGCAGCGTTTCATATTATGTTGAAGCTTCCCCGGGCGCCGCCATTGGCTAGCGGACCATCACCTGCTGTTAGCATCCCATTGACTCCCATTCATTTTGGCGTCACTTTGACAGCGAATAACTTTACATCTGAGGCGTTTAAAGACTCCATTTGTCCATTATTTATTTCTAAAGAAACACGACAATGTATAAAAGGCTCCATTACCTTGTATCTTACGTTATGGCCCCGTAGAAGCAGTTTTTGTAAAAATAGGCTAACGATTGCGTCATACCAACGCGACTCTCTGTCGCACAGTAGAGAGATTACCGTATGGACAGGAGGAGAAGCTCGCGCGCAATCGGGGGGACGTGGAGGCAAAATGACAAAGTAATTAATCAGAATACTTAGCAAAAGTTTCTCCTGCTCCTAGCTCATGGACAGCTCCTACTCACACTCTCCATCTCTGCACGTTTCGGAAGGGAATGATTCAGATTTCGCTTGGCACAGCTACTAGAAGACAGACGGGTTGCTCACGTCACATCTACGTCGTCAAGCTCAGTGTGAGTCTGCGCAGTACGCTCAGCCATCAGGAAGTTAGTGCTTCTAATTGACTTCACTTGCCTCCGTTGAATCCAATGGGGTCGCTGTGTCCAGTTTATATACTGTCTATGGTAACTTCGGCCATTCTCAGTGGTGTGACTGGGACACTAACTAACTCTGCTTGTCATCATAGAAACAGATAATCATACGGTGGCCGAGAGAGCTCAACGCGCTGCAACTGAAGAAAACACATGCAAATAGAAAAAACACCCGCAAACTAAGAAAACATCTTCATCAGTTTCACAACACATGTGTGCTCCAAATACTCACAACACAACCAAATACAGAAACGCGCTGCAAATCGAACAGAACACAACGGAATTGTTTCCGGGGAACCCAATAAGTGACGGACCCGACTGGGACGTGCTTACAGCAAAGAGTATAGAAGCCCAAGAGGCGAAACTCAATAGAACGCTCCATAGCAACAGTTGCCCCCATGACGTGACGGCGCGGCCGCCATTATGGACTGAAAACTGAAGGAAAACGCCGAAAAATAATGGGAGTCAATGGCACTGAAAAACTTAACATAACAAAAACTTAACATAACTTAATTTTTTCTGGCCGTCATATCTAAATATGAAAACAATTTAAAATACATTAATGAGGATGACCGACGTTAAATGACCTTAAAGGGCATCTTGCAGGTTAGAGTACCCAGTAAGCCAATGTATAGAAAAATAACATAGGAACTAGATTTAAATATAAACATATACTTATAAAACGCTATTTAGGCTTCTGGAGTCGTTTTTGTAATAAAATTTTACTTCCGCATTTGAAAACCGCCGAACCGGAAGTGACGTAACACGAGGGAGAGCGGTCAAAGTAAACAATAGGAAAGCAATGGATCGCAATGACAGCTCGGAAAGCTGGGGGAATTGTAGCCTAAATGTTTACTCGTATGATATATATAATTGATATATATATAATGATATCATATAATTATGAGCCTGATATGAAGCCAAGTGAGCAGGACAGGCCAGGATTATAGACAGAACAACTGCGAGTTGTGGTGTGAGGAGAACAGGGCGAGAGAACAGTGTTAGTTTATAGATATATCCACGTTAGCCGGCGATGTGTATAACACTATGCTCAGATCACAATACTGTACAGATTATTATCATCATGTATCAGGCAATAGCAAAGCTAGTATTTAGACCCTTACCTGCATGTGTTGTGTGTGTCAGCCATTAGGAGACCGTTTCCAGAGGAAGAGGGACTTTATAAAGGCTTTGAATTTACCCATTTGGTGATGATGAATAAAAAAAATGATCACAATCACAACTGTCTTACTGTATAAAAACTTTATATGTAGAAACAGCCAACACAAACATTAAAGTCGGTTTGTACAGATTAAAAATAAATTATAGAACATATTTATAATAATAATAAGTGTCGGCTGCAGACTAATAACAAACATATAAATGCATTACATTACAAGTTTATGTAGGATATGTTAATGAATTAAATTAAGACAAGGCACATTTTGTAAAACAGATGTACAATAAGTGATCTCTGACGGATCCGTGAGCGTCATGTTTCCTGCCGGCGGCCGAACCACATGCTGACGGTGGACCGTCACTGGGCGACCCGATGAAGGAGCTGGGACAGTGTGCACATATCGCCGGGATTATAATCATTCGGTCTATAGTGAACGCTACACACTACCGCGTTTTTCAAAGCAGAAGCAGAAGTGAAGTCCCGTCTCTTACCCGGCACAAAACGCACACTGGCACGGAAGATTGCACCGTCCTTTTTCTTATTCGGAAACCTGTGGACTCGATGTCCTGACAGGCCATAATTCACAATCATTTACCACGACGATGATTAATTGAAATACAATAAGCACAGAAAACACACTGAATCATGACCGCTCCAACTGAATACCAACCTACTCCGCACTGAGCGAACGCAGAGCCGGCGAACGACTCCCTCATGTGACGTCATATGACGCGATAGTGAGCGCTTTTTCAACACGGTCAAGGAAACTGTCACGGTTTCTACTAAATTTGTGCCCTTATGTCTTGCAAAACAATTTTTAATCCTGCATTTACTTTTCATATGGTATTTTCATACAAGGTTATATTAATTTTGAAAAAAGAAAAAAAACCTGCAAGATGCCCTTTAAATGACAGAAAATATTCGTCTATGTGTTGGTTATGCATGGCCTAATTACCAATTACTAATTAGGAAAATAGTATTTTGGGACAAAATATTACTATAGAAGTACTATAAGACTACTATAGAAATACTATAGTGGCTCTAGGATATTATAGAGGTATTACAGAACATAACATACTTCTGTGATGTTCTGTAATACCTCTATAATATTTTAAAGCTGCTATAGTTAATCAAAGAACAAAGGGAAACAGAGAAAAACACTCACTGCTCTTGACTAAAGAACTTTTTTCTTTAGGCTGATTATCACTAATCTGTGTGTGCATTATTTTCCTTGAGAACCAAGCAAGTTGACTCATGAAACCATTTGTTTATTATATCGCATATCGCAATCGTAATCGCAATATTGACCTCAATTATCGCAATATGACATTTTCCCCAAATCGTGCAGCCCTATAAAAAATAATTTAGCAGTATTTAACACAATTTACAAAACCACACACCCAAACTGCAAAATACCTATACCTAAAAAATATATACATATAGTATTGGTTGCACACTTCACCACAAAATGGCACACACTTGATTCATATCACCAGATTTTTTGTCTAACCAACTACACTGTTGGGCATGAAATCACTTTAGTATGCTTTGCTATAATACTAAAATAGTTCAAATTGTAGAAAATTCTTCTGATTGTTTACATAAATATTTGCAGATACAGGTACGCTGTTGAAACATTTTTATTTATTTTTTTCACCAAACAAGTCAGTGCAACATATGCACAGCAGATATATTTACATTGGACTGAACAAAAACATGCTCACAAAAAAAAAAAATACACTGAAAACCATGGTTCATTTTGTAGTTCTACCAGACTCGGGAGATAAAATGATATAACGAGTAAATTTATTAATATCTCAGCAAGCATAGTCTTTGGCGTAGGCCCCGTCCTTAGCAAGCAATGCGAGGGTAACGGAATCTGCAAATCCGGCCTGAAGATGAAGGCAGGGGCGCAGCCAACCCCCTGGAGGTAAAGGAAGGGACCATCCTGGTGGTGGTGGGGAGGATGGAGGGAAAGGACCATCTTGGAGGTGGTTGGGGAGGATGGAGGTAATTGGCGCCGTCAGTAGCTGCGAACTCAGACGGATGTAAGTACCATTCTTTTATACTGAGAGTGTTAACACATGATTGGTTAGAAGTGAGTTAATTCATGACGCGCTGATTGAGTCTTCCTGGCAGAACTTAACGCTAAGCTTACATTTACTATGGCTTTACTACAAACACCATGGTTAAACCAAGGTTATTGTAGTAAAACCATGGTTCATTTGTAGTTACTATGGTTTGACTGCAAAAATCATAGTTAAACCATGGTTCATTTTGTAGTTACTATGGTTTGACTGCAAAAACGTACTCGGTTACCTAATGTACCTCGGTTCTCTCTAGAAGAGGGAACGAGTATTGCGTAAGCTAGCCCCTTGTCAACGCTGTGCGCGCTGAGCATCCAGTGCATGAGTCCCCGGGAAACCGGGGAACACCACATGCTGGAACAGGTGGCCAGTCGGAGAAACGGGCCAGCACATGTAATAAACACTTCATGTAAAAATAGAGCAGCACTGCCGGTCTATGTATTAATGTAAACAATGCGGCCAGCAACGCGGGCCAGCACAGTACATAAGCACATCATAGGGGGAAAATAGAGCAGTATCACCGGTCTATGTATAGAGAGAATAATCCCCAGCGCACAATGGGGACAAAAAAGACAGAGCGGCACAGCCCGTCTGTGTACAGAGGAACTCTTCCCTTAAGTGCCATTTACCAGAAATACTAGCAGTACATGAATGTAGTCTGCACATGCGTGAGTGGGCAGAACATACATATCACTTATACTGATAACATTTTATCCTGCAAGGCGGGAACTTCCAGGTTATAAAACCTCACGAATGTAGACGGGGAGGCCCAGCCCGCCGCCATGCAAATATCGTGAATAGAAATCCCGCTGGACCAAGCCCACGACGAGGCCATGCCTCTAGTGGAGTTGGCTCTGATGCCCATAGGGCACTGCAGGTGTTTGGAGGCATAAGCTGCTGCGATCGCGTCCACTATCCACCTGGACAGGCTTTGTTTTGAGGCGGCGAGACCCTTGGTGCGCCCACCAAACGAAACAAAGAGCTGCTTGGAACGCCTGAAGGCGGCGGAGCGCATGATGTAAACTCTCAGCGCCCTGACGGGGCATAAGAGGTTATCACTGTCCCCACTATCGGATGCTGGCAGAGCCGACAGGGAGATGATCTGCGCCCTAAAGGGGGTACCAATCGCTTTGGGGATGTAACCGTGTCTCGGTTTGAGGATGACTTTGGAGTCATTCGGTCCAAACTCGAGACATGCGGGGCTAACAGATAGCACGTGTTGATCCCCCACGCATTTTACTGAAGACAGAGCTATCAGAAAAACGGTCAAATCCACGGATTCTAGCGGTTCAAAGGGATAAGCCTTCAGGGCCTCCAGGACCAAGAATTGCACGGCGCACGTAATCTCCGCGAACGCTGCAATAGCCGCAACATACACTTTGAGCGTGGAGGGGGACCTGCCCTTGTCCAACAGCTCTTGTAGGAAGGAGAGCACCCGTGGAACCCCACATGTACGTGGATCCAGGCTCTTAATAGCGCATCATTTAGAGAACACAGACCATTTAGACGCGTAGAGCCTTCTCGTGGAGGGAGCTCTAGACTGCGTGATCGGGTTTACGACCCCTTCTGGCAGGTCAACGGGTATCCGTTAATTATCCACGCATGCAGAGACCAGCGCTCTGGATGGGGATGCCAAATTGATCCACCGGCTTGAGAGAGGAGATCTTTTCTCATCGGGATCGTCCATGGGGCTAAGTGCGACAGCCTCACTAACTCTAGGTACCAGATTTGGTTCTCCCATCGCGGGGCTATGAGAAGCACTGGGTGATGTGTTTCCCTGATCCTCTTGATGACCTGTGGTAACAGGGAGATCGGAGGGAAAGCGTACAGCGGGCGGCTGGGCCAGGTTTGGGCCAGCGTGTCCTCGCTCTTTGAGAAAAACGTCGGGCAGTGAGCGTTGTCTTCTGACGCAAAGAGGTCGACTTCCGCCTTGTCGAATAGGCACCAGAATAACTGGACTGTCTGAGGGTGCAGAGACCATTCTCCCGGGGGAATGATGTCTCTGGACAGTCTGTCTGGGCCGACGTTCAGATGGCCTGGCACGTGCGCGGCTCTCAGCGAGCGCAACGAGTGATGAGCCCACACGAGAAGGCGTTCTGTCAGATTGCAGAGGTTCCTGGATCTGACACCGCCCTGCCGGTTCACATAGGACACCACTGACATGTTGTCCGAGCGGACTAGCACATGGTGATCCCGTATGTGTGGGAGGAAGCACTTGAGTGCATTCTCGACCGCTATCATCTCCAAACAGTTTATGTGGAGGCATTTCTCCTGGTCTGACCACAGGCCAAAGACCGGTTTGCCCTCGAAAAGAGCGCCCCAACCTAAGTTGGATGCGTCCGTCGAGATAACTTTGCGGTGCGAGACGGCTCCCATTGTCACTCCCCGCTGGTACTAGTCGGCCGCTAACCAGGGCTTCAGTGCTGAAATGCAGCTCTGAGTCACTCTGATTCGAATGCCGCCGGAAGCCCAGGTTCGGTGAGGCACTCGGGCATTCAACCAGCGTTGCAGCAAGCGCATACGCAGTAGACCCAGCTGAAGCACTGCTGCAGCTGATGCCATACAACCCAGCATCCTCTGAAATGTTTTGAGAGGTGTGGTGCTGCCTGACTGGAAAGACGCGGCCAGGAGTCGGATATAGCGCGCGCGCGCTGTGTCGACAGCCGGGCCGTCATTGCCACAGAGTCCAGTTCCAAACCCAGAAAAGAGGTTGACTGACTGGGTAGTAATAAGCTCTTTGTCCAGTTGACCGTGAGACCCAGGCTTTCCAGGTGGCTGAGAAGCACTGTTCTGTGAGCGATAAGTTCTTCCTCTGACTGTGCTAGAATCAGCCAATCGTCCAAATAGTTCAAAATTCGCATTCCCTGACCCCTCAGGGGAGCGAGAGCTGTGTCCATGCACAGGCTGGCCGTTTTACACACAGTGTCCCGGTGGCCTTGGACGGGGAACATAAAGTGTGAGGCGCAACGCGCGAGAGCGAAATGTTTGTTAGTATGTGTGAGCGCTCGAGGGCGGGCACAGGACTTACATTTGAAACATGACCGGTAGTGAGAGGCTGTGTAACAGGGCGGGCAGTGAGTAGGTGTGGGCACAGGGGTGTGGACACGTGACCTACTTCTAACACTCGAGCGGCTTTTGCCCGCTTTATGAGAGTGGGCTCTGTGAGAGACACGGGATTTATAGTGCTTGTGTGTAGGGGTGAACACAGAAAAGTGGGCACATTTACTACACTTGAAACACATGCGGTGTGAGCCGTACAACCAGACATTATACTCTTTTTGAGATTTCTCTGGGTTGCCGTGAAAGGCATGTGCAGGCGAGAGGGTAGATTTACCGGCTCGTTGGCTGCGAGGTAAACATCTGCAGTAGCCGTGGCAACGGGGACTGAAAGAGCGTGAAGCTTTGACGGTGGTCCGGCCGCAGCGGGACTTAACCGTCTTTTCCTCTCTCGAGCAAGGAGGACTTCGCGGGCTCGGATTTCAACACGATCCTCGGCCGGGGTCCCCGCGGGGGAGGCGGCCTGTTTCGGCTGTTCGAGCGTGATCTAGGGCGGCCACCCTGTCATCGCTGCGAAGTCGGAGGTCGAGCTGGACGCTGGGCGGAGCTTTGCGCAGGCTGGTTGCGAGGACGGCGTGCGGCTGAGCTCGAGCATCGAGGCAGAAAGAGGTTCATTGCCTGCGTGGTCTTCTGCACCTCCGAAAAGCGGTCCACGATCCCGTTCACCGCTGGGCCGAACAGGCCGGTGGGGAGAGAGGGGCGTTAAGAAACACCACGCGCTCGGACTCCCTCATGTCGGCGAGCGTCAACCAGAGATGCCTCTCTGTCACAGTCAGAGAGGCCATGCACCTTCCTAAGGCCTGGGCAGCGGATTTCGTGGCGCGAAGGGAGAGATCCGTCGCATTTCGTAAATCCGTGAAGGAAGCAGACTCAGCGACTTTCTCATCCATATCGTGGAGAAGATCGTCCTGGAGAATCTGCAACACAGCCATCGAGTGCAGGGCTGAAGCAGCCTGTCCGGCGGCGGTGAAAGCGCGGCCGACGAGGGCTGATGTGGTCCTGCAAGCCTTTGACGGGAGGGCAGCCTTTGAGCGCCATCCAGAAGGCGGGCAAAGGTGCGCTGCAACCGTCTCCTCCACGGGGGGAATGGTATTATACCCCTTCTCAGCGGCGCCGTCAACTTGTGAGAGCGTCGAGGAGGCATGGGAAGAGACTCTCGCGGAGAATGGTGCATTCCACGATTTAGCAAGCTCGCTGTGGAGCTCAGGCAGGAAAGGTGCAGTCCTGGATGCTGGTGTTCAGCGGCGGCGATGAAGAAAGCAGCCGTCGAGTCTGTTCGGCGCTGGCTCTTTCGGTGGAGACCACTCGAGGCCCAGCTGGTCAACAGCCTTGGTGAGGAGGTGCAAAAGCTCCGCGTCCTCGCCTGCTCGAGTGCGGCCGAAATCCTGGATTGACGAGGAGGCGGTAGACCACACCTCGCTGTCAGAGGCCAGGATGGAGCAGCTGTCAGCGGCAGCGTCCTCGTTCAACTCATCCGCCTCATCCCCTGATGCGGCGGCAGCACGGGCAAGAGCTGGCGGTTGTGCGGCCGGGAGGGGGGGCGGAGAGGGTGAGGGAGAAGCTCGAGGGAAAGGTTCCGGCGAGCTCCTCTGTGCCACATCAGTTTCCGGTGGTCTCTGGGAGCGGCGCTTCTTCCTGCGCGGCCTGGCAGAGACAGACGGAGCGGCAGCTTGGTCGAAAGCCTCAAGTCGAGCCCGCAGGGTCGACATTGAGAGCTCTTCGCACTCGGGGCAGCCGCCCGTAGTGAGGGGCTCACTGGTAGGCTGCAGCAGTTGCCGCAGGACAGCCAATGAGCACGCTTATGCAACCTGCTATGGTCTGCTGGCTGCCGCAATGCGTTGACAATAAATAAAAAATTAAGGATAATTTTTTGGCTTCAGATCTCGAGAAAAGACAACTTTACCCGTAGCGTAAGCTAACTTACGCAATACGAGAGAACCTCTCGTAAGAGAACCATAGTTAAACCATGGTTCATTTTGTAGTTACTATGGTTTTACTACAAAAAACATAGTTAAACCATGGTAACTACAAAAAAAAAACATGGTTAAACCACGGTTGTTGTATTAAAACCATGGTTAATTTGTAGTTACTATGGTTTTACCACAAAAACCATAGTTAAACCATGGTAACTACAAAAAAAAACATAGTTACTACAAAAAAACCATGGTTAATTTCCGTAAGGGATTATTATTAAGGAGGTTGGGTGTTCGTAAAAACAACAATAAAAAAATCTTCAAACTGACCTTCAAACTTGAAGAACTTCAAAATGAGTTTTAAATTCATGAGATTTGTATTTATGTAATGTGTTAATTCTAGATGTTTATTTATGTAAATGTTGCGTGACTGACGTGTTTTATGAGCATGTGGGTTGAACATTCAAGTAGCTTTCAAACCCTGGAGCGGCGCAGAAACTTAGCTGATAAGCAGCAAAGCTCCCTCTCTCGCTGTTGTTTTCACTGCTTTCAGGTGACTTTAGTCTCTAAAATCACACATAATATACAACTGTCCCTGACACTTTTCTTACGTGTTGACACACATCTGTTGAATATTTACTTTATAGAAATGGTTTAGTGGCTTCGAAAAAGTCCGTTAGCATCTCAACCGTTTTCACAGAAGAGGTAAGGTTAGGCTAACCTAAGCTCTTGTTTACAAAAGTTTGGGCTTATCATCACATCTTTGTGTAGATGAGAGGTTATGATAGTTTTGTAAAGGTTTTGCTGGCAGTTGAATGGGTGATTGGAAGTTGACTAATTTATTTAACAAACTGATATTTAACATAAATGTATGTGCTGTTAATCGATGACGTCACTTACACTGAGCTAAAATTGTCTGAAACTAGTAATTTATTCCTGTGATCAAAGCTGAATTGTCAGCATCATTACTCCAGTCTTCAGTGTCACATCAGTGTCTTCATAAATCATTCTAATATGATGATTTAATGCTCAGTAAATTTTTCTGATTATTATCTAATATGTTGAAAACAGTTATACTGCTTCATGTTTTTGTGTACACTACAATTTAAATGTTAGGGGTCAGTAAGATTTTGGAAAACATTAATAGCAAGGATGGATTACATTTATCAAAAGTGACAGTGAAGACTTTTATAATGTTATAAGATTTAACTTTCAAACTTTTCTTTGAACTTTATATTGATCAAAGAATCCTGAAAAGGGCATCATGGTTTACACAAAAATCTTAAGCAGCTCTACTGTTTTCAACACTGATAATAATCATAAATGTTTCTTGAACATCAAATCCTCATATTAGAGTGATTTCTGAAGGATCATGTGCCACTGAAGACTGGAGTAATGATGCTGAAAATTCAGCTTTGATAACAGGGATAAATTACATTTTTAAATACATTAAAATAGAAAACAGCTATTTTACATTTTAATGATATTCACAATATTACTGTTTTTACTGTATTTTCTAAAAACTGCATTAAAAGCAGTAGATTAGCAACATTAATAAAGTACTCTGTTTTAGCTACCTTAAGAAGGACGATGAGGTGACAGTGCAGCTCGGGATAAGGAAGAGGAGGAGGAGGAGGAATACGCAAGTTAGACAATTTTCTTATTCCTTTCTAACAAAAAACTATAAACCTGACTACAATAGTATGGTACATTTTTTATTTTCCAGCTTCCAGTTTGCAAAGATCCAAAGTGAATATATAGAGAGAGACCATCCTCCTCTCCTTGCCTCAGAAGACCCTGCCCTCTGCTGGTGGGGTAAGAAAGAAACTCTTCCTCTTCTCCCACAGCTCTCCATCTCCTGCCTCCTCAACACTGTCTGAAAGAGCGGTTTCCACAGCTGGGACGCAGTCATCATGCTCATTTTCTTGAACAAAGAACTCTTGATGTAAATTTTGGTGGGCGAAATAATACAGGAGAAATGCTAGAAATCTATATTGGTCCTTTTGCATATCTTTACTCTTTATGAATGATATGTTTTTTTATTTGTTATCTTCAGAGAAGCTCAAGGACTATAGATCTTTGGTAATTGTCGCATTGTTCAGGTTTAGCTACTGGTAGTGAAGCAATGAAGCACATCACCACCAGACATTTGTAGCAGGAGCCTCATAGGACACTAGAGGAAACAAGTGAACCTATTTCTGCAAATAAAATTAATAATTAAGAAAATGCTGAATCTTTTCATTTCTTTTTTTTTTTTAAGGTCTTTGTTTTTCCACCAAATTATAGAGAGTATCAGTAAGAATATCAAACACTTTTGTAAAAAGAATAAAACATTTCAATAGTTGGTTACATTATTCATTGATTATGTTTTTTGATGTTGATGTTACATTTCTGTACTCATTACTTGTTAACATGGTTAAAAAAACGTTAATGTTCAAAGTGTATTGGCTTAGTTTGTACAAAGAAACATTGAATAAATGCTGATTAATAAATTAATGCAGTGTGGTTTTGGGCCATTTTCTATTTAGAATTGAATAGGGGGTTGTATTGGATTCCACTACATATATGTATTGATCCCTAAATGTATTAACACAAAATAATACACAATTCCCTATTAGAATTTATAAGGTTTTACAGCAGAGAATAAAATGTTTGAGTTTATCAGTTCTATGTGGATTTCAAGGTTATGGATAAGCACATCTTAATTCCCAGGACTAAAGAAGTATATTAAAAATAAATGCGGACGTGGTATTTTGGTCGTTAGGAAGTACCTGCCACGTTCCAGCGACGTACCACTATAACGTCGCCACGACGAATACAGGAATCACAAAGTTACGTTGCTGGAACATTATTATGTGGCACGTCGCACCGACTAATATGGTCCTTTGATGTTACGTCCTCGCAACATGCCAGTTTGGTCATTAAGACGTACTCATCACATTCTTGTGACATACCACTATAACGTCGCCACGACGATTATGGGATTCACAAAGTTACGTTACTGGAACGTTATGTGGCACGTCGCTACGACGAATATGGTCCGGTCCGGTTGTCTTCACAACGTAACTGTGTTAGCTGGGCTGGGAGTCACAATTAACTCATAAAATCCAAAATATATCAAATATTTCAAAAATTCTTTTGGATGTGTTTTACTTAAGTCCAGATGATATAAAAAAATACATGAAATTATTTTTTGCATATAATTTTCCACTCTTGCCTCTTAACAACAACAACAGCTCTTTCCGCGCGCCATTACGCCATTTTACGTCATTGCAGATGCGTCCTTTCAGTTTCGGTTTTCAATACGATTGCGTGTTTACATGTTCTCTCGATAAATTAGAAATCTATCAATTAATGCGTTTATGTTCACAACATTATTGACAAAATGAAGCGAAAATATTCTTCTGGACACGAAAAGGACCGTAATTTCATTACCATCATATTACCAACCCACAACGTCGTCAGTACGTCCTCCTAAGGTTATAAGATAACCAACTACGTTCCAGGGGTCTCATTTATAAAACTGTGCGTAGGAACCTTACTAAAAGTGTACGTGCGCCCGAAAGCCAAAAATGGCGTACGCAAAATAATATTCGGATTTATAAAACCGTTCGTACGCCAGAACCTGCGCAGAATACACTTTATAAATCCCAGTCAGCGGAAGATTGTGCGCACATGCGTCTCCACCCGAAATAACCATATATGGAGCTTACAACGCCTAGTTTTACTATGCAGATCCTCATCTGCATATCATTTGCATATGATTATTCATCCACGTGATAACGTTTAACGGTACAAGACACATTACATTAATAAAAATCAAGCAGTTGCCTATCCTTGCCTTGTTTTTGAATACATAAATCAAATAGTGTAAAATACATTTCAGAGAAAGTTTTTCTCAATCTTTTCCACTGGCCGAATTGTATTTTTAATTGATACTTTTAATGGAAACAGATAGGCCTTGGGCATTATTTGCACGAAACTATTTTCTCAGACAATCTGGTATTATCATGATAAGCAGTTATCTCTGTCGTTAAAACATTAAAACAAAGCATGCCAGAGGAAAAGTGTTCAAAAACACCGCATTAACAACAAATATTTCTATTGACTGAATTTGAATATAAAAATGTTGTAACTTCTCAGTAATGACTTCATGTTTAAGTGCTTAACTCCATTAGTTTAAATCATTATTTTATTTATTTAAACTGTTATTTGCGTCAGTTTCACTAAACGGCCCAACGCGCTCGCTGACGCGGACATTTAAGAAGGAATGGATATTTGCTTCAAGTGGCAGGCTTGGTGAGTGAAATTATATTTGTATTATCTTTATGTATATGTTAAATTTTCTTTAGATTTTCTGTCTAAAAGTGACCAAAAAGACACTTAACTCCAGCTCACCATCGGTGTCGCCAATTCCCTTCTGCTCCAGAATGTGCGTACGCACGGCTCAAAGTTTGCTTAAAGGTGCGCACATTCTCCCGTCAAGTTTGTTTTTTATAGATCACAACCTTTGCGTGGGAACTGGCGTACGTACGTTTCCAGCCCCGTTTTGTGCGTACGCACGCTTTATAAATGAGACCCCAGATACGTACTCTATTCGTAATAACTTGGTAATTTCATGACTTACTGGCAACGGAACTGCAACGTCACGGGCCCGTAATTTCATTACCATCTTATCAGACTGCATTTCTATGAAATATTTTATTTGTTTCAATTGTTTGTTTAGTATAGGCCTATGTCACGGAAAAATTGAAGACCGGAAGTAAGTCCTTTAGTAGGGATACGGCTCTTCCGGTTAGCTTTTCAGAATGGCGGAGTCCGATATTTACCGCTGGACCAAATCTCTCCGCAACCTTCCTGAAGTCACATATGACGATGTGGT
The DNA here is from genome assembly GCA_021464565.1 of Rutilus rutilus. NCBI lineage: Eukaryota > Metazoa > Chordata > Actinopteri > Cypriniformes > Leuciscidae > Rutilus > Rutilus rutilus. The sequence continues at coordinate 9,332,193 of JAJAQA010000005.1, read as the reverse complement.
TCGGATAGTAAATGAAAAGTCTCATGTCGAAACGTCAAAACTGAGGAAAGGGTACAAGTTCTTCTGGGAGAAATTCATTTTCAATTACAGAGGTAAGTTAAGTGTTTGAATGCCGCTGACACACTGTCGCTAGCTAGCTTGAATGCATGTATTTAACGTTATATAGCTAGCACATGAATGTGTCAGATAAAACATCATTTTTAATTAATAGAAAAAATATGATTTACATCATTGGTAGGAATACATATTTAGTTTCTCAGTGGCTCCAAAAACTTTACCTGACGAGCCGCAAGATGTTGTTTAGCATAGCTAGCTAACAACTAACGTTAGGCACTAAGTTATGTAAATGTCGCTAGCATGTCAGATAAGCTCCAGGCTACTGATAGAACATAGTTGAGAATTAATATTCGGGGGAAAATATGGCTGGGTGGCTGTCATAGGCTACCAATGCCCAAACATGTTGCTATATGATGTGATAATTTTTCCTCTCCTACTGCAGTGTCAGATTTAGTTAATATGGAAGTGGCAGTTAGGGCGAACTGCTACTGTTCTATGAGGAAAAACGAGGAGCCTCAAACCCTGCAGGTTACAGTGCTAGGATGCCCAGCCCTGAGTCTGAAATCATGCTCTATCCATGCAAAACAACATGCTTAACTCGCTTTTCGTAGTCTTTTGTGCATCAATGGAACCGTTACACTTTGGACTTCCTTCCTGACCACGTTAAAATGTAAATCTGTTTAAACCAGATTTACATTTGGGGATTCATACAATAGACCCATCTCAAATTTGTACTATGTAGCGCCTAATGAAATAGAGCATGGTTACAGACCTGCACAAGTTCAGGTGCATGTTCAGTGTGTGCGTGTTTTTATTTTTATTGTTTCTTGTTGCTGTTTCAAAATACTCTTTCTCTCCAGATCTGCTGTTGCAGGTAGTAACGTTTTGTTTCATGTCTGCTGTTGCAGATTTTGTTATATATCTGCTGTTGCAGATTCTCTGTTCTCATATTTGTTCCTTAATTTTTCTTAAGTCCACTGATGTTTATGGGTTTCCCTGAAATATGGTCTCTATGTCTAGATTGTGCTGAGTGCAGTTACACCGGTGCAGTTAAATGGATGCACCTGCTCATGTGCTGCTGGAGAGGCGTTATGCAATCATGTGGTTGCACTCCTATTTCAGACGCACCACTACAGCTTTACAGGGGAGAAATGTGTGCCAACACTTCTGTCATGCACCGGTGAGCTTCAGTCATGGCACCGACCAAGGACACAGGTTTGTGTGTATCCCTCAGGTCTAGCCAAACATCCTGTTTAGTCTACTCAATTATAATTTTTGAAGTTCTAGTATTAAAACATGTGACTAACACTGTCTTAAGTATACAGGTGAAACTCAAAAAATTTAAATATTGGGCAAAAGTTCATGTATTTCAGTAATTCAAATTAAAGGGTGAAACTAATATATTTAGTATATATAGCCATATACATTTGCATGGATATACTTTTCAGAGACAATTCAAATTTTCTGAGATTTTAATTTGGGGGTTTTCAAAAGCTGTAAGCCATAATCATCACATTTTTTGGAGTTTCACCTGTATATAGATGTATACTTACAATATGACTTGTGTGCTTAAATATTGATAATCTCTGAAACTTTTGACTGCATTGTTTTCCTTTTTTTTTTTTTTTTTGGTTTTGCTCCAGGGGATTAGCCCGGAACCCACGGACCAACTTGTGGTGAGGAAACCCAAGGCACCTGGGCGCAGTTGTGTCAAATCAACACTGTATCGAGCCTACGCAGGTAAGTGGTGTATAATCCATCTTTTTATTCATTAGGACATTTGTAAAACATTTAATGATTTATAGTTTCTGTTACTTGTCTTCGTAGGACCCCTTCCTGACCCTGTGGTGCTGTCTGTTGGAGATGAACTGCGAGACCTTCGACCTCAACCTGGAATATGCAAGATCGTATGTGACCTGGCTGAACTAACTTTAGTGGACTCTAAGTTTGGGCCAGTCCCTCAAGGTTCAGTTCTGTCTTATCAGTGCCCCCCAGAAATATCCAAAGAAATCATTAAGCACCCAGAAGCCCCCTCATTCCCACAACTCCCTTTGCTAGGCTATACATTTAAACAACACCTACAGTTTGTTTCCAATTACCTTCAGTTTGATCACTTGCATAGTTTAGAAGTCACCTCTGAATTGGCTAGTTTCGTTGAAGAGCATACAAGGGGGCAGTCAGAGAATCCTATGTGGAAGGAAGTCCGGCTGCCCCGTTTAACTTCCAGTAGATTTGGTGAAGTGTTTACTCTGAGAGGGGAGTCCTCTGCTCAGGCTCTCGCAGTGAGGATCATCAAGGGGGTACGGCAAACTCCTGCTATGAAAAGGGGTATTGACCTCGAGCCAGAAGTGTTAAATCAGTACAGTGACCTGGTTAATGTCAATGTCTACCCTTGTGGATTCGTTGTTCACCCTAATGCGTCTTACCTTGGGGCTAGCCCTGATGCAAGGGTGTATGATCCCACCACAACACCCCCCTTTGGCTTAGCTGAGGTGAAATGTCCAAATGTAGACAGTATAACCGAAGTCAAGCATGTTAAGTTTGTTAATGGTAAGGCCAAACTAAAAAAAACACACAAATATTACTGCCAAGTGCAAGGCCAGTTAGCCATCACTGGTTTGTCATGGTGTGATTTCATAACATCAACAAAAAGTGACCTGACAGTGGAAAGAGTTTGGCATGATGAATCCTTAATAACTGCAATGAAGGATAAACTTGATCTGTTTTATTTCAACACATACATGGACACATACCTCCTGAATGCCAAGTAAATAAAGTCAACAGTGATGGTAGGATCTCTCTGTTTCTCACACACACATTTACAATCTTAAAGGGATACTTCACTTTAAAATTGAAATTCTGTCATCATATACTCACCCTCATGTTGTTTCAAACCTGTATGAATTTCTTTCTTCTGCTGAACAGAAAGGAAGATATTTAGAAGAATATCAGTGACCAGACAGTTTCTGGTCTCATTGACTTCCATAGTATATATTTTTTCCTGCTATGGAAGTCAATGAGACCAGAAACTGTCTGGTCACTGATATTCTTCTAAATATCTTCCTTTTTCTGTTCAGCAGAAGAAAGAAATTCATACAGGTTGGAAACAACATGAGGGTGAGTATATGATGATTTTCATTTGAAATTGAAGTATCCCTTTAACTAGTATTTCAGTTTAGTATATCATATGTTCTATAAATTGTATTTTTTACTTTAAAAAGAAATTTGAGTTGGGAGCACTGTGAAAACTCTCTAATAATCTCTACTGTTTTTTGTTGTTGTTTTTTTTGTCGCCGTGGACAATCTGCAATAAAGGCGAACCGCAATCACTCAGTCACTGTGAATCACAATATGAATTAATTCAAACACTTCATATTCATTTAATTTCTTTTCACATTTCTTTTTTTTTTCCATTCATGTGATTCCTTTCTCTGTAAAATGTATGCTCTGGAAAAAGAACTGGAAAAAAGATCATTACTGATGACCACATACACTTATTTTTATTTATTTATTTAAAACATTTCTGCACATATTTTCTGCAGTTTTCTTTTTCAGTTCACTGTTTTTTACTGTCAATACATTTGTTGTGCATATGTTGCACTGACTTGTTCTGTGAAAAATAAAAAAATAAATGTCAACAACAGCATGTGTGTGTGAATGCAAATATTTCTTTGCATGTGAACAATCTAAAGAATTTTATAAAATTTTAACTATTTTATTATTATGACAAAGCATACTAAAGATGAGAGTGCTTTTCAACAGTTTGTAGTTGTTTTAATGTGTCACACTGGGACATCACCCTTCACATCCAAAGGGCCTTGATAGTTGGACATTAAGCAACAAGTTGCCCACAGCTGATTTACAGAGCCTGAAAGGGTCAACGAAATGGTCTTGTCCCAGATATGATATTCTTTGATCCTTCTTATGGCCCTCTCCACCAATATCCTAAGTCGGGCGACACTCTGGGTTTTTTCGGTGTCCTCTCTGCTGAACCTGGCGCCTCTTTTAAATGGGGGGATTATGAGGGTGGCCCCAACATGAGAAAGCATTTTGTCAATGACAAAGCCTTTGTCAGCCATGCATGCATCTCCAGGCTGAAGTAGATGAAGGATTCCTGACTGCTGTGTGATTTCTTTGTCTGATATGGAACCAGTGTACAGCTTTGAGATGAAGGTGATAACTCCACATGGGGCAATGCCAATCAGACCTTTGAAGGTGTTGGTGTTCTTGTAATTAGAAAATGTTTCAGACTGGAGGGTGAGTGATGATGGTGCCTCACACCTGATTTCTGTGCAATCTAGAATCACTCGCAAGTTGGGACAGTACTGGGCATACTTTAATGGCATTGTTGCTTGCACTCGTTCCCTTGTCATCCAAATTGGCTCTGACCCCAAGACAAGGAACAGGTAGTTGGCCCATGTGATGATGACTCTGCTCACAGTGGTGGTGCTGATGCCAAATATGTCTGCTATCACCTTCTCTTTCATCCCAACAGCAACGCGACAGCAGTAGAGAAAGAGTTCATCAACCAGTTGCAGTCTCCTGTTAGGGCTGGGTTTCTCCAGTGCCATGGCATCAGTTGTCCTCTGGGCTCTACTCCAGTAGACTAACCTGGAAGCTGAGGGTGCGATGGATTTCCAAAACGACCAAAACACTTTCTCAGACGGAAAGCGGGTATAGAATCGGAATTCATCGTCCGTTGCACAGTACCTGTTGATGTTAAGTGTAGCAGTAAAGGACAGGTCTCTTAGTTGGCTTTCTAGATCCCTCACTTTAGCTTCCAGTAGCCTGATGGTTTCAGCAGCAGCATCCACTACATGCATATCTGCGTCCACATCCGCGCGGGTATAGTTGTGTTCCGAGGCAGGTTCGTGATTGCGCACGGCAGACTGTTCGTCCTCCTCCACCTCAGACTCAGCACCAGCCTGAACGCCCTCCGCTACTCCTAGGCGTACAACACGGTCAAAAACTGACCGACGACGGGGCTGATTATCTCCCCAGTTATTCCAGGGAAACCGGGTTGGTATAGAATTGGCTTTAAGCCTATTCCGACCACTTTCCGAGACGTAGATGCTCTCCTTTTCAAAGTGCAAACTACAAACGAAAGTGCTCCCCCGGAGAATCTTAAAAGAAGGCCCCTCATCCCTCCTTATTAATCTAACCCAAGACTTACGGAGTGTTTCGTCCTTCGGGAAAGCGTGAAAGCTGAGGTATGGCTGTCTACGTCCTGATGCAGAGCAACCCGGTACACTACAACAACAGCTGCGGGTACAGCCTGCCATTGTTGTTATAGATCTAGCCATTCGCCGGTAAGGTAAACGTTTCTATGGTAACAGCGAGTTGGACCAATCAGCAGACGTTGCTACTACGCTTAGGATTGTGGGTAGTGTAGTTTTTCTTTCATAAGATCGCGGATAAAACATGTTTTTTTTAAAACAAGGTTGATTTCATACAAACTTATAGCTTCAACAGGAGCAAAAACCTTCGTTTCATAACCTCATAGCTTGTGGTCAGTCTACCTCGGATAGTTTAGACATTATGGCTGATAATCTAAATCCTTATCGAGAAATAATATTGACCGGAAGTTCTGAATCCCTACTCCGCGTTCCGGAAGCAGGAAGTGTGACATAGGCCTATTCTGTACGTTTGAAATACGTTCATTCTATTCAAGTAAGGTTATAATTCTAGATGTTTATGTTTGTAAATGTTGCGTGGCTTTGATGTTTTAATGGGCGTGCGCGTGAACCTTCGAGTCGCCCTCAAACACTGGAGCGTAGATGAGTTGCCATGGAAACGGCGCGTCACCGACCGCCCCACTGACTGCAACTGACAAAGCGGCAGAACTCCGTCTCTCGCTGTTGTTTTCACTGCTTTCAGGTGAGTTTAGTCTCTAAAATCACACAAATAATACACACAACTGTTCTTGACACTTCTCGTACTTGTAAGTGACACGCTTCTGTTGAATATTTGCTTTATAGAAATGGTTTAGTGTCTTCGGAAAAAGTCCGTTAGCATCTCAACCGTTTTCAGAAGAGATAACGTTATGCTAACTTCATAGCTTGAGCTTTTGATATGAAAGTTTAGGATTTTAATCACATTTTATGGGGAGATGAGAGGTTTTGATAGTTTTGTAAAAAATAAGTTAGTTTGGAAGTGAGCTAATTTATTTAACATATACGTATTTAACATAAACGTACTCGATGACGTCACTTAACGTTACAACTTACATAGAGTGTGAAAATTGGCTGAAACTTAGCTCAATGGTAAACACAAATTGATAAAACTAGTTCTGTGATTTCAGGAGCAACAAAATAATCCTTCTACAACAGAGGGGAAGCTTCACGACTTCAATATTTCTGAAGAAAGCTGCTGCCAGAGAAGTTGGAAACAGGTGAAGTGAGGAAGCTCATTAAATAACTTCATATCCATTTTCTCACATTATTTTGTCACCTACTGTATATCACCATGCATCTGTTATTGTAAATTCTCATATTTACATTTACTTTTATTTGTTTAATTTATTTTAAGAAAGTTTTGACATCCAAACTTAAGTGACACTGTATGAGCAATATGAATAAGTGAATAAGTAAAACTAAAACCATAGATGAAACATTTAAGATTATTATCAGTGTTGAAAACAGCAGTGCTGCTTCATATTTTTGTGTTTTTCAGGGTTATTTGATGAATGAAAGAAAAAAAAGCATCATTTATTTGAAACAGAAATCTTTACTCTCTCTTCTGGTCAATTTAATGCATCCTTGCTGAATAAAATATGATTTTTTTTTTTTTTTTTACTCTATTGAACCCAAACTTTTGAACAGTAGTGTATATGTTGGGTCTATTTAACAATGAATCCTGGAGAGAGAAAAAAGAAAATGGATTAAACTTTTACATTGGTTTACACAAAAAGATTAATCAGCACAACTGTTTTCAACATTGATAATACTCAGAAATGTTTAGGACGTTTGCATTGTAAGAATGTATAGTATTCAAATATTAAAATGCTGACTCGTTAGGCCATGTGTTCTTTTTAAAATCAGATGATTTCCTATTAATTCAATATAATGTAAGGGAATAACTCTAGAATAACCTTCCTGATAATGTTTGGGGCCCAGAAACACTATCCTAAATTAAACCTAGATTAAAGACACATCTCTTTAGCCAAGCATTCAATTAACACATCTCATAATCTTGCACTATACGTGATGAAATAGTAAAAAGTGCACATGACCATCTTTTGCCTGAAATAATATGAACAGCAGCAATGCTAATCTTTCTCCTGTTGTCTCCTTGTTTCCATCTCAGGATGCTCAGCATATTTTACTAGAGATTACAGCAGCTCCAGTTCGGATCCAGCCTCACTTGGGAAGACTTCTAATGACATCAACACTCTTGAAGACAATGTGTTTAAACAATTTTCAGATGTTAAATGATATTTTAAAGTGTTTAAACTAATTTAAGTTTTTATGTCAGGTGGTACAGCAAAAATATCATGTATTGTAGTTGTACCACCTGACATGGAAAGTGTACCACCAACCTACCCATACTTGAAATTAGCAGTTTTTATCAGTATTTGAGAGAGCTCTACAAACTTTTTCACTCTGCCAAAGAGATCAGTTAGGCTCCTCTGGACGATGCATTATCATGTTTACTGTTATTACCTTGTAAATTCATAATAACATTTGAGAATATACAAATTGCTGGACAAAAGTTTCTCAATTATCTCAACAGCTTTAAAACTACTGATATGTATAAAAAAACAATTATATGAAAGGCTTCAAACCTAAAATGATGGCATAGTTTTTATTTTGTTATTATTAAGACACCATTTTAAATTGTTTTCTTTATCTGTTTATTTGTTCGGACAGTTGCACCACCACCTGACATTTTAGGAGTTTAATGCTGCCTTCAGGAATAATCATAAATAGGCCTAGTTTCCTAGTTAAAAAAAAGAAAGGGACATTGTAATTATGACTTCAGAAGAAGAAAAACAAAATATGTATTATTAAATGTACAAAAAAATGATTTCAAACTAAGGTTTTATAGAATATACATGTCATTAAGTTATCAAATTATTTTAAAAGGAAATAATGCACTTGCCACAACATAACTTTGTGACAATGTTTAGAAAAATATACAAGCGATTTTTAAACAAAACTGTCTGCTTATACAGATTCTATCTTTCAGTGCTAATTGCTTTGTATATTTAAATGTTAAATGGGAAAACACTCAACTGTTCTTTTTTCTTGCATTTTTCTTTTCTTATTCTTGCTTTGTTATTAGGGCCACCAAAATGAAGACGTGTAGGAGTAGTTTGATGTTCAAGCTTTTGAGGAAAATCTTGTTAATTTAAATGTATAACCTGTTTGCAAACTGTTTTTGCTGTTTGTGCTTTGTTCTATAGTAAATGAACTAAATCAACCAAATTCTGAGTCTGTATATCGTTCATATGTCGTTGAAAAAGTCTCTAAAATAGATTTGGGCCAATGAGGACAAGTTAAATTAGACCACTGCATGTCCGCCCATATTATTAAAAACTAAAATGACCAACTGGTTACCAATACACGACTGTCGATCCACAACGTTGCCACGACGTCGCCTTTACCTGCTGACAACGTTACAAAGTTACGTTGTAGCAACGTATCTGGGAATTTCACTTTTCCGGTTGCCACGACGTAACTAATTACGTCGCCACGACGAAAGTTTGGTCACCAGATTACGTTGCAGTTACGTAACAGTCACGTATTTGTGTTAGCTGGGAATGCGTTTAAAATGTGGGCTCTTTCTTGAATTGAGTCTGGATTAGGTCAGATTTGTTTTAACGGACTTTGAGCTACTTATAATCTGCTTGGTGTTGGGTGAAGCGTGCCTACCTGTTAACGTTACTCTACCCTGGGTCGTCATCCACCTCGCTTTCGCTTTCGCTTTGGGAAGGCGCGGTTGCGTTATACGACGGTGAATCGGACAGTTGGCTGTCCGGTTTTGCGCTGGGTGAAGCGTGCTTACCTGTTGCACAATTCCGGCTTGACGTCTCATCACCACGTTGTTGCTTTGGAAAGCATCGGCGTTAAACAACAGCACGGAAAGGCACGGCATCTACTTGAAGAACCCCCGGATTCATAGATCATCTTGGCGGTGGGGATTATAGCAGTCAAGGTCGGTGATGTTTCTTGCCTTATCTAAACTCTCCAGCTGCTGATTGCCCGTAAACAAGACTCATATCTTCCACAATATTGCTCTGTTCGTTGCCCTTTATTCGGGGTCGTGGAGCTGTCCGAGCGAGCTTAATTTGTCTCGGATTTAGTCTGAACGATTTGGACTTCAAACGCTGGTAATATGAACGTGTTGCTTTTTTGCACGGTAATCTTCATGCTTGGACTATGGGACACACCAATAAAAACGGAAGAAAAAGCGATTCATTTGTCGCGTCTCCATATGCTTCTTCCATCCAAATGTACGGACATTATTTTTATATTCCGGGCTGTCAGTAATTCCGCGTTAATGAACACAAGGACAAAAAACTCACTCATCTTTACTCTCATCCCTAAGATTTCTCTATCGGACTCTAGAAATGATCAATGTAGTATAACATCAAAAAATGTAAGGCAGCGATATCTGATAATGTTGCTGCTTTTGTTGGCCGGTATTAATCCAAATTCTGGTCCAGCGGGAATTGTTTCAACTCCTTTAGATTTTTCAAATAGATCAGGCCTTGGCATTGTACATCTAAATGTTCGTAGCCTGTAGCCAAAATTAGATCAGGTACAAATATGGGCCAAGACGACTAAAGCAGATGTTTTGGTTATCTCTGAGACGTGGCTTAAAAAATCAATCTCAAGCCATGATATTGCATTAGAAGGGTATAATGTGTTTCGAGCTGATCGTAAAAGTAAAGGGGGTGGAGTTGCAATGTACATTAAATCAAACTATCATGCAACTGTTCTTAAATCAGTCTCTTTCCTTAAACAGTTTGACTTATTGGCCATCGACCTGGAATATGGAAAGGATTGTCATCTATGTATAGTAGGTTGTTATAGACCACCAGCAGCTATTAGTGATGCTCTCACCTCATTGTCAGATGTCCTAACTGACCTACTTTCTAAAGATCTTGTATTATTGGGTGATTTGAATTGGAACTGGCTGACTTCAAATTCAGATCAGTTCAAAGCATATTGTGATTCTGTGAATTTCACTCAACTCATTGAATCACCAACACGGCCAAATCATAAGAACTCAAGCAAGTCCACTTTAATAGATCTTATACTAACAAATAAACCCCATAAATATACCTATTCAGGGGTTTTCCCTGATGATGTCAGTGATCATTGCACTATAGCGGTTATAAGAAATTGTAAAATTCCCAAAGTAAAACCTAGAATTATTATAAAAAGGAACTTTAAATTGTTTGATATTCAGGGGTTTCTGCATGAGTTGTTTACATCTGACTGGGACAGACTGTTTTTATTACCTGATGTGTCCATTGCATGGCAGTATTTTCACACTTTATTCATGAAGATTGTGAATAGACATGCACCTGTTAAGATTTTTAGAGTAAAAGGCCGCGATAATCCATGGTTCTCAAATGAATTATCTGAACTCCTTCATGAAAGAAATTTGGCTTGGGCCACCGCGAGGAATTCAGATACAGAAAGAGACTGGGTAGCATTTAGAGTATTGAGAAACAAATGCACAGCTCTTGTACGCAGATCTAAATCTGAATACTATCTAAAAGAAACCTCACAAAATCTGAATAATCCTATAAAATTTTGGAAAACCATCAAATCACTTTCACCTTCCACGTTATCTAATGATTTTCCTGACCAAATTTTAGTAAAAGATAGTCTCATTAATAATAAGACGGATATGGTAAATATTTTCAATAAGCACTTTATTTCTTCAAGTTCTATTTATAAAGAAATTCCTGTGAGCGTTATACCAAATCCATCTCTTCTGAGAGAAGATAGTCCGACTTTTAATTTTTCTCCAATTTCAAGAAGTGAGGTTTTAAAAGGTTTAAAAAATTTAGACATCAAGAAGTCTGCAGGGCCTGATGAAATTGAGCCATATTTTCTGAAATTAGCTGCCGAGATCATTGCTGTCATTGGTTGTACCCCTGTTGAAAGGCGGTGATCCAACCATATTAATTAATTATAGACCGATTTCGAAGCTATCAGCTGTGGCTAAAATTTTAGAATCTATTGTTACCGAACAGCTAAAGGAATTTTTAATTAACAATAGCATTTTATCTAGGTTTCAGTCCGGTTTCAGAAAAAATCATAGTACAGTAACTGCCACAATGAAAGTTTTAAATGACATTACCTGCGCCTTAGATACTGGAAGATCATGTGCTGCAATGTTTATTGATTTGACTAAAGCTTTTGATACGGTCAATCATGGTATTCTGTTGTCGCGTTTACATTGTATCGGTCTTTCTGAAACCGCATTAGGTTGGATTAGGAACTATTTAAAGAATAGGTGTCAAAGAGTGCAAATCAAGGGGTCTATTTCTGATAAGCTCACCATTGAATCTGGTGTGCCACAGGGGTCCATTTTGGGTCCCCTGTTGTTTACATTATATATTAACAATCTTGGTGATAATCTATCAGACGCAAGTATTCATATGCCGACGATACCATTATTTATTGTTTTGCATCTTTTATTGACAATTGCATTTTAAAGTTGCAGAAAGCATTTGATTTAGTTCAGCGTAACCTATTTTCTCTAAAATTAGTCCTGAATGATAAGAAAACAAAATACATGGTATTTTCTAGGAAACACAAGCCTGATTCTTCTCCACCACCTCTTTACACTCTGCAAGGTAATTTTATAGAACTGGTCTCCTCTTACAAATATTTAGGGTTTGTGTTGGAAGAGGACTTATCATTCAAGTTACATGTTAAACAACTGTTGTCTAAGTTGTGGTGGAAATTCTTTCTCAACTTTAAATAATAATTGTAAGACAGCTGAAGATTTCAAAAGTTATAAAGATCTTTATTTCTTGCAAGAAATTGACATTCACATACAGAACGCATCTCGTATGTGAAGGCAAAGGGCTAGTCCCCCTCCCAGAGGTTATATACCCCTCATACATCCTGGTTAGGCTTCATCTGTGTCAAAGGATCAATTCCTTATAAGGTAATATATGTCTTCAAAATCTTTGTCTACTGTATGTTATATCTTAGACAGAAAACAATATCGTGGCTAGACACAAGTTCCTGTTTTTAGCTGCAGCTCTTCACACATTTTGCTTATCACTATTTTCTATCAAAGCTGCGCACATACATTTCACACTTGAAGTCCAACAATAGGTCACTTGAGTACTCTTAGTCCCTTTGCTACTAAGTCTCCTATAACTCAAAACATTTTGTCCCTGCAAGCTTGTCTTAACTTATGCATTTCTAACACTTGATTACATATCTTTAATAACGTGCTTTAGCTTATATGAATGTATTTCTTCCAATGCTTATGAGTAAAAATAAAGTGACAGATGTTAATACAAGTTGTACACTTCTAAAAGTAAAAACACATCTAAGAGTAAAAAACACATCTAAATGTAAAATTTCTATCACAAAGTTAAGGCTACAGCTGGGGTTTTATTTTCGAAATAGTGCATGTTTTTCACAGTCAGCCAAGAGAAAGTTGGTGGAATCTACCTTCTTACCTATCTTAGATTATGGAGATGTTTTTTACAGAAATACCACTAAAGCTCTCTTACAATCATTAGACTTTGTTTATCACTCTGCTCTAAGATTTATAACTTGCACAAAATATCACACTCATCATTGTGCACTGTATGAAATGGTAGGTTGGCCTTCACTTCACATAAGAAGGTACAAGCATTGGCTCATACTTGTGTACAAGGCATTAGTTGGCCAGCTTCCTCAATATATGAATAGTTTAATAACTTTTAATAGTCAAGGGAATAATCTACGTTCAAGTAGATATATTCTTTTAAATGTTCCTTTAATGAAGACAGAGTTTGGAAAAACTGCTTTTATTTATAGCGCATCAGCTGCTTGGAATGAGATCCAAAGATCATTGAAACTTGATGTACTTATTTCAATTAATGAGTTCAAGTTATATCTCAACCAAACATTCAAATTTGTCTGCACTTGCTCTTAACGTTTAGTCTTGTTTTATTGCGGTATAAGTGTGTGTTGTGTAATTTGTTTTATGTAGTTATGTATATTGTGTGCTGCTACCTTGGCCAGGGCTCACTTGTAAATGAGATATTTATCTCAATGTGATTATTTCCCTGGTTAAATAAAGGTTTAATAAAAAATAAATAAAAAAATCCCATGGGTTTTTTTAACAGACTGTGCTGGTGTTACAGGGCGTTTGCATAATTGCTGCCGTGTGTTGGTGCGGGTGGCTTAGCCCAAAGTAGGTATCTGTTAGCCTGATATTTAATTAATTGTTAGACTTTGGCCTTGCAAAGACTCATGTTTGTTTTATGTGTAGCCTGCTCTTATACCAGGTCCCGTGCGTTCCTTCATCTGTACGCGTTGGTTTGTGCGCGCTCCGGCGTTTGTGTGCTTCAGTGCACACAGGATCATTAGGAGCCTTTTGTGAATGAACGCAGTTTCTCGTGAGTGTTCGAAGGTTTACAAGTGCTTACAATGTATATCATCAGTAGGGTGCATGGGTTATGGGGATAAATAAATAAGTGTGTTTCTGTTTTTAGGTTTTTGCAGTTTGTGTACTCTGGACATCCAGCCACTGTTTTCTCATGTATGAAACTTTTGTATGTTTTATTATTTAGTTATCATGTCTGTGAATTTATATGATTAAGGTCATGTTTTTCTGATTATTGATATCTTATCATCGAGACAATTTGTTGTAATTGGGCAGTGTGCAATATTAACGATTGGGACGGGGGAGTGCTAGTGATATGTGCAATCTGGATAGCCTCCTATACAGCTGATTGTAGTAGTGATTTCTGCACTTTACTTGTTCAAACGAAGCGGGCAGTGTCTGAGTTCTCGTAGTTTGTGGGCAGGGCTCAATGCTCAATGTATTAAGGTGACCACCCGTGTGGTGTGATTAGAATTGGTGTGTACTAACAAAGCACTTTATGGTTGATGCAGTGTAACCTTGGTTGCTGTTTTTGGTGTGCTGAACCCTTTTGGAGCCTTATACTCATGGTGAATTAAACGTGGATCCCGGTCAACATTGAGCACTGTGGTCCGGCCCAACTTTAGTTGGTGTAGTTTTTCATATGAATATTTGTCTACGAGAATTCATGTAAATGTCTTTGATGTATTATTGTCATTAATGGTTGTTTTTTTTATTCAAAGCAAGTACTTTAACTACTCTGATTGAAGATTACAAATAAATAATGTTTATTGCTTTTGTTACATCAGCCTTCAATTGTTTCATTCATTTGAATATTATTAGCGTGGGGTGTATCTTTATTCTGGGGTATTAGTTGGGTCTCCCATTCCAGTCCAGTAAATGGGAGTGGCGTAGTTAGATAATATTTTGGGGTATACTGTTCTAGTTCACTCCCAAAGGCCACATATATACCAAAAGATCAAGGCAAATTTGGTTTCTCATGTCATGACCCCTTTAAAGTTAAAAATAATTAACACCTAGTTTCATCACATCTATCTTTTTAATGAATCAGCGTTTTTGAACGTGTTTATACATGTACGGTTTAATGACTCAAAGACAATCCGTTGTCTTTGAAAAAAACAATGTGACTGCGCACTGAGTGACAGCCTTTCAATGCGCAGAGACGCTGTTTAGTTTAGGCTATATTCGTTACAGAAAATGTCCTTGATTTTTGTGCATGCTAAACACATCGTAACACTTATTTATATAGCAATACATAAATATAAATAAGTCCAAATACATAAATGGTGATAATACTGCATGTCGCGCTATTGAGCCACTAAAAATTACCACATGGGACTAAAAGTCTGAGCATTTTAATCTTAAGATAAGGGTCTGAGGCACTCAGGAGGATGAAGATTAAAAAGCCTTTATTAATCCATGGCTAGTCTAATAAAATAAAAACATGCCTACGCGTTTCAGCCAGCAAGGCCTTCGTCAGGGCTTGAAGTGTTTGACAAACAGCTCACTTCCTTGTTAAGACCAGTAATCAATAACAGCTGCCTAGGTTGAGCAGGTAGGAAGTCACATGATTAAATGACTAGTGTCATAAAAATTGCTTACAATCATTAATCCTGGTAAATTTAACTACAGAGAAAAAGCATATATTTCTACAAAAATTAAACTAGGAAAGAGAAAAAACAAAAAACAAAAAAAAAAACACTTACTACTACAGATATAAAGCCACTACTAAACTTAAAAGAAGTGTTAAATTATAAAAAAGGAACAAAATCTAGTTCTCCATTTAGACCAGGGAAGCATGTAGCTTTCAATGTGTAAATCCAAAATGATTCTCTTTTCAAGAGTTTCTTTAGCCTATCACCTCCTCTAATTGAGTTTTCAATATGCTCTATGCCTATAATTTTAAGGGAGTTACAACTTCCATGGTTTGCATCTTTATAATGTACTGCCATAGGATATTGAGGATTTCCACATCTTATTGCGTATTTATGCTCTGCAAGTCTTACCTTTAATTTACGCTTAGTTCTCCCAATGTAAAAGCAACCACATACGCATACCAGTCTGTAAACTACATATTGCAATTGATAAATTAATTTATGTTAAACCTATGTCCAGAGGAGATGTCAATGAAAAAAATGGCATTAACCATATTATTACAGTAATTACAGTGTATTACAGTAATTACAAACCACTTATAGTTACCTTTTCTGTAGAGAGCCATGTTTTTTGTTGTAAGGGGGGAAGATGTCTTTGAACAAGTTTATCATTTAAGGTTGGTGCTCGTCTAAAGCTGATGGTTGGAGCGTCTGGAAGGGCTTCCCTAAGAACATTATCGCTTTTCAATAAATCCCAGTTTCTTTCAATAATTCGTTTAATTTTGTTCGCATGATTACTGTATTGTGTCACAAAGTATACATTGTCTGATCTTTGTTGATTTTTCTCTTTCGAAACTAGCAGTTGTTCTCTTGGGAGGCATTTTGCCTTGTTGTACGCTCTGAGTATAGTTCTTTTTTGATATCCTCTTGTTTTAAATCTCTGACACATATCTTGAGCATTTCTTTCAAATTCTTCTGTGTCACAGATACTTATAAGTTTTTGGAATTGGCCAAAAGGGATATTATTTTTTAGCCATGATGGATGGAAGCTATCTGCTCTAAGGATTGTATTGCGATCGGTTGTCTTTCTAAAAATAGAAGTATGTAAATCTCCATTAGCTTCTTTAGTGATTTTAAGATCTAGGAAATTAATTTCAGATGAAGAAAAGTCTAGGCTTAACTTCAAACTTCTGTTAGTGTTGTTCAGATATGAATGGAATTGAAGCAGTTCGGTTTCTGAACCAGACCAAAACAGAATGATATCATCGATATATCTTCCCCACCATATCATTTTATCAGCAAAAATATTACGATCAGAATATACAAATTTTTCTTCCCAAGTTCCCATAAAGAGATTTGAATAGTTAGGGGCAAAACACGCTCCCATTTGCTGTACCCTTTTTTTGTTTAAAGAATTGACTTTGAAACAAAAAGACATTGTTGTATAAAGTCCATTTTGCCAACTTAAGGATGAAGGAAGGAGGCATTTGTTCTGAACGTCTCTTTTCCAAGTAATGGGATAGCACATCTAGTCCTTCTGTATGGTCAATGTTCGTATACAGTGCTTCCACGTCCATGGTAACCAGAAGTGCGGATCCAATGTTCTGTATATCCTTAATTTTGTTCAGTACATGCGTGGTGTCTTGAATGAAGGAAGGCAGTTCTGATACAAATGGTTTAATAAAGAAGTCTACAAATTGAGAGGCTGGTTCGGTGATTGATTCATTTCCACTAATTATTGATCTACCTGGTGGGTTCTCCAAATTCTTATGTATTTTTGGGAGCATGTAGAATGAAGGAATTCTTGGATGGTCATTCAGCAGGAAATCATGTTCTTTTTGTGAAATCCATTGTTAATTTTTAGCATGTAGGAGTATTTCCATTAGTTCAATCTTCATTTGCTCTATTGGATTAAACTGGAGGTGTTCATAATACTCTGTTAACCAACTGTTTATTGGCTTCTGTGACATTGATCTCGGCCCCACACTACTACAGCTCCTCCTTTATCAGCTCTTTTCATTATAATGTTTTCATTAGCTGACAGGCACTTTATTGCATCTCTTTCTTCTTTCTTCTTTTGTCAGATTGTGTCTCATTATACTGTTAGATGCAAAAAGTTGATCAACTTCATATGTAACCTTTTTGTAGAAGGTATTTAGAGTCTGATTACATATATTTGGTGTAAAGGTAGACTTGGGTCTAAATGAAGTTCTCCTGTCATCTTGTTGCATATGACTTCGAGAGGCAGCTTGACTGGGGATGGTGTGATGCCAAACTTTCAATTGGAGATTGCGATGAAACTTGAACAGATACATTTTTGTTTGAAACTCTCTTGCTGTATTTTTAGGAGCAAATGTTAGACTTTTTGATAAAACAGAGATTTGACAAGTAGAAAGAGGGACATCTGAAATGTTAATTACTTGTTCATCTTCATCTTGCCGTTGCTTCTGGTGTGCCGGCTGTGATTTATGGATCCTTGATGACCTGCTTCTACCTCTTCTTGTCTTCCGCTTCGTTGTCTCTGTGATATGTTGTTTCTTTGAGGTCTGGTGCCTAAAAAAGTAGACGAGGAGGACTCTTCTATCTCAGAGTGGTCATCATCACTGCTAGGTAATTGAAAGGAGACAGTTCTTCTCCGTTGAAACTGGGTTTTAAAACTTCGTTTTTGTTTCCACCAATAAACTTTGTTGTCCTTATAACTTGATAAATCTGTTAAATTTCCTCAGCTTTTCTTGTTTGAGCTCTCTTTGTAATTTCTCTAAATCCACTTCTAGTTCTTTTTCGAAAGAGATTTGTTCATTTTTAAAGTTGGTAGATATTTCTTCTTTCAAGTTGGCAATTTCATTCAGAATTTGAGTTTTTTGTTTCTTAGCTTCTTGTATAAGGAGAAGCATGAGATCTAGAAAACATTTGTTTAATATTGCTTCCCATTTCTCTTTAAACTCTGAATCTTCAGCACCAAATGATGGGAATTTTTTAATTCTCAGTCCTCTTGGTATCATTTTCTCTCTCCAATAGTCTGACAATGTTGTCATATGTAGCTGTAGTTTCAAGTCTTTTTCAGAAAGTTTTTTGACTTCAACAACTTTTTTAGCATCTGTGGTTTGTACAGAGCTCTGATCAAACAGAGTGTCTGAGATAATAAAGCGCTGAAACGCGTAGGCATGTTTTTATTTTATTAGACTAGCCATGGATTAATAAAGGTTTTTAATCTTCATCCTCCTGAGTGCCTCAGACCCTTATCTTAAGATATATGTGGATCCCTTCACTGAAGAGCACCGGAGGTATTTACACACTTTCACAAGAAGCACTCCCAGCATTTTTCTGCTTTTTGTATAATTTTAATCTTTAGTCAGAATTATTCATGACTATGTTTCGTCTAGTTTTAGTTGACGAAAACTGATGACATTTAGTCTAGTTTTAGTAAATGAAAATTGTATTTTAGTCTCTTTTTAGTAATGCAATTCTATTTAACCCAGTCAATATAGTGAACCACTATGGAAAAATAGCAAAAATATCGAACAGAAAACTCGTCTCATTCGTGGAGGTTGAACAACAAGTTCTTTGTGACATCCAAGATTTACTGTATTAAAATTTAAATGCAAAAGAAAAAGCATGAGAGTTGGCTGTTTTTGTCAATTTTAAGGTTTAATTTAAAATCTTTGCGATTTTAATATAACTACACGTCTAAATATTTTACCACTTGCTTATAAATCTAGATAGAAGTAGTGCATTGAATAATATGTTGTTTAAATTGTGCTTAAAAATGAATTACGTCTATTAAAAAGTATATGTGAACAAAGAGAATCGCAATGCTGACAAAACTTTTTTTTAAATAAAAGTAGCGGATCACTTCTGGATTTGAAATAAAAATAGAGAGTATGTGTTTGTGGTACAGCCGTGGGTCAGTGATATATGTGAAAAGCATATGTGAAAGCACTATAGCGCGTGCTGTTCCTGCACCGCACACGGAGTGTGTGTGAAACGGGCGTCAGTCTTAACTTTGTTTGTTGTTGTTTACGTTAACTCACTGCAGCTGCATGTTGTAATAATGGCGCGAGTGGGGCTTGAGGAAGTGAGACCTGATGCAGCCCCTGAAGTGAGACACGGGCAGAGGTGTGTAGAGTATCCAAAAACTGTACTCAAGTAAAAGTACAAGTACTTATAGAAATATTTACTCAAAGTAAAAGTAATAATCTTAATAGTTACTTGAGTAAGAGTAAAAAAGTATCCAATGAAAAAACTACTCAAGTAGCGAGTTACTAGTTACTTCGGATCATATATATATGAAGACTTCATGATGCAAAAGCCTCTGAGTGCCATCTGAAATTTTCTTCTAATAGAGCATTTTTATCAAGCTCGTATATTTAATTTCAGTAATTTCACTTTAATGACAATTAATTTAGGTACCTTTCATTGCCATTTAAGTGAAATAACAACATAAACATACAAGCTTTATAAAAATGCTCTTTTAGAAGAAAATTTCAGATGGTACTTAGAAGCTTTTGCCTTTGAAGTCGTCATATTTAAAATGATTTTATTCAGATTTTTTTTTATTTAAATGACTATTATTATCATAAGTAGCTATCTTTGCAACAAAAACAGAAGAGAGGCATAAGCATTATTTCTGCCATCTGTATAGCCCGAAAATCATTGCCTGTCCGTTGGTTTGTATAATAGTAACTTATACAACTACATTTGGATTATTAGACAATGTCGAAATAAAGTGAATCTGCAGAGTGTTGCATTCAAAGGCATGTAATCGACACAGAGAAGATAGAGTTAAAACTCTTCACATGTGCTCGCGCTCATGACTGCTACTTAACATCTGAACACAAAAAACAAAACAAATAAAAGTACATCGACGGATCTTCTTTTGTCTGTTCTCCAAAATATAATCAAATGTATATTTCTGCAAGCATGTTTAAACTGATTAACTGTGTCTACGGCAGGCAAAGGCATTCGTTTTCAAGTCGAGTTCGCACGCCACTGCGCAACACACACAAACTACCGCGGGATGGCGGGTGTTCATAAACTGAACAATGGTAGCTTATTTAATGTATAAATTAATGTATATGTCCAAAAAACGGTAATGTCATACTTTCTAGTAGTGCTATCGTGGCGTAATAAACTGTTTGGTTGTAAAATGTATTACCTGAGTGAAATGAAATCGAATATATCGTCCTCCTGACTCCTGTGGAATCATTCGTTCACAGACGAAGATGTTCAACTAATAAAGATCTTCATCGCTGGCAAAAATATGATGCATTTGAAGATTTGCTCTCACTGACTGTACTGTAGGTCCACTGCCACTTCATCCAACGCTCTTGATGTCCTTGAGTCGAGTGTGAATTGAAATCGCTTCAGACGATTCAGTGCGTGCAGGAACATCTCCGGTTACTTAACTGTAACCTTGTTCCCTGAGAAAGCGGAACGAGATGCTGTGCTGCTCAGCGCATTGGGGAACATAATTTATCGTGACCAACTGTGAATATTGTGTATAACACGTCAATGAAATTGACCCGGAGGTAATATAGCCTCGGTCGGTGACGTCATCGGCGCGCCCCCGCGACACGAGGCTATAAGTTGATGAGCCACAGGTGCATCGTCAGGATATTTTGTCTGAAGAGCAGTCCTGGGACATCTTCAGCACGGCAAAGTAGCGCAGCATCTCGTTCCGCTTTCTCAGGGAACAAGGTTACAGTTAAGTAACCGGAGACCAGTGGTGGAAAGAGTACTAACAAATTGTACTTAAGTAAAAGTATTGCTACTTAAGTAATAATTTACTTGAGTACAAATAGAAGTACTGAAAAATAATATGACTCAAGTAAGAGTAAATAAGTAGTTTGCTTAAAAACTACTCAAGTAACTACGTTACAAAGTACTTTAGTATTATTTTTCTATTTTTACCCAAAATGGGGAGATGATAGCGATATGGAGTGCTAAACACTCTCATGTCAATTCTGTTTCATTCATACTGGAAGCCCAGTACTGATTCATACCTCGCGCAGAAAGTCCACAAGTGAGATTCATAGAAGTGATTCACTTATGACGTTTCAGGAAATGCCAATATGAATATAATAACATGCAAATAGAGATGAAACTGAAGACAAACACATGATAGCGATAATATATCTGTGTTCATCAAGCTATCTCAGGTATTTTCATAAGAATGATGTATGTAGTTCACCCAAAAAGGAAAATTAGCCCCAGATTTATTCACCCTCAAGTCATCCTAGGTGTATATGACACTCTTCTTTCAGACGAACACAATCAGAGTTATATTAAAAAATGTCCTCTTCCAAGCTTTATAATGGCAGTGAATGGCTGGAGAAAATTTGAAGCCCAAAAAAGTGCATCCATCCATAATAAATATGCTCCACTTTTACTCCAGGGGGTTAATAAAGGCCTTCTGAAGTGAAGCCATGTGTTTGTGTAAGGAAAATACCCATATTTAAAACTTTATAAACTATAATCACTAGCTTCCGCCAGACGACCATACGCATCGATTTATGGTGGAAGACTAACCCCTGACCCGACACACAATGTATATATTATAGAAGAGGAGCTTCAGCCCTATTTGTTTGAGCCGTGAGAGGCGTCTAAGCTCACGATACTCCTACAGTACATCCTACGTCATACATGTGTCACAGGTTACTCTTGTGGCGCAAGTCAATTTGCGTAGGATACCTCTGGCGGAAGCTAGTTATTTTAGATTATAAAGTTATAAATATGGGTATTTTTCAAAAACCCATGGCTTCACTTCCAAAGGCCTTTATTAACCCACGGGAGCCTTGTGGAGTATTTTTTTTATCATGAATGGATGCACTTTTTGGGGTTTTAAATTTTTTCCAGCCATTCACTCCCATTATAAAGCTTAGAGGAGCCAGGACATTTATATTAATTAATATAACTATTCGTCTGAAAGAAGAATGTCATATACACCATGACTTGAGAGTAAATCATGGGCTAATTTTCATTTTTGGGTGAACTAACCCATTAATGCAATGCTAATCAACAGCCTGTATTATAGAATTTAATAAAATAATATATTCTCCTACATGAAACCACAGAAGTGATTTCAAGTAATTTTGATTTTGAAGCAAAACATCATATTAAACTCATAAATTGCAGTTTTTGACGGTATGTTAAGCAAACATACTAGCTTTCCCTGTTGTCAAGAGCAAATGTTTTATTACTAATCTTTAAAAGTAAGTCCAGGTAAGATCATTTGAATCATTTCATAATTGAAAGCAAAGAAGGTTAAGTGAAAGTCTGATAAAAAAGAGAGAGATGTAGTAGGCTATGAATAAAAAAGTGCCAGTAAAAAATAAAATAAAAAATAAGTGGGGTATAACATGTAAAATAAAATGCTCTTTTTTTTCCCGTTCTACCGAAAATGTGCTGGGAGCCGACTATTGCTATAGTAACTACACTTTTACATGCATCTGATTGACAGATAAATCATGCAATCTCATTTCACTGTTGTTGAGGGTTTTTCGATCAGCTTTGTACAAAGTTTGCTTCGTACATTTAGTTTAATTGTATTGTTAAAGAGGACGAGCTTTACCTTTCAATTGAACTGTGTTAATGTTTTCAAGACATTTACATTGTTCTTGCTCCGTCCAAGCAATAACGGTGTCCATGTTATGAGCCGAGTTTTTTATTTACTTCAAATGCTCAGTGCTCTGGTAATATCAATGGCATGACCCATTTCAGGATTTGCCATAATTACATTTTAAAATCAGAATATGAGCATAGCTCACACTTACAATACATTCACTAAAATATGGAAACGTTAGCGATACAGATTCTAAACACGAGCGCCAGTGATTGAATGACAAAGCGCGGTTTGAACGCCCCGCCCCCCAGCTGAACTGGAAGTTTTGATTGGTTTTGCACCCGAGTCAGACCTGTCTGTTATTGGCTGAAGCGCTTTCAGAACTGTCTGTTATTGGCTGAAGCGCAGGGCTGAGGGCTCAGTCAGCCTCCACTGCACGTAGTAGTTTGAAAAGTGTTTGTGAAATGTAAGCTCGCTCTGTTGTTCCGTCGGCATCAAAGTACTCTGTACTTTTGGTGAAAAATAAATGTAGCGAAGTTGAATACTTTATTTTTATTCTACTCAAGTAAAAGTAAAAGTACCACAATTTAATTATACTCAAGAAAGTAGAAAAATTTGAAAAATCTACTGAAGTACTGTAACGAAAGTATTTGTAATTAGTTACTTTCCACCACTGCCGGAGACGTTCCCTTTCGAAAGCTACAATCGATGCTGCGCTGCTCAGCGCATTGGGAACGAGAATACCCACGCCGCCGTGCTTGAAAATGTCTGGACCCTCACGGTTGTGCAGGTGTGTTTCACAAGAACACAAGAAGGCCTAGACATTAGCTTGTGATGTCGACTCAAGGACATGAGAGCCCCGGAGTGGCATGAACATCCAAACTATAAAATCTTATGAATGTGTGCGGAGAGGACCAGCCTGCCGCATCACAAATAAACTGCAAGGGGCACCTCTTGCCAAGGCAGCAGAGGAGGCGACCCCTCTGGTGGAGTGAGCCCTTAAACCCGTTGGCGAAGCTTGGCCGCGCGCCTCATAGGCAAGAGCAATAGCATCCCTGACCCAATGTGACATGGTCTGCTTAGTGGCGGCAGCCATCGGTTGCGGCCCCCATAACAGACGAAAAGTCGCTCTGACTTACGCCACTAGCTAGTGCGGTGGACGTAGGCCTGAAGAGCACAGACTGGACATAGTCTATGAGATCTCTCCTGTTCCAGCGTCGTGAACGGCGTAGAGCAGAAGGCCTCAAGCGTGACGGATGTATTGCCGAAAAAGGCACCTTAGGCAGGTAATCAGGATGAGGATGCAAAATCACTTTCACCATTCCTGGGGGAAAATCTAAGCAGGGTGGTGAAATCGACAGAGCCTGCATATCCCCAATTCTTTTCAAAGAAGTTATTGCCATAAGAAAAAACATCTTAGAGTCAGAAGTTTGTCAGACGCTGATTCTAGAGGTTCAAAAGGAGTCTCAACCAGACCCTCTTGGACTAAAGCTAAGTCCCATGATGGGATCTTGGTTTTATGAGATGCCTCAGTCGTCTGTCCCCATGAATGAAATGAACGAACAGAGGATGTCTCCCGAGTGGCACCCCTTCAACCAAGGCATGGCAAGCCGAAAGAACGGCCACATAAACCTTGAGAGTGGCGGGGCATGTGCCTGTTGATAATCTTTCCTACAGGAATTCCAGAACTGAAGCAATCTGGCAGTTGACCGGATCTGCATTATTTATGACACACCACCTTTCAAAGACACTCCATTTGTTGACATAACTCTTTCTAGTGGAGGAAGCACTAGCACTGAGAATGGTCTCAACAACAACAGGCGAAAAGCCCAGTGCCCCTCAGTTGGTACCCATCAGGGGCCAAACATGAAGGTTCCAGAGGTTGGGTCTGGGATGGAATACCGTGCGCTCCGTCTGAGACACAAGGTCCCTCCTCTCCGGAATCGTCCAAGGCGAGCCGTTGAGGAGAGATATTATCTCGGAGAACCAAACTCTGGCTAGAACTCCTGGGAGCAGAGAAACTGGAGGAAAACGCATACATGCACATTCTAGGCCATGTGTGCGCCATCGCATCCAGACCCAGGGACTGGGTGATTCAGAGATAGGTAGAGGGAACATTGCGCTTTCTGATAAGAGGCGAAGAGGTCCACCTCCGCTTCGTATCCAAATCTGTTTGACTAATTCTGGGTGGAGTTTCCATACCCCTCTCAGTAGTTTCTGTCTGGACAGTAAATCCGCTCCCATATTCAGGTGCCCTGAGATGTACACTGCCCTGAGTGACAGGAACTTTTCCTGGGCCCAGAGAAAGATGTGCCCCGCTATTCTGTTCAGATTGCGTGCACAAACCTCCCTGGTGATTATGTGAGAGACTCCCGCTGTGCCGCACTAGGACATGATAGTCTCTCAACTGAGGGAGAGAGTATTTCAGGGCCAGAAATAGAGTCATCAGCTTGAAGCAGTTGATGCCCCTCATTCCCCTTGAGCTGGACGACCACTTAAGACCGCTCCCCAGCCCATCAGGGAGGCGTCTGCCGTTAGCATTCTGCGATAGCAAGACACACCTAAAGTGGGACCCAAAGCAAGGAGCCGGGGTCTGAACCACATAGAAAGGGAACGAAGCCGCAGCGCGTAACCCTTACCATAAACATGGATTTTAGAAAGGACACGAAGCACTCAGCGAGTTTCTTGCCTTTATTTGCCCTTGGGGATTGAAATCCCCCGTTTTGAGCCACAACTGACATGGTCTCATGCGCAAAAGGCCCAGAGGAATCATTGTGGACGCAGCTGCCATGAGACCTATGTAATGTCCTGACCTAGCTAGATGTTGCTTAGGGTGTTAAAATTGGTCCTGACACGAGCGGGAGACAATTATGCCCGATGTTGAAAGAGTCTCATTTAACCCCAAACATGTTACCCTCAGGGTGGGAGAGAGAACGCCCTTGGCGTTGACCTCAGCCCCCTAGAGATAACATGGCTAGGTCAAATGGAAGGACCCAATATTGGTAAGCTTTGCCCCCAAAAGCAAACTTGGGAACCTCCTGTGTTGTGGCAATATTCTGTATGAAAATATACGTCCTTCAGATCGATCATGACAAATCAAACGTGATGTTGAATTTACGACACGATCGTCTTTACAGTTAACATCTTTAACGCAACTCGTTACACTCTGCTTTTGAACCTCCTAAAATGACGATAAGCAAAAAGAAGAGAAGAAAATGTCTCTTCAGACTGGCCCATCATCGTATAACCACACACCCCCACACCCATGATAGTCTTAATACGTCAAGGGCACAAAGATGCACGAAGAATAAGGTTTTCCCATGACCGAGTTAACGTCATGGAGATCCTCAAGGAGGGCAGTCTAGCTGTAATCCGACCATCACACAAGTCACCACCTCGAGAACCTCGAGAACGTTTTAACATAACGAGAGATGTGTTCGGAGGCAGCTTTAATTACTCAGAATTAAATGTGGCCGGAGAACAGCCAGACAATATTATATTATATATAATACATACATATATAATTGTTATATATATATATATATATATATATATATATATATATATATATATATATATATATATATATATATATATCAGTTCCTCAGCAATAAACACATCCCAGTCAGACAAGCAAACACGGTCTGGATGATAGGCTGTGTTTAAATCTTTGATAAGATCAACCTGGTATGCCTTTAACACGGCCATGGTGTACAACGCAGTACCAGCTTAACCGCTGAAAATGCATCTGATAATGTGATCCCAGGGGAGAGATAGCCCGCGAGCGTCTCTCCAAACTGAGGCAATATCATATAATCGCGTGCCCTCTGTATAGTAGAATGGTAGATAGTAGAATGGCTCGATGTCGAGGACACAAGACATAAATATTTACAATCTTTATTTATTTATAGACTGTGTTTTATGGGACTCTATTTGTTGTGATCAGATCAATCTGGCCACTGCACGAGCGATCGCCACGAGCGATCTCCTTTTATCATCACGGGAGAAATGCTCGGAGGCGGCAAACTCACGAGATTCAATGTCCTCTGCCCGAGCCGAAGAAGTGCCGAGGCACGCTTCGGTAGTCAGGCAAAAGGACATCGCGATCTGGAGAGAGAGCGAGCGATAGGGAAGCACCGTCTCTCGCTTCTCAGCCAGATCGCACGGAAGCCACACAATCATTATGGGCGCTACCCCCTTTGAAATAAGCAAAGCGAACGCGAAGCACTTTAACTGTGAAAATTCCATGTGCTCGCAATCACCATGCTCAAATGCAAGGGCAGCATGTTCTTTCCCAAACAAACAAAGCAGTAAGTGTGTGTATCCAGTTCTGACATGGGATGGGAGCATGGAAGAACACAACACTTGTTTTGTTGGCTCATTTCTCCTCTTTTTTAAACTCTTTGATGTGCGAGAGAGAAAAGGCTTGAGAAATGAGATTTTCTGCACACTGCCTGAATAAACTAACTCCTAGCAAAGATCTGTAGCAGATAAAAGGTAGAGAGAGAGTTTTGACGTTCACACATGCACAGTAATGGTCTGAAGACAAAAGACCTGACGATGCACCTGTGGCTCATCTACTTATAGCCTCGTGTCGCGGGGGCGCGCCGATGACGTCACCGACCGAGGCTATATTACCTCCGGGTCAATTTCATTGACGTGTTATACACAATATTCAGAGCTGGTCACGATAAAATATGTTTCCCAATGCGCTGAGCAGCGCAGCATCGATTGTAGCTTTCGAAAGGGAACTGAACAGATCATTCAAACTGATTCGCGAACTGATTTAGACAGATCTAACTTGTTATTTGATGAAGTCTTTGAACAGAATCGACTCAAAAGAGTGATTAATTTGTGAATTGAGCATCGCTCAAGCCCAGAAAAAATATACATTGCGCTTGGAATAAACTACGCATTTAACAACACTGCATTAAAATAAAGTAACGAGAGGAACGTTGCCCAACGTAACGAAGTAAAAGTACAGTTTTTTCATTAGAAATGTACTCGAGTTAAAGTAAAAAGTACCCACATTTAAATCTACTCTTAAAAGTAAAATTTTTCCCAAAAAGTACTCAAGTAAATGTAACGAAGTAAATGTACTTCGTTACTACCCACCTCTGGACACGGGAAACAGAAATACTGCAAAATAATAATAATAATAATAATGCGACTAAACGAGACGAAATAACGTCATAACATTTCGTCTCGTCTTGTTTTGGTCAACGAAAATGAAGAGACATTTTAGCATAGTTTTTATTTTGTAAACCACATTTAGTCTCGTTTTTATTCGTCAACAATATTGCATTATACATTTAATTGTAGTTATCACATGACCAGCAATTCCAGATGAATTTATTAAAGGAATAGTTCACTTCAAAACGAAAATTCTGTCATCCTTTACTCACCCTGAAGTTGTTTCAAACCTGTATGCATTTCTTTCTTCTGCTGTACACAAAAGAAGATATTTTGAAGAATGTCGGTAACCAGACAGTTGATGGACCCCATTGACTTCCATAGTAGGAAAAAAAAATACTATGGAAGTCAATGGCTACCATCAACTGTTTGGTTACCGACATTCTTCAAAATATCTTCTTTTGTGTACAGCAGAAAAAAGAAGTGCATACAGGTTTGAAAAGACTTGAGGGTGAGTAAATGATGACAGAATTTTCATTTGGAAGTGAACTATTCCTTTAAGTTTAACAAAGTTCATGAATCAGACGACGCAGCTGATCAGAGTTCGTGAATCAGATGATTCAGTTTAAAGCGTTGTTCAAACTTCTCTCGATCAGTTCAAGTACAAAAAAGTCTCTCCATTTCAGAAGTAAAAAAAAATCTGTTTCACAAATCAAAGTCCTTGAGTCCGAAAAACAAACGAAAATTGTAATTATCCTACCAGTTGATGGTTTCAAATTATGGTTCAAAGGGGAAACCGGTCCATGGGCACTGGTCAGCTAGCCATTTGTGCATATTTAATTGCATCCACTAGGCAGACGATTCACCTCCACAGGATTATTTATGGCACAAAACAGGATACACTTGCCGATCACGTTCACATAGGGAAAAAACAGAGAACAAGAAAACGCAGCCTTGGAAAACACAAGGCAAACGTCCAATAATTAATTTCAGTAACAAATCATATACAGTGAGGAAAATAAGTATTTGAACACCCTGCTATTTTGCAAGTTCTCCCACTTGGAAATCATGGAGGGGTCTGAAATTGTCATCGTCGGTGCATGTCCACTGTGAGAGACATAATCTAAAAAAAAAATCCAGAAATCACAATATATGATTTTTTTAACTATTTATTTGTATGATACAGCTGCAAATAAGTATTTGAACACCTGTCTTATCAGCTAGAATTCTGACCCTCAAAGACCTGGGCCCGTATGTATAAAATTTCTAAGAAATGCTCTTAAGAATAGTCTTAAGCTTTGACTTAAGTGTCAGAAAATACTTAGTAAAGAGTAGGACTTTTCTAAGAGTAGGAGACTTTTATAAAGCAGCTAAAAGCAACTTTCAGTAAAGTATAAGACTGATTCTTAAGTGCTGACTGAAGTGGGACTTAAGTGTTGTTAACTAAGGACTACAATGATGTCAACCCAAAATGGCTGCCCTCAACCACTGAATCAGCCAATAGTGAGCCTGCAAGGATGAGGTCACTGCAGCATGACACCAATCATTTAATCTAATTATAATAAAATAATTTAATTAAGACACTGAAGCTTTAATATTTAAATTTATAAAAAAAAAATGCTTTGCAGTGCATTGTGCAAAATTATCACAAATTAGTATTTATGCTGTAGAAACCCTTCTCTATTGATGCGTGTCTCCTCATTTACAGTTGGAGCAATTATGCAAACATGAGTTCCATCAATGGATCCAACAACTCAGGAAAGCCCGAAATACTCAATAAAGTGGCTTTATTTTACTGCGAGATTTGAAGATCAATTGGAAAGTCAAAGAACTGCCATATAGTATTGGCCAAAAGTGAGGCCAAGGAAAATGGACAGACTCACCCTTTATTCAAATAGTATTAAAAATGTGTTAAAGATTTTGTACGCGTATTGTGTAGTTGTGCTTGGAGTCAATTGTTTATTTGTGACAACACAATGAAACATGTCAAACTGTACAGACATCATTTTTAGCCAAGCCAGGCAAACAAATGAACAAGAGAGGATATTGAAATATTAATAACTGACTATGTTGCAGACAATGTATGATTTTTTTTCTTCTCCTGTGAGCTTTTTAGTTTAAAAATAAAATAAAAATGTAGCTGTAGTTTGCCCTTTTTTTATCAATATTATTGATCTGCCTGGATTGACACCATTGTCTGAGAACTGAACTGAGCTGAACGAAGACATCACTGTTTTCTCAGAGCGGCTGTATAATGAACTAAATAGATAACTAATGATCTTTTACAATGGAAATGAATCATCATTGAACTAACTTAAGCTGCACAATGGCACTATTTTCTTCTAGAGCTGCTGTACAGCCCAAACTAACTTTGTTGCATTATTTTCCTGTTATCACTGTAAAGCTGCTTTGAAACAAAAAGTGACTTGACTTGAAATAATTTTGTCAGATAAATATCTTCACTAAGTTTTATTTTCCTTATATTTTGATGGTTTAAGCAAACTTGTAGGGTCATAAAAAAATATATTACAAAAACTCCGCACATCACTTTTAGCCACTAATGTGTTTGGTGTGGTCAGTGCCACAATAGTGCTATTAAGACCCTGATTACTGTGTGTGAATGATGAGCGCAAGTCATCACCGGGTGTACTGCTGCTTTTTTCCAGTCAGCAACAATGTAATTATTACTTTCCTTTCATTTAATTGCTATAAAATCAACTCCGTCATCATTTACTGTAACTCCAATACATCATATTTTCATTGAAAAGTGCGTGGCCTCCTCCTCTCTGCTGCCATCTTGTTAATCCTAACTAGGTTAGGAGACCTCTTCAGCTCTCTTAAATAATGTAGGAGCTGAGACCTAGTCTTGACACTTAGGAACCTTTATGAATCACACTTATTCTTAAGTCTAGGAATAAAAGTAAAATGACGTCATTCTTAGAATTTTGACAGACTTGAGACTAAAATTGTACTCTGAGTGGCTTTATACATACGGCCCCTGTTAGTCTGCCTTTAAGGCTAAAAGTAGCTCCTAACTGGCGAATTTAGGAGCAACTCCTAAAAATAATGGGCGTGTCACTCCTAACTTTAGGACTCCTAATTTTTTTGACTAAGAGTAATTCACGAAGCATTTTAGCCCTAAAAGTAGCACCTAAGCCTGGGACAGCTTAAAAGAAGTCAAGAGGACTCCTAACTCACTAAGACCTATTCACAAACCGCTTTTTGTGGCATTTCACGTTGCAATGTTTTGAAATGCGTACGCGGCGGCTACAGGAGCTTCCAATCGCGAGGGAACAATTTTGCATTGTAGGCATAACTAGGGAAGCAATAATGCCACCAACAACAACCAAAACTAGGCTACTCATTGCATGTAAACTAATTTTAACGTTTCATTGTGAATCACATTAAAATGTTCTTCTCTTTGCAAACGTAGGCAGAGGCATATAGTGACAGATTAATTCAATAATGTTGCAAAGATATTGCTTCAATCCATATGTTTCATTAGGCTACTATTTGTTTTGCCTTACTCTTTATCTCTTTATTCATTTAGGCTATTTATTCAGTTATTCATCATCTTCCGTCCTTCGCACTACTTGTGTAGCGCATGCATTCTCAGACCTGTCACCTGTCACTCATCATCGTAGGGGAGGTGTTTGGAATCATTCCCGCATTACAATCATCAGCCAATCAAGGTGGTCACTTCAGTCAAGCTCGTGTGTCAAAGGTCGGGGTGGAGCGCCAGCAGGCCGCCCACCCCTCGCTTACGTACCGCCCCTGAGGAGCTGACCGTGGACACGAAGGGAAAGGCAGACACAGAATTCAAAATAAATATGCTCTTTATTAAATAATAAAAACAATCTTAAAAAGTCTCTTCTTCAGCGTTCTCTTCGTGTATCTCAGCACTTTCAGACAGAGAGAGGAATGAACAGAATTCACAGCTTCCGCGTTCTCTTCTTCAGCGTTCTCTTCGCGTATCTCAGCACCTTCAGACAGAGAGAGGAATGAACATAATTCACAGCTTCCGCGTTCTCTTCTTCAGCGTTCTCTTCGCGTATCTCAGCACAGCATTAGCCGGCTCTTCACTGGACTCGGGCAGGGAGAGGAATAGATACGTGTAACTCACAGCTTTAGCAGGCTCTTCACTAGCCTCAGACAGAGAGTGGAGAATACGTATAACTCACAGCATTAGCCGGCTCTTCACTGGACTCAGACAGAGAGAGAGGAATAGATACGTGTAACTCACAGCATTAGCAGGCTCTTCACTAGCCTCAGACAGAGAAAGGAGAATACGTATAACTCACAGCATTAGCCGGCTCTTCACTGGACTCAGGCAGAGAGAGGAATGGATACGTATAACTCACAGCATTAGCAGGCTCTTCCAGCATTAGCAGGCTCTTCCAGCATTAGCAGGCTCTTCACTAGCCTCAGACAGAGAGTGGAGGATAATGGTATTTCCCCAATGCAGCTGTAACTTCACAAGGCTCAGATAAAGGAGAGGTTAATGAACAGCTGTGACTGCGAGTGAACAGCAGAAACAATTCCCACACTCGCATATCCACCACACACTGCAAGGTTCCACTCGTGCTCATTTCCACAATAAAACTGCAATTCAACAGACTCACGGTGCAACCAAGGCTTCCGCCCGCAATCCAGCCGAAGTTTTCTCTGTCTCTCTCTCTCTCTCTCTCTCTCTCTCTCTCTCTCTCTCTCTCTCTCTCTCTCTCTCTCTCTCTCTCTCTCTCTCTCTCTCTCTCTCTCTCTCTCTCTCTCTCTCTCTCTCTCTCTCTCTCTCTCTCTCGGCCTCCCTCCGCATCAGCGGCCGCGGCCGCTCACGTGCTGCGTGCCTCACATCTCCTCGTGCCCTCCTCGTGCCTTCCAGCACTCTTCTCTCATTCCGAATGGCTTTTATAACCCTCTCTCCTAATACGTGTCCCAATCACGGATCATAATCCCACGCATTCGCCACCTGACGTGAGTTTTCTAATCAAGGCTCGCCCGCCGCCATGATCTTCTCATAGGGAACCGGAACCGTTCTGGTGTTCTGCTGTCATTGTTCCCCAGGGGAACATATCCCAAAAAGAAAAGTTCCGCCAGGCCGCTTGTCACTCCGTGACACGTGCATGAGTAATGACGTCATCCATAGCAACGAAGACTCACTCTTAGTTTAGGAGTTGTCATTTTTCTTTACTAAGAGTAGGTCTGAAAGGCGTTGTGAATAACTTTTAAGAGAAAACTCCTAGCTAAAATCTTTTAGTGCGATATAGGAGTACTCCTAGTGGTAAGATAAAATGCTTTGTGAATACGGCCCCACAGCGATATAGAAGAGCTAATATACTAAGAATGCACTGGTCAAGGATTATCTCTCTGCTTTATTTTATCTCTGTGTCTAAAGTTCCTAATGTCCTGTACTCTCAACTTTTGTATAATAGTACTAGTCATAATTTTTACACCAGGCATGAATAAAAGGGATGTTTTTTATTTCCTGTTTCGAAAACCACTGGAAAACAACGGACTGTAATGTATAGAGGAATGAAAATATGAAATCATTTACCATTGATATCACACATTTTTAGAAGAAAAATTAGTTTTAAAAAAATATTTAAAGGAACATTTAATGGCACAATATATAGTAAATTGTTGGTTTTGATATTTGGAATGAATGTTGCGTTAGTATGTTTCATTGACCTGAATTTATTGTTGTTGATTAAATGTAGTTTTGTATTTTTTACTTGTTGGGACCCCAGGAAGAGTAGCCACTGCCTAGGTAGTGGCTAATGGGGATCCAAATAAACTAATAAACTTAGATCCTTGATGGAAAATACCATTTACAGCCAATACAGGCAATTTACTTAGGAAAGCTTTTTTTGACAGTTATAGCACCACGTCTTGCCTGATCTCCACCAATTTTATTAGGTGTCCTTAAAAGGTACCCATACATGTCTTTCAAATTTGTTGTAAATATCTCATTTTTTATTGAAGTTTAGACACTTTTATTTATGAGAGCATAAAAATGATCCATGGGTGACAATGATTGGATTTTTTTTTTTTTTCAGTTCCTATTATAATTTTGACATTTGGGTGTTATTGTTTAACTATTGACCTATGTTTTCAAATTTCTTGTGGGTTTTTTGTCTTGATCGGACTAACGAAGATAATCACAAGTTTTTAAGCGCTAAATGACAATGATACACAAACTATAAGGCGAAACCTGCCAAGTTTGGTATCGTTGGAGTCGGGAAGGATTCAGGATTTCAACGGACTAACAGTTGGGTGCGTTTATAGCCAATTTTCATGACTTTCTTCCCTGTTATAGCGCCAACAAGTGGCCAATCGTTGTGATTTTTTTTCAAGTGACCTCAGATTGAGCTCATGAACATGTGTCCCAAATTTAGCGAAAATATCTCTTTTCGTTCACAAGTTATAATCGTTTTAGTAAAAGTGGCCCTGGTGCCATCAAACATTTTGGTTCCCCTTAGCGACCGTGAATTTAAATTAAATTTTTTTTTGATGATTATTGATAGTCACTGTCCAGAGAATATTTCTGCAGTTGTTTGGTTCCGATCAGGCTAAAAACCTAGTAGTAGTTCGCAAAAGTAGGTTTTTCAAAAAACCTCAATTTTCTCAAAATTGGCACCTGATCTGTATGCATCTTGTCCGCCTTGAGCCAAGGATTCCAGCGATATAAGACACTTGAGCCTACGCCTCACGGTTGAGGAGTTATGAGCCATTTCGTACTTTTGACCGCTGTAGCGTCCCCGTCAGGCCGATCGGGGCAGGCCTTGGTGACGTTGTAGGCTGTGTGAGTACTATCAGCCCCCAAAGTTTCAAGTCTCTACGACTTACGGTTCGGTCTGCCCGATCAGTTTTACGTGGAGAATGCTGCATCATGGGAAAATTAACAATTACAATAGGTGTTCAGCACTACGTGCTTGAACCCCTAATAAAAAGGGCCTAAAAAAGGCCTATAAAAAAAACTATAGGGTCTGAGCACTCGACGCTTGAGCTGCTGCTTACAAAAACTTTATCAAGCCTTTTGACGTGTGCCTCGGAGAAGAGGAAGTCACTTTTGTGCATTTTCAGCTCATTTATCATGGAAATGTGGTGATTTTTGTTGTGTTTTTTTTACCTTTTAAACTGTGATACCTCGACTGATGGCCCGATCTCCATAAAAGTGTGCACGCTTCTTTAGAATAATATGGCACACATGCACATCTAATTTGGTGAAGTTTTGCGCAGAGCAGACCATTTTTCAGTCATTTAAATATCATTTTGCATAGGATAACACAGAGCACTCCTCACCTTTTTGACAGTTAAAGCGTCACCAATGGCCCGAGGTCCATGAAAGTTTCCAAGTTTCTTTTGGATCACGTGACGCATGCGCGCAAGCCCGATTTTTGTGAGGTCGTATGCAAATCAGGCAGGAAGAGGGCCGCTTTCAGCCATTTCATGGGTTTTGCAATAGGAATACATCATTTTGACACCTTTTTAACAGTTATATAGCGCCACCAAGTGGCCAGTTGCCGCGTCCTTTTTCAGTTGACCACAGAATGAGCTCGTACATATGTGTGCTGAGTTTAGCGAACATATCTCGTTCCGTTCACGAGTTATAGCCAATTTAGTATAAGGGGCCCCTCCCACTTGGAACGTTTTGGTGGCCCTTAGGGACCGTGAACCAAAATTTCCACATTTTTTTTTTATAATTATTGACATTCAGACTCCAGAAAATCTTGCTGCACTGGTTTGGTTCCGGTCGGGCCAAAAACCTAGGACTAGTTCGCGAAAGTAGGTTTTTGGAAAAACCCCAAATACCGTACCCGAAAATTTTGCTGGGTGCATCTGCATCTGGTCCGCCTCGAGCCAAGGATTCCAGCGATATAAGACATTTGAGCCTACGCCTCACGGTTGAAGAGTTATGAGCCGTTTCGTACTTTTGACCGCTGTAGCGCCCCCGTCAGGCCGATCGGGGCGGGCCTTGGTGACGCTGTAGGCGGTGTGAGTACTATCAGCACTACGTGCTTGAACCCCTAATTAATCCGACTACGCCACGCTGGTGGAGCACCAGGGAAATAACTCCCAATAAGAACATAAGCTTTAACATTTGGAGACAGAGATAACGTGAGGAGCAATACAAAATACACTTTATTATAAAATCACCAGCATCATTAAAATTCTCACTCTCAGGAATCTCCCAACATGACAGGAATAATTCTCCAGGGCCAGGCTTAGTGGGAACAGGGCAGGCCGGCTGCAACTCAGGAGGTCGTCCAAACCTACCTCAAGTCACCACAAATCAGACTCCACGCGCCCACACCATAAGGAAGTTTTGTCAGCACACACAGCACACGGTGAAGCACACACTACCGAATGAAGCAGCTAGCCTCCCCTGTTCCACACAGAGTCCTCACTGGCTCCTGGAGAGAAAAAGAAAAAGAGACACACATTAACAAAAAACAAGAAAAATACAATAAATAATGAAAACGAAAGAACCAAAGTAAAGTTTACAGACACAATGTTATGACAGCTATAATACTCAGGCCCCGCTGACGGCATCCTCTGCAGCAAAGGCAGATGGTCAGCGCCTACATGGCACCAGAATAACAAGACGGGATGAAGGGAAATAAACGCTAATAAAAATACATTCTGCAAAATATATCAAAACCACATCAACAGAAAAATAAACACAAAAAATAACACAAAACTAAGAATTAATTAAAAACAAAAGAAACCCACTGTTAGCAAAAGAAACCAAAATCACACAAAAAGATAATATTGAAAACAACCCAGCACAAACAAAAAGAAACAAACTGAACTATACTCAAACTGAAAAATAAAACTGGTAGGCAGCCTGGCGGACGCAATGCTCGTATGATAGCAGTCCAAGCGACCCGCCAGAATAACCAAGCTCTAAACCAGCAGCACAGATGCACGTGTGCAAAACAAACAAAACAAAGAAAATGTTGCCGGGAACATGTTGTGTTGTTACTAACGTGTTGTTACTGCTGAACATAACATCATAATACCCCAGATGCAAGCATTCAAAATTTAGTGCTAATATCAACATCCCTGAAAGTGAACTCCGCCACAATGCCAGCACCTTCAGATCCGCTCTAACTAAACTATAAATAGAGCATATTACTAGAGCTATTTACATCATTACACCGTTAGAGAGAGTGTCAACATACCTCAGAAGAAACGAGAATGGAAACGAGAATGCCAGGAAGAGAAGAACCCAGACTTACGAGGACCCGTAAACCCGTCAAAATAAGGGTCCTTAAATATTGCGGCCGCTTTCACCTCATTGGTCTGCAGAAGCCACACTTAACCAGGGCCAATAGGAGGGCAACATCACCTATCCTGACACATAAAGGATAATAGAGTTGATGATTTTCCTTGGATATGAGTGAGAGAGAGTGATTAGCTGCTGAGAAATAAGATTATAGGACCCCTTTAACAGATGAGTAACAGATTGAATAAGAGTCCTGATCCGATCACAGCTTAATTTCATAATCCAATTAACATTTGAGCGCTTAAATCAACATGTTAAGAGTGAAACTAATTCAGATCTTTTTCTTTTTATCCTGCAGCTGTGAATCTGAAGGGCGATGGCGTCTGTTAAAGAGCTGCTCAAGAACTCGCTGATGGACCTGTTAGAAGCTGAACAGAAGATGTTTAAGTGGCAATTACAGAATGATCATGAATGTATAAAAAAGTCTGAAATGGAGAATGCAGATATCTTAGACACAGTGGATAAGATGGTAGCATGTTTTGGGCCAGAAGAAGCTGTGAAGATCACAGTGAAGATCCTGAAGAAGATGAACCAGAATCTTCTGGCTGAGCAGCTGGAGAACAAATACAAGCAAAGTAACATTTCATTCACTCTGACTGTAATGTGATTGTTTATCAATGTAATGTTTTGACTTACATTTTTCTTTTCTGATGTGTTTGTGTGACTTATGTTTCCCAGTGAGTGATCCTCTCTCACACACACACTCAAGTCAGGCTGAAGGCAATATGAAGACATCTGCCGCTGGTGGAGCTCATTCAGAAGAGATCAGGGGTAAATAATCCCTGTCTGTACATGGAAACAAGAGAAAATATAACAGCAAGCAACAATTACAGGGCCAAGAAGAACAGCAGCAGATCTTATTTAAGTACATTTATTAGAACAGACTGTCTAGTCAATTTTTTACGAATGGTCAAATGGTTTACAAGTCTTAAACTCTGAATTAAAACTTCTACAAGCAACTTCTACATATGCAGAGTCATTGCAATAACCCCAACCTACCCCTAATACAGTCTAATGTCTTGTTTGGTGGTGTGCTAGATGTCAATGGTTTGATCAAAAATCTTGTAATAATTTTGGTCAGTATGGCCATAAAGGAATAGTTTACTTGTCGGGATAATTCCAGTTCACGTGGCTGCGCCGAAGCGATAAAAATTCTGTATTTTACATTTGAAGTCCAGGCAAGTAGTTTGTTGACGGTTGGTTTGTAGAGAAGGACTACACGCCTGCGCACATATATTCAAACGTGCATACCTATAGACTGAACTCGTAATACACATGTGCACGCCATTGGCGTTCTCACAGGTTCACATTTTTAAAGTTTTCACAGAAAGAACTTCAGAGTTTTCGTGTTAGCGGCCCCTAAGTTAATAACTAATGATCGTTGCAATGGAAGTGAATCAATCAAAACTAACTTTAGCTGGAAAATAACTTTATTCTAGAGCTGCTATAAAGCCAAAACAATCTGTGTTACTTTAATTTCCTATTATCACTGTGAAGCTGCTTTGGGACAATATACATAGTTAAAAGCTCTATATAAATGAATATGACTTGACTTGACTTGTCTTGTGACTTACAAAGGATAATTCTGTCATTTACTCACCCTCAAGTGGTTTCAAACCTGTATGAATTTCTTTCTTCTGCTGAACACAAAAGAAGATATTTTGAAGAATGTCAGTAACCAAACAGTTGATGGGCCCCATTGACTTCCATGTAGAAAAAAAAAAAAAAAAACCTTCATACAGGTTTGAAACCATTCGAGGGTTAGAAATGATGACAGAATTTTAATTTTTAAATCAACTATTCCTTTAAGTTGATCTAAGTCCAATAGTGATAATCCGATAAATCCAATTCCAATTGCATTCAAGTATTAATCAAGGCATTTCCATCATTTGTTGTCAACTTCAGCATAAGATGTGCATGTAAACACTATAGCAGTAAGAGTGTGATTAATTTGAATATAGTAGCAGCAGGAATTTATGAAAAACACAATCACTTACTTTTTGCTGTCTTTTTCCCTATTTCTTAAAGGCTTAACTGCAGACGATAGAGAAGCTACTCTTCATGATTACACAGAGACCAGCCGCAGACTGAAGGACAAATTAAAACAGGACTACGAGCAGATATTGGTTGGTAACTCAGAGACGGGTCATAAGGAATACCTGAGCGACATCTACACTGATTTATATGTGGTGGGGAATGAGACTGGAGGAAGAGTGAACAACCATGAGGTGATACAGATCGAATCAAATCACAACCGATTGACTGCCAAGGAGAAGCCAATCAAGTGTAATGACATGTTTAAAGTCCAGTGTGACACAGGTCGACGAAACAGAAAAGTGCTGACAACGGGAATCGCAGGAGTTGGAAAAACTGTCTCTGTCAATAAATTCATCTTTGACTGGGCTGTAGGAACAGAAAATGAGGATATAAATCAGGATATAGTCTTTATATTTCCACTTCCATTCCGTAGACTGAATTTGATTAAAGAAGAGTACAGTCTCATGGGACTGCTCAACAAATGCTTCTTTAGTAGTCCTGAAGAATTGCCCTCTCTTCCTGAAGGTGATGGTAAAGTTATGTTCATCTTTGATGGGCTGGATGAATGTCGCTTTCCTTTGAACTTTAAAAAAGATGACACATTTACAAATGTAAATGAAAAAACAACAGTGAGTAAGATAATAATAAACCTTATCAAGACACATCTGGTTCCCTCTGCTCTCATCTGGATCACATCCAGACCAGCAGCAGCCAGTCTGATACCCCGTGACTACATTGATCAAGTGACCGAGGTGCGAGGATTTAACGATGAGCAGAAAGAGCAATACTTCATCAAAAACAGCAGTCCTGAGGTTGCTGGAAACCTCATCAGTCACATCAAGAAATCCAGGAGTCTGTACATCATGTGCCACATCCCTGTCTTCTGCTGGATCTCTCTCACTGTTCTTGAGCCTCTACTGGCTCGAGATAGCAATGACAAAACTCCCACAACTCTCACAGGGATGTACACAAGCTTCGTAATTTCTCAGAAGAAACAGATGGAAGAAAAATACTGTGATGAGCCCGAACCTAATTCCAATGCAGTGTCTTTTGATCAGATTATTCTGAAGCTTGGGAAACTGGCCTTTCAACAGCTGGAGAAAGGAAACCTGATTTTCTACAAAGAAGATCTTGAGGAATGTGGACTAGATGTCAGTGAAGGGTCGTTGTACTCTGGGTTATGCACTCGAATGTTTCAGGAGGAAAAGTCTTCTGCAAGAAAAGTTTACAGCTTCGTACATCTCAGCGTACAGGAATTCCTTGCTGCTCTTTATGTATTTATGATGGGCAAAGATGAGAAAGCTGACCTATTTCTCCAATCCTGGAGAGAAAAACTGACATGGAATCTGTCCAAAAAGCCACAGTTTCAGCTTCATAATGCTGCAGTCAAGAAAGCTTTACAGAGTGAGAATGGACACCTGGACCTTTTCCTTCGGTTCCTCCTGGGTCTCTCACTGGAGTCCAATCAGAGTGACCTGAAGGGACTACTGCCAGGACTGGAACTCACAACAGGGGACATGAAAAACACTGTTAACTATATCAAAAAGAAAATAGAGAAGGAGGAATCAGTAGAGAGGACCATCAATCTCTTCCACTGTCTGAGTGAACTGAAAGATAACTTTGTGGAGGAAATCCAGAAGAATCTGAGCTCAGGAAAACTTTCAGCACAGAATCTGTCCTCTGCTCAATGGTCTGGTCTGGTGTTTGTGCTCCTGATGTCAGAAGAGACTCAAGAGATGTTTGAACTGCAGAAATACAGAAGATCTGATGAAGCACTGATGAGACTGCTGCCGGTGATCAGAAACACCAGAGCAGCACTGTAAGAGTCTCCTTTACATTCACTGCAACAACACTGTTAGTCTTTTGTAATTGCCTTAAATTTAATTGAGTGACTTGCTGGCCTAGACCATTCAGAAAAATTGATAAAAGTAATGTGTGTGAAAATAAATGCTGGTTTGATGTTTTATGAAGAGATAATTGTTTTAGCTGTGCTTAATTCACTACAGTTAAAGGTTTTTTCAAGCTCCAGATTATAAACGCTAATAGGCATTATTACTGTTCTTTGTTTTGTTCTCTACACAGGCTACACAGCTGTAATCTCACAGCTCAGTCCTGTGAGAGTTTATCATCAGCTCTACAATCCTCAAACTCCTTTCTGAGAGAGCTGGACCTGAGTAACAATGACCTGCAGGATTCTGGAGTGAAGATTCTTTCTGATGGACTGAAGAGTCCAAACTGTCAGCTGGAGATACTGAGGTGAATGGTTTTAAAATAATTAACTATGCTATAATCAGAGGCTGACCAACAAGCAAGGTAAGCGGCCGCTTAGCACCCCAAGAGACAAAACATTTGCAGGAATGCAATATTTTTCCATATTTATACAGACGTATGACCCACATGGACTGTATAAGATTAAGAAAAATATTGTTTGGGGTGAGGGGAAGGGAATGGACTGTATGAAGATTGAATTTGCAACAATTACTAAAACTGTAAAATGCTTCTATTTCATACATGATTTGCTTCTGACAGCACTGAACAAGCTAGTAGTGCCGTCTAGTGGCTGTGTGCAGGACACAGTTAGCATCTCATGCTGGGTACACACCAAAATATTTTTTACAACTTTACAACTGGGAGCTGCTCCGTAAATTTAATTTATTTTCAATCGTCAACGGGAACATTTAATATCCTTAGTACTTTAAGATGACGTCTACAACGGTAGAGAACCTTTGAATGATAGCTGGAGCTTGTCATTATCGCTGCTATGCCTAAATATATAATACTAACACTTTCTCTACTATTCTATTCTATTCTGCTCTATAACCAAAAAAAAAAAAAAAAAGATTAAACTGGGAAGGGTCATAGCACTTGCATATTGTTGTCCTACTGTTAGTCTAACTGCTTCTATTGTTCTCATTTGTAAGTCGCTTTGGATAAAAGCGTCTGCTAAATGAATAAATGTAAATGTAAATCTAAACGTGCTTTTCCTGCTCCTGATGAAGCTGGCGATGACGGTAACATGGCTGTGGCTGCTTTGGGGTTAACACCAGCTCTTTTAAAAGAGATGCTTACCACAACAATTCGTGAGTAAATCATCAAACACTTAAAACACCGCTCCTAAACATGTTATTAGACTCCATTAATAATGGCTGCCTGCCTCCAACCCTTCCTCAGTCTTGTATTTCTTTGATTTTGAGACAAAGACAAAGACCCACACAAATGTGGTTCGTACAGGCCAATCAGTCTTTTGAATGTAGATGTATAGATACTGGGTAAAATGCTTGCAAAGCGTCTTGAATTGATTTTTCTGGCAATCATACACAATGACCAAACTGGTTTTATTCAAAACAGACGGTCTCATAATATAAGAAGGGTATTGAATATCATTTATTCCTCTAATTCTCAACCATCAGAGGCTCTTCTGGACGCAGAGAAAGCCTTTGATCGAGTGGAATGGGATTACCTTTTCTGTCTGCTGCAGAAATTCGGTTTTGGCAACACGTTCATATCCTGGATAAAAGTTTTATATTCCTCCTCATTATGTTCAGTCCGGACCAATGGAGTATCTTCCTCTGTTTTCCCCTTAAAAAGTGGCACTAGACAAGGCTGCTCACTTTCACCTTTGCTTTTTGCATTGGTAATTGAACCGTTGGCAATTGCCATTCGTAGTGAGCCGGCCATACAGGGAATTAGGAGAGCTGGAGCTGTTCACAAAATTTCTTTATACACCAATGATGTATTGCTCTAAATCTCTGATCCGGATGTTTCTTTACCCGAAGCTTTGAGAATTATTATTTCCTTAAAGGGATAGTTCACTTTGAAAATAAATTTTGGTATGTTTTAGCTTACCTCAAGGGCATCCAAGATGTAGGTGTCTTTTTTTCCGCAGTTGTTTCAATTTGGATATTTTTAGGTCAAACCGTTCTTGTCTGTCAGTCATTTCATGCAGGTCTACGGTCACTGTCTCAAAGAGCATGCACAAAGTCCAAATTAAAACAATTCCCCATCGTC
The DNA here is from genome assembly GCA_021464565.1 of Rutilus rutilus. Taxonomy (NCBI): domain Eukaryota; kingdom Metazoa; phylum Chordata; class Actinopteri; order Cypriniformes; family Leuciscidae; genus Rutilus; species Rutilus rutilus. The sequence goes on along the minus strand of JAJAQA010000005.1, from coordinate 9,288,941 downwards.
CAAATGAAACAATTCCCCATCATAAGTACACATTGATGGCCTAAGACACGAAACGAGCGGTTTGTGTGAGAAAACGAACAGTATTTATATCGTTGTTATCTCTTGAAAACAGCACACGTCCAAATGATCTGACGGCGCGGGCGGGTATAGATATATACATAGATGTCGCCTTGGACGTGTGCTGTTTTCAAGAGATAACAACGATATAAATACTGTTCGTTTTCTCACACAAACCGCTCGTTTCGTGTCTTAGGCCATCAATGTGTACTTATGATGGGGAATTGTTTCATTTGGACGATGGGGAATTGTTTTAATTTGGACTCTGTGCTTGTGTTTTGAGACAGTGACCATCGACCTGCATTATATGACTGACAGACAAGAACGGTTTGACCTAAAAATATCAAAATTGAAACTACTGCGGAAACAAAGACACCTACATCTTGGATGCCCTTGAGGTAAGCTAAAACATATCAAAAATTAATTTCAAAGTGAACTATCCCTTTAATATTCCTTTCCTATAAATAAAAGTGAGTTATATCCAATAAATTTTCCAATGTCTGATTTACCAACGAGTGCTTCAATGTTTAAAGTTGCTTCCCATAGTTTTAAATATTTAGGAGTAATATTTACACGGTAGTGCTTAGATCGCTTCAAGGCTAATTTTACCACGCTCCTCCAACGAGTGCAGAAAGATTTTACTCGCTGATCGGCCCTTCCCCTTTCATTGGCTGGACGCGTGAATTCGGTGAAGATGAACGTTTTACCTAGATTTTACCTTGATCAGATTCTTGAAGTAGCCTTAGATAAAAGGGGTGCTGTCAGGATTCCATCTCCACCACATTCATCATCACCTCCCACTCATTCTCTCTCTCCGCCCACTCAGCCTTTCTCCCGTTCATTATCCCCGGACTACTAATCACCGTCACCTGTATCCCATCACCAGTACTCCCTTTATAAGGTGCACTCTCCCTGCAGTCACTTGTCTGGTCTCGTCTGGTCTCGTCATTTCATGACTCACGGACTCCCTGAACACTTACCAGTTCACTTACCTGAGACGCGATCTTCCTCCATCCGCCTGCCAACCATCTTCACCGATCTTCCATCATCATCTGCAAGAAAGAGAGAAAGAAAGACTCTATTACTATTCAGCTACGCATCTCTGATTATCTGTGTTGTTGTTACTCACCATTTGTCCCCGACTCCGATTCATTCTGCAATTAAAGCATTGAACTTACCATCTTGTCTGTATCATCTGTGATTCCTGACAGAAGACCAGACCACAATGCAGAATCCGTCGGAGTCTAGAGAGCATCCCTCGCCGGCTAATCCTCCGGCCGCCGCTGCATCCATTACCCCACCTTCACTTCCGCAACCTCCCGCTGCTTCATTCACTGCCTCTGCGAGTCCCATGGCCCGGCCAGAGACATACTCCGGTGAGGCGGAGAACTGCAGTGGGTTTCTTCTCCAAGTATCCTTGTATTTCTTGATGAATGAGCATCAATTCAGTAGTGATACCGCCCGTGTGGCTTTCATTATATCATTGTTATCTGGTCACTGAAGCCGCTGGGCTTCAGTGGGCACAGTCTTTGTGGAATTCAGATTCTCCGGTGGTCAAATCCTTATCTAATTTCGTTCAACACTTCAAAGAGGTTTTTGGGCAAACTGTCTCCGAACTGTCTGTTCATGATCAACTTTATAACCTCCGTCAAGGAAATTCCTCAGTGAGTTCATATGCCCTCCAGTTCCGCACTCTAGCCGCGTCTAGCGGCTGGAATGAAACTGCTCTGATCACAGCTTTTCGACAAGGATTGAATCCCAACGTCCGCCATCTGGTGGTTGTGTATGAAGACAGCATGGGGTTAGAGAGTCTGATCCAGAAGACAATCCGGATTTCCCAGCGCCTCACCGCCTTTGCACCCACTGTAAGTTCTCCGCCCTCGGTTCCATCAGTCGCTCCTCCAGCACCAGTTCCTATGGAAATAGACTCCACCCATCTTTCCGCTTCTGAACGCCAGCGCAGAATTCAACATCACCTCTGCTTATACTGTGCTTCAGACAAACATCTCCTCAGTTTCTGCCCTGTTTGACCTCCGTGCCCGGCGGTAAGTTCCATTCAACTCTCCCCGAAAATTGAGATTCTAACACGTACCCGTGTACATATCTTGACCTCCCGTGTGTCTCCCAGTGCAAGCCCTCGTCGACTCCGTGTCAGCGGGGCACTTCATATCCACCCAGTGTCTCCAAAAGCTGAATATCCGTCAACGCCGTTTTTCCCGAGATCTTCCGATCCAAACCAAACAAGGCAAGCCGCTGGGCCGAGGTCGAATTTGCCATTATACACCCACTCTGACTCTTCGCATCGGCTGTTTACACTCTGAGGAAATCTCTTTTATGGTGCTGGAGGAGTAGTGTTGTCACGATACCAAAATTATTGTTGCGATACCGATACCAAGTCAAGTATTGCGATTTCGATACTTTTTCGATACTTTTCCTGAAAAGGGAGAAACACTCTCAAATATCATTGCTGTGCTTTATTTTAAAACCGGGACAACATTCTAATCATATAACACACTAATAAATGAACATATGAACAGCAAATATATTAAACATTTGAACAAAATATGAAATATCAAAATATAAAAAATTAATTAGAGCAATGACATTCAAGGTAAAAATAAAAATAAAATTTAGCAGCATTATCTCATTTATCATAAGAAACATAAGAGTTACCAGTAATAACTTTATCTTGATTCTGAACTTTGAATAAAAATATGAACAGCGATTATATTAAACAATGTTTAATATTGGTAACATATGATAAGCCTCATTGGTGATATATTTGACATATGGGGAGAGAGTTGTGGAAGGCCTATACTACATGTTAAACATAAATATATAGCAGCAAAGACAACGTCGGCAGTGTTGATGCACTTGACGGCAAAATAGGCTACAGAATATTTCGTTCTGTATTGAGAGGTGCAATATTTGAAAATCAATAATATTTTTTTTAATTACATTTATATTGTATTTATGTCAAAACCTAGAGACTTTCAAACATCAAAATGTAATTTATTAATATGTATTCGTGTCAAAATGACATAGAAACATCTTTCCCTATTCTATTTTGCCTGGAAACGCTTGCGTGTCGCGTGAAAAATAGGCGTCGGTTCTATTTCTGGCATGCATGGGTTTTCCGCGCGTCTCGAGCTGCGCCTGAGACGCGTGTGTCACGCAGGCAGTTAAATATTTTATTTCACAGGCCGAAATAAAAACGGACACGCCACGCAGCCAGTGTGTCGCCGGCCTTACAAATCTGGAACGCGGTCATTCTTAGAAGTATCTAATACATTTAGGAATCGTGACGTTTTTAATTTCCGATTTACTTTTGAAGTATCGGTGCACCGTGCAACAGAGCAAGGTAGGCAAAGTACTTCCATATGTCTCTCCTCGCGTCATCTTTTTCTACGATATCATGTGGACCACTTGTGCTCGCACATGCAGCCATCTCACTGTAGTGTTTTGTCACATGACACTGACAGCGGCAGCTTCTTTGCTGCGTGCTTCAGGAAAAAAAACCAGACGTCCAGATAGGGAGGCGTTTTTTTTTTTTTTTTTTTTTTTTTTTTTTTAAAGTATCGATACTGATAAATTTAGGTATCGTGACGTTTTTAATTTCCGAGTATCGCGATACTTTTGAAGTATCGGTACACCGTGCAACACTATGGAGGAGTCCACCGCTGATTTCATCCTGAGAGGACCCAGGCTAGTACAACATCAGCCAATACTCCACTGGAAAACTGAGGAAATACTCCGTTGGGGTGAAGACTGCCATGTATCCTGCCTCAGTCCCATCAAGAAAGTTCCTTCTTCATCTCGCTCCAAGTCATCTACGGGTGAATCCAGAGTTCCAGTCTGCTCCACTTCGGTGGAGAGCCCTGAAGTCCAGGTTCAAGTCGAAATTCCAGTGGAGTACCGGGCGTTCCAGGATGTGTTCAGTAAGGTACTGGCAACTAAATTACCACCACACTGGCCATGGGACTGCGCCATCGACTTTCTACCCGGAGCCACCCTTCCTAAAGGTCGCATTTACCCTCTGTCCATCCCGGAACAGAAGGCCATGGAAGAGTATGTGGAGTGATGCTGGCCATCAAACTGGCCCTCGAGGAGTGGAGGCATTGGCTGGAGGGAGCCAACCATCAATTTGAGGTGATAACTGATCATCGCAACCTAGAGTACCTAAGAGAGGCTAAGAGACTGAACCCTCGACAGGCCCGCTGGGCTCTCTTTTTCACACGCTTCGACTTTGTGGTATCGTACCGACCTGGGAGTAAGAACTGCAAGGCAGACGCTCTATCACGACTTCATCATGCCTCAGTTGAAGACCTTCATCCGGAGCCTATCCTCCCTCCAGCCATAATCCTCAGTCCTATCCTCTGGGAACTCGACCAACAGATCACCCAGGAACTTGCACACCAACCCGCTCCGCCGGGAGGTCCAGAAGGGCGTATCTTCGTACCTCCACATCTTCGTACTCCCCTTCTGGACTCAGCTCACACCGTTCCGGGCTCTGGACATCCGGGTAGCAAACGTACCCTCTCGCTCCTCAGTCAACGGTACTGGTGGCTGTCCATCTCCGAGGATGTTTCCAGGTTCGTCCGCGGATGCTCATATGGCACGGATGCTGTGCCATAACCAACACCCCGAGGAGGCTCCCTGAAGGCAAGCACGTGCCATTACCTCTTCCCCGACGACCATGGTCACATATCGGGATCTATTTCATGACGGATCTACCCAAATCAGGAGGCTTTACCTGTGTACTCGTCGCTGTGGACCGGTTTTCCAAAGGCTGCAAGCTGATTCCCTTACCTGGTCTTCCCACAGCTTTTGAAACAGCAGAAGCTCTCTTCCACAACGTCTTCAGGAATTTCGGCATCCCAGAGGACATTGTTTCGGACAGGCGACCCCAGTTTATCTCCCAGGTATGGCACGCCTTTTTCAAGCTCCTCGGGGTCACCGTCAGCCTCTCTTCTGCAGTCTCTTCTACCATCCGCAGACGAACGGCCAGACTGAGTTGAAGATCCAGGAGATAGGACATTACCTGTGAACATACTGCCATCAGTACCAGGACAGCTGGAGCCACTACCTCCCCTAGGCAGAATATGCTCAGAACTCCCTTCGGCAGAACACCACCGGGCTCACCCCCTTCCAGTGTATCCTAGGATATCAACCTCCACTCTTTCCATGGTCGGGTGAGCCCTTGGAGGTACCAGCTGTCGACTTCTGGTTCCATCAGAGCGAGGGGGTATGGGACTCAGCTCATGTGCAGCTCCAACTGTCAGGATTCCATCTCCACCACGTTTATCATCACCTCCCACTCATTCTCTCTCTCCGCCCACTCAGCCTTTCTCCCGTTCATTATCCCCGGACTACTAATCACCGACACCTGTATCCCATCACCAGCACTCCCTTTATAACGTGCACTCTCCCTGCAGTCACTTGTCTGGTCTCGTCATTTCATGACTCACAGACTCCCTGAACACTTACCTGTTGACTTACCTGAGACGCGATCTACCTCCATCCGCCTGCCAACCATCTTCACCGATCTTCCATCATCATCTGCAAGAAAGAGAGAAAGAAAGACTCTATTACTATTCAGCTAAGCATCTCTGATTATCTGTGTTGTTGTTACTCACCATTTGTCCCCGACTCCGATTCATTCTGCAATTAAAGCATTGAACTTACCATCTTGTCTGTATCATCTGTGATTCCTGACAGGTGCATTGTCTACAATATACAGGCTGATTTCCTCCATCTCCACTTCCTCTGTCTCTTTTATAAGACAACAGTGGGAGTCGGATCTATGCCTCACATATTATGATGAGACTTGGAACCAGATCCTGTCCCGTGTTCATACCTCTTCTATTTGTGCTCGTCTTAGTCTTATCCAATTAAAATGTATTCATTGAATTAACTGGACAAAAGTGAGGTTGGCAAAGATCAAGCCTGGTGCTGATCCTCTCTGTGATCGTTGCCATCAGGCCCCTGCTGATTTTTTACATATGTTTTGGTTATGCCTATTCTTAACTTGGACAATAACAATATTTTTCACTATTCTCCTGTATCTGTATCATTGTAAAAGTTCAATAAACAGATTAAAAAAAAAAAAAAAGTAAGATATTTAAGAGAAATTAAGAATTTATTAGCAACTATAATGTAAGTTTGTCTTTAGTGACAAAGAGACAGATTGAGCCTTGCCCTCTGGTTGCACTTGTTGGACTTTCTCCAAATGTCACTGGCTTGTCTGGAAATGCTGCAAAGGCTTTTGCCTTCTCAACATTATTAGCTAGACGGCGCATTATTCTGCTATGGAAATAAAATCTCCCTCCATCTTTTGATGACTGGCTGAGAGATGTTATGAGCTTCATATATTTTTCACTATTCTCCTGTATATGTGTCCTGGTATTATTGTAAAAGTTCTATAAAAAGATTTAAAGATGTTAAAGGGAAATTAAGATTTTTTTAGAATTCATTGTAAATTAATGCATTTGAATTACTTGCAAATAATGATTTATTTTGAAATATGCACACATTCACTGTTATTTGTATGACTGTTAATGTTTCATGTCTAAATGTAAATTATATATTTTCAATTCAAAACAATGTAATTTAAAAAAAAAAAAATCATTTATTCTTAGATTATTTTTGGAAATGCAGCCAAGATCAGTGTGTGATAGTAATGTCTGATTGCCAAACTAATGTCATGTGCACTGTTGCTGTATGTCTTTGTAGATTGTCTGGCTGTATGGTGACAAAGGAAGGCTGTGGTTATGTGTCTTCAGCTCTGAGTTCAAACCCCTCACACCTGAGAGAGCTGGATCTGAGCTACAATCACCCAGGAGATTCAGGAGTCAAGCTGCTCACCGATAAACTGGAGGATCTAAACTACAGACTGGATAAACTCAAGTATGTAGAGCAATGCAAAAACAGCATTTCAATCTTCTCTTATTACTCACATTACTACATTTTCAAAAGTAAATTACTTTTGCATATGTCCACATATGGGAGTTTTATGACAGGACATGTCCATATATATATATATATATATATATATATATATATATCTGTGGGTTTTATGACAGGATATGTCCATATATGGGGGTTTTATGACAGGATATGTCCATATATGGGAGTTTTATGACAGGATATGTCCATATATATATGGGTTTTATGACAGGATATGTCCATATATGGGGGCTTTATGACAGGATATGTCCATATATGGGGGTTTCATGACAGGATATGTCCATATATGGGGGTTTCATGACAGGATATGTCATATATGGGGGTTTTATGACATTGTGATGTCGCATAGTGATATGCGACCTTTGACCATGTGTTTCTAGTGTGACCGTGTTTCTGGTGTGTTTCTGGTGTTTATGACTGCAATCTGCTTATGTGACAAGGAGGTGAATGTTTTTCAGGGGTGTTTTTATTATAGCAGGATAATGTCCACAGAACGATGAAATTATGAACATGAAGAGATCTGTCATGGATTTGGTTTTCAGATGGTGTTGCTGCCATAATATCTGGGGAGAGAATAAAAATGGGGGAATGAGTTTAAGAAATAAAACTCATTGTTGGTAATAAATCAAAACATGTATATTAAAATAAATAAATAAATAAAATTATATATATATATATATATATATATATATATATATATATAAATAATGTGAGAAGCATACAATTAAGTAATTAAAAGTTAGGTTTAAGCTTTCAAAGTGAACTCCGCAGCTCTTTGAATTTTTCTGAGCAGAAGTAATGTTACAAATTAGTAATGTTACAAACCATATAAAATATATGAAATAAGACCAAATTTATTTAAGTATAACTATTTTTAAAGTTAGTTTTAATCTTTTAAACACCATGTTGAAGACTCTGTTTGACGATGTCCTTTTCCTCTGAGTTTAAGAAATAAATCTATTAGGCTATTGTTAAATTAAATAAAAACATATAAAATATATATGATATAAGAATACAATTATCAAGTATAAGCATTTTAATCTAATACCGGTACACAATGATATACTGACTTACACAGATAAATAAAACATAAAATAGTGAATAATAGTTCATAGTATTTGAAATAAGACGTTAAAGGGATAGTTCACTTTGAAATTCATTTTTGATATGTTTTAGCTTACCTCAAGGGCATCCAAGATGTAGGTGTCTTTGTTTCCGCAGTAGTTTCAATTTTGATATTTTTAGGTCAAACCGTTCTTGTCTGTCAGTCATATAATGCAGGTCTATGGTCACTGTCTCAAAACACAAGCACAGAGTCCAAATTAAAACAATTCCCCACGTCCAAATGAAACAATTCCCCATCATAAGTACACATTGATGGCCTAAGACACGAAACGAGCGGTTTGTGTGAGAAAACGAACAGTATTTATATCGTTGTTATCTCTTGAAAACAGCACACGTCCAAATGATCTGACGGCGCGGGCGGGTATAGATATATACATAGATGTCGCCTTGGCTACGGTTTCGTTCCAATGAACTGCAGTAGCGAAGGCGACATCTAGTGTATACATCTATACCCGCCAGCGGGCGGGTATAGATATATACACTAGATGTCGCTTGGCTACGGTTTCGTTCCAATGAACTGCAGTAGCCAAGGCGACATCTATGTATATATCTATACCCGCCCGCGCCGTCAGATCATTTGGACGTGTGCTGTTTTCAAGAGATAACAACGATATAAATACTGTTCGTTTTCTCACACAAACCGCTCGTTTCGTGTCTTAGGCCATCAATGTGTACTTATGATGGGGAATTGTTTCATTTGGACGATGGGGAATTGTTTTAATTTGGACTCTGTGCTTGTGTTTTGAGCCAGTGACCATCAACATGCATTATATGACTGACAGACAAGAACGGTTTGACCTAAAAATATCAAAATTGAAACTACTGCGGAAACAAAGACACCTACATCTTGGATGCCCTTGAGGTAAGCTAAAACATATCAAAAATTAATTTCAAAGTGAACTATCCCTTTAAAGCAACACTATGTATTTTTTCAGCCTTCATAATATATTTCCAAGACTCTTGTGATGGTACATAGACTTACAATAGGTTGAATGACACGTCTGCCATAGCCTGACGGGGTCTGTATCGCTTTTACTGGCACTACGTAACTTCGGGGTTCGGGTAATAACCCGAGCACAAAAAGAACTACAAAATTCGACTGCTTTACGGCATACGTCACTTCCCCCACCACTTCCTCAAATTCGGACGTGAGAGGCCAACCAGCGTTTGGGCGGTAATGCACACTTAAAAGTTGTTTGCCAACCACCATTAAAAAAAACAGAAGAAGAAGAAGAACCAGCGTTTGTTTTCCAGCTTTCGAGCGTATGTCATGGCCAAAGCAGCAATGGACAAAAAAAAAAAGTCATAAGGAAGCCTATGTCTAAACGGCGTGTACAAGTCTGGTAGGGGCTACATTCTTGCAAGTAAATAATACATGATTAGACGGACAAAATCATCTTTTAGGCTAACTAGCCTAATGACTGCAGGCTGATAGTCATGTTCGTTTATTTATTTTTCTGGTGAAAGTGTCTTGCCTCAGGCTATAATGCAAATCAATTTTTCAACTTTGCAGATTCATCTATGGTAGCTTGATATTATAATATTGACGATATATGGCTATTACCTACCACACAAACATTGAATTGAATTAGCATTCTGTAAAACCGTAGCCAATAGGCTACAATAATGACGCTGGCTTGTAAACGTGAGCTACGTGATTTTTTGACATTTTAAAAAAATAAAACCCATGAAATTATATTCATATGACATGCTGAAATATATGCCACTGTACCTGGGATGAAGACATTTCACACACAACACAGGCAGTCTGCCCAAGACGTGAGAACTCCTTCTGCAGAGTTCGGGGGTATCGGCTTGTCAACAAATGCACGTGTGTCCCCTGGTGTAACCATGACAGATTTTACGACAGTAGTAGAAGACAATACTGTTTCCCAACTGTAGGGGTACCCCGAGAGCAAAAGTTACTTGGTGTTGCTTTAAATTATCAAGTATTTTAAAGGTAGTTTTAAACATGTGTTGAAGTGAACTTACCATCGGTGAAATTAGGAGGTCTTTTTGTCTCTGGTTAAAATAACAGAACAAAATAATAGAGCAGAAGAGATGTTTGCTCTCCGTTTGCTAAATTGAAAATGAAGATTGTTTCCATCATGGCAGGGGCACAGGGCCCTCCCCTTCCTCTCTGTGTAGTTGCTATGTATTAGCATTGTAGTTTGTTTCAGAAAACATCAAGCAATTAAAAGATAGGCCGGTCACCTGGTGTTTTACAATCAAAGACCACAACTGTCTCCTATCATAAAATCTCCTATCTGAAGCATTCCTGTCTGACAGGGAGACCCAAAATGTAGCCTTTGTGACACCTCTACACTGACCAGGCTGTGAGATCAGTATAATTAGATGTTTATACCTGTGTCTTCAGGAAAAAGTCAGGAGTCAAAACAAAATGGCCAGGAAGTTACATTTTATATAGCCTACTCTTATCCATTGATTGTTATAAGTTAAATTGTCCCCCATCCTGTTGTTCTTGGAGAACGCGTGAAAGAAATAGGCCCCCAAAAATGACACCTCAATTCTGACATCTTTTGAAGATCAGATTTCTTTTTCTAACATTTAAACTTAGGACACATTATTAGAACACCCTTTGACTTTATGAATACACATACATGACAGCTTAATGAATTTTTATATTTTCAAGCATTTATTTAAAGACTACATGTACCATGATATAAATTCTCTTGAGTGTTTCTCAGAGTGACAGAGCTGTGTGTTTTTAGCTAAAATGGCGTGACAGTCACAGCCGTGGGGATTCCATAGACATAATGATTTTGTACTGTAACTGTATATTCTACCTGTATACCTAAACATTACCCTCACAGAAAACTTTCTCCGTTCTTTACATTTTCAAAAATATAAATAAAAATATAATTTATAAGGTGTTTTGCTCATGGGACACATTACACACTAAGGTACAAGCACACACAAACAAACATTCACATGCAGCTGTGCCCCACAACTTTATCAAAAATAGTTTTGCAACTGAAAAGCTACTTGATATTTCTCTGAATTCAGAAATACATCCAACATGTCTAAATCGTTTAAGACCTCTATAATGAAGAAATGATGGTTGCACCTTCTAACTGTTTCTCTGATGTCTCTTCGTCGCTAAGGTTTTTTGTGGCTCTGTGAGGAAAGAGAAAATGAGTAAATGTATACAAAGGAAAGAGAAAATAGATACAATTATACAGAAGAATAAAGTGACAAGTACCTAAAGCCTTTCTGAACAATATGGCTACACACTAAACTTTCTTAAGAATAGAATTCACAACTACTGAGCATTATTTCATTTATGATTGTTCATAAGCAGTGTGTCTCAGAAAGCACAGTTATTGTGTCTTTTTAAACATTACAATTTATTACATTATATTTTCACATAAAACCGATCAAGTCTTGCTGCTGATATTTATTTCATTAGAATTCTGTTTGAGCCAGGTATACTGCCTAACCCCTGGAAAACTGTCTCTCCATAAATCAGTAAAACTATGATAATTAATTAAAGACCTAAGTGCTTCAGCCGAACAAGCATGAGGTTCCTCATGATTCCTATCCACAGCTTGATCTAAAGTACAGTTAAAATCTAGCCTGGCTAACGTCAGCTAACATGTGAACCACATGTTCATTTTCTCGTATTTGAGGCGTGGTTTACGAATGCCCAGAGCCGTTTATTGGGCGCTACGAATGTCTATCAAATGCGTATGTAGAGCGACAGAAATTCAACGAGGAAGAAGCATAGACTGTAAAAAATATGGACAAAGCGTCTGTGACGTCACCCATAGACTTTCTGAAGAACGGGTTTGAAGCCGTTTATGGGGGGTATGGGCGGCGCCATCTTGGAAAATCTTGGGAAATCCTAACCCCGCCCACCTTCTGACGCAGCGCGCGTCACTCAGCTCGCTCTGCTACTCCGGTTATCTCTGTGTATATTTTAGGCAACGAAATATGTTATAAAACACCATACTAACTCTTTTCGTTTTCATTTAAAGAAATCTTAAACATTATAGCCACACAAATGTGGTTCAGGCAACGCGTATTGATTATATTCACTGCACATAACGTTTGCCTATTAAAACAAAACGAAATATAAAACACAAACCTGCCTCTTTTCGTTTTAAATATAATATAAAAATATTAAACATTTTAATATGGTCCAGGCAATATGTGCATTTGTACTAAACAACAGATTTTGCAGTAAACACCTTTACAGATCATCTTCATTGTATTAAAATTTAAAATTACAAAACTCAACCCAGTCTCTTTTTGTTAAATTTCACTTTTATCAATATTAGCCATTATAAAAGTATAAGTAAAAGATACAAGAAGCTATACAAATAAAGCAAACAATTCAGTCAAACATACAAAGTCATCGCTCTAGTCTAACCCAGAGCCATTCTCTCTATGGCTCTGGTCTAACCATACAACGGTAAAGTTAAATAGCTTATAAAGTTATGAAACTTCCCCACAGCCAAAACGATTGCCCAGGGACCAAATTATAGATTCACAAGACCAAAAATCGCCCATTAGATATAGACAAGACGAATTATATCTCATGTTTAACCACTACAGAGACGCCAGAGTCCGCGGCAAACGCCAGAACGACCAGCCGAACAAAGCTGTTTCAGGCGGGGTACATGCGCCGAGCGCCCGGTCATCGCTGGATCTCACAACTGGATCAAATTTTCATAAATCTTTAAATAAACCACATATTTGAGCTTTAAACAACTACATTCTCGCCTGAAAAACTCTTAAAACTACATTTCATGATACAGAAACAGTAGTATTATATTTCAACTGTGTTAAAAAATGGCGCTTCTTATGTTGTCATTCTCCTTGGCGCAGCCTAAGCTGTCAATCAAGCTGTCAATCAAAGTTAACCACGCCCTTATTTGTCATTCATTTTATATCTAAATATGATCTAAACTAATGAGTCAGAAAAAAATTCACCCCCTCACAGTTGTCAGGCACTTGGAACCTATCGAAAAATACAATAAAAGTCCATGGGACCAACCTGTAAAAACATGAATTTATGCTGTGAAAACGGACATTTTAACATGGGGTCTATGGACATTTGCTCCCTTTTGGGACCTGCCCCTAGCGGATTTTCGATGTATTGCAGTTTTTCGAACTTCCGGGTAGGGTTCATTTTTCAGATCAGAATGTTGCCGCTTGGGAAGAAGACGATGGGTCAGAGATTTATGTGTACACGATGGCGTTCAGCGACTATTGCCGTTTGTGCAAGACAAACATGAGGGTAGAAGGTATATATGGACACACTACAGACATGTTTTTATCGAAAAAAACACAGATATAAACAAACTGCTTTACCCGTGATGAAAGAAGTATTGCAACACCTGCGCTTAAGTTTGAACCGTGACTAAGCAGTGCTCTTCCCTTCCATTCGGTCATCCATTGCGTCTGATTTTGAACATTCGTATGCATCTCTTGTAATAAGACTAGGCTATATCTGTCTTTTTTAACTGTAAATAATCAAATAATGCAGCTCTCTTCTCAATGCCCCGACAACCATTAATATTAAAAGAACTAATATTAAATGAAGAAATAAATAAAGAAATTCAAAGAGCATCATAATCTTAATAGTTTTTCGCAGATCGAGTCTTCATTCTTTTTCTTACATCACACATTAATTTCTTAAGTCGATAACATTTTGGTTTTCTCATGGCAATGGCACATGATTCATTGAAAAGCCTCAGATTTGGAAAAAACATTTCCATTTTTTGTCTCTGTTGATTTTTTGTAGAATCAAGAAAAGGATTTGTTCAACCGTGTAGTAGGATACATTTGTTTTAGAAGTGGAACTTCCTTGAGAGGTTGCATCAATGCTGTCTCCACAACTATCTGAGTATTCACTGTCAGAATCATAAAGAGAGCGTCCATCATGTTCCAAACCATCTCTAGTCTCAATATGCGACAAGTTATCTATTTGTGAATCCATCAAATTCGTCGCTCCCTCAAAAATATCCTCATAATGAAGATGGCGTAAATCTGGCTATAGAAAACATAAAGTACATATTTGATTATCTGGCAACAATATCTAACCTTAAAACCACTAAGAAAAACCATAAGCAAAAACAAAAGAATGAAAATGGTTTGATTCGGATTGTAAAAGAATAAAGAAAAATTTAAGACAGCTTGCAAATCAAAAACACAGACAACCAGACGATTCAGATTTACGTTTTCATTATTGTGAGGCGTTTAAAACATATAAAAATACACTCAGAAAGAAGAAAGAACAGTACATCCAAAATCAGCTCAAAACTATTGAAGATTCTGTCCAATCAAACAGTTTCTGGGACAACTGGAACCTCCAAAATAATAAGAAACATGAACAAATTACAATTCAAGACGGAGACACCTGGAAAAATCACTTTGAACAATTTTATAGCAAATTAGACATGAACATAAAACAAACAAATGGGGCGCCGTTTGTAAAGCGGCTCACGCTGAAAATAACAGCAACATTTTGTCACATTTAGCTTCAAACAATGTTTAAAAAACTGGTATGAATTTTTGACAGTCACCTTTTACCACATTTACAACAATATTTGTCAACTTAGAGATATTTTAAATAGTTAAATCTAAATATTTAAATGTTACACCTAAATGTTAAATATTAAATCTAAATGCTAAATCTAAATCTAAATGTTAAATCTAAATCTAAATGTTAAATATAAATATAAATGTTAAATCTAAATGTTAAATCTAAATCTAAATGTTGAATCTAAATGTTTCGGGTGAAACTAAATATTTAACTAATATGCAAATTCAAAATGCCGGTAACCGGAAGTACCAAAATAAAAGCTCAAGGTGGTCAGTGTGTGTTTATAGCATGGTTTATAGTGTCAAATAATGAATAAAAGCCATCTCATAATAATAACTATAATATAACGATAATAACTACCTAAAATAATAAACACGTTTGGAGAAACTGTAGAGTTTCGTGATGAGAGTAATGACATGACATTCAGTCAAAGTGAGCCCCCTAGTGGCTGGCTATTATGGCTACAGGTCATAAGTCCCGCACTTTTCATAAAAGTGACACTAGCCTACTCTTCATATAAAGTTTCTCCAAACGTGTTTATTATTTTAGGTTGTTATTATCACGATAATCCATGTCCAAGAGTCCATTTCCTCGGATGAGATGGTTTTTATTCATTATTTGACACTATAAACCATGCTATAAACACACACTGACCACCTCGAGCTTTTATTTTGGCACTTCCTGTTACCGGCATTTTGAATTTGCATATTAGTTAAATATTTAGTTTCACCCGAAACATTTAGATTCAACATTTAGATTTAGATTTAACATTTAGATTTAAATTCAACATTTAGATTTAGATTTAGATTTAACATTTAGATTTAACATTTAGATTTAACATTTAGATTTAACATTTAGATTTAGATTTAACATTTAGATTTAGCATTTAGATTTAGATTTAACATTTAGATTTAGATTTAACATTTAGATTTAGATTTAACATTTAGATTTAGATTTAACATTTAGATTTAACATTTAGATTTAGATTTAACATTTAGATTTAACATTTAGATTTAGATTTAACATTTAGATTTAGATTTAACATTTAGATTTAACATTTAGATTTAACATTTAGATTTAACATTTAGATTTAACATTTAGATTTAACATTTAGATTTAGATTTAACATTTAGATTTAACATTTAGATTTAGATTTAACATTTAGATTTAGATTTAACATTTAGATTTAGATTTAACATTTAGATTTAGATTTAACATTTAGATTTAGATTTAACATTTAGATTTAGATTTAGATTTAACATTTAGATTTAGATTTAACATTTAGATTTAGATTTAACATTTAGATTTAGATTTAACATTTAGATTTATATTTAGCATTTAGATTTAACATTTAACATTTAGGTGTAACATTTAATATTTAGATTTAACTATTTAAAATATCTCTAAGTTGACAAATATTGTTGTAAATGTGGTAAAAAGTGACCGTCAAAAATTCATACCAGTTTTTAAACATTGTTTGAAGCTAAATGTGAAAAAATGTTGCTGTTATTTTCAGCATGAGTCGCTTTACAAACGGCGCCCCATACAAACACACATATATGAAAAATTAAACCATATAGAAAACATTATTGGCAAACACCAAAATCCACTAGACTATCCAATCACAGAAGAAGAGCTGATGGATAAAATACAGGCTCTGCCAACAAAAAAGTCAAGAGGACCAGACGGCATCCTTAACGAAATGCTTAAGAATATAAACCCCAAATTTAAATTGGCCATCATGAAACTGTTCAACTTAGTTCTGAGTGTTGGTCATTTCCCTGACACCTGGAATAGAGGACTCATAACACCCATATTCAAGAGTGGAGACAAATCAGACCCCAACAATTACAGAGGCATCTGTGTGAGCAGCAATCTGGGGAAGATGTTCTGCAGCATCGTCAACACAAGACTCGTCCACTTCCTCACAGAGCACAGTGTCCTGAGCAAAAGCCAGATCGGATTCCTACCAAATTTTAGAACATCAGACCATATCTTCACCCTGCATACCCTAATTGATAAATACATTAACCAAAACAAAACCAAAATATTCGCTTGCTTTGTAGACTTCCAGAAGGCCTTAGATTCGATCTGGCATGAAGGCCTTCTTTCTAAACTCCTAGAATCAGGTATCAGGGGCAAAACATACAACATTATAAAAACAATGTATTCAAACAATCAATGTGCAATTAAAATTGGCCATAAACAAACCGAGTTCTTCACTCAAGGGTGGGGTGTGAGACAGGGCTGACTACTATCACCGACCCTCTTCAATATTTACATTAATGAATTGGCGAAACTCCTAGAAGAATCAGCAGCTCCTGGCCTCACACTTCACGACTCCTCTATAAAGCTCCTGCTGTATGCGGATGATCTGGTCCTGCTGTCTCCAACAGAAGAGGGTCTACAGCAGAACCTGGACACCCAACCAAAACTAAAATACTAACGTTTCAGAAAAGACCCAGATGTCAGGGAAAGGGACACAGCTTCACCCTTGGTATGACCAAACTTGATCATGTCACAAGCTACACATACCTCGGGCTGAAGATAAGTGCAAACGGAAACCTAAATTTGGCCATGAATTAACTGAAAGAGAAAGCAAGAAGGGCCTTCTATGCCATCAAACAATCTATCCAAATTGAAATACCAATCAGAATCTGGCTCAGAATATTCCAATCAGTCATAGAACCAGTTGCATTATATGGCAGTGAAGTTTGGGGTCCTCTCCTAAATCATCAATTTGACAAATGGGACAAAAATCCGATTGAAACCGTGCATGCCGAGTTCTGTAAGAGTATCCTGAGAGTATCCTGAGAGTACAGAGGAACACACCCAACAACGCATGCAGAGCAGAATTAGGCCAATACCCTCTATTAATACATGTTGAGAAACGAGCCATTAAATTTTGGAAACATCTAAAAATGAGTGACCCCAACTCTTATCATTATAAAGCCCTTAAGAACCATGAGATGAACACTGAGAAGAGCCCCCTCATTCAGCTGGTCCTGAGGCTCCACACAGAGAGAGAGAGTGTGTGTGTGTGTGTGTGTGTGTGTGTGTGTGTGTGTGTGTGTGTGTGTGTGTGTGTGTGTGTGAGAGAGAGAGAGAGAGAGAGAGAGAAGAGCCCCCTCATTCAGCTGGTCTTGAGGCTCCACACACAGACTAACACTAACCAGCCTCAGGACACTGACACCCTCATCCACACAATCTAGCCCAACCACATCATAAAAGCTCAGCGAGAGCATTATCTGACCTACTGGACTGAAACAACAGAAAAACAAAGTAAACTAGAGTGTTATTTGGCCCTAAATAGAGACTACACAACCGCAGAATACCTGAGTGCAGTGAAAGACTGTACACTAAGAAGAAGAATGACGAGGTACAGACTGAGCAACCACACTCTGACTGTAGAGACGGGCAGATACAGACAGAACTGTGTGTGTGTGTGTGTGTGTGTGTGTGTGTGATACAGACAGAACTGGCTGTCCCAACTATGAGGACATTAGAGGGACTTTTTACACACAATTTGAAATACTTTGCCCTAACTTCCTAAAATTGAACAACAAAACACAATTTCAACACCTATTAGGTGAAAAAAGAGATTGTATCCTACTAGTGGCAAGATACATCGATGCCTGTCACAAAAAGAGAGAGTTGACGACTAATCAGTGATGCGCTCTCACACACACACACACACACACACACACACACACGCTTGTACACAAAACAAACACACAAACACTTACACACTGAATTCTAAATTGTTCACATCATTTTGAAATGTTCATAAACTGTTCTACTATTTTTTTCCTATTTTTATTTATTATTTTTATTTAATTTAATTATTATTATTATTATTTTCTGTACATTCTGTTGAATGTTCAAAATCATTTTGTTTTGACAGATCGACGCTGTTTTGATGCTTTTTCAATACAAAAGTATTTTTGTCATGCCAATAAAGCTTTATTGAATTGAATTGAGAGAGAGAGAGTGTGTGTGTGTGTGTGTGTGTGTGTGTGTGTGTGTGTGTGTGTGTGTGTGTGTGTGTGTGTGTGTGTGTGAGAGAGAGAGAGACAGAGAGAGTGTGTATGTGTGTGAGAGAAAGAGTGTGCGTGTGTGTGTGTGTGTGAGTGTGCGTGTGTGTGTGTGTGAAAGAGAGAGAGTGGCTGCGTTCCAAACCGCATACTCAATGAGTAGGTACTTAATTCCAATAAGTACTTACTTAACGAGCGCTAAAAGAGTAGGTACTTTATAGCCAGATCTCGTTGAGTATGAATGCGAACCGGACATCTGCCATGTTGACGTTATCATGTGACCTACGACGCGTTATCACACGCGCAACAACTTAAAAGATTTGAACGACACGTTTAATTCATCTATCTGTAAATATCTTGATATTGATTAAACTTGCTCATTTTGTGGTCTTTTTAAAGAAACTGCTGCCCATTTATTTTGTGAATACATTTAGGGTTGATTTGTTCTTATATTTAACCCTACTAATGTGACCCACCGTTTTATCCTTAACGATATTATTTATTTTTATTACGAAATCCCAAAATTGTCATCTCTTGAATATGTTGTTATTATTTTTTTTTTATCCAAACATTTTCATCCACAAGCAAAAGTGGCTAACTGCTTTATGTTTCCCTTTTTCTTGTTGAATTTAACTGTCGTTTCATCCCTCAGGCCTAGGCCAATAAATAACAAAAAATGCTTTTTTAAAAATGTATTATAATGAATTATTTAAGAAAATATATATTAAGATATTCAACCTAGGTTCTTTTTTCCTTTGTAAAAAATCTCATATGTATGCAAACCCATAATATATATATATATATATATATATATATATATATATTATGGGTTTGCATACATAATGAGATTTTTTACAGATCTCATAACATCAGTAACTCGACAGCCCTACCTAGAACGGTTTTCCTCAGCGTTTGTAATGTCTGCACAAAGGGCAGCTGTGCGAAGATTCGCCTTTGGAGGAAAACTGTTGATTTTATAGTCGAAAAATTTAAGTATCATTAATATTAAAAATTAATATTACCTCAGAATGAATTGCATTGCTATCCCACCCCAAAACATACAATAACAACAACGATAAATGCTGACCAATACTTAATTATATTACTTTTTACTGAAAATGATATAATTCAATAAAACAAACAAAATGTAATGCATGTCATGACATAGCTATGCATGACTGAATACACTCTAGATGTGTATATAATGAACATATCTACATTTTCTTTCAAACAATTAAATAAAACATTAATTAAATAATTATATTTTATTTACTGACAACGAGAAATATTAATAAATTAGTAAAAGAATGAATGAAAGTCACCACCACACAATAAACAAATGCAAAAGTCAACACATGAAACAAAGCTTTATTCAAACTACAATCATGTATGTAGACTACAGGCGCTGAACCCCACATCCTTCTGCCATCTCAACACAGCGGTTCCCATTCTGCGGCTTTATTCTGATGAATCAGCTGACCGCCAGAGGTGAGCCGTTCCCTCGTGCCGGAGGTTGTTGTGCTTCACAATCTGAGGCAATAAGAGCAGGTGGAGTGATGGAGGGTCTCGTAAGGGCTGGTGGAGTGATGGAGGGACTCATCCATGGCACCGTTTCCAGGATTCAGCTCTGGGCTCCTCATCCTCAGTGCTCACACCAGCCTGCTGACATTTCAGATCCTACAAAATGCACAAACATAACACAAAAGCAGTCATTTTAACCGCACAATGTCATTTGATTTCAGTATTATTTAGAAGACAAAAACGTTTTTTTTCCACAAACGCCGCCATCATCTTTCCTTGCAGGTCCTGCTCCACCACAAAAGCTGTGCAGCAAATGCACAGAAATCAAGAATCAGAAAAGTGCTGTAATAGCTCTGTTTGAAATTACAATAATTAAAATAAACTACAACTTAAGATTTAAATAGTTGTTATTCATTTCTGTAGTATACTCACTCAAAGCCTTCTTCAGCCACTCTCCACCAGATAAACACACATCTGTTCATCTGTCCCTGTAACATCCAGACAAGATTCACATTACCACTGTGATTTATGAACTCAACACTACATTTACATGTTGAGGTTGTTTTAACTTTTTATCCAACATAAATGTTCCTCAATTTATCAACTACTAATGGACAAATAAAATAGATAACTTATGTTTAACGTTACTTTATAGATTTGTTCTACATAATAGCACACATTCATCACTCAGATGTCTATTTCATGTTGTGATATTTCAAGATTTTCCTGTCAGATGTAAATAGACATTTAAAATTAGCGTCTTTAGGATGTATATGGTTTATGTAAATCCACTTTAGAGACGTAACTTACGTGTCCTTACTGGAGCTCCCCTGTTAGCTATAACGTTATACATAATAAAACGTGTTTTTACTGCAAAATCACAACTATACTACACTGTGTAACGTCTTTACACCTTCAACAATTCAACAGTTTACTCTACAGTAGTTCAACACATGCAATTTTAACAAAAGGAACTGTGTTTACTCACATTTGAAAGCACCCGCGTCGCCGATCCCTGCGATGTTTGATAATGACGTATCCTCTCGCGTGGCCTCCTGGAATAGAAGAGTAGCCATCGGTCGAGCACTCGAAAATCTGGGTTGAAGCAGTAAGCCATCCGGGAACTTCTCGCCTACTCTTTTGTGAATACTGATGTTTCGAACGTACTGCTTCCTTCACGTACTGTTTTCGCCTACTATATAGTAGGAAAGTAGGCATATTCGAACGCACTTACGTCCGAATCTCGCGATAATTAGTTACGTCACCCAGGTAATTCTCGCCTACTCTTTTGGATTCGTACATACTTTTTCGCTCGCCTACTCTTTTTCCCATACTAAATAGTAGGGAAGTATGCGGTTTGGAACGCAGCCCCCGTGTGTGTGAGGAAGAGAGAGACAGAGAGAGGCTGCGTCCGAAACCGCATACTTCCCTACTATATAGTATGGAAAAAGCAGTGGGCGAGCGAATAAGTATGTCCGAATCCTTAGTATCCATAAAAGAGTAGGCGAGAATTACCAGAGTGACGTACTAATTATCGCGAGATTCGGGCGTACATATACTTATAGTGCGTCCGAATATTCCTACTTTCCTACTATATAGTAGGGGAAAACAGTACGTGAACGGAGTAGTATGTCCGAAACCTCAGTACTCATAAAAGAGTAGGCGAGAATTTCCCGGATGGCTTACTGCTTCAACCCAGATTTTGAAGAGCTCGAAGATGAATACTTTTCTATCCCAGGAGGCCACGCGAGAGGATACGTCATTATCAAACATCGCAGAGATCAGCGACGCGGGTGCTTTCAAATGTGAGTAAACACGGGTCCTTGTGTTAAAATTGCAAGTGTTGAACTACTGTAGAGTAAACTGTTGAATTGTTGAAGGTGTAAAGACGTTACACAGTGTAGTATAGTTGTGATTTTGCTGTAAAAACACGTTTTATTATGTATAATGTTATCTAACAGGCGAGCTCCAGTAAGGACACGTAAGTTACGTCTCTAAAGTGGATTTACATAAACCATATACATCCTAAAGACGCTTATTTTAAATGTCTATTTACATCTGACAGGAAAATCTTCAGTAAGTATTGCAGAAGAGCACATCACAACATGAAATAGACATCTGAGTGATGAATGTGTGCTATTATGTAGAACAAATCTATAAAGTAACTAAACATAAGTTATCTATTTTATTTGTCCATTACTGTTGATAAATTGAGGAACATTTATGTTGGATAAAAAGTTAAAACAAGCTCATAAATCACAGAGGTAATGTGAATCTTGTCTGGATGTTACAGGGTCAGATGAACAGATGTGTTTTTATCCGGTGGAGAGTGGCTCATGAAGCTGAATCCCGCCATCAAAGGCTTTGAGTGAGTATACCACAGAAATTAATAACAATAACTAATTATTGTAATTTCAAACAGAGCTATTACAGCACTTTTCTGATTCTTGATTTCTGTGCATTAGCTGCACAGCTTTTGTGGTGGAGCAGGACCTGCAAGGGAAGATGATGGCGGCGTTTGTGAAAAAAAGTGGTTTTGTCTTCTAAATAATACTGAAATCATATGACATTGTGTGGTTAAAATGACTGCTTTTGTGTTATGTTTGTGCATTTTGTAGGATCTGAAATGTCAGCAGGCTGGTGTGAGTGCTGAGGATGAGGAGCCCAGAGCTGAATCCTGGAGATGGTGCCATGAGTCCCTCCATCACTCCACCAGCCCTTACGAGTCCCTCCATCACTCCACCTGCCCTTATTGCCTCAGATTGTAAAGCACAACACGCAACAACCTCAGCGCCTTTAGCCTACATACATGATTGTAGTTTGAATAAAGCTTTGTTTCATGTGTTGACTTGTATATGCATTTGTTTATTGTGTGATGGTGACTTTCATTCATTCTTTTACTAATTTATTAATATTTCTCATTGTTGTCAGTAAATACAATATAATTATTTAATTAATGCTTTATTTAATTGTTTGAATGCAAATGTAGATATGTTCACTATATACTTTTTACTACTATTTTCAGTAAAAAGTAATATAATTAAGTATTGGTCAGCATTTATCGTTGTTATTATTGTATGTTTTGGGGTGGGATATCAATGCAATTCATTCTGGGGTAATATTAATTTTTAATATTAATGATACTTAAATTTTTTTGAGTATAAAATCAACAGTTTTCTCCAAAGGCAAATCTTTGCACAGCTGCCCTCTGTGCAGACATTACAAACGCTGAGGAAACCCGTTCTAGGTAGGGCTGTTGAGTTACTGATGTTATGAAGTGTGTATATATATTTTTATATATATATATATATATATAAATATATATACACCTCATAACATCAGTAACTCAACAGCCCTGATGTGAAATATATATATCATGGGTTTGCATACATAATATGAGATTTTTTACACAGGAAAAAATAACCTAGTACAAGGTTGAATATTTTAATATATTTTTTCTTAAATAATTCATTATAATACATTTAAAAATGCATTTAAAAAAAAATATATATTTATAGGCCTAGGCCTGAGGGATGAAACGAGAGTTAAATTCAACAAGAAAAAGAGGAAAACATAAAGCAGTTAGCCACTTTTGCTTGTGGATAAAAATGTTTGGATATAAAATAAAGAAATGAACAACATTCAAGAGATGACCTTTTTGGGATTTCGTAATAAAAATAAATAATATTGTAAGGATAAAACGGTGGGTCACATTAGTAGGGTTAAATATAAGAACTTTAATCAACCCTAAATGTATTCACAAAATAAATGGGCAGCAGTTTCTTCAAAATGAGCAAGTTTAATCAATATCAATATTTACAGACAGATGAATTAAACGTGTCGTTCAAATCTTTTAAGTTGTTGCGCGTGTGATAATGCGTCGTAGGTCACATGATAACGTCAACATGGCAGATGTCCGGTTCGCATTCATACTCAACGAGATCAGGCTATAAAGTACCTACTCTTTTAGCGCTCGTTAAGTAAGTACTCATTGAAAATAAGTACCTACTCATTGAGTACGCGGTTTCGGACGCAGCCAGAGTGTGTATGTGTGTGTGTGAGAGAGAGAGAGAGTACATGTGAGAGTGTGTGTGTGTGTGTGTGTGTGTGTGTGTGTGTGTGTGTGTGTGTGTCTGTGTGTGTGTGTGTGAGAGAGATAAGTGTGTGTGTGTGTGTGTGTGTGTGTGTGTGTGTGTGTGAGAGAGAGAGAGTGTGTGTGTGAGAGAGAGAGTGTGTGTGTGTGTGTGTGTGTGTGTGTGTGTGGGAGAGAGAGAGAGAGAGAGTGTGTGTGTGTGAGAGAGAGAGAGAGAGAGAGAGAGTGTGTGTGTGTGTGTGTGTGTGTGTGTGTGCGTATGTGTGTGTGAGTGTTTACTGATTAACTGTGTGTGTTTTTGTAGTGTGGATCATGGAGGAGAGATCAGAATTAAAGCAGGACCACGAAAATGTACGTCTACACACACACACACACACACTGTGATATTAGTAGGAAGAGTTTATGAAAATAATAAGAATAAATGTAATTCTAGCAATAAAAAAAACTAAAAGATCAGACAGTTTCATAATTCCTGATTACATAAATATTTGAACACAAGAATCCTATGTTTTCTGTTTGGTAACCATGGTGATTTCAGTCAGAACCTCATTCAGGACAAAAGCTGTTACAGAATGATATTTCTTTAGTGCTTTATTATCATTGGTTGCTTACAATCCTAAATGAACGAGTCAGATCTGAAATGAAGACTCAAGATAGAAAGTTTCTGTAATTCACTGATGTGTGTTTTCTCTCCATCAGATCCTCATCAGTTCACTCTGGATCCGAACACAGCGAATAAACACCTCCGTCTGTCTGAGGAGAACAGAGTGATTACTAACACTTACCCAGAGGTTCAGTCGTATCCTGATCATCCAGACAGATTTGATGTGTGTCAGGTGTTGTGTAGAGAGAGTGTGTGTGGACGCTGTTACTGGGAGATTGAGTGGAGTGGTGATGGTGTGTATATATCAGTGTCATATGAGAGCATCAGCAGATTTACCATGTCTGGTCAAGATTGTTGGTTTGGATATAATGATCAGTCCTGGAGTTTGTACTGCATTCCTGGCAGTTACTTATTCATACACAATAACATAGAGACTGAACTCCCTGTAAAGCCCATCAGCTGGAGAACAGGAGTGTGGAGAGTAGGAGTGTGTGTGGATCACAGTGCAGGAACTCTGTCCTTCTACAGCGTCTCTGACACAATGAGGCTCATACACACAGTCCAGACCACATTCACACACACACTCTATCCTGGGTTTTATGTTAGTTCTGGATCATCAGTGAAACTGTGTTGATGAATGAGAATAGACTGATGAGAGACTCTACCCATAATGCTTTGAGCTCATGATAAATCAGTGACAGTGAGATGTTCTAGAGTCTCTTAGGGCGCTTTCACACTAGCACTTTTGGTGCGCACCCGGGTTCGAATGACGTCAGAGTTCGGTTCGTTTGGATGATGTGAACTCTGTTTTCCGAACTCGGGTGCGCACCCGCGAACCGTACTCGAGTCCGCTTAAAAAGGTGGTCTGGGGTCAATTCATATGAACCCGGGTACGGTTCGCTGCTGATATGAACGCAATCGTATCAAATCGTGGAAGTGAACCGCTATTGATGACATATAGTGTGGTGCGTGCCTGCGTGCGTGAGTGTTTAACAACTGTAAAAGGGTCTATACACTTACCTTGACGAAAAGCGGGATTGACGCACTGCAAGCAGAGATTATTTCTGCTTGCCTCCACATAAATTGTCTTCGGCGGGCGGGCAGACATCCCGCTGTCTTTGGAACGGTTTTAATACTTTTGCGGCAGACAGACGCAAGTGTGTTTCTGTATCTTTTCTTTGAAAACAAAACCAAAGGTTAAAAAAATAAGAACAAATGTGAAACGAGCAATTCTATCCATTTTGACGCCTTTTCATAGCGGTTACCAAGCAACACGAGTACGCGCCAGCAGTAGCTTGATGACGCAAGCGTACTGCGGTTCGAATACAAATAATATAATGTGAACATAGTCCAATCAAACTCGGGTAATCGAACCAAGTGTGAAAGCACCCTTATTGTCTCTTCATTACATTAATAACACAGCTGAACTTCTGTCAGTGAAATAAAGAGAAACAGACAATGATACACAGAGAAGAGAGAGGAAATATGAGACACAATGAGACTCACTGAAACATGTCTGGATGATACGAGCAAAACTAGACTTTCAACTCTAAACTCAGTTTAAGACATTCAGAGATGATTTATCTCAACTTCTCCATGTGTTCAGAACATGATTCCTCTGCTTTGGGTTATGTGTGTGTGTGTGTGTGTGTGTGTGTGTGTGTGTGTGTGTGTGTGTGTGTGTTATTAAACATGATTCCTCTGCTGTGGGTTGTGTCTGTATTATTAAACATGATTCCTCTGCTGTGGGTTATGTGTGTGTGTTATTAAACATGATTCCTCTGCTTTGGGTTATGTGTGTGTTATTAAACATGATTCCTCTGCTGTGGGTTATGTGTGTGTGTTATTAAACATGATTCCTCTGCTTTGGGTTATGTGTGTGTTATTAATCATGATTCCTCTGCTTTGGGTTATGTGTGTGTGTTATTAAACATGATTCCTCTGCTGTGGGTTATGTGTGTGTGTTATTAAACATGATTCCTCTGCTTTGGGTTATGTGTGTGTTATTAATCATGATTCCTCTGCTTTGGGTTATGTGTGTGTGTTATTAAACATGATTCCTCTGCTTTGGGTTATGTGTGTGTTATTAATCATGATTCCTCTGCTTTGGGTTATGTCTGTATTATTATTCTGGAACAGTCTTCCTACCATTGTCCGGGAAGCAGACACACTCTGTCAGTTCAAAGCCAGATTAAAGACACATCTCTTTGACCTAGCTTTCACATAATACATTATAGACTTCTATAATTTAATGTTATGCTGCATAGATTAGGTCAGCCGGAACCGGGAACACTTCCCAAAAATCCTGATGTACTCGTTACATCATGAGAAGAATGGCATCTACGCTAATTTTAGTGTCTGTGTTTATCCCAAGGTTTTTCCTGCAGCCTGCCGGATCCGGGCCGTATCCAGATCTGACGAAGGACCTTCACCTGGACCGATGACAACGCAGTGCTGAAGTGCCAACTAGTCTCTCCCTATGGAGGATCCCTCTACCACTCTACAGATAAGGCGTTGTCGGGAAAATTCGTCTTGCGGTCCTACCCCAAAGCAACAAATAAAATAAAATTCCTTATCAAAATTTATAAGGAAAGACAAGTATTTTGTTTAGGCTTGGCTTGTAGGGAATTCCAAACCTGCGTATATTCAAACGCACATAACTATAGAACCCATTCTAAATGCGCATGTGACCGCCATCAGCGTTTCTCACAGGTTCGCGTTTAAAGTCTGTGTAGAGGGAATGGTGTCGTCTTAGCGGCCCCTAATTTAATAACAAATGATCATTGCGACGGAACCAAATCAATTAAAACTAACTTTAGATGGAAATAACTTAACTCTGCTGTAAAGCCGAAACAATCTCTGTTATCCTTAAATTATACGCTTATCTCTGTAAAGCTGCTTTGAGACAATCTACATTGTTAAAAGCGCTATATAAATGAAGATGACTTGACTTGACTTGACTATTAAACATGATTCCTCTGCTTTGGGTTATGTGTGTATTATTTATTTTTTTATTTTATTATTAATTCTTTATTTCAGACCCATGGGTCCATATAAATAACTTACAACATCCATAGACAAAAACAACATACATAGTTTAAAATACATACAAGCTTTCTCTCCAATGCTTCCAGAAACAAGAAAAATACCTTGTTTCACTCAACACAATATTGTTTAAGTCTCTTATGATACTATTTTTAGAATTATTCATCCGACATATGAAACTATACATATACTTCCTCAAGACAGCATTCAACGTGAGTATATTATTATCCACAAACATTTGACTTGCACTTGACCACCTTGGGACCTTAAGTAAAATTCTAAGAGCATCATTATATGCCACCTGTAACTTTCTCATCTTTGCTTTAGAATATTTGCACCACAGGTGGGCTGTATAGAAAGAAGCACAGTATGCTCTGAATAAAGTTATTTTCACATCGTCTGAACACATAGAAAACTTACGAGCCAGCATATTGGCTTGCCCTTTCAATTTACAGCACTGGCGCTGCACATCATCATCATCATCGTTTAAATCCTCTTTAATGATGTGGCCTAGGTACTTAACTTTAGTTACTACATTTAAAGCTTTATCATCTAAATATAAAGAAGGAAAGTTAATCTTTTGGTCCTCTTGGGTTTTAACAATCATGATTACACTCTTTTTAATATTAAATTTTATGTCATGCTGCTTACCATAATTTGAGCAAATTCGAAGCAATTGTTGTAGGCCTACACTATACGGAGACATAATGACAACATCATCCGCATACATCAAATGATTAAAAATACTATCACCTATCAGACATCCAGTCTTACAGTCATTTAGCTCCACAGAAAGACCATCCATGTAGAGATTAAAAAGAAGTGGTGACAATAACCCACCCTGCCGAACCCCATTTGTCATATAGAACGGTTCCGAAACGGAATTACCCCATTGTACTTTTAAGGTTTGATGTATATACCAAAAGAGTAAAATTCTTATAATATAAGGGGGAACTCCTCTTTCTTGTAATTTAAAAAAAAGCTTAGAATGATTTATTCGATCAAACGCCTTGGAAGCATCTAAAAAACACATGAAAACTGTGGAATTATGAGTATTATACTTACTAACTACTTCTTTTAATGAATATATGCATAGATCAGTGCCAAGCTTACTTTTAAAACCAAATTGGTTATCCGTAGTTATTAAATATTCTTTGATCCTATCCATGAGGATTTGCTCAAATATTTTAGAAAGCACACTTGCCAATGCAATTGGCCTGTAGTTTTCTGTCGCAGTTATTTTACCAGTTTTATCCTTAATAACAGGCAATAGTAATACTGTTATCATGGAATCAGGTAACACAGCATGAAATAAAAAACCTGAAAAACACAAAGCAAGTAATACATTAACCCTTGAACTAGCGTGTTTCAAATGTTCAGCTGTTATTCGATCAGGACCACATGCTTTATTCACAGCAAGTTTATCAATTGCGAACTTAACCTCATCAGGTGTAATAATCATATCTTCTTCATTCGACACATGACCAACTTCAAATTCTTTCCTCGCAACACAATTAAAAAGAGCTTCATAATGTTTTCTCCACAGGTTAACAATATTCTCGCTCCAACAGCCCCATCAATACAAGTCGGCAGTGGTATTTTTCTGTTGTTGATAGCCTTAACTTCTTGCCAAAAGTCATAGCCATTATTTTGCTGCAGGTTCTTAGCCATTGAGTTTTGTTACGACCCTCGTTAATTAGATGTTATTTGTCTAGGAAAATTATTAGACGTAACAAAAGTATTGCATGTGTGTGTCAAATACAGTACCGGGAATTGCAATTGAAAAGGAACAGACAACAATACATAACTGAGTTGAAAGATTTTTAATTCCTCAACTGCAATATCGTGAAGTAGTAATGAAGGTATAAAGTAATGAAAAGTAATAAAGTAGTGGATGTTTACAAAATTGTACAACGTAACCAGAACAATCAAAAGTACAGACAAACTGAGGGAGAGGAAAGAGCAAAAGAGTGGTGCTTAAATCAAAAACTGAATATAACAAAAAGCCCCTTTAACTAAGGGTTAAAATGATTAAACTAACTATCAACAAAAGAGGTAGAAATAAACATCTTCAGCGTACAAGACGCTATAACTAAACTATACTAACTAAAACAAAAACATACATAATTAGCACCACTCCTAACACTAGTGTGTCTAATACATCTCCGTACTACGTGTGCAAATGTAGGTCGCGACCTGCTTACCTGACTCACAACCTCTCCCGCCAGTCTACACAATGGTGAACGATGAACTCAGAAGAAGATTCCATGACAGCAACAAACATTTAGCGGGCACTGCGAGCACGTAAGTTACCAAGGGCAACACAAAACATAAGCACATAAGTTACCAAGAGTAACACAAAACACACTAGCGTAAGTTACCAAGAGTAACACAAAACACATTCGCGCAAGTTACCAAGGGCAACACAAAGCACACTCGAGCACAAACAAAGAGAACTGATCTAACTGCAAGATCATAAAAGCAGTAAACCCCAAACAATGATCAGTCTCTCAGACTGGTCTCTCGGACAAGAGAACCGGCCTCACAGAGTGTGCAAACTCTCTCAACCCAGAGTCTGTCTCGACTGCCGCCATTGAAGTTAGAGCCATTCATAAACTGCACGGCGACATGCGATTGGTGCCGCGATCCCCGACGTCAGCATCCTACGTCAGCAGATTGACAGGCGGACTCTCCAATCGAGCTTCACACCTGAAACAAATAAAGTACACAGACATACACGACACGCATATGCAGCAACATACGCACAAACAAAAATTACGTAGCGCGGCGTACGTAACAAGTTTGCTCTCATGGTCATCTCATTCCTTTTTATATGTCGCAGAGCATATTTGAATTTAGCATTTGCCAGTTTCTTTTCCTCAAATTCTGGACCATACCTAGCTTTACCTATTAAAACCCAGTTTTTAAAAGCAACTCTGGCCTTCAGATGTAATTCAGAAACAAATTCATTCCATCCGGCCCTAAAATTATATTTTTTAACCCTTTTTTGACAGAAAGGTCTACTAGCATCATTTAAGCAGTCCACTATTTCATCATACATCTTACATAGCTTGTCGTTATGCTTTGGATTCTTACAACCCGCATTAACACACACAATTGTCTCAGTAGGCACTTTTATATTGCTCAGCTTTTCCTCTGTCAATAATTTATATCTCCAAAGGTCATTTACTGTGAGTCTTGCCCAGTCTAATTTGCCACTTTTTATGGAGTTTTC
This sequence comes from Rutilus rutilus, assembly GCA_021464565.1. Taxonomy (NCBI): domain Eukaryota; kingdom Metazoa; phylum Chordata; class Actinopteri; order Cypriniformes; family Leuciscidae; genus Rutilus; species Rutilus rutilus. The sequence continues at coordinate 9,257,690 of JAJAQA010000005.1, read as the reverse complement.
ACATTTAGTCATCTCAGGTAAGCTTTCAACATTTAACATAATTGAAATTGGTATGTGATCTGTTGTAGCTAAGTCATATAATATTTCAAATTTATCTAGGGAATCGTGAGCATCTGCTGTACATATACAGTGATCCAGCCAAGATGTTGTATTCCATGCCTCACTGATATATGTATAGCTTTCTGCTGGCAATAGTATTTGACTGGAAAGAGCCAACTTGCTATCCTGGCAGAACCTGATTAGCTGTTGGCCAAACAAAGAATTATCATCAGATATATCAGCGTTTAGATCCCCCATTATAAATATACTTGTACATACATTGTCTTTGATAAAAGCACTTATAAAAGCAAGCCTATTCATATATTCATCTTCATTTTGGCTGCATTCATATGGAGTATACACATTCAGAATCACAAAAACCTTTTCATTATGCTCCACTTTGATTGCGATACACCAGTCTACCTCTAGCCTAATCACAGTGATCAGAGGATCGTATTTCTTATGCCAAAAAATGGCCACACCCCCAGGTATTCTGCCACGCAATATTCTCATACTTAAGTCAGTTGTGGATTCACCAACTCCATGGAAATCATCATGCAAGGAATTAAGTTTATCTAGATCTTGTTTAGATAAAAACGTCTCTTGTAAACATAGAATGTCCGCTTTCTCCAAGAGTTTGTCAATAACAATCCGTTGTACTTTATCACTCATATTCTGACCCAAGCGCAGCCCTCTGGAGTTATATGACAGTACTCTAAGATACATCGTTCATTCTCATGACTTCAAAGCCGTAGACGCAAGCTCCTCAGATGCCGACATCCTTCTTAAGCTACTAGTTGTTACTACATCCACTGGGCCTGCATTTGCCCTGGGTTTGCGTGGCTCAAAAAATCGACGCACAAATACTCCATGAGGCCAAATCTGTGGCTCATATACATCTTCCACCTTATCACATTCAACCGTTAGTTTAAAGGAGCTATATCGATTCTGAGCAGTGTCCATCTTTTGGCAAGTAACATCATGATGGAGTTTTTCCTTCAGATAATTAGTCAGTGTCTCAGCGTCAAGATCAGGCAAAAACTTTGTGGCAAAAACACTCACCCGCTTTGTTTTCACAGCTTGTATATTCCCCTCAGGGCAAGTTCCAACAATACCGTATGGCTTCTTGCCTCTTGATTGATTTAAACGAGGTCTTGGTTGTGCATTCGCGTCCTCACTCACATGTTTCAGCCGGCGACCCTCCTTCACCACACGGCTCCATGCAGGCGACACAGCCAAGTTACCCGAGTTTACCACCGTCGCACTATCCACTACAGCGACATCCAGATCCAACGTCCCAGTCAACGGCACAGCCCTCAGCCCACTGAGTCGGGGCCTCCTCCTCTCCAAACCGGGTGGCAGTCGCCGTCACACCACTCGCTCTGCCCAGCTCAGGCCATCCACAATCCGAGGACACACGACGCACCTCCCAGAGTCCACTCCGGGTCGGCTCCATGTCACACCGGGAGAAGGGCGCATCCCCCCCTCGGCCAGGTCCAGATTGTTCAATCACACATACTCGTTGGTTTATCCCTGCCGTGACAAGCCGAAGATCTTCACAGATAGTAGTCTGCATAGACATGGCCTGTCTCATATCAGAGATATCCGAGCTTAAATGCTCAATTTTCCCAATCAGGCAGGAAATATCAAGGCTATTGAAAGTAACCGGTGGTAGATCGTCTAGGTAGTGTGACACAAAATGAGGTATGTTTTCACCTGCCTCGTTAAGCAGTTTTAAACAGCTCTTGACATTGTTCACATCTTTTTGCGGACCCTTATGTGCCACACAGCGTTGAGAGGAACTAGGGCAGAGATCAAAGAGAACTTTTTTAGAGTTCTCAATCCATTCCGTCCCAAAGTGATTCACAGCCAATAAAATGATGTCATCCTGGTTCAAAGTCTTCATCTTAATAGCGAGAAAGTTTAAAAAAACATCCTCCTCTATTACTTGTCCATCAGTAGTCGTGTATAATACTGGTTTAATTCGAGATTTACTCAAAGCACTGGGTGCATTCCTGCCACATGCACCCGCCATCTTGATCATTAATATCATATTAAACATGATTCCTCTGCTTTGGGTTATGTGTGTGTTATTAAACATGATTCCTCTGCTTTGGGTTATGTGTGTGTTATTCAGTGTTGGTCAAGTTACTTTGAAAAAGTAATTAGTTACTGATTACTGATTACTTCTCCAAGAAAGTAATCCAGTTACTTTACTGATTACTTATTTTCAAAAGTAATTAGTTACTTTACTAGTTACTTTACTAGTTACTTTTCAAAAACATGATGCACGAAATGAATACGCTATAAAGCAATATACCTTTCTGCTTAATTATATTCTTTCTGCATATTCCATCATCTAAAATTGAATTAAATGAAACATTCTTTTTTAAAACTTGTTTTATTAGTTTCAGTATTTTAACTTTATGCACATTGCATCAATGACTCACTCATTAAGATGGTCTCCTGCCGCCTCCTACTGGCGGTTTATTTTTAAATTATTTCTATGCATAAATAATATTTCTTATTTGTATATTCAAAAAATATTTTAAATAATCTCATTACATTATTTAATGCAGTTTATTTGATTGGTAACAGCCCTTTAGCATCTTATTATTCTATTGTAATTTATTGATCAAATTTAAGAATTTTAAATCAAAGATGAAGCAAACGATTAGGGAAAAATGGCCTTTATAAAGGTTACAATATCATAAATATGCCGATTTATATATGTTAAAGCTGACTGAACTGATGAGAATACTGATTCGGAATAAATTATATTTACAACACACACAAAAAAATCTAATTTTTTTCCTGTTCTAACAAATGTTTTTACTCGGACAAGTGAATGACCGACTGAAGGACAAATGAAAAGGCTTAAATGTTGAGCCCTGGTATATATTTTTTATTATTATTCATTTATTTACCCATAAACCTGGCTTTAGGAAGCCATAAGTTACAGTGGCAAGAATAACTTTGTGAAACCTTTGGGGGTGGTGGACAGGGTTTACATTAAGACAGGAGTTTGCCTTAATCTAGTTGATCATGCATTTCTTTTCTTTTATTCCACAGCTGATGTGTGCAGTTTGTTATTGCTTGCATTAAAATAATTTTCTCTTGATTTGTTTTTTAATTGCAGTCTTTTTCTTCTGCCATTCATGCTTATCAGCTCCATGCAATCTTAAGTTTTTCTTGGTTTCAGCTGCACACAGTCTGAAAAGTTTTTTTGGCAGTTTGCTAAAATAAAAGACCCATTCTTAGAGCTGTTGACTTTTCTACCTTGGGAAAGAACGTTAAACGAACAACTTAAAAGGCATGACAAATCATGACATAAGACTGACATCACTCACAACGTACCAATGCATTATCCCTCATGAACAAATATAATGTCTGATGTTTGCACGTGCATACAGTTTACAATTACGACATCGTTCATGAATAAACATGACGTCTGAACACGGACAAACTTACTTACTTACTTACTTACTTAATACTTTATTGTCAGACCGAGGTCTGAAATTTTTCTTGCATGACAGTATCCATGTTTACCACAACATTTAACATACATTCAACATTGACATTCACTCTAACCACACAATTATACATTCAATACAACACTTATCCATCAACCCCAGCAAACGATGCGTGTTGACGCGTCAAAATTCGCGCGTTTCGTTTAAAGACTTTTGAACGCGATCGCTTGCCATAGTGTTTACCACTGACTTCGCGGCGCTCATGTCATTGTCACTCACGAGTCACGGCTCACGTCGCGAGACAGTCTCGCAGTATAACGCAGTAACGCAACCTGCTTACGGGGAAGTAACAGTAATCTAATTACTGTTTATGCAATTGTAATCCCTTACTTTACTCGTTACTTGAAAAAAGTAATCGGATTACAGTAACGCGTTGTTACTGCCCATCAGTGGTGTTATTAAACATGATTCCTCTGCTTTGGGTTATGTGTGTGTGTGTGTGTGTGTGTGTGTGTGTGTGTGTGTGTGTTATTAAACATGATTCCTCTGCTTTGGGTTATGTGTGTGTTATTAAAAATGATTCCTCTGCTGTGGGTTATGTGTGTGTGTTATTAAACATGATTCCTCTGCTTTGGGTTATGTGTGTGTTATTAAACATGATTCCTCTGCTGTGGGTTATGTGTGTGTGTGTGTGTGTGTGTGTGTGTGTGTGTGTGTGTGTGTGTGTGTGTGTGTGTGTTATTAAACATGATTCCTCTGCTTTGGGTTATGTGTGTGTTATTAAACATGATTCCTCTGCTTTGGGTTATGTGTGTGTGTGTGTGTGTGTGTGTGTGTGTGTGTGTGTGTGTGTGTGTGTGTGTGTGTGTGTGTGTTATTAAACATGATTCCTCTGCTTTGGGTTGTGTGTGTGTTATTAAACATGATTCCTCTGCTGTGGGTTGTGTGTGTGTTATTAAACATGATTCCTCTGCTTTGGGTTATGTGTGTGTTATTAAACATGATTCCTCTGCTGTGGGTTATGTCTGTATTATTAAAGATGATTCCTCTGCTGTGGGTTATGTGTGTATTATTAAACATGATTCCTCTGCTTTGGGTTATGTGTGTGTTATTAAACATGATTCCTCTGCTGTGGGTTGTGTGTGTATTATTAAACATGATTCATCTGCTGTGGGTTATGTGTGTGTTATTAAACATGATTCATCTGCTGTGGGTTATGTGTGTGTTATTAAACATGATTCATCTGCTGTGGGTTATGTGTGTGTTATTAAACATGATTCATCTGCTGTGGGTTGTGTGTGTGTGTTATTAAACATGATTCCTCTGCTTTGGGTTATGTGTGTGTTATTAAACATGATTCCTCTGCTGTGGGTTATGTGTGTGTTATTAAACATGATTCATCTGCTGTGGGTTATGTGTGTGTTATTAAACATGATTCCTCTGCTTTGGGTTATGTGTGTGTTATTAAACATGATTCCTCTGCTGTGGGTTATGTGTGTGTTATTAAACATGATTCCTCTGCTTTGGGTTGTGTGTGTGTGTGTGTGTGTGTGTGTGTGTGTGTGTGTGTGTGTGTGTGTGTGTTATTAAACATGATTCCTCTGCTGTGGGTTATGTCTGTATTATTAAACATGATTCCTCTGCTGTGGGTTGTGTGTGTGTTATTAAACATGATTCATCTGCTTTGGGTTATGTGTGTGTGTGTATTATTAAACATGATTCCTCTGCTGTGGGTTATGTGTGTGTTATTAAACATGATTCCTCTGCTTTGGGTTGTGTGTGTGTTATTAAAGATGATTCCTCTGCTGTGGGTTATGTCTGTATTATTAAAGACGCTTCTGCTGTAATATATTGTGTACTGTACTAAACCTGTTAGTGGGGGTTTCTGGATTGATCTTTATCTTTTTATTATTATCTTTGTTTTTCTCTCTTTTATTTTGTCTCTCTATTGCTGTGAAAATAAGACATATTCAAGAGAATGAATCAATATCACAGTGTGTTGATCAATTCCTGTGTGAATGAAGGATCTCATGATTCTCTATAGAAACTGTACATACTGTAAACACTTGATCAATTATTGTAATATAATCCAGTTTACTTTAAATAAACCTCCTCCTGAACAGAACTGAACTACAGACCTGCTGTTATTGATAAGATGTCTTATCTTGAAGTATAATTTGCCAATCCCACAATGACACATAAAATAAAACTTTTCTTTATATATTCATACACTGATTTAACATGTATATTTAACTTGTTAACAACATTTGTAGTTATTTGCATATTAATACTGTAATATCTGGTATAAATAGTTTCTGCACCCAAACATTACAGTTTTGCCTATTAGACAGAATCTCACACGCTTTCATTGCCAGTTATTAATATTTTCTGGGATGCAGAAGAAAAACAGCATCATGTGAACAGGACTTTTATTTTGGTCTGGGTGTGTGATGTCATCAGGCTGCGCCGCTCCTGCGTCTGTTGTGATTCGCTGCCGAAAGGCTTGTGTTTTTACGCATGTAAAGTGTTTAAATCAATGCAAACCGGTCAGTCAATTCAACTGTTTTTACACACGCGAATTCGCCTCATTCAAATGAGCGTATTGAACTGGTATGGGTGCTGGAAGAGGTCAAAACTGATTTTAAGACTCTATTTTCTGCTATTTTCCATCTTATTAGCTCACAAATAATACAATTTCATTATTTTTTTAAAAAATGACTTTTAATTTTGTTTATTTTTTATTATTTTAATGTTTGTATAGGCCTAAATATGATTTACATTAATTACATCATTTATTCATGTTCATATTAATGTTAATTATTATTCATCATTAATTTGTTAAAAAATTTTGTGCTAATTTTTATGTTTTATATATATGATACATTAATGATACTTTATTAATTAATGTTAATTACATTTGATATTAATGTTAATTGTCATACATTAATTTTTTGCATTTTTATTGTTGATTTTAATGTTTGTATATGTATATATATAGTATTCATTAATTATTATACATAATGTATTAATGCAATTAATGTTTATTTATTTACTTGCATGTTTCATGTTAATGTAAATGACAAATATGACACAGGCTTTTGATCTGTTAGTTATCATTGAATATCGCAATAAAAAAAATTATCAGCTATAAAAACCTGATCTATGAAATATACATTCATACCTGATGTATGAAATACTCAAAACACACACACACACACACACACACACACACACACACAGTCCTTCATTAATGTTGGTCAAAACACTGTAAAAGTGAATCAACACGCAGAAATGCTACAATTTTCTAAATCTCATAATCATTTGTTAATAAACAAGTATTCATTACTTCAATGATATCATTGTATCTACATACATTTTAGCAAACTGTGATTTTGTATTTGTACATTTCTGAAATACATAACTTAGACAGCCTCCTCTGATATCAACACACACACACACAGAGTCAGGACTCAGTCTCCTCTGATATCAGATCACTGTAAATTGTAATATGGACTCGTGTATTTTCTGTAAAGCTGCTTTGAAATGATGTGTATTGTGAGAAACACTGTACAAATAAATGTGAATTGAATTGTATTAAACGAGTTTTATCTTATAAATCTGTTACTTCTTCCACACACAGTTTCACACTGTCACACTCTCACACACATGGACTCTTGGGCTGCGTCCCAAACCGCATACTCAATGAGGAGCAGTGGCGGTTCTGGAGGGGGGGCAGGGGGGGCCAGTGCCCCTGTGACAACAAGCTTGGACCCCCTTGTGGCCCCCCTAAATGTGGATTTTTACAAAACAATTTTTTGCTATCGTTGTTTTCCACATCCGTTATTAGACAGTGGCAACACGGAACACAAATGTAACCCTAGAGGGACTGCTTAAATCGGATCTGCAGGGTTTTTTTCTATTCAGAAGTTGGTGGACGTTTTGCGCGAATATTATAGCCTAGTTCAAGCAAAGAAGGAAATATAGAGGTGAGTAAAGTTGTTAATAGGCTATGTTCTATTTGTATTAAATGCATTACAGAAGTGTAACGTTGTAACCTGGCCGTTTGTTAGTTTGTGGCAGTTTGAAAAAGGATAAAATATATGAACAGGGATGCAAACAGCTCGCTTTTCTGCGCCTCTTTTTCACGTCAGTTTGGGTGACTTGGGTCTGATCTGATTATAATTTCACAGAGTCATCTGAAGCCATTCCATAGCTTAATGTGAGGGACAGAAGTCTATTTACATCATTAGATTAAAGTGTATGGAAACTCGTTTTCCCTCCTCTGCGCTTTCAATCATTCTCCATTCAGTATTCAAACAGCGCGCGCGCCTCGTCCGGTTACAGCAGGATGCACGGTAAAACTCTCTCCAATATGATATATTCACATTATAATGCATGATCTGTAGATAAAAGGCTGTGGATTTGCATAAAATGACTTTATTTTGTGTATTTGTATTTTATGTTTGTTGCTGTTTTTAAACGACTCGCTACCGTGTGCCTGTTCACACCATATGAATCGGCATCAAACGCACAATAACTGGAATTTAAAACTGTGAAGAAACAAATTATCAATAAACTGTTGTACAGATATACACTAGGATTTGTGCGCTCGGCTTTTCTTCGCTTTGTGCCGTGAACTTTTAAATGCGCACTTGTGACTCCACGTTGCTTTGAGCACATCATTCTGCACGCGCGATGCGAATATGCGCTTTGTGCTCTGTTTTGAAGCATGTTTTTTCCTATATTTTTTATACCTAGCCTGCACAATACATTTAAAATAAGCATATTTTAATTGTATATTATATTTTGTATGCACTAAAGCTGGTGAAAACCTATCTCAGGTCCACAATGTCAGATGACAGATTAAGCAATTTAGGTGTTCTAAGTATTGAGTCAAGGGCAAAGGCCTTAAATCTAGGTGAATTTGCTGATCTTTTTGCAAAAAAAACAAACAAAAAAAACCCCCACAAATCGTAGAATACAGTTATTGTGACTGATTCTGAATATGCAATGCAAATGTAAAAAATATAATGGAAATGCAAATACATTGTTGAATGATTGTAAACATGGTATTTTGCCTGCTAATGCCTACAGTGCAGTGCAGAAAATGATATGACAACAATAAGGTCTAAATATAACTGGCCCCTCTAACAGTACAACTGGCCCCAGCTTGGCCCCCCCAGTTGAAATGGTCTAGAACCGCCACTGATGAGGAGGGACTTCATTTCAATAAGTACTTACTGAACGAGCGCTAAAAGAGTCGGTACTATATAGCCAGATCTCGTTCAGTATGAATTAGGGATGTCAATTTTCACAAATTCCCATGATCGATCGTCATTTAAATTTGTTTAATCGTTAGCCGTAATAACGCGATATGCGTCTACTGCAGTGACTATGGCCAACAGCATGACAGGGTCTGCAAATGCTGCTCAAAATGCTATGTTCCTCACCAAATCAAAGAGAATGGCTTTAAATATAAATAAAGGGCTAGTAGGATTGTAAAATGTTTCGATGTGATTGATAATTAAATTAATTATTTAATAATCAAATATAATTAACTACTAATACAACGTGTCACCAACGCCGCCTTGTATGCGCTTAGAATGTGTGACAGTTGTGGACGGGCTCTTCCTGGAACAACTGCACGCGCTGAATGAATCTGCTACCGTTAAACTGGAGCACTTTGCTAGCACGTTATTTATCTAAAAGAAACGCATCCTATATGAGATTAATCAGATATATTCAAAATAAACATAATTTACAAATTATTTCTCCACAAAATGACGCAAATTCATGCACAAACTGTGAACTTGAACTAAGTTACGTGCCATTTATTCAGAACTACTCATGTTGTGGACGCGCTCTTCCTGGAGCAACGCGACATGGCAACTAAACCAAAATAATTCACGTTTTATTACAGCATTGTTCTCTTTATAATGTTATGTAATATTACAGTCCCAATATTCATTATTAGTCGTGCACTGCCGTTTGAGCTGCGCGTGCTGAAGCTGACGTTTTACTACAGAGTTAATTCTTAACCAAACGCATCCAATGTGAGATAAATCAGATATATATAGGCATACACAAAATAAACAGTATTACAACTTACATTTGCACAAAACAAAAGGCTGCGAACGAATACACACGCAAACTTATAGTCATGATGAAGGTGTAAAATGGTCCCAAACATAACTCCGGCGCGCTCGCTTTACATGTTTCGCGGTTGAGCAGCGCGAACGCGCATGAAGACCTGCTTAATCGATGATCGATAAGTTGTATCGATTAAATGTATTGTCGACAATTAATCGATCGTCGATTAATCGTTGACATCCCTAGTATGAATGCGATCCGGACATCATCCGCCATGTTGACGTTATCATGTTACCTAAGACGATATCTTCTTCTTCTTCTTCTTCTTGAGGCAGAATTGTCTCAAATATAATTCACACAAAAAACATGATTCACACACGCGTAGACAATTGCACATGCATGAAACCTAATTCGTACACATGAAACGTACACAAAAAAATAATTCACTTGCGTGAAGAAAAAAAAAATCACAAAAAGCAATTCACATGCGCAAAAGATATATTCATAAAATACATTTCACAAATACAAAACACAATTCGTAGATGTACAACTGTGCTCAAAAACTATGAAGGTATTTTTGGTGCAAATCCACTGAACGCCTGTGACAGTGAAATCTGTAGATGTAGAGAATCGCCACACACGTGTGTCAGTGAATGTGAAGTCACAGAGAGAAATGTGAGCGTACGAGTTTCTTAATTAGTGATTTGTAGAATAGGATTTGTGCGCCTGCAATGAAGAATTAGAGAAGGTGTAACTGTTGTGTTGTGTTTGTGGAAGAGAAGAACAAGTCTACAAGTTTGCAACTCTTTAAACATTTCTCTCTTTACTTCACATTCACTGATACACATGTGTGGCTATTCTCTACAACTACACATTTCACTGTCACAGCCGTTCAGTGGATTTGCACCAAAAATACCTTCATATTGTTCCTCGTTCCTGCGATGCGAACAACCAACATCTGGGAACTTCCACCAGTAGTTCTGTAGGAGCGATGAAGAGGTTCCTCTGGTAGTGTGGCCCGGGGCTGAAGCCTGAGAGCAGGTTATTCCTGCATTCCTTCAGACTGGAGACACTGCTGTGTAGTTATGAATGGAAGCTCGTTTCCACCACAGAATAAAAAACATTTTTTAAAAGATTTGTGACTTTTTTTAAACCTCACTTCGAGTTTATATCTCGCAATTCTGACTTTCTAACACGCAGTAACGACTTTATATCATGCAATTCTGACTTTATTTCCCAATGGACTATATGCACGGAGCGCTCTTTGGAACTTTCGCATAAAGATAAGTCAGCCCGTGAACTTCCAGTGGAACGTCATTTGATGTTGTGGTACTTTTAGGTTAGTGGGCGGCACCTTCAGATCCGTGAGGTAAAGACTCCTTGAGACTATAGTGGTTTATAGATAAAGTTTGAACTAGAACTTATTTATTTAATTTATTATTTATTCAACAGCTACGTGAAAATAAAGTAATAACTTAGGTTAACGGAAATAAAAAAGGCATTTAAATTTCAGCGCTGTGAGGGAACGTTAGCTGAGCACTGCTGTGTCCCTCAGTGTTCGTCCTCAGCAAAATTAAATTCAGTCATTAGTTTTCATACTTTCCCGTCAGACGTACAACAGCGAAAGAAATGGATAATAAACATAAGAAGAGACAATTTTATTATATCTCACCATACACGCGTGTGTAGTCGGCACTTTGTGCCAGAAGAGCTCAAGGAGCCTGCTGAAGTCGGAGGGAGGCGAAGGCTGAAGTCTGGTGCCGTACCTGTACTGTTCCCTTGGAATAATTACTCTCTTGGAGAGAGAAGGCTTGGGGTTTGGGAAAGGAGAACGAGACCAGAGAGTATGGAAACTGGGGAATATTCTGAACGTATATCTACCAATGACCACGATTACAGCACAGCACCGCAGCCCGCGTTTGTTGACTCGGTCCTGGAAGAAAACGAAAGGCTTCGCGAAGAAATCGACCATGTGAGGCAGCAGATGGAACCTATGTCACTCAAACAGCGTTTTGGGCTACAGCGATTTACAGGTTCTGACAGTGACATCCGTTTCTACACCAGGTATGTAGAAATATTTAATTTAATAAAAGCGCATTATACTTTAAGAACACTTTAAATATCTTGCATTTAAAGACTGATATTATACAGTGATCATACTATCTTTACTAATTATATTTAAAATAAAATAATATTTAATATTAAAACACTTTTTAGGCTTAATGTGCATCGTGCATTATAGAAGTACTCCAAATAAAGTTTAATTGTAATATTTATATCCTAAGCTTCAAGCATTATGTCAGTAAATATCGATTTGTAGTATACTTAGTATGAAATAAATGTATTTTAAAAACATTTTGGTTTAGGTTTTTTTTGCACTATGGTGTCCAAACCACAAACATTGAAGAGTAAATATAATCAGCATGTCAAATAGACCAGTGCAAGTCACTTCCTACTTCAGGTTCACCTCTGACCTGTGTAATAATATGTATGGTGCTAAATGCAAGAAATGTCAATGCTTTGACATTTTCACTATTTACAGGTTTTCATCTTACGATCATCTGATGCGGTTTTGGCAGGTCATTGAACCATCACTGAGATTCATGGTTCGGGTAACCAGAACAGGAACTGCAAACGTTGAATCTGAAAAGCAAAGTGCTTCCATGGTAAGTCTGTCGTCTGTGCTATTATGACCAAACTCTCCGGCTACAGAATCTTGTTCAATACATGGTTGGACTTTTACTTTCTGAAGCCAGGATGTTCACCTTATGACCAACACTAGCACTTTTAGAATTGAATGTAGAATGAATGGAAATAAATTCCACACCATCAGATGTCTGTTGTTGTAACTGTACTGTACACCTACCAGTTTTGACAATTACATATACATGTAATTGTGTTGTCAGTCCTTACAGGCAATAGAGGAACTGTTCCTCTTCCTGAACTACCTTGCCCTTGGTCTGAAGCAGAGGGACCTAGCTGAGCGGTATGGGGTGCATCAGTCTACTGTCAGCAGAATCATTCTGACCTGGAGCAATTTTCTGTTCGCTGGAAATGACTGACAGTAGCTCTATAATGAGAGGTACTCATAGACTGGTTGTGCTTTTTTAATTTACTTCTATTCATTAATAATGTTTATTAATATTGCTGTTTGTTGTAGCACTGTAATTGCAACACCACCCCATATAATGAGGAAATTGATTGTTTATGAGGAAAACCTCATGGACCTGTTCAAAAATTGCCCTGCCTGCTCAAGACACTGTGCAATAAAGAGCAGAACAGTGGGTACAGTTCTACATGTGGACCAGACCTGTGCTCATTGTGAACATCGCAAACATTGGGCCAGCCAACCGTATGTCAAGAACATACCAGCTGGAAATCTGCAGCTTTCTGCTGCTGTGCTCTTTAGTGGTTCATCCTTCTTGCAAGTCACCAAGGTAAGAATTTTTTTTTCCTCTCCAAAAATGTGTGCTTTTTATAATAATTGTTATTAACAGTTTTAACTTGTATATTTAACTGTTTGTCTTTTGGGTCAGTTTATGAAGGCATTCAACATTCAGGGGATTTGCCAAACTACGTACCTGAAACACCAAAGGGCCTTCCTATTCCCAACAATCAATTGGCAGTGGAAACAGCATCAAAATACTGTGATTGCAGAAGCACTCAAAGGAAGGAATGTAGTTCTGGGAGGGGACATGCGTGCTGACTCCCCTGGTATGTGCAGTTATGTTGATAATATGCCATTTCAGTCGGCTATAGAAATGTGCTGTTGTTAATGACTACTACAGAGTTTATTTCAAGCACTAAAAATGTACATGCTAATATGACATTGTTTAGGACAAGATCATGGACATTCAGCTCATTCAGGTAAGGTTGTAGTGATTTGTTTATTAGCGTTGAATGAGTGGAAAGCAGATCATAAATTTGTCTTTGAACACAATCATGCTTCAAGTTTTTTGAAGAAGCTTGATATGATTTTTCAGAGCAATGAAGTCGGCAACAGTCAGCGTATGGAGAAGGAAGGTTTTGTAAGAAGCCTGAGAGAGCTAGAGCAGAGAGGAGTAACCGTGCGAATGATTGTCACTGATAGACATCCTGGTGTGATGAAGTTCCTCAGAGAGAGTAGACCAAGCATTTTGCACAGATATGATGCATGGCACATGGCAAAAGGTTAATCATTTAATAGTTCTAATAATAGCCATAGCTAACTGAGAGTAGAAAAACAAGGATTCATAATTATATGTTATGTGTTGTTACGTCTATCATATCATAGTAATGCTTTTGCATACTCTAGGTGTTGGCAAGAAAATTGATGAGCTTGCAAAAGCAGAGAAGCTGCAGAGAGGTTGGCCTCTGGAAAAAAAGCATTGTGAATCACCTTTACTGGTGTGGAGCCTCATCATCATCAGGAAAGGAAATTGTTGCAAAATGGAGATCCGTTGTCAACCATGTACAAGATATCCATGAGCATGAAGGGGAATTCCAAAGATGTCAGCATCCTCCTCTTGTTGGTGAGCAGGCAAGACAGTGGCTTAAACCAAGTAATGAACCTTTAACATTTATTGTAGTTTAATTCATTAAATTTTGTATAATGTCTAAACTAGTGATTTATCAATATATTTTATGTTTTTACTTTTTTTATTTTACAATTAGGTACTGCTGCATGTGAAAAGCTCACTCAGGTCATCTTGGCACCCAAGTTGCTGAAAGACTTAGAGAACCTAAGTTCTGACTTCCAGACGTCAGGACTGGAGTCATATCACAGTCTGATCCTCAGGTTTGCACCAAAGAGCGTGGCATTCTCTTTTGTGGTGATGCTGTGCCGGTATGTTCTGGCTTTTATTCAAATTACTTTGAAATGCATTCTAATTTTTCTTACAGTTTATTTTTTTTCTACACACATCTCTGCATCTTATCTGTTCATTGCACTACCTGATCTAATGTTTCAGCTCCTACTTTTTAGGACTCAACTTGCAGCCATGCACTACAACGAAAATAGCGGAAGACTATAAGCAACAACAGCTGCAGGGGAGCTCCGATGGCACATACAGTATCCACGCTACAAAAGAGGAGATTACACAGTACGACTTCGGAAAACAAATCCCACATTTGGTATTATCTATCTATCTATCTATCTATCTATCTATCTATCTATCTATCTATCTATCTATCTATCTATCTATCTTCAAAACTTATCTATCTATCTATCTATCTATCTATCTATCTATCTATCTATCTATCTATCTATCTTCAAACCTTTTCTATCTATCTATCTATCTATCTATCTATCTATCTATCTATCTATCTTCAAACCTTTTCTATCTATCTATCTATCTATCTATCTATCTATCTATCTATCTATCTTCAAACCTTCAAACATTTTCTATCTATCTATCTATCTATCTATCTATCTATCTATCTATCTATCTGTCTGTCTTTATCTATCTATCTATCTATCTATCTAATGTTCTATCTATCTATCTATCTATCTATCTATCTGTCTGTCTATCTTTGTCTATCTATCTATCTGTCTGTCTATCTATCTATCTAATGTTCTATCTATCTATCTATCTATCTATCTATCTATCTGTCTGTCTGTCTATCTTTGTCTATCTATCTATCTATCTATCTGTCTATCTATCTATCTAATGTTCTATCTATCTATCTAATGTTCTATCTATCTATCTATCTATCTATCTGTCTGTCTGTCTATCTTTGTCTATCTATCTATCTGTCTATCTATCTATCTATCTATCTATCTATCTATCTATCTATCTATCTATCTATCTATCTATCTATCTATCTATCTGTCTGTCTATCTTTGTCTATCTATCTATCTATCTGTCTGTCTTTATCTATCTATCTATCTATCTGTCTGTCTATCTTTGTCTATCTATATCTATCTGTCTCTCTATCTGTCTATCTATCTATCTATCTATCTATTGATCTGTCTGTCTTTATCTATCTATCTATCTATCTATCTATCTATCTATCTATCTATCTATCTATCTGTCTGTCTATCTATCTATCTAATGTTCTATCTATCTATCTATTTATCTATCTATCTATCTATCTATCTGTCTGTCTGTCTATCTTTGTCTATCTATATATATCTGTCTGTCTATCTATATCTATCTATCTATCTGTCTGTCTTTATCTATCTATCTATCTATCTATCTATCTATCTATCTATCTATCTATCTATCTATCTATCTATCTATCTATCTGTCTATCTTTGTCTATCTATATCTATCTGTCTCTCTATTTGTCTATCTATCTATCTATCTGTCTGTCTTTATCTATCTATCTATCTATCTATCTCTATCTGTCTGTCTTTGTCTATCTATATCTATCTATCTATCTATCTATCTATCTGTCTGTCTGTCTTTATCTATCTATCTATCTCTATCTATCTGTCTGTCTGTCTGTCTTTGTCTATCTATATCTATCTGTCTGTCTATCTATCTATCTATCTATCTATCTATCTATCTATCTGTCTATCTGTCTATCTATCTAATGTTCTATCTATCTATCTAATGTTCTATCTATCTATCTATCTATCTATCTATCTATCTATCTGTCTATCTTTGTCTATCTATATCTATCTATCTGTCTGTCTTTATCTATCTATCTATCTGTCTGTCTCTATCTATCTATCTATCTATCTATCTATCTATCTATCTATCTATCTATCTTTGTCTATCTATATCTATCTGTCTCTCTATTTGTCTATCTATCTATCTATCTATCTATCTATCTATCTATCTCTATCTATCTGTCTGTATATCTGTCTATCTTTGTCTATCTATCTGTCTGTCTTTGTCTATCTATCTATCTATCTGTCTGTCTTTGTCTATCTATATCTATCTATCTGTCTATCTATATCTATCTATCTATCTATCTATCTATCTATCTATCTGTCTTTGTCTATCTATCTATCTATCTATCTATCTGTCTGTCTATCTATCTATCTATCTATCTATCTATCTATCTGTATATCTGTCTATCTTTGTCTATCTATCTATCTATCTATCTGTCTGTCTGTCTGTCTTTGTCTATCTATCTATCTGTCTATCTTTGTCTATCTTTGTCTATCTGTCTTTCTATCTATCTATCTATCTATCTATCTATCTATCTATCTATCTATCTATCTATCTATCTATCTATCTATCTGCCTTTGTCTATCTATATCTATCTATCTATATCTAGCTATGTCCACATAGCTTCTCAAATTTGGGCACTTCACTTCTACCAGTCCAAACACAGGATCAGCTTTTGGGTCGTACACCAACCCATCTGGTGATGAGCCAAGCCAAGGTACATCGGGGTGGATGATAAACCACAAGGGTAGTGATTTACCTCCTGAATGCAGCAGTATTCCTCAATAGCTTTGGGCTCCATCTGAAGGCCCCTCTTCATTTCTGCTGACTGATAGCCTGACCGCAAAATTCTCACCGCTAGACTCGCCGCTGAGGACTGCCCTCTCACATGGCAAACTTCTCTAGAAATAAATTGATACACATAAAAATAATTTTAGTATTTATATGAGATGACAATAAATTAGTATTTAAATGAGAAAACAAAATGTGTTGAATGTCACAGTATAGTTTACAGTTACCTGAATCTATAGGAGGTTAGACGTGGCTTTCTCAATAAATGCCATTCCCTCATTGTGCTTTGTTGTCTTGTGCCATGACTTCTGTTGTTGCTAGAGAAGTCATGTGCATCTGCTGATGGTGAGTCAGCACAAAACAGCACTCTGAGGGACCTAGACAGTAGCCATCCAGGGGTAAGTATGGTCGTGGTGGTGCAGTGCTGTGTGGACAGGTCTTTGGTGGGCTCAATGCTGGAAGTTGATAGGACAGTAAACTCCCTTCTTGGACTTTTCCAAAAGTGCTGTCTACTAAAGGCACATCCCCTGAAATCCCCATGGTGGCTATTAAAGGAGCAGTTTCTTTTGACATGCCTTCGTAAATATCCTTCACCCGTAGAACTGACATGTCTGGAAGGCCACAGGTCAGGTTACAGGCAGCTTTATACAGGTTGCTCCTGAAAACATACATAAATAACACGCACACAGTGTTAATTAAAGGTCGATTACAGTGATCATAAACCAGTCTGAAAAAAGTATTTTACATTTTAATACATATTTTCAACACATGCATGTAGTAAAACAACTTCCCATTCCTACACCTTACCTGATGCCTTCTGCCAATCTTCTCTCCTTGGGCCTAGCTGACAATACCACCATTTCATTTGTTGGACCAGGCTTGAAACCCTGTAAATGAAAGTTGTATAAAGAACTTATTTGTGCTGTATTTAGTTTACTTTAGCTCAATGATTTACCTATTTTCATAAGAAAAGATGCTGCACTATCTGTGATATTGGAAGTTGATGTGAGAACAAAAACAACTTAAGTAACAAAGAAGATGTAGGATTATATTATAATGTGTAAATTAACAATGTATTAATTGTGATAGTGTTGAGCAGCATCACCTGGGTCCTGGGTTTGTGCCATTGCTGCTCAGACCCTATGCAGCTGTGAGTCGGGGGGACAGCTGCCGCTCCCTGTTGGCTGTAATGTGCTGTTTGGAAGACATCTTCACGGCCGCTTGATTTTTGACAGTTGACCGGAAATGACTGAGCTGACTTATCTAAACCAGGAAGTGGCCGTGCATATAGTCCAGTAACTCAGAAAATAATTTAATCTGATATCTTACGTCTATGCCTGACCACAAAATATTTTAAAAAATGTTTTAATTTACTCCATGCCGTTTTCTTTTATAACTAAACTAAAAGCTAATCAAATAAAAACATAAACAATAGTAAATAAATACATAAATCTATTTCATATTAAGCATACATTAAGCTTTTATTCATGGCAAAATATTATCCAGGAGTGTTTCACAAGAAGCAAAAAAAAAAAAAAAAACGTGCGCATTTTCTCTCAGGCAGTCTTTTGCCCAGGCGCCCATCCCCCTGCGCGTCCACATCACTCACGTCACGGGTCACAACAGGACGGCTAACGGTCAAGAAAAATAACAGGTAAGCATTTCGAACTTCTTTATCCCCATTTAAAGCACATTTGAACGTTTAATGTCTTATTGTCGTACTTCTCTATCTGAAGGTTAACCACCCCAGTAACGCTAATGTAACGTTAATGTTAGCTAGCAAAGAAGCGGAGCCAACGCGCCATTAACAACAAAGACAGTTAACTTATCAGTGGCAAGTGTTAAATATGCAGTGTTTTACACCACAGTTTGTCAGTGGGAAATTAATAAATATTTTGTGTGCTTTCTCACAGTTGGACCAGGACAAACAAGTCCCGCGATTTTTTATTATTATTTTAAAACAGAGACAGCTGACGGACGGACTTCCACATCTCTAACCGTCATTCACACCACATAAACAACAGGTAACTTAACGCAAACCCACCCATTCACTACATTACAATGTTTAAACTTTTTGTTAATCGTTTTATGATCTGTTTTGTCAATTTTATCTAGCATATCCATGTGATGCTTATTACATTAAGTTTACTAAAGCAGCCGAAGTCTCGATGAACAAGTGGCTCGAGGACCGATTATGATGGCTGTTTTGCTAACATTAGTTAACATTTTAGACTGTTATTTGCTTCTCACGCTTTCTAATTTGAAACCCACACTAATAAGGTTGTTTTCATGTTTTCAGAGTAAAGGCAGCGAGGGATGGTGATATCAGTGTCAACAAGATGATGCAATACTATGAGCCTAAAACGAAGTAGAATTCACATTGAACAAACTGATTGTAATAATGATGTTTGATGTAATGAAGTGTGCCACCATTTTTTATTTAGACCCTAATTGCAGAGTTCAATTTCAAATTAAATTTCAGTATGTCTATGATTTAGAGTAACTTTGTATTACTTCAGAAAAATACCAGTGAAGTCTTGACTCTTGAATATTCTAGCTATAGTATACTTTCTTAATATAGATAAAAAAATATATATTGAGAGTGAGGAGTTGTCGTCATGGTATAGAGCCCCTCCCCTCGATATCACGGTATCTCGCGGGATCCTCACCCTCTCCGCCATGTTGGCAGGATTCCGGCGGCAAAACATGATTGTTTACGTGTGTTGTTAACTCGGTAGTAGATGAGGTTCTCGCAATTCCGCACTGTTTTACCATGCCTGGAAGTCACTGCTGCGTTTATATGTTATAAAACACCACACTGCCTCTTTACGTTTTCATTTAAAGAAATCTCAAACATTATAACCACACAAATGTGGTTCAGGCAACGCGTATTTATTATATTCACTACATGTAACGTTAGCCTATTTATAACAAAACATTCTTTTAACACAACCCTGCCTCTTTTCGTTTAAATTTGAAAAATATTCAACTTATTAATATGGTTCAGGCAATATGTGCATTTGTACTCTGATCATCTTCACTGTAATAAAATAAAAAAATACAAAACTAAACCCTGTCTCTTTTTTGTAAATTTCAGTTTTATCAATAATAGCCATTATAAAAGTAGCCTATAAGTAAAAAGTACAAATGAGCTATACAATAAGAAATAAAGCAAACAATTCAGTCAAACATACAAAGTCATCGCTCTAGTCTAACGGTACAACAACGGTAAAGTTAAATAACCTAAATATAAAGTTATAAAATTTCACTTAGCCCTCAGTTTGGCTAGGGAACAAATTATAGATTCACAAGACCAAAGATCGCCCGTTAGGTCTACACAAGACGAATTATACTGTATCTCATGTTATATCTTCTCCAAATACCGCTGTTTTGCGCTTGGTGTGAGCTTGTTCCTATAAGGTCCCTTTTCTTTCGCCTTATCTTTTTGCTTTGCTTTACTTTCTTCCTTTTCTTTCTCGTATTCGTAGATCCGTCTCTGTCCCGCCGAAACAATAAATAATAAATGTGCAAAAATTAAAGAGCTCTGGAATGTTTAGTCGCGCCTCTGTGAAGTTCTGAAGGCGTTGCCCCTGGCAACCGATAGCGTCTCCTACCGTCATGGCCGACCGGCTCAGACCCCGCCCAAATCGGCACGTGACTCCTCACTCTCAATAATTTGTGTTATATTTCCACTTATCCTGAAGTTTGCCATGGATTTTGTATAAAGGTGTCAGGTAATTGCTAATGCTAGGTTTGCAGTCGTTGAAAGTTGTCTTATGAATCATAAAAATAAACTCAATAAATGTTGCTTAATTGTGTTACATTACCATAATTTTGTGTTTTGCCTTCAAGTGCTAAAATGGCATTGATGTCATTAGAACTACGATCCTGACATGTACCATCTCAAAGGAAGAGTCAGCTGATGATTTCAAGACACACAAGGTAGGACACATGTCAGGACTACATTATATTTACTTAGGAATACTTTATCCTTTTAGCATAAATCATTTTATCATTAGCATAAATGCATGACTTGGATAGTGCACCTAAAAATAAAATGAAAATTGTCATGATTTACTCACCCTCATGTTCCAAAACCATAATTTTGTTCATCTTTAGAAAGATAAATAAATAATATATTTCATAATTTTTGTCGTTTTATTCATTGAAAGTCTAGGAAATCTTTATTTTCAAGCTTCAGAAAGTAAGTTAATTTAGCCTTTTATTCACATACATATTCAACAATGCACACATGTAATGCAAATATTTTAAAGGGAAGCTCAATCGTGCTTGCTTGACACATATAATGCTTGATACAGACCTCAGTTTGTGCTATCTCAATCTATCTCAAGCTTCTCAATTAAATTTATTAATCAAGCCTGTGTCTTATTGGAAGGCTAGTATAAAACTGCTTTATTCATATGGATTAGCTATATCTTTATGTACTTCTTGAAGCTAAATATTGATTGTCTAGACTTTTGATGGATGGTCCATGACATATTAAAAAATAATAATAATAATTTGTTCCAAAGCTGAACAAGATTCTCGTGTTTGGTATGATGTGATAGTGAGTAAATGATGACAGAATTTTCATTTTGGGGTGAACTATCCCTTTTAAGTACCACTTTACTTTCTACTTTGTAATAAAGAACCGACTGATGCCAAATTACATTTTATTAATGACATTTTTTTTTTAAGCTCTAGAACGTTCAACCGATAAACCTCTGACGTTTTTTTCCAATAAAATCCTTCTGACAAACATCTCTGGAAGACATGTTGTGAAAAGTACTATAGGGTTTTAAATGGGCACAAACCCTACTGAATAAACCCTACTCTGATCCTTCACGCCTTTATTTTAATTTATGAAAATTTAAATGTCTGCCCTCACAAGGGTCGTTTTTATGATATGTGGTGACATACTTTCTTTTTTTCTTTTTTTTATGCATTTAGAAAAAGGAGTTTGACCAGGTGCAGCAGTCACCATCATTGCTGGTGAGGAGGAACGTTGTCTTTAAACTCACTGGATGTTTTGATTGAAGATGAGGTGATGATGTCTACCAAGTCTTGGTCAGTGCACTGCTGCTGTTTTTTGCACTTATTTATGCCCTTATTTAGAGTACACTAACTTCTCAAAGTTCATTCATAAAGTGCTGTTGAATCTAGAGGAAACATTTTACTTAAAAATGGTCCACTCTGTTTCAGTTATTTTATTATTATAATATTATTTTATATTTACACATTTTTACCATTTTAAAATGGAAATTTTAAACAAGCATATTTCCTTTTTTGTGCAGTTTTCACTTATTTGGTGAAGAGGTCTGATAATATTGTTTTAATGTTATTTAAAAAAATGTTTACTATAAAGCCTACTGATTTTGTTTTATGCCTGAGAATGTTTTGTGAAGTAAATGTTGTATTTCAATAAATACTTAAGAATATCCTCCTGGTCTGTCATAATTGCTTTGTACCAGTGTTCTTTGATAAAAAAAAATATGTAAGGAAGATGAGAAAATAGGGAGACTTGTTAATGTTTAATATTCTATTATGTTGGTATTTTAAACGACTTTCTTATATGTAGGTGTTTATGGTTGAGTTACCATTGTGGTAAAGTGGCGAGCATGTGCTTCGGTGAAGGACCTGCTAAGAATTCAAGTTGCTTTAAAAGCAACTCCAATGGGTTTGCTAGTGATGCAATCAGTACCATCTTTAGACTGCCAACATCGTATGTATTAAAAGAAAAGCTATATTTAGGTTGATAGTATGTTATTTTAACTCTGTGTGTCTATTAAATAGACACAAATAAATAACTCTTTGGTTGAACATGATTCAAGCATGGACAGTGGTTCCACATGATGGAACCATGTTATCTCAACCCAAATACTTCATGTTGGATGAACTTAAGCGAAGTGAGTAAACTCAATTAAAATTAGACTCGTCCAAATAACTTGATTCAGTCTTGTCCAAATAACCTGATTCAGTCGTGTCCAAATAACTTGATTTAATCATGTCCAAATAACTTGATTTAATCATGTCCAAATAACTTGATTTAATCATGTCCAAATAACTTGATTCAGTCTTGTCCAAATAACCTGATTCAGTCGTGCTTGATTAACTTGAATCAATCACGTGGAACCACTGTCCACGATTAAATCATATTCAACCAAAGTGCTATTTTTTTGAGTGAGTGACGTCGGTTGGTGACGCCCCTTTGGAAATAATTTGTCTATGGAGCTTTGCCAGACTATAACTCAGTTACTACTGAGAATGGTCTGGTTTTAACCAGGCTAAAGATTTGCACCAGTTCAGCCAGAATTAGGAGACTTGCGTTTGGATGCTCCTGTGGGCACGTGCGTTCTGTAACGAAGTTGCTGGAGAGGAAATCTCTTCGGCGCTGATTGGCCGGCATTCGGTCGATGATGCGTTCTGAGGGACAGCACTCGATGGTGAGTGGTTAGTTGGTTGGTTTTAAGAGCAGAAATTTTACAATACCTAAACACATTATTGGGTTTGAAAAATAAGAAAGCTACAAAGTGTGTCTCACTCTGTAAACATTTTAAAATTTTTGTTTAACTTTTAAATTTGTCGCTGTTTATATATGTATTTTTTGTTTGTTTATCTGCTTTACTCGTTGTACCCCCTGAAAAAAAAAAGAAAAAAAAAGAGTGGTTGGTTGGCTTTGCCGGGTGGCGCTTTGTTCGCAGGATTTCCTGGATTGCGGGTTGCTGTGCAATGGAGTTTCCTCTGAGTCTGTAGGAGCTGCTGGAGCGACTCTGAGAGGGTTTTCTTTGACGAAGTTCAACGAAGGATCTTACGGAAGAGTTGATGAGTTTTGAGTGAGCTCTTGGTGGTTTGAAGAGTATGTAAGCATACACGCTGGACGATGGAAAGGTCAGCACAAACATAAGCAAGAGCAAAGGTCACTGAAAAAGCAAGGCAAAAAGCAACACATAGCTGCTTGTCATTGGGTTATAAGCGTGTCCATCCCAGAGTGGTAGAGAAAACAGAGTGGTGACACTCCCATAGGACTCCGTTGTAAAGCTTTTTGCCGCCTACTTCTGGGGTATGCAGCCTCGTAAAGTTCCCGGAAGTTCGAAACAATGAATTCAACGCGTGGACATTTCCATTGCTGGCCGTGGAGTAGCCTAACTTCTGAGGTAAGTTTATTAAATTACTAACAATTTTGAATGGTCCACTGTCTATATTTTATCAGAGGCCCTTTATGATGCATATACTTATCTTATTTGTATATGCAAAACTTAATTCTATATATTTTTTATCTTGGTAGACGACTGATTGTCTGCTAGTTTGTTAGCTTGACTTTGCCAGCTGTGAACTTATCTCCATTTGTATCATATTTGCTACGCAAGTTTCTGAGACGTCTATCCTATCAACATGATCAATACTTTACCTAAAATCCTGTTGTATATTACCTGATACATGTATTCTGTCATCTAGTGTATTATCATTTTATTGCAGTGCAGGTGGTAGAAAAGCTTTTTTTGGCCTTTTTTTTGCCTTTTTTTTGGTCGCCGTCATTAAAACATCCACACGCGATTTGCAGGAAAACCTTTGCTCATTTTCAAGAAGTTACAGTAAGAATAGGCTAACATTTATATTGTTACTAATTGTTTCAAATGAATAGTTTCTGTAATGAAACAATGCATAATTACCTAACAATTCATTCTCTATATTACAGTTTAATCAAGCAAAAAATGTGTGTATCAAATTTGATACTGCAGGTTTATGGGTGCTTTATCCCTGAACTTTAATGTAACATTTCTGTAATGAAATCTACATATTTCCCACCACAATACAACCACACACTATTTTGATGATTTAATTAATGCCTGAAATGCCATCTTAAAATACATTTTGGATATTCTTTCAATAACAATTCCCCTGAAATCAATCCAACACCACCCCATAAAAGGCCAAGCTGCAGTGTGATTTTTGATGTAAGATGGGGTGGCATTGATCATTTTCCAACATGGGAGACCTGACATATGCAAGCACTGCACCAACAATCACTTCTCACATGTCTACTGTGAAAAGTGTAAGGTGCATCTTTGCCTGAACAAAGCCAGAAACTTTTCACAAAGTGAAATAAAAAGACTGTAAAATATTTTATTTAAAAAAAAAAGAGAAACTGTCTGAAATCTTCTATAGGATCATTAAGGTTGAATAAAATGTTTATTAAACCGTGTGACTAATTTCTTCTATGAGTAGGGAAACGCATTGACCTACAATACAGCGCTTGTCTACTGATTTGTGCTCTGCTGCATGTGGTGGTGGCTGGTGCTGGCGATGGCTGCTGGCGATGGCTGCTGAAATTAGATTAGATTAGATTAGATTAGATTCAACTTTATTGTCATTACACAAGTACAGGTACAAGGCAACGAAATGCAGTTTAGGTCTAACCAGAAGTGCAATAGCAGCAAGTGCAGGATATACAGTGGTTCATAAGTGCAGAACATGGATATGTACTGAATAAATATAGAGTTGAATACTATTATAAACAAAAATTTACAGATAGATTGTCCTATGAATATAATATACAGATAACTATTACTGTGAACAGAATTTACAGCTAGATATGTACTGAATATAATAATATACAGATGGCTATTACTATAAACAGAATGTTTACAGATAGATATGTACTGAATATAATATACAGATGGCTGTTACTATAAACATAATTTTACAGATAGATATGTACTATGAATATATATACAGATGGCTGTTACTATAAACAGAATGTGAGCATAATATACAGATGGATATTACTATAAACAGAATTTTACAAATAGATATATGTATAAGTTAGGCTAATGAGCAGTATAACAATGGATTTAAAGTAGTGCAAATAAAGTTTGGACAGAAGCTATCCGAGTGAGTGCAGTGGAAAGTAATTGCATATTACAGTTAAGGTACGATATTGCAATTGCAAATGCAGGAGAGAAAACAGTCTGTGGGCTGGGTGAGAGGAGTCCTTAAGGATGCTGCGAGCTCGATGCAGACAGCGTTTCCTCTGGATGTGCTCGATGGCAGGTAGTGGAGTCCCAGTGATGCGCTGGGCGGTTTTCACCACCCGCTGCAGTGCCTTGCGCTCTGCAACAGAACAGCTCCCATACCACACTGTAGCACAGTTGGTCAGGATGCTTTCTATTGCACAGCGATAGAAGTTCACCAGGATAGTGGAGGAAAGCTGATTCTTCCTCAGTGTCCTCAGGAAGAAGAGGCGCTGGTGAGCCTTCTTGACCAGGCTGGAGGTGTTGGTTGTCCAGGTCATGTCCGCCGAGATGTGGGTCCCCAGGAACTTGAAACTGGAGACACGCTCAACAGCCATTCCATTGATGTGGATGGTGTCGTGTGTGCCTCTTGACACTTTCCTGAAGTCCACGATGAGCTCCTTCGTTTTGGTGGTGTTGAGGAGCTGGTTATTTTCGGTGCACCATGTGGCCAGGTGCTTGATCTCCTCCCTATAGGCAGTCTCATCGTTGTTGCTGATGAGACCAATCACCGTAGTGTCGTCCGCAAACTTGACGATGGAATTAGATCCGTACACAGGCTTGCAGTCGGAGGTGAAGAGGGAGTAGAGGAACGGGCTTAGCACACAGCCCTGTGGTACACCAGTGTTGAGTGTGATGGATGTGGAGCAGTTGGAGCCTGATCGAACATTCTGGGGTCTGTTGGTCAAGAAGTCCAAAATCCAGTTGCACATGGAGGTGTTGAAGCCCAGGTCTCCAAGTTTGGCTATTAACTTAGTTGGGATGACAGTGTTGAATGCTGAGCTGAAGTCAACAAACAGCATGCGTGCATAAGTGTTCTTATTGTCCAGATGTGTGAGCACAGAGTGCAGTGCCATGGAGACTGCATCCTCTGTGCTCCTATTGCTACGGTAGGCAAACTGGTGTGAGTCCAATGTGGATGGTAGAGAGTCTTTTAGGTGTGCCAGGACCAGCCGCTCAAAGCACTTCATTACGATGGGTGTGAGTGCTACAGGGCGGTAGTCATTAAGGCACTTCGGGCTGGAGTGTTTTGGCACTGGCACAATGGAAGTGCATTTAAAGCATGTTGGTACAGTTGCTTGGGCAAGAGACAGGTTGAAAATGTCTGTAAAAACCCCAGCGAGCTGCTCCGCACATGCCCTGAGTACGCGTCCAGGGATGTTGTCTGGTCCAGCAGCCTTGTGCGCGCTGATCCTGCTCAGTGCATTGCAGACATCTGTGGAGGAGAGTGTGATCGGTGGGTGGTCAGCTGAGGATTTGAGCTTGATGGCAGTTTCTCTGTTGTCTCTTTCAAAGCGAGCATAAAAGTCATTTAGCTCGTTCAGGAAGTTGACATCAGTGGCTGCGGGGGTGGAGTGAGAGGGTTTGTAGTCACTGATGGCCTGAATGCCCTGCCACATGCGCCGAGGGTCAGCGTTGGAAAAGTGTCCCTCTATCTTAAGCTTGTAGCAGTGCTTGGCCTCTTTGATGCCCCTTTTCAGATTTGCTCTGGATGTGCTATAGGCTTGTGCATCTCCTGATCTGAAGGCAGTATTGCGTGTCTTCAATAGGAGTCGCACTTCCCTGTTCATCCATGGCTTCTGATTTGGGTATGTGGTGATCTGCTTCTGGGTTGTAACACTGTCAATGGTGGTATTAATATAATCCAGTACAGAGGAGGTGTAGCAGTCAATGTCCGTGTGAGAGCCACTGGTGGCTTGAGAAGCAAACATACTCCAGTCTGTGTGTAGAAACCTTTCCTGGAGTGAGAAATCTGCCCCCGCAGGCCACACCTTGATGGTCTTCACTGATGGCTTCACGCGATTGATCAGAGGTGCATATTTGGGGGTGAGGAACAAAGAAAGGTGATCTGACTGTCCCAAGTGGGGGAGGGGTGTCGCGACGTAAGCTTCAGCCATGTTTGTGTAAACATGGTCTAAGGTTTTGAGAGGAGACTGGAGAAATGAGAGGAGACTGGAGGCTGTGGACGGTGTGCCGGGAATGGAGAGGCCAAATACATCCATGGCAACCAGTAAGGTGTTTTGCAGAGGCCTAGATGTTATGACCTTTGCTGAGGAAATCTGCTGTGTTGAAATGGCCTTCTTAGTCTGACTCGCTGCCAAGGTACCCCTTATTACGGTTGTTTACCTTCCTCTCAGCCCTGATGCACTTTGATTGAATCCTTAACCTCAGCCTGATATATGTCGACAGGTTTTTTTTCTTCAGCTCATGGCATGAGGGAAGGTTGCTGTCCAGACTCATGGCCTCTCTTTCCAGCTGTGCCACTACATTGGAGGATTCCATGAGGGAATCACTCGTCTGCAAACGGAACAGCTGCTCCACGTTCCGCAGGAGAGTGAACACTTCATCGGATGGCCTGTATAATGCACCCCTTTTAAATTCTTTTAACTCTAGTAAAAGAGCTCTCTCATTTGTGGTGTTGGTAACTTTTTCAACCAGTGCACACTGGCATTCCCCACAGAGTGAGAAACCGATGACCCTCTTCACTATGTATCCTGTCAGGTGGTAGAGGACACAGGACTCGGTCTTTGTCAAGTCAGGTGGTGATGGGTCTAACAGCTGCTCCACTCTCACAACCTCAGAAGCACTGCAGCTGCTGTTCTGGGTGTCCAGGAAGTCTGCCAAGTTGTCTGAGGCATCATCCAGGTAACTGCCAGTATGTGTTGTCGAGAGGAACTGCCCCACAGTGACAGCCCTTAGTGCATAGTGGAACTCCACAGGGGTCGGGACAGAGTTCCTCTGCCTAGAAAATACTTTTTCTTGCATACGTCAGTCTTGAGTGAACCGGTTTGTAAGAACAAATTTGTGCCCTTCTCTCAACAGATCTTGCTGGACCTCCAGTATTGTTGTTGTGGCCATCACCAGTCCTGTCTGGACAGGTTTCCAGCTGCCCTGGGTGCTGATTTTCAGGCTCTGAAAAAGATGGATCGAGTCGCGGAGGAAGCTGATGGCCTTTTCATACTCTTCCATCTTGAAATGACTGAGGGCAGTAACAACATTGCGGGACGACATGAGGTCAAACCAGTGGTCCATCTTCTCTAAAAACCATGATGTTGTAAGGTAGGACTCTGGTCTGCACTCCTCCTCCACCATGTACCTCAGGGCGGCACTTGTTGATTTGCTGAAAACGTGCATTGCTGAACTCACCTTCATCTTTTCGAAATGGCTAGGCTCCAGGATACCTCTGGACAGATTGGGTGCCAGCTTAAGTGCCATGCCCTCTTGGAAGGACACCAGATCCTTTAAGGGGGCAACAGAGACCTCATTGGAGGCCAGCTGCTCCTTTTCCACCACATCCTGTGGTATGGTGATGATGTGACCACGGATAATGGCACTCTTCAAGTTCTTGATGAGGTGAGGAACATCAGGCATGAAATGGAGGCGCTGGTTTGGCTCAACAGGATGCAGGATCCATGGCTTGTCACAGGTCACCCCAAAGGACTTCCACATTGCTCTATTGGGGCTCCCCATGCCTGTGGTGATGTTGAGCACATGAAGCCCTACAGATGCTGCTGCTTCAACAATGCTGACTATGATGGGCTGGTAAACTGCGCCTTTGGTGGAATTGCCACTATAGTGGTAAGCCACAACTTGTTTCCACCGTGTTGTAACTCCAGCCAGCATAAACACCAGTGCATGCGTTGCTTGTCCTTCATGGTCAGGCAGCGTGATATTGCCAAATAGTTTCCCAGTTCCCATATGAAGCTCCACGCCTGGAGTAATGGACATCTCATCTAAGGAGAGCACACACTCTCTCTCCATTTCACTCATGCCACCTGCCTTCAGCCTCAGCATCTCAAACACTTCCCCCAAAACTCCTGGCTCCAGTTTTACATGCTGCATCCTCCTTTGCAGCGTGCGGATGTTAGGCAGTGGAATCTGCATTTGCTGGAGGGTTTTATAACCAGTGGAGCCAGCGGTAAATTTGATTTGTATTGCCTTTTTAATTGTCTCCTTTCCCCACCGTATTCCTTTCTTCTTTTCCTGTCCAAGGGCTCTAATTTGGTCTCTGTTAAACATTTGTGTGAACTTCTGGTTAACTAATTTGTTCATCTTTCTTAGTGCCAAATTAATTCTTTTTTGTTGTGCAAGAGCCCTCTCTGCTCTCCTTCTCATTAATTTCTCCAATTTAAGTTGCCTTAGGTCCTCCACAGTCACCCTATCAGTCCCTGGCAGTCTGGTCTCTGGAGCAACTGGCCCTGGCAAAGCTGTCTCTTCACTGCTGGCCCCTGACTGACTGGCCCTCGGCACAAACATCCCTGGATCACCTGCCCCTGGCAAAGGGGCCTCTTGGTTGCTCTCTCTGTCTCCTGTCATGTCCCTTTCATTGCCCTCGAAAACCAAAACCAAAACCACCTCATTTTCTCCCTCAATCTCTGGAACAATAACAAGGTAATGTTGCTGTTATATGTATTTTGCCTTTGCACCTATTTGCTGGCCCAGAAAAGTTATTAAAGAGATCGTTAATATAGTCCAAGTGACTACAGTGGCTCAATCTTAAGTTTATCAAGCGACGAGAATACTTTTTGTGCGCAAAAAAAACAAAAATAATGACTTTATTCCACTATTCATTTCCTTCTCTCTGGGCCTCGAATGAATTCACGTAGTGTTTAAGCGTAGCGCATCTGTGTTGCATGTCACCACGTAGGCTCACTATTGGCCGACGCTGGTCATGTGTGTGATGTGGACGAGCTGCGCTAAAACACTACGTAAACTAACCCGAGGCCCAGAGAGAAGGAAATGAATAGTGGAATAAAGTCGTTATTTTTGTTTGTTTTTGCACACAAAACGTATTCTCGTCGCTTGATAAACTTAAGATTGAGCCACTGTAGTCACTTGGACTATATTAATGATCTCTTTAATAACTTTTCTGGGCCAGCAAGTTTCAATCACTTAGAAGCCTATGGAGGAGTGATCAGCTCTCAGATTTAATCAAAAATATCTTAATTTGCATTCTGAAGATGAACGAATGTCTTACGGGGTTGGAACAACATGAGGGTGAGTAATTACTGACAGAATTTTCATTTTTGGGTGAACTAACCCTGTAATGCATAGAATGTTATTTAAGTCTTTATATCTAGACTGAATTATAACTGTGAATTGCATCCAGTAATTGTTTGTTTTGTTTTTCTTTGGATTTACTTTATCACTTAAGTAATCATTTGTCTCACCAAGTTAAATTTTAAATTGTATGTCAGTATTTCTCATTTTTACCCAAGTACAAATATTTGTATTCTCATTAATGCTTTTGAAACATTTCTGAAACTGATTTGATTTCTGCTTATTTGTATTTTGTCAATATTTTACTTGCAACAATGTTTTTGGACATTAATTCAATTGAATCTCTGTGTTTGGTTACACTGAATATTTAGCTGATACTCTTCATGACATGGGGTTGTTGACCAGCATTTGTTGTTTTGTTGTAATGCAATTTATTTAAATGTTTCCAGAAACAGTGTAAGAGCTTATTTTATTCTTCCTTGACCATCTTTTTAAGTACATCAATTTAAGGGCTTTTTGCCAAAGACAAAATTTAATCTGACCATATCAATCCTCTGACCAATGACAAATGCCATGTGTCTGCTTTTGCTGTTTGTTGTGCTATATGCTCTTTTAAAATCACAGGATCCCTGCTACCAAAGTTCACATCCTGTGTTCTGCCTCAGAAAGAGGAACCAGCGTTTGCTCCCAGATTCAGTGCCTGTTCTTGTGGAGGTGTGAAGTGTTCGATGGATGATTTGCATATCTATGAACGGTGCAACTCATGCAGGGCTGAAACGAGAACAATGACTGTGAAGACTGATCAACTGCTATTGCAACAAGCCTGGACGAAAAGTCTGAAGATGCAACTACATACAACAGAAAGCATATCTTTATGGACTGTACCACATTTGGACTCCATGTGTGTGGCCAACGGTGCCAAGGGGGGAATTGTAGGATTGAAAATAATCCAAGATATTTGCTTTCCTGTTTTTCTACCCCGACTTTCTACCACAAGGACCATTTGGAGTTCCTAAAAGCACAGATGGGCTGATAGTGATCAAGGCCTGTAGGCCGAGATGTTTGTACTTTGGGGGTCGATGAATTGTCACACCTTTAGTGCAGTGGGGGAAGTTGTAATTATCTGATTGGTCAGTTTGAATGTCTCACATTTGAGTTTTAGTCACATGGTCAGGGAAAGGATAAAAGAAGACTGTAACTGATGCTCTGCCTCTTTTTATGCTCTGGCTCTCTGATTCTTTGGGCCTCTTTCTTGGGGCTCTCTCTCTTTACCTCTTTTCTTTGTCTCTTACTCTCTCTATCGCTCTATCTATCTCTCAGGTAACATTTTACATGCTGGGTAAGATTAATGGTATAAGTTATCATCATCTCATACATATATTTTTGTATCTATTTTAAGTGTAACCATATTTTGTCATTAAACTTTTTCAATTACAACTAATGTGCTAACTAGTTTTTAATTGGTATTGACTTTGAAGTGCTACCTATTGAAATACAATGTTGTCACTCTCTATAGCAACGCTCTCCCACATATTTAGTTATTGTAACTGCGCTTATTTCCGTTGTTGGTATAAGTGGCAGTGGGTGGAACAGACAAGAAATGTACAGTTTTCTACCATCTTGCTGACAACTCTTCTTTAGTCATTCAGCAGTCTTGCAGACTGAACCGCTGCAGGAAATCCACCCTTACAGATTTATTATAAATGCCATGGTTAAACTATGGTTATTGTTGCAAAACTATGGTTCATTTTGTGGTTACCATGGTTTAACTACAAAAAACATGTTTTTTATTTGCAGTAAAACCATAGTTAATTTTCATAAGGGTTGTGATTAGAATTAGAATTTTAATTTAATATGAATTAGAACGAAAAAAAAAGACACGTTAGCCAGAATTTAATTGCATGCACCTTCTTGTTTATTGGTGACCACATGCAGGGCTCAGATGTCACAGATGGATCATTCAAACCTTCTCTAACACACTGTTCCACGGCAACCAGGATCGCAGCAACATGGCTACACACTTCACCTAACCTAACCACAAATATTTTGAAAGGTATGAAATAATTACGATGCAGTAGGTAATAATATAACACAACAATTAGTTTACTAGTGGATTAGCAATGTGATTTATTATTTGAATAGACATATTTACCCGGCCATGCAAGTGCAATGCCCACTAATAACCTCCCCGGTCACCTTAGCAACGAACCACGCAGAGTACGTTTTTGACAACGTCTGACTTACTCCAACTTCACCAAATACAAGACAAACATCGTCCACATTGTAGGAACAAATGTTTCCAACTTTTCCACTAAGGAAGTAGTTGTAAGCATCTAGACTACGATATGCCTTGACCGCTTCTCTCGTTTAGACACACTCGGTCTTAACCAGATGGTACACGTCTGGATATGACAATTCAGGAAAACGTTTTACATTCTGAGTGAATAGTTGTCGCCTCAGCGTCTGATTTCAAGGGACCATTAATTCCACGCTATTGTCTATATATATATTTTTTAAATATCTTAACTGTTCTGTTTTACAGTCCCTCCAGTTTTTCGCGATTCCGCGATCGCTGAATACAATGCAAAATCAACAAAATGTCGAATTTTGTTGCGATCCTGCATGAATCTTAATTTAACCGCAAAATAATCACAAAAATGAAAAAGACCTCACAAAACATTAGATTATAATCACCCAATTGAAATATCTCTAGTTTAATTAAAGTTTCAATGCATTTTTACGTGGATACAGATGTTGCGGGAAAAGGGGAAACTCCTTTTCCTCGATTTACTGAAGCCTATAATGTAAAACGCATTTTGCAGCTGCACAGCCAGTGTTGCCAGATTGGAAATGTCCAAGTATCGTACCAGAAGCTCAAAATTATCGTATTTGGAAGAAAATTATCGTACACGAGTCAAACCTGTGCGGTTCTGATTAATTCGGTTCGGGAGTATAGATAAAAGCCCTCCCGCACTTACAATTTATTGGTTGGGTCCTTGTATGCGCTTCGTGAGGCACACTGGCACACACACGCAAGGTCTCTCGCTCGCTCGCTCTCTATACACGTTCTTCCGGCCGGTAGACGTAGAATCCACAGCTAGATCAGAGAAGCCCTATGATTACAACGACCATCATTTGAAGTGTCACACAGTTCTGAAATTATCGTACATTATAAGATTTTTTCCATTATTGATCGTACATCGTACAAAGGTCAAAATTATCGTACAAATACGATAATTATCGTACATCTGGCAACACTGTGCACAGCTAGCACAGAGAGTGTCTGGCTCACTCATTGGCTGTGCTGCAGCAACTGCACATCCAATGGCACGGGCGCCTCTAATGTGTGCGCCAATGAGCTAGCATCACACCATTACACATCAGAGCCCAAATTAAAATGGATTGCTCATAAACCACACACACACAAATATGTGACCCGTCACGGAAACCAGGGACACAAGTCGGCAGCACAACTTTCGAGCAAAATGAGAAAGAAGCGGGGTTTTTTTCAAAATTGGTGATTTTCGTTTTTTTGCAGAATCTGTTAGTTGAAATCACGAAGAAGCCTCTCCATGTTTGAGATAGCAGTATTGGTATATTTAAAAGCGTACATTTTGAGGTTGAAAGCGGCTTGTTTTTCGGAGATTCTAGCACGCAGTAGGGGCGTGTCATTGTCTGTGTGTATTTCCATACTGAATAAGCCGGCTTTTGTTTCTTTTGTTATTGCCCCCGCCCTCCAAGGGAACAGCGTGGCTACTTATTATGTAGCGCTCAGGCCGGCTCTATCTGATTTCAAAATTCAATGAAGATGGACGCCAATAACATTACGATGTCCAGCAATCGATTTAAATAGTAGGTTACATGGGGTTTAATTTGGTGTTTAATGAGATGTAGCCTAATACATGTAATACAAGCCCAATACATAGATCCGCCTATGTAACTAACGTGTATTTTAATGGTCCAGTGGTAGTGCTTTCGCCAACGGTGTCAGAGGTTAGTGGTTCTAACCCGCCCTCATATAGGTTTTTTGGTCCCACTTTATATTAAGTGGCTTTAAGTACTATGTACTTACATGTACTTACATTGAAATTAATAATTTGATACAATGTACTTATTGTGTAACTACATGTTTTTACATTGTACTTACATTTTCAAAATTCCTGCATGTAATTACAGCTGTAATTAATTTATGTAATTACATTTGTAATTACACAGTTGACCCTTCCCTTACACCTTAAACCTACCCAATCCACCACACCTGTCCCTAACCTTACCCGTATCACACCTCAATAGCAGCAAAAGTGTTTTACAATACAACATGAACACAATAAGTACATTGTACTTATTTTTTGATGTAAGTACATAGTACTTAACGCCACTTAATATAAAGTGGGACCGGTTTTTTTTTTTCTCGTATAGTTTTTTTCTCTCATCAAAACGATTATGTTCATCAGTGGTTGTATATCAAGCAGGGACACGCAAACGTTTGCATTATGTTTTGTGATTTCAACAGAACGAATAGAGAGTATCCGCAACGCAACGGATTGAAGCGCGCGTCCCAGTGAACACTGTATCTGCGCCACTGATCGCAGCGGCAACGAGCACTTTGATCACTTGATTTAAAAAACACATTTCAGCGCTAATATCTTATTTAAAAAACAAACGAAATGAATGCTCTGCCAGTTAACTGGAGATGTTTTATTTATTTGTAGAATTGGTACATTTGTGTCGCAAGATGTTTTAAAAAGTGGAGGGAACATGTCCCATCCGTCCCGCCCGCAAATTACGCCTAGGGGTGTGACGGTTGGTATATAACCGTGAGACCGACGGTTATAGTTGAACACTGTCATTACATCTCTATAACCGCCAAAACCGTGTTATTAAAATATTTTTTACAAACATTTTTTATCATAGAGAATGTTTAAATACTAATTAAAAACAATTGTTAACAGTCTGTGTTATTAATGGTCTACGTCATTTCCAACTGTATTTGATTCTTTGCCAAGTACCCCTTGACCGACCGCCAATCATTTGAGATAGAAATAAAAGCTATGATATAGTGATGTGCCATCATTATGAGATTTATTAAACAAATGAAAAACATTTGCAATAATAAACATTAGCAATGAACATTAGCATTTGCAATCGGGAGACATGGTTTTTACCACTTAATGAAGTTTTGTTTTGTAAATCGTCAGACATGATTTTTACCACTTCATTAAGTTTTGCTTTGTAGAAAGCCTTTCTTTAAAGTGAATTTCGTTTTGTACAAATTGTATCTTAATTTTAATAAATGTTTCATCAACCAATTGCAAGTATTTAATAAATAAAAATATAGGAGACAATATAATAACCGTGTTCACTTGCATTGCATTGTGAATTTGAACTAGAGCACATCTCATCGTAAATGAATGAAACTCAGCGTAGGTCTATGCCTCATACATTAGGGGCCGATCACACCTAACGCGTTTTTCAGGTTCGAAAACGCGAGGTGCACAGCACTTTACCATCACACAGAACGAGCAATGCGCTGCGTTTTTTATGTTGCTAGGCAGCCACTGAAACAGCTGTCCTGTCAGTCAAGTAAACGTCAAATCAGCCTTTTATTAACTTTATTTACTTTCTGATAACATTGTGGTAGTTACGGTTCGTGAAGTCGTTAAGCTCCTGGTAACCCGCGAGAGCACCACAAGTTTATCCTCCATCATCGCACTCTCCGGCGTTCAAGCAACTGTTCATCACTAAAATGAAAGGCCCGCCTCTCCATTCACTCGATTGGACAGTGGAAAAAAACGCGATGACTTTGGGCGCTTTTTCCACTCGGAGTTGCTTTTTTTTTCAACTTCAAAAACGCGGACGCATAAACAGCGTGCAGAACGCTCGCTGCCATAGGAAACCAACTGAAAATAGGTGCCTCTCACTGCAAAAAACGCGTCAGGTGTGATCGGCCCCTTAGCATTAAATATCTTTGCTGCATCCTTTCTAGAACAGACAAGGGCTTTTTTGCGGCTCGCATGAACACACGTCACCACGCATCACACACATGACCAGCGTCGGCCAATAGTGAGCCTACGTGGTGACGTGCAACACAGACACGCTACGCTTAAACACTACGTGAATTCACTTGAGGCCCAGAGAGAAGGATATGAAAAGTGGAATAAAGTCGTTATTTTTGTTTGTTTTTGCGCAAAAAGTATTCTTGTCGCTTGATAAACTTAAGATTGAGCCACTGTAGTCACTTGGACTATATTAACGATCTCTTTAATAACTTTTCTGGGCCAGCAAGTTTCAATCACTTAGAAGCCTATAGAGGAGTGATCCAGCTCTCAGATTTAATCAAAAATATCTTAATTTGTGTTCCGAAGATGAACGAATGTCTTACGGGGTTGGAACAACATGAGGGTGAGTAATTACTGACAGAATTTTCATTTTTGGGTGAACTATCCCTTTAACGACTGAAGCGACAATTTGCCAGGTTACTATAGTATGGCCGGCTACGCAATACTCGTTCCCTAGTCTCAGGGAACTGAGGTTACGATAGTAACCAAGTAGTACCCTTTCGAACGGCCACTTCGTATTGCGTTGCTATACGCAGTGGGGACGCCATGTAAAACACCACACTATAAGTAACTGGTTGCCTACTGCAGCTCAGGACCCCTCAACTCAGGATTTACACACAGTTCTACAGTATAAATTACTACACCTGCTGTTAATATTTACATAGGTCAGGTAGAATTGCCCATAGGTTGTTTTAAAAGTTAATTTGATGAGAATTTGATTAGACCAAAATAAACAAGCTTTATACATTTTGTTTGTAATTTGTGTCATGTTTGACTATTGTGCATCTGACATAATACTATTATGGTAAATATGATGTCCTAATTATAAAATATAAAAATTTCTGGAAATTACCACCACAAAATCAGTCATTTTGATCGCAAAAATCACACAAAAAAATCGTGAAATCCTGGAGGGACTGGTTTTAGCTAGACTTAAAAAGTATGTGCTTGTCATTTTGTTTTGACAGCTCTGTGGTTTAAAAATGGCGCCACCGGAAATGCTTCAGGGCCAGACATGCGCAGTAGCATTCCAACGCGTTTGTTATTGTTTACGTCCTTGAAATGGTCTGTAACATCGAACTTTTACTGATTTATCATGCATTATGGGTAGAATCTCTCTACAGTCTGTTCTGATTCATCAACACAGTTTCACTGATGATCTATAACAGGGGTGCCCAACCCAGCTCCTGCCGATCGACTGTCCTGCACAGTTCATCTCCAACCCTGATCAAACACACCTGCCTTTAATTTTCAAGCGATCCTGAAGACGTTAATTGGTTGCTTCAGGTGTGTTTGATTAGGGTTGGAGATAAACTGTGCAGGACAGTCGATCGGCAGGAGCAGGGTTGGGCACCCCTGATCTATAATAAACAGTAAACCCAGGATATAGCGTGTCAGTGAATGTGGTCTGGACTGTGTGTATGAGGCTCATTGTGTCAGAGACGCTGTAGAAGGACAGAGTTCCTGCACTGTGATCCACATACACTCCTATTCTCCTGCTGATGGGCTTTACAGGGAGTTTAGTCTCTATGTTATTGTGCCAGAATGAGTAACTGGAGGAAGAGCAGTACAAACTCCAGGACTGATCATTTTCTCCAAACACACACTCATCACCTGATCCCTTCCTCCTGATGCTCTTATATGACACTGATATAAACACATCATCACCACTCCACTCAATCTCCCAGTAACAGCGTCCACACACACTCTCTCTACACAACACCTGAGGACGCACATCAAATCTGTCTGGATGATCAGGATACGGCTGGATTGTGAGAGTGAATTTAATCACTCTGTTCCTCTCAGACAGACAGAGGTGTTTATTCACTGTGTTCAGATCCAGAGTGAACTGACGAGAATCTGATGGAGAGAAAACACCGGAATCAGGAATTATGAATCTGATCATAATAAAAACAAAGTGTTGTGCTTTTTTCAAAATAAAGAAAAATAAACATGATGCGAGTTCTGCCTTCTCTCTGTCAGTGAATTCTGAAACGCGTCCGAAAATGAACTGTAACTCAGCGAATACTCAGTCAAACAGGCATACAGAAACACAGGCATGAAGATTGAATTCTCTTCTTTTAAATTAAAATTTATATATATAAAAAAAAACACATATTCTCAGTTTATGTAATCTGTATGAAAAGAGAGAGATGTCAGTCGTTCTCATCTCAGCTCATTAAGTATTAATGTAACCCCGCCCACGGAGAGTGCGCTATTCAAACGCAAATGATCTGAGGCAATCCATGCAAACGTGTCTGTTTAAAACTTTAAATATGAATCGCGTTTCTGTGTGTGTGAATGAATGAATGCGCTGTTGTGTAGCGACTCCAGTTCGCAAAAAGACTCTTTAAATATGAATCACGTTTTTGTGTGTGGATGAATGAACAGCTTTACCAAACTATATTGCTCGATAGGCCTATGTTACAAACAAAATATGAAAGACAACATTTAGTTGACTAGTTTTGGATAGATTATAAAGTTTTTACTGTAAAATACTGCCACATCAAATAAGCTTATGTTTGCCAATTTCTGCTCATATATTAACCCTTTAGAACCGGCTGTGTCGTTGACGACACACACCAGCAAGCTGTATTCATTTGACCGTAACTCTTCAACCGTTTGCACTATCAAAACCATTCAAATTGCCCCTGACAGTAGACAATATGCGCTTTTCGGCAATATACGGTAATTTATTACGCTTATTACGGTAATTTCATGCTTTCCATCTGCAAATGACAGCAGCGTGGGATGGAAGGATTTGAACAGAGAGATACGAAGCGTGGCAGGTTAGAGTGTTTTGGATTGCATAAAAAAAGAAACGAACAAATACATGGCGAAAGAAGTGTTAGAAAGCAGAAGAGGGGATTGGGATGATTTTTAATGAAACTTGGGAAGCGGATGGCCGTTATTCTTTCACATATCTTAGCATGTGGTGTGTGCATGTGTAAGTGTGCGTGCCTATGAATGTGTGCATTTGTATGTGTGAAAAAAGTGTCCTAAATGAAAACTGTGCAACCCAATGTCACAAAAAAGACTTGTATATATGTATTATAGTTCATTTTTCTACTTTAAAGTGTTAGTTTCTTTCATTCATGATTTTTTTCTGGGGTTTTTTCTAAATAAAAAATCAGTAAATTTATTCTCGTTTTTTTTTATTATTTTTTTTTTATTTAAATTCTATTTACAAACTTACCACACACAATAATGGTCAATAACTTTAATTTGTTGAAAGCTTATCTTTTCCTGAAAAAGATGACACCTTGCACATTAAGATTGCATTGTTTTAGAATTGTACAGTCAATACAGTAGCCAGCACAAATCTCAAACGTGATTTATCATTTACACTATATATTGCTATATTAAGCACCAACACTTCAAAATAATTATATTTGAAACTAGACTTCTTAGTAATTCTAGAAATATTACTATAAATTACAGCAACACCTCCTTTGCCTTTCAGACGAGGTTCATGTTTATAACAGTAATCTTGTGAGGTGGACTAATTTAATGTTATCGTTTGGTTTTAGCCAAGTTTCTGTCAAACACAGCACATCTAGATTATAATCTGTAATCATATCATTAACAATGAGTGCTTTTGAAGTAAGGGATCTAATATTCAGCAACCCAAGCTTTATTATTTGCACATTTGTATTATATCTGATTTTATTTGTTGAACATCAATTACATTTTTACCCTTGAATGGGTTTAGGAGTTTTTTGTATGTCCTAATTCGGGGAACAGACACAGTCTCTATATGATGATAGCTAGGTGAAAGAGGCTCTATGGGATGTGATTTATCTGACCTTGGTGACGTGAGACAGCTAGCAGACGGTCGGTTTAGCCAGTCTGTCTGCTTCCTGATGTGCCATATTACTGGAGAGAAGAGCAGCACAATCCCAGGAGGGATGAATATCATCTCTTTTCAACAGGTCAGGTCTGCCCCAAACGCTCCCGCTCCCATTTTTTAAAACGCTTTCAAACACTTCCGTGTGTTCTCAAACGCTCCCGTGCGTTGATCATTGTAGCTAATCACAGACAAATATGATGAGCGCATGAGTACAATGGCCAATCACTGGTGTTTACGATTCGGCTCAACAGCGCTCAAAGCATCACAATTTTTTAATTTTAGCACCGTTTGGTACCGAAGTCGGTACGTTTTGACAATTCTACGGTGATTTGTGTCGTTTGTAATATTGCTGTCATGATGCGGTGAACTAATTTATATAGTATATTAAGCTTTTATCTGCTAAAACAGCCTAAATCTCCATTGTTCATTAATAGATAATTTTCAAAGACACAAAACATACTTTTTTGTACATTTGGATAGATGCTAAAACATATAATATGGACGTATCTACAACATTTAAACGTAGCATTATTACGTTTTACAGCTACAAAATGTTAACTATTTAAAAATCTTTCATAGCATAAAGATATCTGTATAATTTCCCTTTTACATTTTATAGATAAATGTAAGATCTCTTAACCTAAACATACCCATTTTGTACAGAATATAAAAAGAATAAAACGTAATGGACAGAGATGTGTAGGAAAATGACCATTTTAGTAACAATATAGCATTAAAAGGATGTTTTGAGTCGCTAGGTTAGGCCGTTATACCCCTAACCCATAACCATTTCTTCAAACTACGGTACGTTATGAAGAAAACCATAACAGACAGACAAGTAGTCACAATATTTATTTATTGCGAAAATGTCAAAAGCATCTCCTATTCCCTTTAAAAGCCAGTTGTGAGTGTGTGTGTAATAAGCAGAGTGTACAATGCATTTGCTATTTAAACAATGTGGCACAGGACGTGAAAATGAAAACTGCTTCAGGCTGAGATTAGCAAAAACACTTGCATTGTGCTTGGCGCTGCATTGTGCCGGGTGTAAGATAGGGCCCGAAGATCGCTTGATAAAGGGCTGAATTTGGATCTGTTTCTTGTGTAACGATTGTTGTTCCCAATGTGGCCTTAACACATCCCACACAACCGTCACAAAACTCAAATGGACGACGCACACAAGACTCTGGTTGTCTTTCTTTCTTTTATTCTCCGCAGCAATGATATCGTGTCTGAGAAA
The DNA here is from genome assembly GCA_021464565.1 of Rutilus rutilus. Taxonomy (NCBI): domain Eukaryota; kingdom Metazoa; phylum Chordata; class Actinopteri; order Cypriniformes; family Leuciscidae; genus Rutilus; species Rutilus rutilus. The sequence continues at coordinate 9,215,539 of JAJAQA010000005.1, read as the reverse complement.
TACATCAAAATGTATTATTAGACAGGGTAATAACACTGCAGACATAAACCACGCAGCAGTGTAAACCATTTTCTGCTGAACTACGGACAACTTGTAACAATTTCATGTTTAACAAAATAACAAAAATAAACATGAAAATCACATACCTGAGAAATACATCAAAATGTATTATTAGACAGGGTAATAACACTGCAGACATAAACCACTGAAATAAGAAAAACATAAAATGAGGGTGACTGTGTGTATTCTATTAAGCTATCTGATGTTGCATCAGCAGTAGCACGTTAATTTCACCGCATGAGTCACGAGGCACAACGATAAACACTCAACAAGGTTTCCATCAGACATATAAACCCATCCAACTCACTGCACATTTGTTAATATAATCACTACAAACGTTTACATCTGACAAACTCTTATTAAACACACTTTTATCACTTTTTTAAAACACCATAAACAGGAGAGAAGAGAAACACGCTTACCGCAGCAGTGTAAACCATTTTCTGCTGAACTACGGTAAGCACGCAAGGACAAAATAATGAATGTCTGCAATGCATTAACCACTAGGGGGCACCAAAATACCATTAGATTTAAATTTACCTTCTAATTTCATGGAATTCAACATCCATTAATATCATTATAATTAATGTTCTTTTTAACTCCGTTACATTCTCCCCCACAGAATTACATGAATTTTAGGCATCACCAAAGGTTAAAAAAAAAAAATTATATATATATATATATATATATATATATATATATATATATATATATATATAATAAGCATTTCACATTAAAGAAGAACCTCCCATAAAAGGACAGTCAATATGAAAATTATCCCATAAGGATGAATCGATAAGAGAGTAGCGCTAAGCTCCCATATCAACAATCGACAGTAGAATGTCCACATACATTCTACAATATTCTTCCAAATTCTCAAAAAAACAAACAAACAAAAAAACAACAACAACATTTGGGTGAATAAAGAGCCCCCCAACGGTCAACCAAAAGTACCCCTCATCCTCAGGTATATTCGAACATGAACCAAGGACCTTAAAACAGTCCAAACAAGATAAGAAAGAGAGAGAATAAACCACTTTCTTGAATGTTCCATAAAAGGAGAGTAACCTTCTTAATTTGCTAAAGCACGAAACATAGACCTGCAAACAGCCTCAACATTACGCTTTGCATCCTGAACCACAGCCTGTTTTGACATTGTCTGAATCAATCGGTCAACTGGCTTTATGACACGGCCAAAACGTGATCTGACCTGTCTGACGGAGCCAGAGTCAAATAGAACAGGAGTATTCAGAGTCACACCAGAAGGTGAAGTGGACTGTAAGTGAGCTCGTCCAGGTATAACAGTGCATTCAGATTCTATGCTTCCTGCATCAGAACGGCATTCATCAGTGACAGGCACATCAGCCGTTACATCATCTGACTCAGCAGATACCCATCCAAAAGACATTGCAGGAGCAGACTCTGGCATCGGGTTAACCATGACGTCACCAGAGACTACAGCCGAAGTAGGTTCTTGACTCGCAACAGGTAAGCGAGAAACCCAGCTCAATGTTCTACCAGAATTGTCATTCACTTGACTGGTCAGAGGAACATCCTCACAAGCAATGTCATCAACCATGTGTGTAGGTGAGGCTTCACTCAACATGTCGGAACAGTCTTTCAGGCTAGACGATGAACTTGAAGGCATGCCACTGCAGGGGTCACTCACTAGGGGAACGGGACAATCTACAGAGATCACTTCAGGCACAGGTAAGAAGTCAACCAACAACAGGAGATTGCGATGAACCACTTTCTCTTGACCCGTGGCAGGGTTCAAAATCCTGTAAGTGTGAGTTTGAGGCTTGCAGTCCACCACAGTGTAAACAGTGGACTCCCATCGGTCAGCGGTTTTTCTTTTTCCCCTCTCGGCCTTATTCGCCAACAAGACTTGGTCACCCACATCGATGGTGAACCCCTTCACTCGACGGTTATAGAGAGCTGCATGTCTCTTCTGTTCTTTGGTGGCATGTTGTTGTGCAATCACCATGGCCTCTCTTAGATCTTTAACGAGAGTGTCAACATACTTGTCATAGCTGATCAGATTCTGATCATTCAAGACTGACCGGAAGAGAATGTCAACTGGAAGGCGTGGTACCCTTCCAAACATCAAATAAAAGGGTGCATATCCTGTAGACTCGTGTGTCGTGCAATTGTACAGGAACGTCAACGTCTGCAAACGTCTCGGCCAATCCCTCTTGACATCTGGTGATAAAGCACGGATCATGTTGCCCAGCGTCCTATTAAAACGTTCCACACTACCGTTGCCCATTGGGTGGTAAGGGGTGGTGTGTGATTTCTCCACCCCTGAAACTCGGAGAAGTTCGCCTATGAGCCGACTTTCAAAACTCGCACCTTGGTCACTGTGGATACGTTCTGGCAGGCCATAAATACAAAAATATCTGTCCCACAGGACCCTGGCAACTTGCTTGGCGGATTGATCTCGGCATACAAAAGCCTGAGCTAGCCTTGTAAAATGGTCGGTTACAACTAAGACGTCAATGGATTTATTCCTAGCATCTTCTGCCGACCAGAAATCAATACAGACTAGCTCTAGTGGTCTTGTAGACTTTATGTTCTCCAAAGGAGCTCTGCTGGAAGGGTCAGGACTTTTACTTATGATGCAGCGTTGACAGTGGCGCACATAATCACGTACTCTATGCTCCATGTTTAGCCAGAAGAAACGCTGCTTCGCCAAACTAACACTCCTGAATTGACCTTGATGGCCACTGTCATCATGAACACTTCTCAGAATTACATCCACCAACGAGTCTGGGACAACATACTGGAAACGCTTCGTCCTTGACGACCGGTTACGAGACACCCTGTAGAGAACACCATTCCTCACAATCAACTTCCCCCAGTGTTTGAGGTAACGAAGCACCGCCGCTGGCTCTCCTGCTCTTTCCCGTCTTGTGGGTCTCTGACAACTCTCAACGTAAGACATGACTCTTGACAACACTCTGTCATTCATCTGTCTCTCACGCAGGTCCTCCGCAGAAAACGCTGGCAATGTATCCTGGCCCATAGGAACCAACTGAGGCAAGTGATCCACAATCGCCATAGCCCGTGTAACAGCACCGAGTTCCCAGTCCACATGTGAAGTCAAGACAGCAGAGACATCAGAGCTTGCAACAGTAAGATGATCCATGCTAAAATCATTATTGACTGTACATGACTGTCGTTGTTGGACAACACTCTCTTCCTGATTCTTACCACAGGACCATCTGAAGGCATCCTGCACAGAGTTAGTTGACATCCCTCTCATATCAGTCAACATGGTGTCATAAGGCACTTGAAGTAGTCTTTGTGTCACCCCACTCTTAACAAAAGGAACTCTGCTGAGGGAATCAGCAATGACATTCTGTGGACCAGGCACGTACCTTATATCAAAGTCGTAGCTGGCTAGTTTTGCCACCCAGCGCTGTTCGCAACAGTCAAGCTTAGGCTTTGTGAGTATATGGGCAAGCGGATTGTTATCGGTCAAAACGGTGAAATTGTGCCCCTTCAGCCAATGGCTAAACTTTTCACAAATTGACCATTTCAGGGCCAGAAATTCCAATCGGTGCGCTGGATAGTTCCGCTGTGAACGTGATAGGGACTTGCTGGCGAAAGCAACTGGTCTCGCTCTGGCCTCTCCCTCTTGGACTTGTGACAAGACAGCTCCGATACCATCCAAGGAAGCATCTGTCGCCAAAATGAAGTGACGTGAGAAATCCGGGTGAGCTAAAACAACACTCTCAACCAGAGACAATTTCAGCTGTTCGACCGCATCATGCTGTGCTTGAGTCCAATCCTCAGGTCTCAACTTCCTGTTTTGGCACACATGCCCTGTCTTATTCTTTCGTCCCCTGACCTTCTGGCCTTGGAGAAGATCGAAGAGCGGTTTTGCTTTGACAGAATAATTCGGAATGAAATGTTGATAATAGTTCACCATGCCTAAAAATGATCTGATTTTCTTCTGAGATGGTGTTTTCCCGTCCGTGTCCATCAGGTCAGAATTGTTGAGCTTGGAAATGCACTCCACCTTATCAGGGTCAGTAGACACTCCGTCCTTATTTATTACATGCCCCAGAAACTTCACCGACGCTCTCAGGAGGTGACATTTCTTAGGAGCGAGTTTCAGGCCATGAGCTCGTAGCCTTCCGAACACCATCTCTAAGCGATCAAGTGCGACTTGCTCATTTGGACCAAAGACGATCAGATCGTCAATATAACACAGAATGCTGAGGAAGTTTTGATCACCAAAAATGCTGTTCATCATTCGCATAAAGCTGCCAGGGCTATTGCAAAGACCTTGTGGTAGCCTATTATACTCAAACAGGCCCATAGGCGTGGTAAAAGCAGTGAACTTACGATCGTCCTCATGCAGTGGCATATTGTAAAAACCTGACGTGAGGTCCATCGTACTGAATAGAGCGTTACCGCCAAGTGCCGCAAGGCAATCTGCCTGATGTGGAAGAGGGTGGGCATCCTTAAATGTTCTTCTGTTTAACCAACGGAAGTCAGTACAAACTCGAAGATCCCCATTCTTCTTCCACACCAAAACAAGTGGAGATGCATACTCACTGGTAGAACGACGGATGATCTCTTTTTCCTCCATCTCCGTCAGGACCTGGCGCAGCTTGTGGTATTGGCTAGGGGCTACCCGCCTGAATGGAAGTCGAAACGGTCTGGGATCCGAAAGGTGGATTCTATGTACGAAGCCCGTAGCTTCTCCACAGTCAAGGTGATTTCTTGAAAAGATGTCTTCATAAGTCAAGATCAAACTGACTAATCGCTGCCTGTACTGGTCAGAGACATCACATGACTCTACATCAAGGTCCGACAGTCCCATGGATTTCAACCTTTCACTTGCAGATGTTGACTGGGCCCCGCAGTCGGACAAACCCATAGGGCAACTGACAAGAGGAGGTTTGACAGTATCCACACTATCGACGTCCTCAAGTGCAATGCAAGGATATAGATCAGCCAGTTTTGCATTACGTCTCAGCAGCACAAGCCTCCCTGACGTGTTGATCACCTTCAAAGGGACCCATCCGTCACTATGCAATGATGTGACAAGCCTGGCCACCATGACACCCCTGGGAATCGAATGAGAAGTGGTGGGCTCTGTCATGACAGCACTACCTGGTGATAGAACAGCTGATTTGGATAGTCTCCCCCACACCAAATATTCACAACCAGGCTCGATAGAAACAGCCGAATTGCATCTCACTGTCCCAAGTTTCTCAGGCATGTCCTTTCCTCTCCAGCGATTTAGTCCGGCGAGCATGGACAAAAAGCTCTCACATTCAGGATCTTTTGATGGAGGGCCTGACACCGTTCTCCAAAAATCCTCACTCTGCTTGAAATGTCGTACAATATGTTTGATTACATTAGTTCCAATTATGAGTTCGTCATGTTGGCCGGGAACCACTAAGGTAGGTACAATTATTTTCAAGCCATAAACCTCCATGGTCAGATTTAAAACGGATTTAGGCTTGACACGAATTCCACCACAGCCCACAAGGACTACATCAGTGCTCAGCTCACTGCTTCTATCAACTACTCCCGCTTTTCTCAGCTTCATTTCAGCAGTGTCATTTAAGGTGCACGCCATTGATCCGCTGTCCAACATGGCTCCCATAGTCACTTTTCCTCCGATTTTCACAGGTGTATAAAAGAGGCTATCATGTCCCCCGACAACATGCGTGTTCTGATACACAATATTTAGTTCATCAACACTATTTTCAATCAATTGGCATACATCTTCACACTCTGTAATATCTTGGGAGAAGCAAGAATGACCCGTACTGCCTCCCTCCAAATACGGGTCTACAAGTTTCCCTCCATACCGTCCTGTACAGTGGAAAGTTTTGGACAATCACGTTTTGCATGTCCGGGCGAAAAACATTCGAAACACAACCTATCAGTTATGCAGTGCGTCACAGTGCTGTGCTTGTTGTCATGACACACACGACATTCATTTCTGGCATGACGCCGCTGCAATCTCGAGTTTACTCTGCGAGTGGGAACGTCACGTGACTGAACTCTATCCATCAACTGCTCCAACATCTCCATCATACGTGAGAGTACTTGACTTTCAGGCTGCTGTGTATTCTGTGTCATGGTTTGGACAACAGGCAGGTTTGAAGCAGAACATGACCGACATTGAACAGTACTGGGCTCTGCTGAGAGCTCTGGCTGCTTAAATGTATTTGGCGCCAATGGAAAACTCGATGTATCCTGAACAGCAGACTGCGAAAAGCTGACGAGGTGATTATGCTCAGTATGCTCCTCATTAAGCACAGCTGAAGTGTGGCTCTTTACATACGCACCAGCACGACCCATGTATTCACTTTGATAGTCATCAATTCTGCTCTGTATGTCTTTAGCTCTCCACTCATGAATAGGTTTACATTTGAATACACTAGTCAAACCTGGGTCTGGACAGTGCTTGATGAACATCCGTGTCACCTCTTCACTCATATCAGCCAGCTGTTTTCCTTGCCTATGAAGGCCATCATTCGCCAGATCAGCGGCCTTGTTGATCCGAATCCAATAGTCTACTGGATTCTCTCCAGCTCTGGGAAGAGTAGCATAGAAATCGGCAAGAGGTAAGCAAGATGATGTCTCACTGAAATACTGTAGCAGAATATTATAAATCAGCTCAGGATTCTGCTTTACATCAAGCGTACAATTGCTACGCAGACTGATTTTAACAACATCTTTTGCTTTTCCTGCAAGTCTGCTCATAATTTCATCAGCTTGTTCTGAGATGGGACTTTTCTGCTTTCTTATACAAGCTTTGGTTCTATCAACCCACTCGTTGACACAATACTTGTCAGATCTGTCACCACGAAACATGTCATGTTCTGACCCCACATGTACTGACACTTGTGGTACCATCATAGACATAGACTGTTCAGGCCTCGTCTTTGGTTGAGTGTGTTGGTCTAGTGAATCGCTCTGGCAGTTATTGCTTGCATTTACTAAGCCTGCTGAAAGCAGCCTGGAGACAATTGATTCTCCAATCTGTGTACCTAACTGGCCCATCATATCTGTGAGGTGGCTAAGAGCATCCCTCTCAGTATTTGGTGTCGAAGTACAAGGGAACTCAGTTGTGGCACGACCAACAGGGGAATTATCTGTTGTAAAATGTAAACCACGACCCCCACTGTGGCCATTGTGAGACCTTGACTGCCCCACCCCCCTTCTGCCACCTACACTGAAAACATCATTCCCAGAAGCTCCAGCGAGCCAAGCACCCCTCCCTCTGGGAAAACCAGTGGCTTCCATAAATGTCCTGTCCATATCAGCATCATAGCCATTATTTTCAGTCATATCTTAGTCACAGTTACTTACAAGTAATAAATGAATATGTATTATAGATTGCCAAAAGAGAATAATGAGACACTAAAACAACACTCCACTTAGAAAATATATATAAAAAGTAAAGAGAAAAAAAAATAAAAAATAAAAAAAAATATATCAGTGTAAGTGTGCTCAAAAGTCCGTGTTCAAACTTTGTTAGGTCATTGATAATCACTCAGCTGTGGTCATGTATCGTGTATGCGTTTACTGTCTTTGGCCATAACACTGAAGATACAACAGGGTTCAAACACAGCTGAAAAGCAGCAACCACGGCCGATCTGCGTCGAGCTGATCAGGGATCCAAAGAGTCACGGCACCAGTGTAACGATTGTTGTTCCCAATGTGGCCTTAACACATCCCACACAACCGTCACAAAACTCAAATGGACGACGCACACAAGACTCTGGTTGTCTTTCTTTCTTTTATTCTCCGCAGCAATGATATCGTGTCTGAGAAATACATCAAAATGTATTATTAGACAGGGTAATAACACTGCAGACATAAACCACGCAGCAGTGTAAACCATTTTCTGCTGAACTACGGACAACTTGTAACAATTTCATGTTTAACAAAATAACAAAAATAAACATGAAAATCACATACCTGAGAAATACATCAAAATGTATTATTAGACAGGGTAATAACACTGCAGACATAAACCACTGAAATAAGAAAAACATAAAATGAGGGTGACTGTGTGTATTCTATTAAGCTATCTGATGTTGCATCAGCAGTAGCACGTTAATTTCACCGCATGAGTCACGAGGCACAACGATAAACACTCAACAAGGTTTCCATCAGACATATAAACCCATCCAACTCACTGCACATTTGTTAATATAATCACTACAAACGTTTACATCTGACAAACTCTTATTAAACACACTTTTATCACTTTTTTAAAACACCATAAACAGGAGAGAAGAGAAACACGCTTACCGCAGCAGTGTAAACCATTTTCTGCTGAACTACGGTAAGCACGCAAGGACAAAATAATGAATGTCTGCAATGCATTAACCACTAGGGGGCACCAAAATACCATTAGATTTAAATTTACCTTCTAATTTCATGGAATTCAACATCCATTAATATCATTATAATTAATGTTCTTTTTAACTCCGTTACATTTGCAAGCGTATGGATTTAGATTACAACGAGCACATACAATGGATGTCTTTTGTGAATTTATGTTGTGTTTTGGTGTTTGGTGCGTATGGGACACTCAGAGGGTTCGGTTCAGCACTAGTAGAAATGTTGGTGGGGGTTTCCGGTTAGAGAAACTGGAGCAAGAGAGAGAGTGTCCCAGCAGAAGGGTTTTATTCAGATTAGCATAACGAGAATAGTCACTATACATAACAGAAGTTACAGTAAATCACGTTATTAAATGTTAAATATGAGGTAGTATCTGTAAACCAAAAGTTCACATTATTTTGGTAAAGAGTCTTCAAGTTGCATTCAAGTATTTAGAATCTAAATATATAGCATAAATAATTTAGCTTTCATATTTAAATTATACTGCAGAACATATTCAACTATACAGAATCAAACTAGCTTCAACATGACATGACATGGACTTGGGCAGCATGCAGTTTACACGAAAATATAATTATTATTATTCAAATTATTATTTGAACTAGTACAGTTCACGGATGATAGTAACTGAATACACAGAATATTAAAGTTTGAACAGCACAGAATGTAAAACAGATAACTTACTTCTTAATCAATCACTCACGGAAACAACACACATGCAGCAGTCCATTTTGTGCAAGAAAACAAGTCAGTCTCTCCGCCTGTGTATATAGACTGCCCTCTGACACGGGTTCAGAAATGCCCTGACTTGTCCATGCCCGTTCAAACACCAACAAAGTCACAAACATAAAGATACCTCCAGGGGGCGTTGTTGGGCTTTCGTACAGGTGTATTTCATGGTTCTATTGTCAACTATTGTTGACAGAAAACGCCTTTTGTTTCTCACGGCAAACTAACTAAATATTACTAAATGGTTAAACAATTAAAGAAATGTTATTCATTTTAAGGTTTTAAAGTGTAGTCTTGTTTAACATCATGTAATAATCCTCTGAAATGAGTTTGCAGCAGAAGTCACAAACAGAGCGAAATGTTATTATTTCTTATTAAGTAAATAAGTAAACTGCAATTAATAAATGCGACTGAAAACGTAATTGATAAGACAATTGAATGCAATAGAGTCAAAACATTAATGCCACTATTTTAATATTCATAAATAGGAATAGGTACAAATGTGTATATCAGTTGTTCATACGTAAATATTTTACGTTTTAGTGCTATAAATATGTCAGTATTATACGTTTCTCTGTGTATTAAAAGTACGTGTGGTAGAATACACACGTATTCTCATGAGATCACGCTGCATTGAAGCTCGAATTTGTTGTCATACCTTAATTTATAGATTTTATTTTCCTGTGGTCAGTTCAATTACTTCCTCTATAATGAACTTCTGTATGCTTTGCATTTATTAAGAGTAATTAATGATGATAATTATTAAAGAATATAAATAATGAGATTTGCATTTGTTAAATATATTATTTTTATTAATCATAATCATTTTGTTTTCAGGGATGACTGAGGTCTTTCTACAGTGGGCTTAAGAGTCAACAGTTTTTGTGTGTTAAGTAGATTTTTTTGTGTGTGTGTTTTGTTTATTATTGTTATTGTTTATTCATTTATTTTATTTGTATGTCAGCTATATTTTTAAATGTCCGATTGGTTTTCCTACAGAGCAATGTACATGTCTCTTCAAGGCTTTGTATTGTTTATTGTAAATGTCATATGATTAAGTACATTAGACATCAAATACATAATATACTCTGCGTCTTTAAGGATTATTTGTAACAACATGAACGAAGGAAATAATATGTTCATATATACAGTCAAATGGGAAACACTTTACAACATGTTACACATTTAATTATAGCCACATCTGTTAGGAAATATGGTTGTCAATACAAACATTAACTGTGTGAAGGAAGCAAATATATATATATATAGAGAGAGAGAGATACAGTGGGTACGGTAAGTATTCAGACCCCCTTAAATTTTTCACTCTTTGTTATATTGCAGCCATTTGCTAAAATCATTTAAGTTCATTTTTTTCCTCATTATTGTACACACAGAACCCCATATTGACAGAAAACCACAGAATTGTTGACATTTTTGCACATTTATTAAAAAAGAAAAACTGAAATATCACATATCAGTATTCAGACCCTTTGCTGTGACACTCATATATTTAACTCAGGTGCTGTCCATTTCTTCTGATCATCCTTGAGATGGTTCTACACCAGCTGTGTTTGATTATACTGATTGGACTTGATTAGGAAAGCCACACACCTGTCTATATAAGACCTTATAGCTCACAGTGCATGTCAGAGCAAATGAGAATCATGAGGTCAAAGGAACTGCCTGAAGAGCTCAGAGACAGAATTGTGGCAAGGCACAGATCTGGCCAAGGTTAGTGATGGCAAAATGAGGCTTCCTGAACCACTGAGACCCCGCAGCCCATTGCTTCAGCCAAACGTTCATTACTCGAAGATTCATTCAGCATTGCTCACTAGTGACACCTAGCTACTGTGCAAAGAAATAGCAGAAAAATGAATTAATTCTGAACCAGTGTCCATTACCTGTGTATAATATAAAATATGTATCTTTCTCTGTCTGAATTTACTTGTGCAGAGTCACACACACAGTTAATTAATTATTCATAAATTGTTTGGATAGTGACAGTATGAACAACAACAGTGACACTGTGTTGAGTGCGTTATGTTGGAGGGAGTGTAATAAAGTAAACTGCAACAGAATAGTCTGGAAGGAAGGATTACAATAGATTTTTATTGAGAAACAGAATTATTTCAAGTGTATTGGGGTTTAGACAATTCCTCTTCTCGGACAAAATCTCTCCAGCCTTGGAAAATATCCTTTCACAAGGAACAGAGGATGCAGGGGAACATAAAAATGCCAGTGCCAGCTGGTATAAAACACTGATGCATCTTGAGCCCAGACAGGGGAGGATTCCCTCTTTCTTGCTGGCTCCATTACCAGGAAAAAGGAAGGTCACAAAAAGCAAACAAATCCAAAAGGGCAATCCAAATCAAAAAGCAGTCCAGTCCAGATCCAAAAATCCAGAGCAATCCAAATAATCTTTTCTAATTAATATGACAAGACTATAATATAGCTACTATAATTAATAATAACAATATACTATAACTATTCTAACGTGATAATGTAATGATATACAGCCCTAACACATATATGACACAATAACGACAATGACAATGATAGTTATCTAACTCTCTGACTCTCTGACACTTCTACAACTGCTTCTACTACTCCTGACAACACCCACAAGACGGCGCGAGTTTCGAACCGCCTTTTATCCGGAAGCGACACTCGGACCGAACCGATGACGTATCCACACAAACCGAGGCCTCGTTTGTCATTAGTCACGTGATTTTCACGTTAACAACACAAGCCTCGAATCGCGGCTTCATCTGGCACGCCCATTTTTTCTCGACACAAGCTCCGACGCCTCGCTTCAAATGTCACATCACTAGCCAAGGTTACAAAAACATTTCTGCTGCACTTAAGGTTCCTAAGAGCACAGTGGCCTCCATAATCCTTAAATGGAAGACGTTTGGGACGACCATAACCCTTCCTAGAGCTGGCCGTCCGGCCAAACTGAGCTATCGGGGGAGAAGAGCCTTGGTGAGAGAGGTAAAGAAGAACCCAAAGATCACTGTGGCTGAGCTCCAGAGATGCAGTCGGGAGATGGGAGAAAGCTGTAGTAAGTCAACCATCACTGCAGCCATCCACCAGTCGGGGCTTTATGGCAGAGTGGCCCGACAGAAGCCTCTCCTCAGTGCAAGACACATGAGACCAAGATAGAACTTTTTGGCCTTAATTCTAAGCGGTATGTGTGGAGAAAACCAGGCACTGCTCATCACCTGTCCAATACAGTCTCAACAGTGAAGCATGGTGGTGGCAGCATCATGCTGTGGGGGTGTTTTTCAGCTGCAGGGACAGGACGACTGGTTGCAGTCGAGGGAAAGATGAATGCGGCCAAGTACAGGGATATCCTGGACGAAAACCTTCTCCAGAGTGCTCTGGACCTCAGACTGGGCCGAAGGTTCACCTTCCAACAAGACAATGACCCTAAGCACACAGCTAAAATAACGAATGGCTTCACAACAACTCCGTGACTGTTCTTGAATGGCCCAGCCAGAGCCCTGACTTAAACCCAATTGAGCATCTCTGGAGAGACCTGAAAATGGCTGTCCACCAACGTTTACCATCCAACCTGACAGAACTGGAGAGGATCTGCAAGGAGGAATGGCAGAGGATACCCAAATCCAGGTGTGAAAAACTTGTTGCATCTTTCCCAAAAAGACTCATGGCTGTTTTAGATCAAAAGGGTGCTTCTACTAAATACTGAGCAAAGGGTCTGAATACTTAGGACCATGTGATATTTCAGTTTTCCTTTTTTAATAAATGTTCAAAAATGTCAACAATTCTGTGTTTTTCTGTCAATATGGGGTGCTGTGTGTACAATAATGAGGAAAAAAATGAACCTAAATGATTTTAGCAAATGGCTGCAATATAACAAAAAGTGAAAAATGTAAGGGGGTCTGAATACTTTCCGTACCCACTGTATATAGATATAGATAAAAAAAATAATTAAGATAAAGATTAATGCAAAGAAATGTGCATATGACACTCACCTGGAGACTGTATGGGGCCGATAGTGTCACTGGCTTCACTCACTCCCACTTTACCCACTATCCTGTAGCGGATCAAGTACTGCTTTCCAGACTCCAATCCAGTCAGAGTAAAGTCTTCATCAGCGGTGTTTATGATAATCCACTGTTCCTCAGAGCCAGAATCTGCTTTCACCTGCTGGTACTCCACTCTGAACTGCACAGTTTCTCCAGTTGGGGACTTCTGCAGTTTCAAGGACACACTGTCCTCCACTTCTGGTGGGGGAGGCTTCGACACGGGCTGGAACTGTGTGTTTGTCAGGTTCCCTGTTTCATACAGATAGATAGAGGAGCCTGGACTGGAGGGATCAGAGGTGACAGAAATAATGAATCGATATCTCTTTTCATCTTTATTGGCCTCTGAAAAACTTCTGAAAAGAGTTAAGTTCTTTCTCATCTTTGACATGACACCAGGATTGTTGTGCCACTGTTCTGATAGTAACGTGCTAGAATATGGTTTCATTCCCTCATCAAGCTCTTTAAACTCGTCAGATTCCAGAAACTTCTTCAGGGTTGAAAGATACGGGTCTTCATACTTCAGAGATGTGAAGGTCAAGCACACCACAACATCAATATTAGGATCAAGGAGGATGGTGTTGAGACGGTTTGAGTCTTCAGTTTTGATTCCCTCCAGTATCTCGGTTTGAGAACTCAAGATGTTAAGTTCAGCCGTTGCATGATCTAACCACTGGTTAAGCATGTCGGCATTAAAGGGGGAGCTGTAGTAGATCTTCAGGATGTCTTCCAATGAATTTTGCTCCATCTCTCCTCCTCGTATAGCAGGCAAGACCTTGGCCACTGCTTTTAGGAATACCATTTTGTAAATGTTAAGAGAGCCCTGAAATAAACAGAGCCTCTCTTTGATGTCTTTGAAAACATTTACCAGAGTTTTTCTGGAGAAGTCGTTGCATGTCCTCTCTACTTCTCCCAGCCCCTCTATTATATCTTCAGTGTTGGAAACCAGATGTGTGGTGATTTCTCTTTCCAACTGAGCAGCTTTTGTATCCAGTAGAGAAAGAGGATAGAGCCAGACTTTTATTGGAACTGCATTCTGTGGATTCTCCTTCAGTATAGTTGGGAGCTTCTTGTACACATCTAGGGCCTCCATGTAAGTGGTGGGGTTCTGACCAAGGCGGAAGTCACCATAAAATGTGCAGGCGATGCTCTCAGCCCTATTCTTATGATCTTCTGTCATTTGTAAAGCTCCTTTCCCCTCAATGGAAAATAGAGGAATCTTTTTGACCATGACATTCAGTTCTCCCTCAATCTCCTGCTTTTCTTCGTCTTCTGAAAATGTCCGTTCAAGCACCATGACGGCCTGAGCTCCGTACAGTACAGCCGTGACCACATGAGTTGCAGTTTTCTGGTCAAAGACCTGAGGGTAAGTGATCTGTCCCAGATGGCTCATAGTGAGCTGGTCGAATCTTGTGGTTTCACTGTAATTCATTGTAACTCTGGACTGTTGGTTTGAGGATTTGGTGTCATGCAGGAACTTGGCAGATCCTCCCACCTCCACCAGCCCTCCCAAGAAGCTGGCCTTCAGGGAAGCACTCACATCCAGGAGACTGGACTTACTAGAGAGAGAGTCAGAGCTACTGAACTTCAAATCTGTCATGGGCTTTGGACGGGTGTCCAAATCTTGCTTCAGTGACTTCTTATTCCACAGAGTGACACCTGAAATGAGACATGGCTTTAACAGTTACCTTTATCACCTTTATTTATATAGCACTTTTTACAATACAGATTGTTTCAAAACCGCTTTACAGTGATGACAGGAAAATAATGCAACAAAGTTTGTTTCTAGAAGAAAATAGCACCATCGTCCAGCTTAAAGGGAGACTCCACCGTTTTTTCATATTAAACTATGTCATTCCCTTAACTAAGACGAGTTGATACATACCTCTCTCATCTCAGTGCGTGCACTTAATCGCTCTGGCACGCGGCGACACTCTGATAGCACTTAGCTTAGCCCAGTATATTCAATGGTATCTAACAGCAATGAATTTAGAAGTGACCAAACACATCAACGTTTTTCCTATTTAAAAACAGTTACACGAGTAGTTATACGACCAAGTATGGTGACACAAAATAAAACATGCCGCTTTTCTAAGCGGGTTAAAGAGGATAACTATAATGTATGGCTGAATAGCACTTTTGGGAGTACTTCGAAGTACGTTGATGTGTTTGGTCACTTCTAAATTCATTGCTGTCAGATACCATTGAATATACTGGGCTAAGCTAAGTGCTATCAGAGTGTCACCGCGTGCCAGAGCGATTAAGTGCACGCATTGAGACGAGAGAGGTATGTATCAACTCGTCTTAGTTAAGGGAATGCCATAGTTTAATATGAAAAAACGGTGGAGTATCCCTTTAAGTAAGTTCAGTGATGGTTAATTTTTTGTTGTAAAAAAAATATTAATTTAATTCATTTATATATATATATATAGCCGCTCTGGAAAAAAAATGTGACGTCATCATCCAGCTCAGTTCAGTTCTCATATAATAATGTCAATGCAGGCAGATCAATAATATTATTGAATATTAACGTGTGAGGATGCAATGTACTGTTCAAGTCAACATGCCGATTTTGTATCTAAGACTACTAATAGTTGTGTCCTTTCTCTTAAATCTCTAAATTACCACATTGTTGATTCACATTTGGGTGAAAAAGAGAGTAAAAAGCATTTTAGTAGGTACTGTACACCACCTGGAATGAAGGTATCCTTGCGGCAGTCATAAAGCATACCAGGATACAGAGGTCTTCCTAGAGCTGACACTTCAATGGTCTGTGATCCCATGGCTGCAGGAAATAACAATGAACAATGGGGATATTATACATTTGAAGATTAATAATGACTACTTTATCATTCTAAAATTATTTTTACTTGTTACTAATTTCATTAGTTTACAAATAGTTTTAACGTTCCTTAAAATGCTATTTAATTCAGTGTTTAAAAATTCAAAAACCCATTAAGGCATAAATCCTTCCAGCTTCGAACATGCAACCAAATAATCCATTAGTAATGGGACTGGCGGCTCAATCGGACTGAAAAGCCTTCATATCCACACCTTAATCGATCCGACTGAGCTCGGTCTAAATTAAATTTCGATCAGATTGAAAGGGGAGGTTTATTCCTTAAAAATCGAGAGAAGATGTAAACATTCAGTCGTATTGAAACCCGAAACTGAAAGGACTGTGCATCTGTAATGACGTAAAATGGCGAAATGACGCGCGGAACGAGCTGATGTTGTTGTTAAATACAATTTCATAAATTACTTGTGTTATACTAAAATATCACTGTCGTCTGTGAAGTGTAGCAGAACAACATCTCACCTGTCCTTGTTTCATACTCTCATCCACAGACGCTTTTTTTTTTTTTTTTTGGCCGCGTTATGAGGTGTTTTACTGTTTGAAAAATATAAGCAGCACAGCATAATGGTGTGCTCGTCGTCTCCTCATGACCAGAACTAGATATGAAGTCTGCTCTTTAAAACAAAGAAAAGAAGCAATGTATGAGAATGTAATGTGCAAACAGCAGCGAACTCTGTATTCGTGCAGTGTACGCATGTCTAAAAATCAATTCAGTGAGAAAAAAAAAAAAAAAAACGCGCACTTCAACCCGATCACTTTATTTATTGTTCAAGTAAACAGTGCAATCCATTAAATAATTTTTAACCAAAACCAATTTTGTGGTGAAATGACATATGCATCTGATTAGTTTAAAGACATATTTTGTGTTCCTAATGCATTTCGAGTCTTGAGACTGAATACTGAATGAATGAATACTGTTGAGATCCAAACACCTCATGATCCGTAGGTGGCTGTTACGTCCCATGTGAGTGTGACTTCCCATGTGGAGTTTGTTCTCTCTCCCTCTGTCTCTCGCTCTTTACTTTCGTTTTCAGCAGGATGATGCGGGTATTTAATTGTCTCGTTCATCTGTCAATCTTGGAGACGCATACTGACAACAACGCGTGTTTCCTCCAATGAGGGCTCAGAGTGTGGAAATTAACACTTTTTTCGGTGTTTAGATCCACACTAAATCGAGTTAATCTTACACTTTAAGTGTTACTTTTTTACACTTGATAGAGTAAAACAAAACAACAACAACAACAACAAAAAACACTATTAATGTGCACCATTTACACCAGTAGTTTAAGAGGCATCCCAGCTAACAAAAAGACGTCCCTAGAACGTCCCTGAACGTCCTCTGCGAACGTCCTCTGGACGTCTTCGTGTAGGGTTCTTTAAACGTTAGCAGGACGTCGCGAGGGACGTTCGCAGGACGTCGCTGGGGACTTTCGCAGGACGTTTGCAGGACCGTCGTGCGACGTCCCCAGGGACCTTCGTGGGACGTTTGGAAAACATTCGGGGACCTTTACAGAACGTTCATTAGAAGTCCTTTTAACATCCTTTTTTTATTTTATTTTACTTCTGGCTAACCAAAGAAAACAGACACGTTGTAAGGAACAAAGTATTTATTTGAACAATTGTAAAGGTGTTGTGCTCTTTCCGTGTGTGTGTGTGTGTGTGTGTGTGTGTGTGTGTCTTCAAACGCGCTGGCAGCTGTCTGTGTGTGTGTGTGTGTGTCGGTCGGTCAGCTGTCGGGTTAGTCCGTTGGCAATTCTTCCCCCTGGCATCTAAAACAACAAAATTAACACATTCAGTAGTGTTATGATTTTATATGTCTATATATGAATATGTGAAATATAACGTCGTCTCATTTCAGCAACATTTAGCAGCTAACGTTAGTTTCGTAGTGTTAGCATAACGGTTAGCAGTGGTACACGGCGGACAACTTCAGCAAACGTTTTAAAAAGTAAAATTTTCATAATATGTAATGATGTATAGTGGTTACGATAACTAATGTATACTAATCTAAAAATTAAAAATACCTTTTAGACAGACGAAAGGGAAAACACAAGGCCGCGTCTGAGGAGGACTGTCAACTGTCACTACAGCTGAGCGTTGCCATGGATACATGGATACATGCTGCCTGCGTGCATAATGAATGACGTCACTCGCTTAGGTGCATTTGATCGTAACTTGCTGGTGTGTTATGGAAGGCATATTCTGCCAAAATTATAGTGTGTAGCTATATGACACTTTTTTTTTTGTTTAAGTGCAATAATTAGAATAATATTTTTCCTAAAATAACTTATTTTGAATAAAACCAGTCCTTCGATCGCCCTGACCAACATTTTTACAGGTAGCCTAAATTAGGATACATTTGTCTTACCTGTGTTATTTTCCACTTTCTTTCCAGCATGTGCTTTTCCATTCTTCGCATTTTCCTTGGCTGCATTCATCATGTGAAGTCGATGCATTATTTTAGAGCTCCTGAGATTCAACCTTATTTTCTTCATGCGGAAATAATAAATTGTAGGCTATTCAATTGAATCAGTTCTCATGTTTTTGATGTTTAAATTATATTGGCTGAAAACAGACTCGTGATCTTTAATTTGTGATAGAAGTTATAAGTAACATGAAAGTTATTATCTTAACATTACAATTAAAACACTAACATTTTTAACATTAACTTAATTTTACAATTAATTTAAATAATATTTTTACTATAGTTTATTTTCAGTTATAAAACTATAACCTCAAAACCATGTTTTTTAGATAAAATCCATTATCACAGTTAATTTAATGGATAAACAAATTCCCTTTTAAATCCAATATGGGTTTATATTTTAGTTTAATCATTAATGTGTCTGAGTTGCAAGATGTCCGGTCTAATGATAAAAATCAAAGGCGTGGGCGACTGGATTGTGTGTTGTCATGGAAATGGCATGTGAGGGAGACGTTCGCAAACTGGCACGGATAAATGTCCTCAGAACGTCCATCAGCGAACGTTCCAAAGCGGACCAGATGCGGACGTCCTCCGAAGGTCCGCTCGGGAACGTTCCAAAGCGGACCAAATGCGGACGTCCCCCGAAGGTCCGCTCGGGAACGTTCCAAAGCGGACCAAATGCGGACGTCCCCCGAAGGTCCGCTCGGGAACGTTCCAAAGCGGACCAAATGCGGACGTCCCCCGAAGGTCCGCTCGGGAACGTTACAAAGCGGACCAAATGCTCGGGAACGTTACAAAGCGGACCTAATGCGGACCTAAGGGGACGTTCGAAACGTCCGGGGGACGTCCCCTGTTTGCTGGGATACGCCACTTCCGACGCATAAGTTGTGATTTATAAAAACAAACTTGACAGGAAAATTTGCGCACCTGCACACAACTCTGACCCCTACGAACAGAGACGGAGCAGTTTGGCTAGCTGGAGTTAAATGTATTTTTGGTCACTTTTAGACAGAAAATCTAAAGAAAATTATGTACAAAAAGATAATACAAATATAATTTCAGTCACTAAGCCTATCACTTGAAGCAAATATCCATCCCTTCTTATGTCCGCGCCAGCGAGCGCGTTTGGCCGTTTAGTGGAACTATCGCATAGCCTATAGCCTATATCTAAAGGCAGATGAAGGAAAACCGTAAATCTTCATTATGAGTCATTATCATAAATATAATGCATGTTAACAATAACAGTTAAAATAAATAAAATAATGATTTAAACTATCTTTTACTTCTGATATTTCCCAGCTAACATGATGTGTCCAGCAGGCCAGTGGCGGACCTCCAGCCGCAGCCGCCTCTTTCCCGACGGTGGTTTATAATAAGTGTTTTCTGGCGGACCACGGTCGGTCCACGGGTCATATTATGATTATTATTATTATTTTCAGTACTGGATAATTATAATGTTTATAATTAGATCCAATGTAGGCTAATATTAATCTTTTAGGAATTAATTAATCAAAAACAAAGTACACAACTAGCAACTGCTAATTGTATATTAATTTTATTGGAAGACACAAATGGATAACATACTCAAAATAAACACATGTGAATAAACATAAAATAACTATAACCATTATGATAAATATTCAAAATATGTACTTTCGTTAATATTATCTTATTATTATTATTGTAAATAATATTGATTATAACACTTTACTATACTATACATACACACACACACACACACACACACATATATATAAAATATATAATATACATATTTAATATAATATATAGAATATAATAATATTGTTTGTATGACTTATTAACAGGATACATAAGATTATATTTGAGCCCCTTCTGTTTTCCTGTCGTTGTTTCCTCCCCCCTTTCTCTGTCAGCAGATCCCTTCAAAAATTTCTTTCTTATCGTTCCTGAAATCCCAGAAAACCTGTCAATAGTTTTTTTTTTGTAAATGTTTTTGAAAGAAGTCTCTTCTGCTCACCAAGGCTGCATTTAACTGTGTATTTATTTTGCACATTTGAAACAGCAGGAATAACCATGAGAAAAATATGACCAAATATGTCCAATATTATCATCATGTAGTTTTGTTAAGTTCAGCAAGAGTTTACTATCTGAAAGATGACTTTTAAAAAAAAGGTTTAGCAAGATTAGCATGTTGCAATTAACTTAAAATTAGTTTTTAAATACACAGTGCGCACAGGATCTTACAGTCTACGGTATCAAACAGACATCAAGAATCAGCACATGAATCTCAACAATGGTGACAAACGAAAAGCTTCATGCCGCAATGCATGCTGGGTGCCACCATAGTACAAAACTCATCCATGACTCCCAGCATGCATTGCGGCATGAAGCTTTTCGTTTGTCACCATTGTTGAGATTCATGTGCTGATTCTTGATGTCTGTGTTTGACAAGTTTCTACTACAGCTCAATTTTTATTCTGAAAACACACACACACACACACACATACATTATATATATATATATATATATATATATATATATATATATATATATATATATATATATTTGGGCCCTTGCCGTCCAGGGCCCAAAGCTGTGGAACGCACTTCCAGCACACCTACGAAGCATTACCGTGTTGAGTGTTTTCAAATCACAGTTGAAAACACACCTATTCAGACAAGCTTTTAACACGTAGCTTCCGATTTGACTGTTATTTTTATATACATTTATGTTTTTATATATTGTTGTCTATTGATGTTTTTACTGGAAAGCGCCTTGTGCACCTTCTGGCTGTTGTTAGGCGCTCTACAAATAAAAATTGATTGATATATATATATATTTATATATATATATATATATTATTTATTTATTTATTATTATTATTATTATTATTTAAGAAATCATTCTGCACTGCTGGATTGCATGATGTAGTTTCACAAGACCATTAAACTAACAGCACATAAATAAAATAAATGCACACCATCCATACACTCAAAAACTTGATCAGATCAATACTTGCTGATTATGACATCTGATCATGTCGCCATAACAAATGTATTTTATTAAAATACAGTTACAGCAGCCAGAGAAAAACTAAAAGAAGAGTAAAGGGTCAAGAGCCCAAATAAAGGAGCCATTAATCACGATTCTGGTGACTTCAAATTAAACATTCAATGAAACATCAAACCTCTGTTAATTCTCAATAAGAGCTTGTCTATGTAGATTCATGATGTCTAAACCATCCAGGTAATAACATGTTCAAACAAACTCTTTATTAAACATCACTGGACACTAGACAGTAAAAAACACAGGAAGTAACTCTGGCAAATACACACCGACTACAGTCACATCTAACACATATCTGACACAAGTTGTGTAACTATAACACATTAGTGTGTAAAAGGTTTAAATACACTTCTGTATAAGAGGAATAACACATTAGTTGTGTTAAAGGTAAAACAAAATGTGTAGTCCTTATATAAACACGTGTTAAGAAACGACACAGGTTGTGTGTTCAATTTGACATTGACGTGTTGTCCCTGAGCACACACACTACATGTGTAAAATCTACACAATAATGTGTGTTGTCCCTGAGCACATACACTACATGTGTTAAAATCTACACAACATGTGTCATTTTTAACATCTCTTTTTACAGGTTGTGTTGTTTTCAACACATCATTTTATAAGAGAGAGCGCCGACACTCATCATCAATGTGTATGCAGTGTTTGCTTTGTTCTCAAACAAACAGGCCAGTATAATTAAAAGTTATTTATATACAATATTTTGTCAGTTGCTACATTTTAATTTAATTCAAAGTGCAAACTCGGCTAACAGTTATCTCTTCATGAACTTTTCTCAAAAACAGCATTATCAATTAGGGGTTGGAGTGTGAATAACTGAATAATGTACAGTACAGTGAGTCTGTCCAGTCATTGAGCATGGCCTTGTACTTTGTGTGCACATGCATTCTGTACTCGACTATTGATAAAATGGTTCATATTTTTACATCTGCCCCTTTCGCTTTATTTTTAAAATTACATCTGAGTTTTTAATTACCTGACACAATAAAAGTGTAAGACATTTTAACACACAAATTGTGTTAAATTTGACACATGTTGTCCCTGAGCACACTCACTACATGTTTAAATTGACACAACATGTGTCATTTTTAACACATCTCCTTTTGTTTTCGTAACACTACAAACTTTTGTTTTGTAGAAAACCTTTATTTAAGGTGACTTTCGTTTTGTATAAATTGTATCTTAATTTTAATCAATGTTCGATCAATCAATTGCCAGGATTTAATAAATAAGAAGCAAATATAGCAGACAATTATGGCGTCAAATGGTGGACAAAACAGCGCAAGCGCATAAACACAGCGTGCAAGTGAATTACAACAGTGTGAGCAACGTGACAAAGCTCGCACGTAAAATGTAAACATGCAGAACTCTCAAATCCCAAACTGGAGCACAAAAAATATGATTGTGCGCACAAATTAACAAGTCGCAAGCAGAAATAACAGCCGCGAGTCCTGACAGGTTCTACACGCGCAGCTGAAATCTTTACGCACACGAGTCAGATTTAACACTTTAAGGGGCGGGGCTCAAACCTTCCTGTTAACAAATGCTATTGGCTGCTGGCCAAATCCTGTATTGATTGGCTGCATCTCTTCTAATCTCTCGTGATTGGCTGTTGTTGGGCGAGGACAGACAGAAAGCAGGAAGATTGGGAATCAGATGATGGCAGACAGTAAAGAGGTAACGTTATGGGTTATATCTAAATTCCTATTTAATTTATTGTAGCTGTAAGATGTTTTTTTTTGCGTTTATATCTAAAAATCTGTCTTTGATAATAACTTAAAATAGGTGGAAATACAGAATGCAGCAAGGCGTTTAGTGAACCTGTTGAGAGATACCCTGAATGCAGGCCCATCTAACGTTAATGTTGAAGGGAGCATTAGTGTTTCACAAAATGGTAAGTGTAAACAGCTATAGATGTCAGATAGTTAAACAGTTTAGTGGCCATCCACTACTCAACAGCCTCCATATGAATTCATAATGTAGATGAAATGCAGGCTCAGAGAGGAAGCCAGTCAGGCCCTGGGACTCTTGGGGCTGGGAAAGCACAGCGGGTGCAGCAGAATATGGCCAGGTTAGGAAATGAAAGGGTTAGTTCTAGGGGTGTAACGATTCGTTTTAACAACGATCCGATTCGATTCGCGATTCATGGTTGTCGATACGATTCAAGGACGATATTGGTTCATTTAGAACGATCCGATCCGAAACGATTCAGTGACTTGAAATCGATTCAGTAACTTTTTAGCCAAAAATTCTTGTAAGGGAATCAGGTATCAATTAATTATAGATATAAACAAACAAGTAAACAACAATTAATGTAAAATGCATTCACATTTTATTTTAATAAGTAGGACTGAACGATTATGACAAAAATGATAATTGTTGATTATTCCCTTGAAATTGTAATTGTGATTATTAATTACGATTATCACAACATAGAATGATGTTTTGAATAGTTTGGCCATGGGACCCACATTTCCTCATGGTCATCAAGCCGCGACCCACCTTTTTAGGAATTATATAGGCCTAGTATAATACATTTGTTTACACAAAAATTGTTGACACACAAGTTATGTCCCCCTTTACTTAACAATTTTTTTTTAAGAATATGACAAATACTGATAGACAGTAGGCACTGCGAGGTTAAGCTATTAAATAGCAGTCCCAAACTAGTTTTTGTTAATACAATCTTGGTATGAGCCACCACAGTCATATAAAAATATACAAAACCAGTAAGTGGCATTTTGTTATGGAAACAAACAACAATTAGGCTACCATGGTGATACACAATACTTAGAAGAACTGGTAAAGAAACATGGAAACTGCTCCTGATAAATAGCAACACACATGACGTACCAATAACGAAATTTATTGGTATTTTACTTTTATTTCTTAACTTACTAATTTACGACGTTGCATGCTCGTATTTCTTTTGCGCTTTAGTGAAGTGATACAGCGAGCTCCGGCGCATTTGCGCGTGCAATTGAAGAGTGCGCGCTACTGCAGTATAGCGGCTGAGAGGACAGGACAGTCCGTTTTTCTGAGGTGAGAGACTTTGCGTTGCTTGTTGTCTTTGCGCTGCTGCTGGCGCGTCACGCATGGCGACGACGACACAGATAGGCAGACTGAATCGAGTAACGTTTAACGCCTTTATCATTAAAAGTGCAA
Source organism: Rutilus rutilus (assembly GCA_021464565.1). Classification (NCBI taxonomy): domain Eukaryota; kingdom Metazoa; phylum Chordata; class Actinopteri; order Cypriniformes; family Leuciscidae; genus Rutilus; species Rutilus rutilus. Next base: position 9,190,805 of record JAJAQA010000005.1, on the reverse strand, counting down.
AGAAAAAACATCCATATAAAGTCTAACGTGCTTAAATCCAATGCGCTATTTCCTAGTATCGATACAATCGATTAATTACCTTTTAAAACGATATTAGATCGATATATGTCGTCCGGAAGGCCAACTTGCCGAGCACAGATCGATCCAGTTGGATCGTAGGAATATAAATCGATACATCGATGTAGTTGATGAATCGTTACACCCCTAGTTAGTTCAGTTTTTCTGTAAAATATCTCTTCTTATTTCATGTCTTGTGCATTTTCCACAGAGCATTTCCTGGGCTTTTTAAATTGAAAGTGGCAGGAAAACTGGCCAGAAAATGAGGTCGAAAGTCAACTCCAGTGCAGTTCTTCCTTCTGGATAAAAAACCGGGATCGAACACCAAAAGCAAATGAAGATGCTATCCTCCTTCAGGCAGGATTGGGCCGAAGAAACTGTGAGAAGATGATTGACAGGCCAGTTTATGGTTCATTAATGACACAATTGTATAACAATAGTATGTCCCAAAGCTTGTCTACTCTTCTGCTACACGTTCAAAAGTATGCATTGCTACATTGAACTCTTGTGTTATTTACATTTTTTACAGATTTCAGCACTTTTCTGTGAAGTGTTCCCCAAATTGGCAGGATTAGATGAGGCTTGGATGCTGTACAAAGCAGCTGGTAAGAAATGGATAATCGCACCTAAATTTGTTTCTATGTGTAGCAAGTGGCTCAATTATAGTGACTACACCACCCCAGATTTACAGGGAAAACCAACCCGAATAAGGCACACAAGTACGTTCCACCTTGAAAGGCGAGAGGCATGCGCTTCCTTACAAAAGTCTGTTATTAAAGCTAAAACAGTTGGCCAACAATTGTTTAAAACCAGAAGTAAACAAGCGTCATTGGTCGAATAGAACAAAACAAAAAAAATACAAATAAGAATTCACAATACATTGTACTGGGGCTGAGGCTTCTTATAGGCTAGTGTGACAGCAGCAGGTCTACAATAGAAACCACGGCAATCCGAATCACACCCACCAAATTCACTGCAAATGACACAAAAGTAGTGACACGGAAATAATGACACCCTAGGTGAAGCAAAGCCAATAATGCAGCAGACAGCCAGCCTGCTCCAGGAAGCCCTCAGCTCCTAAACAAATTTAGGAAGTCATTTCTTCCTAAAGTCCGACCCCAGGGGGTTAACACGAACGAAACTGGACGCCAGAAGCAGCAGCGTGGCTTAAAGAGTGAGGGGTGGAGAGAGCAGTTTGAAGTTAACGTCCAAAAAGGACCCAATGATGCCATTAAGTAATATTTCGACGGCATATACCAAAAATCATTCAATAGCCTTGTTGACAGCAACAGCTGGTGTTCCAACCAGAACTACGTTAAGCTGCGATGCCCACTGATGGAAGCCCTGAAGGCACGCCATACTGGGAGTAAGCAGCACCCCACACGCACACGGATTCTCAGTAACCCAACGTCACACTCTGTAGTCCGTAGCAACGACGCAAAGGGGCGGGCTTTTTGACCATGACGCACTCAAAGAGGCATGAACAACGAGTTTATATACGCCAAAGGGATAGTGACGTGATGAGAACGTCACACGACTTCACTACATACATTGACTTGGTCTTATAGACTAAAGAGTTTTATGTTTTCAGTATTCTGTAAGTGATGTAGATGTTTATCTTAACCAAACAGGGGGATCCGGCCAACGGTCATTGACAGTGGTGGCACCTGATGCAGAGGGCTACAATGGTCTATACATTATAAAGGCATCCGGAGGAAAGGCATGCCTTTACATAATGCCAATTCAACATAGACTAGACACTTCCCCATTACCAATGTCAGCCAAGGAATTTGAGAGGATGCCTAAAGCCAAGTGCATCACCTGTCAGGTATATGTACCTGTACAGCTGCTAGCTCTTCACATTGACACGTGGGCTAAATAGTCCCTCTGAATGTAAGGTAAGGTATACTAAAAACATACTTCCTGTTTCATTATTCAAATTTTCTCTGCAGTATTTATTATACTTTATTTTACAGATCATCTCTGATGATGAGTCCAGTTTGGAGTCTATCATTGATGATGCAGATGATTTTGACAACCAGAATGTAAGCTCTATAATGTGCCTCTTAAAGCCGTGTTTTTCAACCTTTGCAAATGCCATTGTAGGTTATTGTTCTTGAAAATAAATAAACATTGTGTGTATTTATGACAAATGTTAGAATTGGAAGGTGGTGTTTAATTCAAAAGGTTCCTTTGTCTTCCCATTCTTTTATGATCTCTTTCAAAAATAAAGGCATCCTCTAATGAGCCCCCATCAGCCTCCACGTCTGTGGTGGGTGTCAAGGTAAGAAAAGATTTCCATTAAAAAGATTATTTAACCATATTATGGGAACAATTTAGTTACTCTTTAATGTTGCACCAAAGTAACTTCAAGGAGATCTACTTAGAATTGATTTACATTTACATTTATGCATTTGGCAGACGCTTTTATCCAAAGCGACTTACATTGCATTTCAAGGTACACATTTACATTCTTATCAGTTCTTGCTTTCCTTTGAAATCGAACCCATTACCTTGGCGTTGCAAGCGCTATTGCTCTACTGTTTGAGCTACAGGAAGCCTCATGGAATTTCATGACTTTTATATAAACATACTTGTTTCTTATTTAAGAATTTTAGGCATGCTTTTTGTGTGTGTGTGTGTGTGTGTGTGTGTGTGTGTGTGTGTGTGTGTGTGTGTGTGGTGATTAAGAAAAAAAAAGGAGCTTTACGCCAAATCTTCGTTTTGTTTACTTTTATTTTTTACTTTCACTTTGCGTGTATGGGGAGGCGCTTTTCAATTAACGGCGGAGGCAAGGAGGATATAAATGTGGGTTCGTACCTGAGAGAGGGCGCGTCATCCGAAGGTTTGAAGCTGAGGGAGTGATTTTTTGGATTACCGTATGAAGGGGAGAGACGGCCGCTTGTGAGCTGAGGTTTCCAGCGAGGGATGTCTGGTGCGTCGCGGAGTTCCCTCAACTTCACTGCGTTGCACATCCTGATCATCTGGTTTTAATAAAGCTGAAGACAAGTATGGGCTGCTTAATCCGCCGAAACGGTGCCTGACAACAACACCCCCTAGATCCCTTCATAAACAACAAACTTGGTGACGCGGCGATTGCTACAGGGAATTTTTTTTTTTTTTTTTCACCCTTGAATTGCATTGTTGAACAGTTTTTTTTTGTGTATTTTTTTATTTTATTTTTTTGCTTTTGAAGGTTGTTTTGTGGGTTGTTTTTGGGACATTGGAAAATAATTTATTTTTTTTGCTAACAGTTCGATTTCAAGGGAAAGCAAGAACTGATAAGAATGTAAATGTGTACCTTGAATGCAATGTAAGTCGCTTTGGATAAAAGCGTCTGGCAAATGCATAAATGTAAATGTAAATCAATTCTAAGTAGATCTCCTTGAAGTTACTTTGGTGACAAATATATTTTTTTGTAAATATTGTAACCGGTGGTTTTTTGCTATCCGGGGAAAAATACCATCTTTGTCAGGAAATTCCTGGCTGGCGCCCGAACAGAAAGAATATATTATTTCTTTGAAAGACTTTTTGTGCTAGGGCGGTCACCACCGTTACAGAGTGGCGCCCGAACAGGGACTTGAACATGAACATTGTATTTTTGTGAAAATTTTGTATTTATTTTTTTGCTGGGGATTATTGCAACCTAAAAGACATTTCCGGATTGAGGGTGTGTGTACCTTAAAAGGAAAACCGCTTGTTTTCTTTGTGTGAACCTGCTACAAAATCTTTAACATTTTAAAAGTGATTGTGACTTGTTGAACATTCTGTTGCATCCTGTTGAGAATGCCCCCGTTCAATGTTGGAGATGCAGAGGACAGCATCCGCCAGGGAAGTGTCCACACTATATACCTCCACAGTCCCCGCAGCATCCATATTCCTCTCCTCAGACAAGGGGTCAGACTTCGAACAACTCTGTTACTGCCACGAGAATGCAGAAGCCTCCATCGACCATCAAGACAACCACAATACCCACAGGCCCTAATGCACCAATGTCAGTACCTCAGCAATTGGTTGTTCCCATCAGTATTGCTGCCTGGACTGGAAAAGCCATCGTGGATACTGGTGCAAGTTTCACTCTTATTCATGAAAGTCTCATGAAGCTGTTTCCATCATCCACTCAGCTCCACCCATGGTCCCGTGGACCTCTCTACTTGGCAAATGGAAAAGCAGAGATTCCATTAGGATGGATGAATACCACCCTACAACTCCATGACCAAGCTTTCACTATACCTGCTGCTGTTCTGACGTCACAACCTCTCGCCTATGCTGTAGTCCTAGGTTTGGATTTTATCTTCTTCAGTGGGATGCAGCTTAATGTCATAGACCAAAAATATTCTTTCAAGTTTTCTCTTGAAAAAGAGTATCCCTTTCAACCAGGCAATGCCAGTGTACCAATTGTAAGTCCACCACAAGGAAACCTGCCACAGAAGAAAATCACACAGAATCTGTCTTTACTAAGTTCTATTCCACCTCCATCTACTCAACTGCTAATTCAACACCTTGACAGTATGGATAAAGAAATGTTAATTCAAAAGGCAGTGGATGAAGCTCATTTACCCCCAGATGGTAAACAACAGTTGCTCCACATCCTGCAAAGCCACCCTCAGGTGTGTACTCCCCGGACGGGACGTACTGATGTTCTGCAACACCACATTTATACTACTTGCCAAGTACCCATTAAACAAAAACCATATCGCATGTCTCCTCTAAAACAACTTGCCATGGATGAACAACTTGAAGAAATGCTGATGGAAGGAATTGTTGAACCATCTCACTCTGGTTGGGCCTCACCAGTGGTTTTGGTTCCTAAAAAGGATGGAAAACTTAGATTCTGTGTGGATTACAGAAAAGTTAATTCGGTCACAGAAAGTGATGCTTACCCTTTCCCCAACATTACAGAAATCCTGGAGTCACTCTCTGGAGCTGCCATTTTCACCACTATTGATCTCAACAGTGGCTATTGGCAGGTGATAATGAGCCCCGATAGCAAAGCCAAGACTGCCTTTATCACACCTGCAGGGCTCTATCAGTTTAATGTTATGCCTTTTGGTCTCAAAAATGCTCCCGCCACTTTTCAGAGACTTATGGAAACAGTCCTGGGGGAGTTAAGAAGAAAAATATGCCTCGTCTATATAGACGATATAATCATTTACTCACCTTCGATCAACCAGCACTTCCATGACCTTCAGACGGTTCTTCACAGGTTGGAAACGGCTGGGCTAACTATTAATTTGAAGAAGAGCAAGTTCTGTCTGCAAGAAATCACCTTTCTGGGACATGTAGTCAGCATTCAAGGCATTTCAGCAGACCCAGGTAAGACAGAGGCCATTCACGTCTACCCTGTGCCAAAAAACCTGAAGGAGGTTCAAAGGTTCCTTGGATTAGCAGGCTGGTACCATCGGTTTGTCCCGAACTTTTCAAGAATAGCCGAACCCCTCAACTCACTGAAAAAGAAAGGACAACGATTTCAGTGGACAGTACAGTGCCAACAAGCATTCGAACAATTAAAATCTTGCCTCACCTCATCACCCATCCTTGGCCATCCAGATCTTGCACTCCCCTTCACCGTTTACACTGACGCCAGTGACACAGGTCTGGGTGCAATTCTGGCCCAACGGAAAGATACTAGCAGGGAGGAAGTGATTGCATATGCAAGCAGATCCTTAACAGGAGCTGAATTAAATTATACAGCAACTGAAAAGGAATGTCTGGCAGTAGTGTGGGCTTTAGAAAAATGGCAACATTACCTGGAACTAGAGATGCGCGGTTGGCGGTTACAGCCGCGGACTCCGCGGATAAACCGCGGATCGGGCGGATGACGTGATGTAAAAAAATATTTTAGTTAAATTCGGGCGAGTGGCGGGCAGTTGAACCAATCAAATTAAAAATATATATACATTGTTAAATATTGTTATCTGACTATACCTACATCCCAAAAAAATCGAGCACACTTTGAAATAGTAAAATTTTCACCAGGCAGTAATGGCTAGTCGAGTCTATGCAGATCGACTGCTTGTTATTATCAGAGATGGCAACGCCGGCGAAGGAGGTACGTGACAAACTCAAAAAAGGAGAACTAAAAACAAAGGAAATAGAAGGTCAGAAAAGTGTTGCCTGGAATAAGTTTTACAAAGTGGTAAATCAGGATGACACCAGTGCAGGCTATGTAATTTGCAAAACCTGCGAAGCAGTTTATGTTCATGACAGCCACAAGACGGGTACGTCTTACATGGTGCATCACAAGTGTGCTGCTAAACCTCAAACCTCCACGAACACCTTGACAAGTTTTGTCCGTCGAGATCCCAATAGAGCACCACAGGATGTAAAATCAAAGCTGACGGATGCATGTGTGAACCTGTGCTCTCTTGATATGCGCCCGTTCGATATTGTTTCTGGTAAAGGATTCCACCAAGTGGCCCAGACGTTGATTGACATAGGAGCTAAATTCGGAGCTGTTGACGCTGGTGCCATCTTACCCCATCGGCAAACAGTGTGCGATCGGGCAAAGAAGCAGGCTTCCATTGATAAGCAGAAACTTTCGGAGGCCATCCAGAAAGCTTTAACCAGCAACGGTGGTATAGCCATAACCACAGATATGTGGACAGATGAATTTAAAAAGAGGGCATACACAGTCCTGACGTGTCACTACATCAGTCAGTGGAAGTTGGAAAATCGTATTTTGGCAACGGTGGAATTTGACCCTACCCTGAAAAAAAACAGCGAAAACCTTAATGAGCAGATAACCAGTGTGTTAACGTCCTACGGAATACAGACAGACAAAATAGTTTTTGTCAGTGACCAAGGCGCGAACATAAAGGCTGCACTCCGGTCATACCACTGGATTCCGTGCTCCGCGCACATCCTTAACACGGTGCTAAGACATACATTCAGTACAAAGGGTGACTCCGAGTCCGATGGCATTGAAGATATAGTCGACATGATCGATTACTGCAAAGAGCTCGTTGCATACCTAAAGAGAACCGGTGCTATCGCCAGCCTAAAGCACACTGTGAATCAAGAATGTGATGTGCGATGGAACAGCAAAGTCACTATGTTGGAATCGATACAGAAACAATATCAAGACATAAGAGAGCTTCTAAAGAACAGAGACCAAGAACATTGCCTTGGTGGCATCCACCAGGATCAACTCGCACACTTGATCGACTTTCTCACCCTTTTCAAGTTAGCAATCAGCGAGCTTGAAGGAGAACATTACCCAACCATTCACATGGTGTTGCTATGGTTTTTTAAACTCAAAAAACACTGTGAGCCCAAGTTTGGAGACCCACCTTACATGAAAAGTCTCCGCTCTCGCGCGTCTGCCCTTCTTGATGAGAAGATGTGCCCTAATGCTACTCATAAAATCGCCACTTTTCTCCACCCGAAATTTAAGTCCCTGAAAATGCTGGTAGAAGAGGACAGACGAGAGGTGATTAAGCAAGTTCGCGAACTTCTACCAGAGGAAGGCGTCCGTCTAAGTCATGATGGAGAAGGCAGCAGCAACCCTGTCACCGAGCCCATGCCAGCAACCGAGCAAGGTGGGTCGATACTTTGCCTATCAGGGGTCGGCAACCTTTTCGTTATAAAGTGCCATTTTAAGTTTCCAAATTCATCACTGTGCCATAATCCATATGTAGTATAACTTGTTTGATTAATTGTATTGTAGTTTATTAATAATAATTTATAATTGAGGAGCTCTTTTCCAAAACGCGATAAATCCATTTCAATAGGTTTCAGGAAAATGATTTTTTTTTTTTTTACCTATACCCACACATTTTGTGAATATTCAATTTTTCCTGTTAAAAAGGTTTTTTTTTTTTTTTTTTTTTTGGCTCAGTCTGAACATGTTGAACAATGCTTATTAAATCAAACAACAATATTGTTGATGATAAATTCAAAGTTATTTTTTTTTCTTTTCAAAACGCTTTTTTAAAAAGTCTTTTGTCATTTATTTTTCGTGTTTGCATTTATGAGGAAAAAACAATGTTACGTGACAGTTCTCCATTACGGACGCGACAACTCTGAAGGCGGCACTAAAAGCGAATTTCGTTTTGTATTAATTTTAATCCATGTTTCATTAACTAATTTAGGTTAATGGCTATCTTGATTGTGTAGGCTATTTTTTCATTAAGTGTAAAATATTAGGCTGTGTATACCAACGTGGATCAATTAATAATGTTAGATTTCATCTGTCTTTTGTAGGCATAGCTGATGGCGCACCAACGAAAAAGCCTAGGACTGACTTCACAGAATGGGAGGAGGAATCTGATACAATAATTCTGGATGAAGTACAGGAGTATTCCTCTACAAACTTCCGTATAGACGGATCAGCAGAGGAAAATCTACTTTCCTTTTGGGAGAAACAAGACCAGTCATTCCCACGACTACAGCGCCTTGCCAAGAGAATTCTATGCATTCCAGCAACAAGTGCTGCGAGCGAGCGCTTCTTCAGTGCAGCAGGGCGCGTTATAGAGGCCAGGCGCTCTCGTCTGAATCCTGACACTGTAGATGCTATTTTATTCCTGCATAGTGCCAAGAAATATTCAAACTAGACCTAAGGTCAGGCATATTAAAACAATTAGCCTAGGTTATCTAGGCTACACATAGCCCATGTTTAACATAAACTTTTGAGTTCGGTCAGCTGATAATTTTATGTTCATATTGGTTTAGCCTATTCTATTCTAGACATTTTGTGTGTTAGTTAGTTATTTGGCCTCGCTTTTACGTTCCGAGGCTTAAGGCTATTTTGCCAGAATTTCTTTGTCGCAACTGTGATGGCGTAGTATTTCATTAGCCTATACAAGTTTGTGGGGATGATCCTAAGTCCATGGTCATACAGGCAATTTAGCCTGGTCAGACTTTATGTTCGTTCAAAGAGGGATGGCATATTTATTTTTCTAATTTAAGTTTGTGGGGGTGACTGACCCTATAAGGCTTAGCTACGATATGCCGTTTTTTTATTTATTTTTTTCAACTGTTTGCCAAAACATGCGACTATAGCCTATGCCTACATTAAGATATTTATTTTAATAATTTTTTTACTGCCTGTTGTTTATTTTAAAAAATAAAGTGAAATAGGCATTAAGTAGTAGGCTAAATAGTAGCATGTTGAAATGATGTGCCAAAATGCGTTTTCTAGGCTACAATGAAAATATTGTACAGTACAGTGCGTTTAATTTAGGCTATTTATTTATTTTTGTCCCTGTGCGCCGATCGGAGACGGAGATCACTGCTGATATTCTGAGAGCTTTATAGTCTCGCGGCTGTCATCAGCAGCGCCTTGCATCGCCCAATCAGCGGATGGTGGGCGGGTGCGGTTTTGAAAATTGGTCAAAAACGTTGGTGCGGATGGATGGCAGACGGATGATGAGTTTTGTGATGCGGTTGCGGATGAAATAATAGCCCATCCGCGCATCTCTACCTGGAACACAAACTTTTCACCGTTGTCACCGACCATTCCGCCCTACACTGGGTCATGGGTTCCACCAAAACCACCAGTCGTCTCATCCGTTGGGTACTGCGACTGCAGAAATTTGATTTTATCATAGAGTACAGAGAAGGGAAACTCAATGTAGCACCAGATGCTCTATCCAGGACTTCTCAAACCTCAAGTTGCAGTCTGTACACCAGCCACAAGGACCCGGAGCTTCCATTGTCAGATGTTGTCTTGTGGGAGGAACAACACAAAGACACTGAAGTTACGAAGTTATTACAAGCAGTTGCAGAAAACAGTTTAAGTCTGGTAGAACAATACGAAGTTGTTGAGGACAAATTATATCATAAAACATCCCTCCCAAATAACCAGTTGCACTACCGTGTGTACGTTCCCAGTAGTCTTCGGCCCTCTCTGCTGCAGCACTATCACTCCAGTCCTCTTAGTGGCCATGGAGGAATCTACAAAACGTACAAGCGACTCCAGGAAGTAGCATTTTGGCCTGGCATGTGGTCTGATGTGAAACGTCATGTCAAAACCTGTATAAAATGTCAAACTTTGAAAAATGATAATCGAAAACCTGCTGGAAAATTGCAGCAAATTACCACCACACACCCAAACCAAATGCTAGTGTGAGCGGAGGCTATTGCCACCTATAGATATAGAATATGTTTTGTAAATGCTTCAAACTACAGGGTTTCCAAATAAATGAAAAAAAAAAAAAAAACAGAGATGCGTACAATCTTTATTTGACACCAAAGTAGTAAAAAAGGGTAATCATACAAAAATTATAAGAAAAAAAATACACAAGTTACAAATACAACATTCACACAAAAGAAAAGAATAAGTCATAAAGTGGCCACTTGTAAAATTGGATCTTGGACAGTCAATATCAATATCAATATCAATATCCCTTGGGATAAGTCACATTTGGGATAGAGAAAGAAAAATGAAAACAAAATATCCAAATTAAATTCAAACCACCTCAATTCACACCTTCATGCAAATGTATAACCAAAGATCACAATCCACACAATAAACAACAAAGTATAAATGAATTAAATAAATCCTCCCAATCCCAGCAGCTAATAGCCCATGGTAGTTGTAAAGGAATTGACAGTAGATAAGAACGGTGGCAATAACCACCCACAGTACTCAAGAACACAATTAGCCAAAAAAAAAAAAGAAACAAAAAAAGAAATATCAAATTAAAGAAAATACAATTAAATCAATCAATATAACAAGTAAAAAATTCCATACCCAATCATCTCAGCACACGCACACACTTCCATACACACAAACGCCACCACAAACACGCGTTCACACCGAGCTCACTCAAATACGCGCTCGCCTCAACACACACTCAAATAAAGACTCGTTCACATCAAACGTGTTCACACAAACATGCGTTCACACGGACACGCGCTCGTATCAACACACACGCACACACATAAAACCCCGCTCACACAACTGTGCGCTCGCACAAACACACGCTCGCATCAACACGCACGTGCGCTTCTAAATCACAGTAGTCCGTGGTGGGACTTGAGCGCGCACCCTCTTCAGTCTTCACAGCACAGCACCACGGGTCGCAGTAGCGAGCCGCCACACAGCAGCAAAACAACAGCGGGCAGATTTCTATAAAAATAGTTACTCAATTTGGTCATTAACCACGCATACACTATATCTAAAATTACATCTCTGATTAACAAACAACTTACAAAATACCATATCAACTTACCTACAGCACAATTGACTGGCCCTCGGTGAGAACGGTGAACAAACCACCAATACTGCCTCGATCACACTATATAAACGAGTCATCATTAAAAACGGCGCTATTAAAGAATAATTGCAGCAACATATCAATGCAGTAACATACCTTGATATATGTTAATGCAATTGAACATCCACAGGCCCACGGCAAAAGTTAAAAAAGGGATTTCCAACTTATGCAGGTCTACAACACTTAATACGCGCTCAATGCTTGATGCATAATAGATTGCTCTTGCGACACAAAAGAATGCAGCCTGCGTACCATGCCGGAAGGAAAACGGAAGTAAGAGGAAATCTCCGCGTTTTTAAAGGGCCGTGAGCGTACCATGCCAGAGAGAAAACGGAAGTGAAAGGGAATCTCCGCATTTTTAAAGGGGCCGTGAGCTTAACTTCCGCCCAGCTCCATCCACCTACACAGAACGGAAGACCCTAAAAGGGTCACCCCATTACACTAGGAGTTGACATCATGGGTCCCTTACCACGGAGTTCAAATCAAAATGAATACCTGCTAGTGTTTGTTGATTATTATTCGCGCTGGGTTGAGTTATTCCCCATCCGTCAGGCCACTGCACAAAGTGTTGCTTCCATCTTCAGAAAAGAGATCCTGACTCGATGGGGCATTCCGGATTTCATTCTCTCAGACAGGGGTGTTCAGTTTGTCTCAGTTGTGTTCAGAGAGCTGTGTGAGAATTGGAGCATTACATCCAAACTAACTACAGCCTACCATCCACAAACCAACATGACAGAAAGAGTGAATCGTACCCTCAAAACTATGATGGCAGCCTACGTAGACGACAATCACAAGAAGTGGGATCAGTTCTTGCCCGAGTTTCGATTCGCCCTGAATTCCGCCATCCAAGAGACAACTGGACTATCTCTAGCAGAACTCCAGCTTGGCAGAAAGCTCCAAGGACCAATGGATAAAATACTTTGTGGCCCTAACTTATCTCCAGACACTGCTTCTTACGATGTGGTCCATCACCTCCATCAGCTGCAAATGCAAGCTAAAGAAAATAGTGAAAAAGCCAAGATGAGACAACTGAGGAACTATAATAAAAAGAGAAGAGAGTCAACTTTCAAACATAAAGACAGAGTTTGGCTGTGAAACTTTCCACAATCAAGTGCAAAACACCACTTTAGTGCAAAGCTGGCACCAAAATGGAAAGGACCGTACCGTATCCTGAAACAGTTGGGTCCACTGAACTATCAAATAGCTCTGGAAGATACAGGAGAAGATGTACGTACAGCACATGTCTGTAACTTAAAAATGTGTTTTCCAACAGCGGAAGAATTGGAGTCTCTGGAAAAAAAACAACTGTATGAGCTATTTCAAGAACCCTCGGATGATGAAGAGTTCTTAGGTTTCTAATACATGTTTTTTTTTTTTAACAACCGTGGGTTGTTTTATTCCAGGGAGGGAGAGTGTGGCGATTAAGAAAAAAAAAGGAGCTTTACGCCACATCTTCGTTTTGTTTACTTTTATTTTTTACTTTCACTTTGCGTGTATGGGGAGGCGCTTTTCAATTAACGGCGGAGGCAAGGAGGATATAAATGTGGGTTCGTACCTGAGAGAGGGCGCGTCATCCGAAGGTTTGAAGCTGAGGGAGTGATTGTTTGGATTACCGTATGAAGGGGAGAGACGGCCGCTTGTGAGCTGAGGTTTCCAGCGAGGGATGTCTGGTGCGTCGCGGAGTTCACTCAACTTCACTGCGTTGCACATCCTGATCATCTGGTTTTAATAAAGCTGAAGACAAGTATGGGCTGCTTAATCCGCCGAAACTGCCTGACAACAACACCCCCTAGATCCCTTCATAAACAACAAACTTGGTGACGCGGCGATTGCTACAGGGATTATTTTTATTAAATTTTTTTTCCCCCTAGAATTGCATTGTTGAACAGTGTGTATTTTTATTCTTTTTTTTTTGCTCTTGAAGGTTGTTTTGTGGGTTGTTTTTGGGACATTGAAAAAAAAAAAAAAAAATTGCTAACAGTTGTCGCTGACAAATATTTTTTTTTGTAAATATTGTAACCGGTGGTTTTTTGCTATCCGGGGAAAAATACCATCTTTGTCAGGAAATTCCTGGCTGGCGCCCGAACAGAAAGAATATATTATTTCTTTGAAAGACTTTTTGTGCTAGGGCGGTCACCACCGTTACATGTGTCTCTGTGTGTGTGTGTGTGTGTGTGTGTGTGTAGAAATGGTCCTTTATTTCAATTGTCTGTATCCTCTCATAGGTTGCTTCTCCAGTTTGTTTGGATTGGTACCCATAAGACTATGTGGAACTACATGCAAGCAGTTGTGGTGAAAGGTTTGTGACCAATTTTAATATAAATCTAAATATATTTGGAACAACTGCTATGAGAGCATTTGTGTTGTCTCTGCAGCCTTTTGGGAGAATTTGAACAAGAGCTTGACTGGAAGGAAAAACTAGGCAGCGAAATGACAAGGGAGGAGAAACCGTGTAGAAGGTAAAATGCAAGATATCCGTTGGCATCTGACTGACCTGTGAGATTTCTTACAAAGGTCTTTATTGCATTTGGCAAATTTTTGCCTTTTCTGTTTGGTCTTGTAGCTTATCCGACATAATCACACAGCTTGCTGACAGGGTGGACAGCACATCAGCATTTAATATCAGTGTAATGAGAGGAGAACTGTTCGAGAGGGGCATGGTCCAGTGGAAGCGGCACAAAAAATCTTCTCCAAAGAATACTCTTTGCATTAATTTCCTAGGAGAGTATCGGATTGACAATGGAGCTCTCCGGAAAGCATTCCTAACTGGTACAGATGGTGGACAACCAGAATGAGACTTTTACCGCCGCCGTTCCCGCGGCGGCAAAATTGGGATGTGTATTTGCTGCCTTTTACCGCTGAGTGGCGCTGTAATCACAGACTTTGAAAAGTGTCAGTTTATTCTCTTTATGACGTAATCTGCCGCGGCAGTAATCTGAGTTGAGGCCATAGATAAATTCAAGATAAATATTGTGGTTAAACGAATTCAAATTCATTAAATTTAAACAAAGTAGACACGTTAAAATTGTGTGCCCAGTTTTTCTATAATTTAGAAAGGCTATGTCATAGGTTACTTGTCATTTACTTACATAAAATTAAAACATTTTCAGGACTTGCAGTTACTAACCGATGTTAGTCGGTTTAAGCATTCTTTGTTATATTCAGGCTTACATGTTGTTATGATTATCAATTGAATTATTTAATAAATAATCAACCACAATGCCTATTACTGCCGCAGCAAAAATAAACCAGTCGAATTTCAAAGTCGTTCGCGAAATGACTAGGCTATACCGGGCAAGTGACAGGGCAAAACAGCAGCAACTGCGGCATTTTAAAAGGTACGTTTCCTATCTGTTTATTAAAAAAAAAAATAACTTTTTTCATTATTTGAACAAAAATGAGACTGATTGAATATGTAAAAATATAAACAAACAAAGCAGAGAATAAAACAAACTTTTAGGGAAAAAAAATAGGCCTATTATGCTACAACAGAATTGGTTAACATTAACGAAAGCAAAATATGTAAAAATACATTTAAAACAAAATAAAACAAAACAAATTCGTGGCCGAATTCAAATCGGTTCAAATACCGAACAATCAGTAGTAGACCTAGGCTATTCAGACGATAGCTCTGTGGTCAGTGCATTATCAATAGCCTCTCGGAGCTTCAAACGATCTGAGATCGAATCTCAGTGTAGCTGACAGTGTTTATGTTTTTCCGTTCTTGATGCTTAAATATGCATCTGTTTATTAAAGTCAATCATCTTGTTTAATTATCAATTGTACATTACAACATAAATTTGCAACATTCCAGTTGTGCCGCTGCAAAGACGACACTGATGAATCTGATGAAGGAAGACTGTCAGCCGATTGCACCAGAAAATGAAGATGATGAAGCTCGTCTTTAATCTGCTAAATTATTTTTTTTGTGTGTGTGAATCATTCACGAGATTGAGATGACTGACAGTGATACCCGGCCATAGCAACGGAAGACATTTTTCAAAACAGATCGAACAAATCAGAAAAATACTTTCAATACAGTATTACTTTCAATTAAAAAATAAACAATAAAAATGTAAAAGAAAAAGAAAATTAATTAAGTTTGAAAACCCATCGCACATTTCAAGGTATGAATAAAGTGTCGGGACAGTTTATTTATTTAAACAGGGTTGCATCGATAGAGTTTATTCCCTTTGTGATGCAAAATAAGAAACACAGAATCTTATTCTTGCAACATTTTAAATTTCTATTGTCAAAGAAATTGCAGCTAAATTAACAAATTAAAACGGTACAAAACGAAAAAAGTTCAAAGCAACATAAACTAAGAACAGGCGTTTTTCTTTGCCTCTCTCGCGCTGGATATTTTTTTACTAAGTTTGGTCTCCCTCACTGCGCGCGGCGGGTCTTTCTCGAAATTAAGCATTAATAATACAGCTGATAATACTGTATGTCGCTGTGTGTCATCCACACAAATCACGAAAGAAAAAACCTGTAACAAATAGCTTTTGTTCCTTCAAAGATACAACATGCCTTGCTGAATTCACCTTACAATAAAACGAGGTGGGTCGCGAATTAAAGAGCTCTGTATCTGCTAAATTGAAATTGTGTGTGGAAAACCTTTAAATACAATCAATAAAACTACAATATATAATTTAATAAGATATAGGGCCTACTGTACATAGGCTATGGACTTTTGGAGATTTTGAGATTAATCCTTAAAAGAATTTAGCCTTTGCCTGCTCATCAGGCTGGCTCCGACACTCTCCATATGAAAGACGGAACATTAACACCTCTCTGTCCTGCACCCCCACGATAAAGCAACTATTGCCTTCTCCAAACCCCCCACAGGCTAGCTGAGTTTGCAAAACAAAGAGTTCGCCACTCGTCGTGGTGTGCCAAAACACTTATAAACTTCAATATTTCATTCAAAACAATCTCAAAAAGCTTTAGAGAGAGTATAGAGGGATACCATATGTCACTTTTGAGTGATTTATGGCCCCTCTAAGCCCCGCCCCTTTTGACCGTGGGAATATTCCCACGCTAGCTCCTCCCACTTATGGGCTGTACGTACACCGTGGGAAAATCGGACTTGTGGCACGCCTCCTTATGGGTTGAACATCTGAAGCGTGGGATAATCTCGCATGCTCAGTAGTTCTAAACAGGTGTATATTAAAACTTTTAAGAAATGTACAATAAAGACATAGCCAGAGATGAGATCAGTGTTTTTTTATTTATTAAAGAAGACATATGTACATTTAAAACATCAATGAAATAAGTTAAAATTACATTTTTCTCTAAAAAGAGTTATTTCAAGATGTTATTTCAAGATTAAAACATTAAAACAACTTTTTCATTTACAAAAAGATCATTTTTCTCTAAAAAAGAGCTATTAAAAACATTAAAAAAAGATCATTTTTAAAATGTTGATTTGTAAGCATTTAACTTATAGTATTTTGTAAAACTTTTACATAAAACACAGTTTAAAAAGCCTTGCGTTTTTACATACCATTTGTTAAAGACTCGAGGGTTTAAAGACAAAAGTGTTTTCCTTGTGTAATTTTTCTGGAGCAAAGTGAAAAAATGTCCACACACGCCGAAGATTTGTCAGGACTGAGAATGTGTGAAGGCTGCAGAGAGACACAGTCAGACTCCGCCTCTACCCCCACCCACAACAGATGTCACCGTGGGAAATTCCCATAGTCCCTTCAAGCTCCCAAATAGAAAAAGCGACCGGTCACTTCAGAGTCCGAGCTGGAAATGATCAGAGAATCATGGTGCAACGACTCGAAGAGACCACACCCCCTAACACACCCCTCTCAAAAGTGAGTGGTCAATTTCGATTTAAGGGTGTGTGTAAAAAATGACATCACTAACAGGAATCCCCCTCCCACAGCGTCACAGTCACATGAGATGTTTAAAAAGAAGCGCAAACTTACAGTGAAATACTACTTGTGATTTTACAAAACAAATCTGCAATGGCAACGGCTGCAACCCCGAAAACACCTGAAAAAAGCATCGATGAAGCTATGGATGATTTGACTCTAGCTCCACGAAAAAAACGTGGAACGCACGGGCCTTGTTTAACACAATTTCTTCACGAACCGGAAGATTCTGTGAAATATACTTTTCACTTGTCCGAAGGACGCGCGTGTACATATGCTTATGACAAAATCAACAGAGAAGTCAGACCAGTTAACTTAGATAACGATTCACCACAAATTCAACGGAGGACCCTGATTGGATTTTATTTTATACAGAGTATGGAGAGATTTAAAAGATGATGGAAGTGAACCGGTTTTCATAGCAGAGTGGGCTGGATTAACCACGGGTACAAGATAGCCTACCGACTTCTTGCGGATTATATCAAAAAAACACCCAGAGGATTACGTTTAGGCTACATACTTTGCAGTGATTTTGGAATGGATGTACCCGAATGTTCGTGACCTATTTCTGAGGATGAGCATTTAAAATAGCCTACTACTATTTAATTCAAAGGAAGGTTTACCTGTGTTGGAACAGATTTTTTCTAAAATCACGTAGCTTTTTTTAAATGGAACGACGCATTTGGATCTGCTGACGGATACGCACCAATAGGATTACCGGCTGCAACGAATGGATACCGACAGAAAAGCATCGATTGGCTGAATATATTTTGTGATTATTTAATCCTTTCTATGTAAAGTATTTTGAATTGCCAGTGTATAAAATGTGCTATATTAAAAAAATGTGCTATATTAATAAACATGCTATGCCTTGCTTCGCCTATGTCACAGGATAAATTATGTTTGATTCACAACTCTATGCTCTCATACAGGCTAGAACTGGCTCACACTCACACAAACACCCCACCCCACCACTCCCCACCACACCCCACCCCACCCCACCCCACCCCACCCCACCACTCCCCACCACTCCCCACCACTCCCCACCACTTTTGGCCTGAGCCCTCCAACGTGGGAAAATCCCCACGGTCCATATTTAAAGTTGTACTTTTCACAATCACATACACAAAAGACATTAAAACAATGTTTATCACTAAAATACAAAGGGTGGTAAACACACATTTGTAAAATGTTAAAAAAAGTTTGAATTGCAAACATGTTCTAGAATTAATACATCTAAAACAACATGTATTAAAATTATATAGAGCAAATATTTCTATTTTCTAACATACATTTGAAGAAAAGTTGTACTTTCACAATTACATAGTGTTTGAAGTCATTAAAACATTGTATCAATTTAAAATACACGTATTTAGCGTTCATACATTTGTAAAATGTTAAAACGTTAAAAACAACGTGCTTTAAACTCTTAAAAAAGTGAAGCAATGTAGGCCTATTGGGTAACAGATCAGCGAGTTGTTTTTAATTAAATAAAAGTTTTGTTTTCCATATATATTTAAAACTTTTTAAAAACACTGTATAAAGTTAAAATGCAATGGTTTAGTATTCGTACATTTTACAATGTTATCTGAAAAAAGTTAGAATGTGGTCCTTCACATACAGATTTAAAAAAAACGTTCAAAACAACATCAACTAAAATACAACATGCTGCTAAGTTTTGTTTAGTTTAAGTTCCGTGATACATCAGTCATCGACAGTAGAAACATGAATGAGTATAGATCATGTGTGAAGCCGAGTCTCCGCCCACCTATCACTAGATTTATTTATAATTAGGCTACACTAAATAACATTTATAAAAATAATAGTTGTTTAAAAAAATAAAAACTCATGTTTTAGTTAGTTTTGGACTTTTAGTGAAGTTAACAAATATGCACTAACTTACTGATTTATTCACCCTTCGACAGGATAATCCACATGGAGAAATCTGATCATTGTTTGAGAATGCGTTTTGGAGTAAAACATAATGAATCTGTTCAAAACTATGTGCTTTAAACTTTAAAACCGTGAAACGTAAGCGGTAGGCAAACAGTTTTTTCACAGACATGTAACACTCTCACATACAACTTTAATAACTTTTTAAAATGATACACACCTTTAAAATACAAAGGTGTATATGCCAGTATAAAAAGTTATCATAATAATGTAAAACAAGTTAGAATGTTTTCCTTCACATACAGATTTTTTTTAAAAAAACAACAACTTAAAAACAAAAAAGTCAACGTTAAATCATTTAAAACAAGTTATAGAATGTCTTTCACGAACGACTTTTAAAGATAGCCTACCAGAAAAATGGAAAATTATGTTTTTAAGCAATGTTTCAAACGTGAGACATATCAAACAACAACAGTTAAAAAATAGTTTTTAAGTAAAACTTTTTAACAATACGATTTGCTGCTAAGTTTTGTTTAGTTTTTAGCTAAAATATATCTTCGCGCTCCGAAAGCACAACACGAATAAGAAATAGACTGGCCTGTGAAGCGAGTCTCCGCCCATCTAACACTCACCCCAACGCATGAGAAACTGGTATTAAAACATGACACAAAATTGTAGATTTAGTTTACAATTTAATACTGTGAAGCTGCTTTGATACAATCTGTATTGTGAAAAGCGCTATATAAATAAAGTTGACTTGACTTGACTTTACCCTTACAGTTTTTCTCAGTTAGTCATATAGTTATTTCTTTTTTATTCTCTATTTTTACAGAACTAAAATCAAGATGCTTCAAAGTAGGCTATGAATTGGAAGTAAATTACCAAAGACACAAACAACTTTGAACATTTATACATCAGTGTGTTGCAAATCAGAATTCTATCTTCTTTAAATAAAGATTCATCTTTATTCATGCTTTAATTTCTTTAAAACAGTCTGATGACATGCAATATTTCTGTGGTTAATTGATTAGTAATGTTGCGAGAGGTTTCCTCATACGAGTAAAAACGCTTTAGATGTGTTTGTGACAAAACATTCTATTCACTTAGTCTTTTTTAAATGTATGGCCAATCCTTTTTTTTTCTTCTGACCAACTACATTTCTTATGAATTAACTGAGACCAGGTTAACAACCACATATAGGGAATGCATGTTGATTACCAAGTTTCAGGCTATGCTTCAACATGTAATTATACCCTATTTTATATGGTTATGGTTCCATGTTGTTTTAATGTTTGTTTGTTTGTTTGTTTGTTTGTTTGTTATTAACTAATACCTTTTTTTAACTAACACTTCAACAGCCTGCACAAATTAAAGAAACGTATGAGCTAAGGATGTTCTCTGACCCCAAATAAACGGGTAATGGAGTGTTCACAATCTACAATATACAGTTAGATATTCTCCTACTTAGTATGTGTGTGTGTGTTTGTGTGTGAATAGTTCTGCTCAAATCTTTGGGTGTATTTTTACACACCAACATTTTTTTGTCACACCGTAGTGATGCAAAGTTCCACACTCTTGTAAAACCTATAGACTAACTTGAAAACATCATCTTTATACGGGAATCACACGTGTTCCAAAAACATCCATGCACCGTTTATAATAAAAACACAAAAGTTTGCAAATGATGGTTTCATTACTCCACTAGATTTAGTCATCTTGTTCAGATAGTAGATGACACTGTTCACATCACATCAACTATTACAACAGAATCACATCTGACTATTGCACTGAGAGATGTATAGGGCCTATACATTAAAGGGTGAGACTGTTAAAGTTCCACACTATGGTAAAACCTGTAGATACAGTTGCACAAAAGTCAATTCTAGAGGTCAACTGGGTTAAAAGTAAATGTATCATCATGAGCCATTTAAAACAAATACAGAAAAGTCACTATAGTGATCAGTTTTAGCGTTTGAATTGACATTTGACATATTACGCTGTTTACATCTTGTTTTTGTACAGTTTTTTGCAAAAAGTCTATAGTCACAGAGCGTGGTCAAACATGTTCATATAGGAATGTATGAAAAACATGAACAAATATTGCATAAAGAGAATTAAATGACGGGCCTTCTAGTATGAGAGTGTTTAAGACTAAACAAATCATATTTATTTTAGAACATCTTTCTGCTATGTCTATGAAACATTGATGTGAAAGATGACTATTACACTTTAAACTCGTCTAACTATTACACTTATTTTGTGTGTGTGTGTGTGTGTGTCACTAAACAACATGGTTAAGCTAATGAATTACAGTTGATACGTGGTATTTTTACGTGAAAGGAGGGAAAGGAATATTTAACATATAAAAATAAAAAATATTTTAACCTATCGTCAATTTCAATTGTTAGATAAATCATCTAACAATCAACAGTTATATGTGAAACAATTAGAGTTGGTTAGAATAAGTCGCATTAGAGCAGGATCCTTGTTTAGTATTGAACATTGTTATTGTACCGCATGTTAAACAACGGTATTGTTGTCGGGCTCATCAAAGCTCACACAGTTTTCACCGGAGCATACCGACTCTGAAACAAGATCAAGTATTAGCACCTAACATTTTGGACACCTTTGTTTTTAGGCATCTTTGCATTTCTTCTGAAACACCCTGTTTTGAAACTGTTTAACAATTTTTAACATCACTAGCGTAACACTTATCGTATTGTCGAGTATGATTGTAATGTTTTGTAGGCCTATGCCGTTTTCTTTACACTTTTCCCCGGATATCTGTTTCCTATAGTTAACTGTAATGTTAGTGAACTCTAGGTCTTCTCTTTGTTCATATACGACAATATTCACATGAATGACTTGATTTGATAAAATGATGGTTTAAACCATCATCTTCACGTGAGACATTTACATTTTATTATTATACCGTCCTAGTTTTTAAATAGCGCTAAAAAGTATATTTTACATTTTAACCTTTATGCGGATATAGAATGCCGCACAAGGTTCTCTGACATATCTTATCGTGTAAAACACCTATGTAGATCTAACTATGTTTTTAAAAATACCGCGAAACAAAGACAAGGACACATCTTTCTATAAGCGACCCTCAAAATCTGTGCATACAACAAAACACATGTATGTGTACAATGATTTATCAGAAAATTACTTTTGTTTGAAGAAAAACTTAAAATCAGCAGGTGCTTGATAACTATTGAAGCTATTAAACACCCCTGAATTCGGTAATGCGAGATTGATATCACGTTTTAATTTGAACTCAATACATTTGAATGCGCTAAAGATGAACATTAACATCTCAATAATTGGTAAAATTAACTTACCAGTTGCCTGTAGGCAAAATGAAATACATCCTAACTACTTTCTACATGCTTGTTACAGAACTTATGGCGTACAATTCATCCATATGTTTAAAAATATATGTATATTTATATATATAAATATTTTGGTGTAATTATAGACATCTCTCCAGTGGCATATGCATAACTTCTCCATGACGCTACTTCTGATTGAATGTGGCATTATATGTAATCCTATACAGCTGTTTACGGCGTCATGATGACAACCCCTCCAGCGGGCATGGTGAGCTGTTGTCCTGATAAATATTTCAGGACTTCGCACACAACCCCGGTTTGCCGGTCTATCATTTTCTTCACTACTTTAATGTATACTCGAAAGTATAATGTTGAAATAAAAATAAATAAATAAATAAAAAATTACAAACATTTCTGTTGTGTTAATGTCTGAAGTCATAAAAATAGTATTATAATAGTATACATAATAATATTTAGAATAATTAAAAATACTTATAAAATATTTCCGAGATCCTTGTAAAGAGTTGCGGAATGTTTTCTGCATTTTAATCACTGTATTCCCGAGGTGGCAACCATTTCCATACCATGTCTGGATGCGCTGTGCCACTGACTACAGAGGCACGTTGCGTCTCTGAAAAATGTGTGGTGATTTTTCAAATGATACAACTAATTTTCCCGCTGTGTACAGAACAGAACAGAAGAAAGGACATTTTGTAGTGTTGAACAAAATTCAATTTTGTTCTTAGCATCGGTTCCTGCATCATACAGGGATGAAGCACATACCCCTACGTCGACCTTCTATCTGTTCAGGAGTTCATTACATTTTTTAATAAGATTATGTGTTCTGTCATGGATGACAAGACACTAGTCATGGGATGTCCAGCAGAGAGAAGGGCATGAGTGGACACGCCCTGTGGTCAAATTCTTATGTCGTCATCCAGAGTTTACCCCACCCACCACAAACCTCCAGTCGTCCTCTCACTCTGCCTTTTCCCCGCTTCGCAACGTAGCCATGCTACAGCTTTCCGTCCCTGTGACACCCGTAACATCGACCACCACGGCATCCGTTTCAGGCCAAATGGAGGAGCAGGTGAGTTACTTAAACCTGGATATGTCTCACCAGGATATGTCTCACCAGCGACCTCCGGCTTGTCACAATCCTGACATGCGTCGGGAACAGGAACGCCTTGACACCTTTCAGAATTGGACTCCTGCACCAGTAAGTCCAGCCGAGCTTGCCAAAAGTGGTTTCTACTACCTTGGCCAGGGCGACAGAGTGGCTTGCTTCAGTTGTGGAGGCCAGCTTAGCAGCTGGGAACCGGGAGATCGGGCGGTATCAGAACACCAGAGGCATTACCCCAACTGCCGCTTCGTTCGAGGTGACCGTGCAGATAATGTACCTTTATCTAGCCCTTTCAATGTATCGGCAATGCAACAGTGTGAAGAAAGGTTGCTCACATTTGTCTACTGGCCCTCAAGAATAACTGCTCGACCAGAACAATTGGCTAAGGCTGGTTTTTACTATGTTGGTTGTCGTGATGACGTGAAGTGCTTTTGTTGTGATGGCGGACTCAGATGTTGGGAGTCTGGTGATGATCCATGGGTAGAACATGCCAAGTGGTTTCCAAGATGTGAATACCTGTTGCAAGAAAAGGGCCAAGAGTTTGTTCATCAGATTAAAGCAAGATTTCCCAGACAATTTGAACAGGTATTGACTAATGGAGACAGCGACTCAAGAGAATTTGTTAATCCACCTGTTGTACACCTGGGTCTTGGAGAAGACCGTTCAGAAGATGCAGTGATGATGAACAATCCTGTGGTGAAGTCTGGTTTAGAGATGGGATTTGAGCGTGGCCTGGTGAAGCAAACCGTTCAAAGAAAAATTCTCGCAAGTGGAGAAAATTACAAAACCGTTCAAGAGTTGGTGTCTGATTTACTAAGTGCAGAAGATGAGAAGAGAGAGGAGGGGCGAGAAAGTAAGTTTCTTACTTTTCTTAAGAAACATCATCTTGCCATTTCACAGCAGCTAAAAAGCGTGCAGAGCTTAATGGACCATCTTCTAGAGGAGAACGTCATCTCACAGAAAGAGTATGACATTATTCGTAACTGCACTATAGTCAAACAGCAGACGGGGCAGCTCATTGAGTTAGTCCTGTCGAAAGGAAATGCAGCAGCAGAAGTCTTCCGCAACTGGATCAAGAAGAATGATGTCTGCCTGCTGAGAGAACTGATGGCCCAGACAAGTGAAGCTGCATCCTCGAGTCAAGATCTTTCAGACTTACCTATGGAGGAACAGTTAAGAAGACTTCAAGAGGAGCGCACATGCAAAGTTTGCATGGATAAGGAAGTGAACATTGTCTTCATCCCCTGTGGTCACCTAGTGGTGTGCAAAGAATGTGCGTCTTCTCTGCGCAAGTGTCCCATATGTAGAGGCTTGGTCAAAGGCGCTGTCCGTACTTTCATATCATGAAGTGAAGATATTGATCATCCAAGTAACAACAGTTTTTGGATGTGCAAATTTACACCAACTCTAATTGTTTCACATATAACTGTTGATTGTTAGATGATTTATCTAACAATTGAAATTGACGATAGGTTAAAATATTTTTTATTTTTATATGTTAAATATTCCTTTCCCTCCTTTCACGTAAAAATACCACGTATCAACTGTAATTCATTAGCTTAACCATGTTGTTTAGTGACACACACACACACACACA
This sequence comes from Rutilus rutilus, assembly GCA_021464565.1. Taxonomy (NCBI): domain Eukaryota; kingdom Metazoa; phylum Chordata; class Actinopteri; order Cypriniformes; family Leuciscidae; genus Rutilus; species Rutilus rutilus. Next base: position 9,165,696 of record JAJAQA010000005.1, on the reverse strand, counting down.
CAAAATAAGTGTAATAGTTAGACGAGTTTAAAGTGTAATAGTCATCTTTCACATCAATGTTTCATAGACATAGCAGAAAGATGTTCTAAAATAAATATGATTTGTTTAGTCTTAAACACTCTCATACTAGAAGGCCCGTCATTTAATTCTCTTTATGCAATATTTGTTCATGTTTTTCATACATTCCTATATGAACATGTTTGACCACGCTCTGTGACTATAGACTTTTTGCAAAAAACTGTACAAAAACAAGATGTAAACAGCGTAATATGTCAAATGTCAATTCAAACGCTAAAACTGATCACTATAGTGACTTTTCTGTATTTGTTTTAAATGGCTCATGATGATACATTTACTTTTAACCCAGTTGACCTCTAGAATTGACTTTTGTGCAACTGTATCTACAGGTTTTACCATAGTGTGGAACTTTAACAGTCTCACCCTTTAATGTATAGGCCCTATACATCTCTCAGTGCAATAGTCAGATGTGATTCTGTTGTAATAGTTGATGTGATGTGAACAGTGTCATCTACTATCTGAACAAGATGACTAAATCTAGTGGAGTAATGAAACCATCATTTGCAAACTTTTGTGTTTTTATTATAAACGGTGCATGGATGTTTTTGGAACACGTGTGATTCCCGTATAAAGATGATGTTTTCAAGTTAGTCTATAGGTTTTACAAGAGTGTGGAACTTTGCATCACTACGGTGTGACAAAAAAATGTTGGTGTGTAAAAATACACCCAAAGATTTGAGCAGAACTATTCACACACAAACACACACACACATACTAAGTAGGAGAATATCTAACTGTATATTGTAGATTGTGAACACTCCATTACCCGTTTATTTGGGGTCAGAGAACATCCTTAGCTCATACGTTTCTTTAATTTGTGCAGGCTGTTGAAGTGTTAGTTAAAAAAAGGTATTAGTTAATAACAAACAAACAAACAAACAAACAAACATTAAAACAACATGGAACCATAACCATATAAAATAGGGTATAATTACATGTTGAAGCATAGCCTGAAACTTGGTAATCAACATGCATTCCCTATATGTGGTTGTTAACCTGGTCTCAGTTAATTCATAAGAAATGTAGTTGGTCAGAAGAAAAAAAAAGGATTGGCCATACATTTAAAAAAGACTAAGTGAATAGAATGTTTTGTCACAAACACATCTAAAGCGTTTTTACTCGTATGAGGAAACCTCTCGCAACATTACTAATCAATTAACCACAGAAATATTGCATGTCATCAGACTGTTTTAAAGAAATTAAAGCATGAATAAAGATGAATCTTTATTTAAAGAAGATAGAATTCTGATTTGCAACACACTGATGTATAAATGTTCAAAGTTGTTTGTGTCTTTGGTAATTTACTTCCAATTCATAGCCTACTTTGAAGCATCTTGATTTTAGTTCTGTAAAAATAGAGAATAAAAAAGAAATAACTATATGACTAACTGAGAAAAACTGTAAGGGTAAAGTCAAGTCAAGTCAACTTTATTTATATAGCGCTTTTCACAATACAGATTGTATCAAAGCAGCTTCACAGTATTAAATTGTAAACTAAATCTACAATTTTGTGTCATGTTTTAATACCAGTTTCTCATGCGTTGGGGTGAGTGTTAGATGGGCGGAGACTCGCTTCACAGGCCAGTCTATTTCTTATTCGTGTTGTGCTTTCGGAGCGCGAAGAGATATTTTAGCTAAAAACTAAACAAAACTTAGCAGCAAATCGTATTGTTAAAAAGTTTTACTTAAAAACTATTTTTTAACTGTTGTTGTTTGATATGTCTCACGTTTGAAACATTGCTTAAAAACATAATTTTCCATTTTTCTGGTAGGCTATCTTTAAAAGTCGTTCGTGAAAGACATTCTATAACTTGTTTTAAATGATTTAACGTTGACTTTTTTGTTTTTAAGTTGTTGTTTTTTTAAAAAAAATCTGTATGTGAAGGAAAACATTCTAACTTGTTTTACATTATTATGATAACTTTTTATACTGGCATATACACCTTTGTATTTTAAAGGTGTGTATCATTTTAAAAAGTTATTAAAGTTGTATGTGAGAGTGTTACATGTCTGTGAAAAAACTGTTTGCCTACCGCTTACGTTTCACGGTTTTAAAGTTTAAAGCACATAGTTTTGAACAGATTCATTATGTTTTACTCCAAAACGCATTCTCAAACAATGATCAGATTTCTCCATGTGGATTATCCTGTCGAAGGGTGAATAAATCAGTAAGTTAGTGCATATTTGTTAACTTCACTAAAAGTCCAAAACTAACTAAAACATGAGTTTTTATTTTTTTAAACAACTATTATTTTTATAAATGTTATTTAGTGTAGCCTAATTATAAATAAATCTAGTGATAGGTGGGCGGAGACTCGGCTTCACACATGATCTATACTCATTCATGTTTCTACTGTCGATGACTGATGTATCACGGAACTTAAACTAAACAAAACTTAGCAGCATGTTGTATTTTAGTTGATGTTGTTTTGAACGTTTTTTTTAAATCTGTATGTGAAGGACCACATTCTAACTTTTTTCAGATAACATTGTAAAATGTACGAATACTAAACCATTGCATTTTAACTTTATACAGTGTTTTTAAAAAGTTTTAAATATATATGGAAAACAAAACTTTTATTTAATTAAAAACAACTCGCTGATCTGTTACCCAATAGGCCTACATTGCTTCACTTTTTTAAGAGTTTAAAGCACGTTGTTTTTAACGTTTTAACATTTTACAAATGTATGAACGCTAAATACGTGTATTTTAAATTGATACAATGTTTTAATGACTTCAAACACTATGTAATTGTGAAAGTACAACTTTTCTTCAAATGTATGTTAGAAAATAGAAATATTTGCTCTATATAATTTTAATACATGTTGTTTTAGATGTATTAATTCTAGAACATGTTTGCAATTCAAACTTTTTTTAACATTTTACAAATGTGTGTTTACCACCCTTTGTATTTTAGTGATAAACATTGTTTTAATGTCTTTTGTGTATGTGATTGTGAAAAGTACAACTTTAAATATGGACCGTGGGGATTTTCCCACGTTGGAGGGCTCAGGCCAAAAGTGGTGGGGAGTGGTGGGGAGTGGTGGGGTGGGGTGGGGTGGGGTGGGGTGGGGTGGGGTGTGGTGGGGAGTGGTGGGGTGGGGTGTTTGTGTGAGTGTGAGCCAGTTCTAGCCTGTATGAGAGCATAGAGTTGTGAATCAAACATAATTTATCCTGTGACATAGGCGAAGCAAGGCATAGCATGTTTATTAATATAGCACATTTTTTTAATATAGCACATTTTATACACTGGCAATTCAAAATACTTTACATAGAAAGGATTAAATAATCACAAAATATATTCAGCCAATCGATGCTTTTCTGTCGGTATCCATTCGTTGCAGCCGGTAATCCTATTGGTGCGTATCCGTCAGCAGATCCAAATGCGTCGTTCCATTTAAAAAAAGCTACGTGATTTTAGAAAAAATCTGTTCCAACACAGGTAAACCTTCCTTTGAATTAAATAGTAGTAGGCTATTTTAAATGCTCATCCTCAGAAATAGGTCACGAACATTCGGGTACATCCATTCCAAAATCACTGCAAAGTATGTAGCCTAAACGTAATCCTCTGGGTGTTTTTTTGATATAATCCGCAAGAAGTCGGTAGGCTATCTTGTACCCGTGGTTAATCCAGCCCACTCTGCTATGAAAACCGGTTCACTTCCATCATCTTTTAAATCTCTCCATACTCTGTATAAAATAAAATCCAATCAGGGTCCTCCGTTGAATTTGTGGTGAATCGTTATCTAAGTTAACTGGTCTGACTTCTCTGTTGATTTTGTCATAAACATATGTACACGCGCGTCCTTCGGACAAGTGAAAAGTATATTTCACAGAATCTTCCGGTTCGTGAAGAAATTGTGTTAAACAAGGCCCGTGCGTTCCACGTTTTTTTCGTGGAGCTAGAGTCAAATCATCCATAGCTTCATCGATGCTTTTTTCAGGTGTTTTCGGGGTTGCAGCCGTTGCCATTGCAGATTTGTTTTGTAAAATCACAAGTAGTATTTCACTGTAAGTTTGCGCTTCTTTTTAAACATCTCATGTGACTGTGACGCTGTGGGAGGGGGATTCCTGTTAGTGATGTCATTTTTTACACACACCCTTAAATCGAAATTGACCACTCACTTTTGAGAGGGGTGTGTTAGGGGGTGTGGTCTCTTCGAGTCGTTGCACCATGATTCTCTGGTCATTTCCAGCTCGGACTCTGAAGTGACTGGTCGCTTTTTCTATTTGGGAGCTTGAAGGGACTGTGGGAATTTCCCACGGTGACATCTGTTGTGGGTGGGGGTAGAGGCGGAGTCTGACTGTGTCTCTCTGCAGCCTTCACACACTCTCAGTCCTGACAAATCTTCGGCGTGTGTGGACATTTTTTCACTTTGCTCCAGAAAAATTACACAAGGAAAACACTTTTGTCTTTAAACCCTCGAGTCTTTAACAAATGGTATGTAAAAACGCAAGGCTTTTTAAACTGTGTTTTATGTAAAAGTTTTACAAAATACTATAAGTTAAATGCTTACAAATCAACATTTTAAAAATGATCTTTTTTTAATGTTTTTAATAGCTCTTTTTTAGAGAAAAATGATCTTTTTGTAAATGAAAAAGTTGTTTTAATGTTTTAATCTTGAAATAACATCTTGAAATAACTCTTTTTAGAGAAAAATGTAATTTTAACTTATTTCATTGATGTTTTAAATGTACATATGTCTTCTTTAATAAATAAAAAAACACTGATCTCATCTCTGGCTATGTCTTTATTGTACATTTCTTAAAAGTTTTAATATACACCTGTTTAGAACTACTGAGCATGCGAGATTATCCCACGCTTCAGATGTTCAACCCATAAGGAGGCGTGCCACAAGCCCGATTTTCCCACGGTGTACGTACAGCCCATAAGTGGGAGGAGCTAGCGTGGGAATATTCCCACGGTCAAAAGGGGCGGGGCTTAGAGGGGCCATAAATCACTCAAAAGTGACATATGGTATCCCTCTATACTCTCTCTAGCTTTGTGACATTTTGAAAAGCCGTGGATGCATTACTGCCACTGGAACGCAACAGAATACTGGTTCTGATTTTATTGTTTGTCGTTTAAACGTCATAGGCTATATATATATATATATATATATATATATATATATATATATATATATATATATTAACAGAACTGCTTTTGAAATTACGATTGGAATTATTATAGGCTACAGAAGTAAAGTCATTGGATAATATTTGTTCCTTAGTGTAAAATGGAAATGCATGGTGATTTTATTTAGTAAATAGGCTATAAGCAAAAAACTATGTTTTAGAACTAGACAAATCTCTCTGCATCAACAATAGACTATAAAATGCATTAATAGGCTAATTTAAAAATATCAGTAGTCCAAGTTAGCTCGGGATTCGAACCCGTGTCATCTAAATGAACGTGACGTAAGTTCAACCACTCGGCCACGATTCACTCGTTGCGACCTGGCCTAACGTTCCAGTGTGTGTTCGCTCAAACGCTCTTCATTCAAATGAACGCGCCGCCGCGTTTGTCGAACACTAATTCAACATGCCAGAATAAAACCTGGCTTTAGAACAATGCATAGCGCCACTCGTCGTGGTGTGCCAAAAAATTTACAATAATTTAGTTTCATTTATTTCAGTATTAATGTTTGAGTTAAAAAAATCCTCTACAAATTAAATTAACACAAAGTCGGCTATAAGAGTCCTTTATAGGCTACGTAAAAAAGCAAAGGGCTTACAGTCTTAACATTTAGGCTACTTTGCTTAAATTCTATATATTTATTTTCAGTAGGGCCTAATAAATTTGTAGGGATGTAATTTCAGTATGCTTTATCAACGCTATGTATTCAATTAAAGTTCCAAGAGGTCATTTCCTTCCCAGCTGACACTAATATGCAAGTGCACAGCAAAATTCTATTCTAAAAAAAAAAGTCTATAGGCCTACTATAGCCTACTGTTGTAGCCATTAAATAATCTCATTTAGTATCATATTTGTTAAAATATTATAATGTTATTTTTTTCCATCTATGTTGAATATGAAAAGTGAACAGCACGAGTAAGATAGGATGCATTATATCGAGAAATGGATATGGAGTGGGTCAGACATGATTTTGACCACTTCATTAAGTTTTGGTTAGTAGAAAACCTTTCTTTTAAGTGAATTTCGTTTTCTATAAATTGTATCTTAATTTTAATCAATTTTTCATCAACCAATTGCCTGGATTTAAATAAGTAAGAGAAGCAAATATAACAGACACTAATCATGGAGGCGCCCGCGCGGTCACTTCCATTGCACGTCAGCTGGAGCGCATCTCATCCTCCTAACTTAACGAAACTCAGCGTATGCCTCACACAGACATGATAAATACATCAAATACACAAAGCTTGAAATGTCTTCAAACGAAATAATTCAAAACGAAAAGAAAAAGGCTACTCTCTGATTATGTCTTTATGTGCATTTCTCTCTAGGTGCGTTCACTACAAATATGGCGATCGTCAACTTCATCTTTGCAGTCGACACTGTCAGAAAACACTAGTTTATTGATAAAAATCAATGCACGCATCACCGGATTTACAAATACACATCTTGCTTGTTGCACGCATACATGTCGAAAAAACGAAATAACATTATTATTATTAATACATCTTTTAGAATATTTGATTAAATGCTGATTGTTGCGCTTGTTCAATTTAATAAAATTAAAACTTTAATTGTGATAATTAAAATAATTGAAAATTAAATATTTAGTGGCCAAGTTTTGCTAATTTATTATATAGGCTATTATATGCCTATTGCCTATATTAAGTAGGTCATATTAAGACAAGGCATATATTAGTTATTTTAGCTGTTATGAGAAAAAAAAATCTAACGAAATCTAAAATCTAAATCTAATAAATCTAAAAAAAAAAATCTAACGCCAATTCAACATGCCAGAATAACACCTGATTTTTGAACAATGCGTAACGCCACTCGGCCTGGTGTGCCAAAACACTACATTTTAAACTTCAATGTTTAATTCAAAACAATCTCAAAACGCGTTGTGACATTTTTTTTAAAGCAGTAGCCTAGCCTATATAGATTAAGGGCATTGAAACCAGGAACGCGTTCCGAGTAATCTCTGAAAAATTATGCCACACTACTCCATGTATTTTTTTTTTTTAAGGACTGCTTTTGAAATCACTATAAATAACTATGCAATTGTATCGCTCACGAGAGCTCTTCATTTATCTAATTCCTCAATAGAATAGTAAAAATATTCCGCGTCATTGCTCCTAATATCGCCTCTATTTTTAACTTTTGATTCTATTTTTTCAGTTCTAAAATTTATTCTATCTTTGGTTCTATTCTGTTGTAGCCTAATAGGCCCATTTATATATATGAAAAATATGCCTATTAGGCTTAGGGTTTTTTATTTAACCCACTTACATTTTAAAATGCGGCAATTGCTGCTGTTTTGCACAATGTCCCTTTGCGCCACCTGGCGGTCATTTCGGGAACGACTTTGAAATGCGGCTGGTTTATTTTCGCCGCGGTGATTTCGCCGCGGCAGCTGGCGCGGCGGTAATAGGCATTTTGGTTGTCCACCATCTGTGTGTGCTAGTTTGCCTCAATGTAACTACTCAATTTTGTAATTCTATTTGCTGACTTTCCATTTGAACAGAAATGGGGAAAGGAATTGAGGCTCAGCTCTTTGAGGGAAGAGACCGTGGAAAAAACCCAAAATACTCCATTACTGACTATCAGAAAGATCACTTCAAGTAGGTAGCAGTAAGTAAATAGATTTATTGTGCAAAAGTAAGGATCAGTGTACTGTGAAATGGAATACCGCTACAATGTCTCAATGTCATGCATTTTCAATTTCTATACAAATGCTAAATATTTAGACGTAAAATGAGAGTTTAAAATATGTAATTCTACATCTAATTTTCTTTTAAAATGCATTTTTTAGTAAAACACACATCAACACATTACAGTATGTTGCCTCAATATGCTCAACATATTCACTTCTTTGTTATTGCAGGACTTGTGGAGAGATCTTCGCAGTCAGTGTAGCACAAGGGGCCCAAATTGTTTGAAAAAATGGTGCTATCACTACATCTGCACAGGAGCAATAGACAAGGATGAAATGTCCAAAGACAATGTCACCGATCCAGAGCTGATAGAGCTTATTGAAAAGGTTTTTAAAAACTAGATCAAATACATTAAGATACACATCTGAACACCAACATTCAATCATGTTCCAGTAAGAATAATGAATCTAGTACTTGTTGCTGCTATAAAATCTTTTATGGCTATATTTTTTACTTGCTTTTTTGTAGCTGCATGGATATACTTGTATTTAGATGTGAGCATTAGTGAGTTAAGACATAGATGTAGGGTGATGGACTCTGCCTGGCGGTCTGCATTAAGATGTGTTCTCTGTAATTAACAGAATAGGCAAACATGTTCATTAAAAGGGGGTGTCCCTAAACATTTGGCTTTAGTCCTCACAGCAATAGTAACTCTAGGACATTTGTCTCCTTTCAGGTTGATGCTGCAGACACAGATGCTATGATAGACCTGTCTGACAGAATTTTAACAAGCAGGTATACTGGGGCCATTGGCCCAGAGCGGAAGAAGGACATAATTGAGTATGTAATTGAACTTTAATGCATGCAGTGGTTAAAATTTCCAGTTCTTCATTTCTGTAAAAATGTTTTGTCGTTTCTATATAGTGCTATTGTTCTACACTCAGCAGTGAGGATAATTCCAATGTTGCAGCAGGTCTGTGATGGGCTGAAGTTGTATGGTTTCCAGGACTTGCTGGCACAACACAGCGAGACCTGCCTGCAGTTCTTTGTACCAGGACACTTGAAAAAGGTTTTTAAATGTACTAGGGCTGGGTATTGACACAAATTTCACAATTCGATTCGATTTCGATTCACAAGCTTGCAATTCGATTTGATTTCGATTACGATTTGATTCAATATTGATTATTTTGGATATCAGGTACAATACATTGCAAATTTTCTCAAGGAAAACAAATCTCCTAACTGTTATTGTAAGCTATGGGAGTCAGTGGTAGCCTATTGACTTCATTAGCCTACTATAATATTGAAGGTAAAAATTAACTGATTTGTATACAAAAACTTAAAATACACTTATTTATTTTATAATAATAAAGTTATATGAAATTATATACAAATTTAAATGGTGGCTGTCATAAAAAAACTTTCCAGATTTATTCAAACAATGAAAAGTATTGTATTTGAAAATATTGAAGAACATTAAAAATTATAATGAATATGTAATATGGTGCATATATTTAACAAAATGCTGCTCTAGAGTTAATTTTTCTCGCTGACTAACGAGTTTATGGTCACTGGACGTTACATGACATTGTTTACTAACGTCTTTCCACGGTTGAAACACTGATTGAGCGACTCCATGTCACATGATACGGACTTCGATAAGTTGTACTCTACCTTTAACACACTTTCAGATGCTCATTCATGTTTATTTTGCGCTGTAACTGGTGTTATTAAGGCGGAAGAGAAGATCATGTGCTGCTGCTTCTCTTAAGCTGAGCTCAGAGCTGCGCCAGAGCGATCTCACGCCACAGCGCCAAAACGGTAATTATGTTTTTGAATTTCGTAAGAAAATGGACGTAATTTGAAATCTGAGACTTTAAGAGAGTTAAGTTCTGCCACTTCCTCCTCATTCAAGGGACACTCAAACTCTGGGACCAATACTGCATCCACATTTTCTCCGTCATGGTCTGCTGCTACTTCCCAATCTGGCTCTTGAATATTCTATTTTGCAGCAAAATAGGAAGAGAACAAATAAATTAGGAGACACATGTCATTGCACTTAATTTATAAATGAAAAAGATTTATGTCAAAAAACAGGAGAACAACCTCAAGATTCTCTGGCTGATCAATTTGTGTCCGCATCAACCCAATGTGCCACTTCTGCTCTGGGCTCAAATTTCCCTCTGTGCGTAGTGGATGGTGGTTCCAGCCAGCAGCAAAAATCCCCAAGTCTGCCTTTAGGTTAGGTAGAAATATGAAGTGGACACAGAAAAGGTCCGTGGCAGAGGACAAATCAAGTTGGTGATCTCTTTCCAGGCTTTGTAGTGTATCACAGTACTTAGAGGTGACACAGACCCTTACATCACGCCATAGACGTTCAATCCTATGAATGTGAGAACACTGCTAAAATAACTAAAGAGAAGTCATAGAAAAAATGCACCTCTGGTTATGAACACTTTTTCCTGACATAAAGCTCCCACGGTCAGTTCCACGGACTGAAAACATGAACTTTGCTATTTCCACATTCTCCACCCCCTGGTCTGCTCTGACTCTGTAATGAATTAAATTATTAAATATTAGTTGGAGAATTAGGAACATTGTATGAGAGCAAAGAGAAAAATACAATCTACCTCTATATCAGAAAAGTAGAGAAGAACAAATAGAGTGAGAGCCTTAAGTGGGATAATAGATGAAATTAGAGGTTAAAACATAAGATGGATGCAATGTAGCAGCTACTTAACTGAACCATGTGACTTATATTACGTAGATGAGAGTTCTTTTGGATTTATCATCATTAAATCATATATCATCAATATTATCATCCACTCATCCTCATGTTGTTTTAAACCTTTATAAATAAATAAAAATTCAGAACATGAAAGAAGATATTTTGAAGAATGCTGGTAACCAGACAGTTTTGTTTCCATTGATTTTCACTGTATTTTTTATACAATGGATGTCAATGGCAACCGAAACTCTCTGGTTACCAACATTCTTCAAAATAAATTCTTTCATGTTCTGAAAAAAAAAGTATAAAGGTTTAAAACAACATGAGGATAAATAAATGTGAGAAAATTTTCATTTTTGGTGAATCTCGTTAAGACTTTATCGAGTATGCTTGCTTAGTTTGCAAGCTCCTTTAAAGATAAAGAAATGTGTTTTACCCAACCAGTAATTGCATATAGTATAACAGTATATAATCTGCTGCCATGGTTTGTTTGAGGAGACTTAAACACAAACTCACCTGACCATGTATTGGAGAATAAACTGAATGATGAAATTTGACTCTTAAATGTATTTTTTTAATTATTATTATTAAAAGATTGAAAATGTGTCTGAATAGCTCATGCAACTTTGATGTGAAGAAATGCTGGTTGATGAAGTGGTTGTTCTTTCAAAAACTGACCTTGAGGGTACACCATATCGTTCAGTTGCCTCTTTGAAGAAGCAAAGGGCTGTCGATGCACGATTATCTGTTGCAGCATTCAAGCACATTATCTGTAACACATGAACTTGGTGATACAACCATCCATCATATAAGAATTAGCATAACTGCAATGATGGAAGAAAGACAACATGAGCCCTTACCTTCCAGGAGTATCCATCCACTGCTCCAAAAATAACAATGTTGTACCTATTAAGCAGGGAGCTGAAACAAAATGAGCATTTTGCATCTGGATGTCTACTAATACTATGCAAGTAAACATGGGTTTATATGACATTTTTGCCCCGTTTCACAGACAAGGCTTAAACCACAGACTAAAATGCATGTATGAGCTGTTTTAACTGCACTGATATCTCTTAAAATATGTCAGTGCCATTGTTTTGTCTCAAGATGCACACCAGTAATGTTTATAAAAGCTATACTTAAATGACATAATTGAACTAAGGCATAAACCTGACTTAATCTAAGCTGTGAAACCAGGCCTTTAACTATTAATGTTTCATAACCAAAATATCTTAACATCTTATGTTAATAAATAAGAAATAAAAAACACAAAGCTGGTGTGCACATCCCAAACACCCAGATTGGGCTCAGGTGCAGGACAACTGAGTGATATAAACAAAAATAAAGAAGTGTGAAGTCCGCACACTGACATTAACTGCTTCCAAATGGATTTATTTAACTTTAACAAGGCAACGTTTCGACCCTCAGGTCTTCATCAGGCACAATATCAATGTGAAGTAAAAAACAACCTTAAATAGACACAGGTGATCACCCTAATTGGGCACACACACGCAAAAACATGTAACAAGTACAGATCATGTGACAAGTACAGATCATGTGACAAGTACAGATCATATAAAAAAATAAAAAATAAAAAAATAATAATAATAATAATAATAATAAACTATAATAATAATTAAGTCTATTCACTAAAGAAATAGTGAGAGAAAAAAAAATTATTATAATAATAATAATAATAATGATAATAATAAACTATAATAATAATTAAGTCTATTCACTAAAGAAATAGTGAAAAAAAAAAAAAAAAAAAAAAAAACCAAGGGGGAAATTAGTGTCAACAGATGAAATAAGTCACTATAAAAAAGGCTTAATATCAAAATCCTCATTCAATCCTAAAGGTGACAAAGTATTTAAGGTGTAGATCCAAAAACATTCCCTTTGTAATAATTTCTTCTCATAATCTCCTCCTCTTGAGGGTTTTATGACCTTTTCGATACCGATATATTGCAAGACGCTGACATTGTGACCTACTTGTCTAAAATGAGATGCTATAGGACTACGCATATCTCCAGTCCTAATGTTGCTACGATGTTCACTAATGCGAGTACGCAATTGTCTGGACGTTTTACCCACGTATGCAAGACCACAAGGACAACGGATTAAATAAATCACATGAGTAGAAGCACAGGTAATAGTACCCCGTATCGGAATATTACGACCAGTGCGTGGATGACTAAAAGATTTACATTTGTGTGTAAAAGCACACTGGGCGCAATTACCACACCTGTAATTACCTGGAGGAAGAGTAGGAATGCATTGTTTTATACGTGAAGGATATTCAGATTTTACAAGCAAGTCACGAAGATTGTTTTGACGTTTAAAAACTAGTTTCGGACCATTTTTAAAGACACCTGATAATTTAGGATCACTTGAAATAATATGCCAATGATTATTTAAGACTCTGCGAAACTCTGCACCTAATGCGGAATACTTCGTAGTACAAATGGGGGCATTAAAAAATTGCGTTTTATTATCATGCTTTGTTCGTAATACCTGCATTTGAGATGTCTCGTCGAATTTCTTTTTGGCATTCTCAATCCATTCTTTTCGGTAACCACGATTCAAAAATCTTTTTGTTAAATCAGTGGATTGTTGAGTATAAGATTCATCTGTGCTGCAAACTCTGCGCACACGCTTAAATTGACTGATAGGTAAACTCCTAATTAAAGGTCTAGGATGGAAACTATCGCCCCTTAAGATAGTATTACGATCCGTTGGTTTTCGATACAGATCGGTATGGAGTTTCCCATCACATATGTACACACGAACATCAAGAAAACTAATGCTTACTGGATCACATTCCATAGTGAAATTCACATGCTCAGTCCTTGAGTTAAGATAATCCAAAAACATCAACATCTCTGCAGGTGTAGCCTTAGTGATCATAAAAATGTCATCAATATACCGCTTGTAAAGCAAAATCTTAGGAAAAAAAGAGTTTGACTCATTTAAAATGAAGTCATTTTCAAAAACTCCCATATACAAGCAAGCATAATTAGGTGCCATTTTACTACCCATCGCAGTACCTTTCACTTGTAAATAAAAATCATCTTGAAAACGAAAAAGATTGTTAGTCAAGACAATATTAGTTAAATCCAATAAACATGCTGTGCTGGGTTTTTCATTCACATATCTTTGTGTTAAGAATTGTTCTAAAGCAAGTAAACCTTCAGTGTGAGGAATGTTGGTATATAAACTCTGAACATCAAAAGTAGCAAGAAGCACATCATCAACAGAAAAGTCAACACCATATAATGATTCAATAAAATCCATAGAATCTCTTACATAAGATGACAACCTAGGTACAAATGATTTGATATAAAAATCCACATAAGAAGAAATATTCTCAGTGAGACTACCAATACCACTCACAATAGGACGACTACTTTGATTTTCTCAAAGTAGATTTTCCAATTACACCCATTATATATACCTTGCCTAAGGTTCACAAAGGACTAGATACCCCTTTGAAAGGTCGTCCTATTGTGAGTGGTATTGGTAGTCTCACTGAGAATATTTCTTCTTATGTGGATTTTTAAAACGTCCAGACAATTGCGTACTCGCATTAGTGAACATCGTAGCAACATTAGGACTGGAGATATGCGTAGTCCTATAGCATCTCATTTTAGACAAGTAGGTCACAATGTCAGCGTCTTGCAATATATCGGTATCGAAAAGGTCATAAAACCCTCAAGAGGAGGAGATTATGAGAAGAAATTATTACAAAGGGAATGTTTTTGGATCTACACCTTAAATACTTTGTCACCTTTAGGATTGAATGAGGATTTTGATATTAAGCCTTTTTTATAGTGACTTATTTCATCTGTTGACACTAATTTCCCCCTTGTTTTTTTTTTTTTTTTCACTATTTCTTTAGTGAATAGACTTAATTATTATTATAGTTTATTATTATCATTATTATTATTATTATTTTTTTTTTAATTTTTTTTTTTTTTTTTTTTTCTCACTATTTCTTTAGTGAATAGACTTAATTATTATTATTATTATTATTATTATTATTTTTTTTTTTTTATTATTTTTTTTTTATATGATCTGTACTTGTCACATGATCTGTACTTGTCACATGATCTGTACTTGTTACATGTTTCTGCGTGTGTGTGCCCAATTAGGGTGATCACCTGTGTCTATTTAAGGTTGTTTTTTACTTCACATTGATATTGTGCCTGATGAAGACCTGAGGGTCGAAACGTTGCCTTGTTAAAGTTAAATAAATCCATTTGGAAGCAGTTAATGTCAGTGTGCGGACTTCACACTTCTTTATTTTAATAAATAAGAAATACTCATAAAAGTATATGACAATGGCTCAACATTATTAACTTGTGATTAGTATCCACATGCCAGAGAGACAGGGGCCCCCTCACAGAATATGTGCGGCGTACCACACATCCCAATCCATACATTCTGGACAGGACTCCTAACAAATCCACTTCATGCATCGAAGCAGCTACTCTTCTCCTCTGAATGTGAATCCCCATGGACTGAAGCCTGCCTTTGACCATTCGGTATCCAGCAGAGGGCATTTCATTTTTAATCTGGGCAACCAATCGATTGAGGTCTTGATCACTGAGATTACTGTATTTGTTTGTGGAAAGACCAAACTCTCTGATTCGTCTACTGACAGTGCGACATGAAACGCCCAGAAGTTTTGCAATGTAGTGTACAGAGAAGTTTAGTTCGTAAAGTTCAGACAAAGTCTCCATTTCAATGTTAGGTTTCGGACGCCCTGTCCTGCTAGCGAGAATAGTTACTTCTGTCTGTGGGGCTGTATATTCGATTTTCTGTCTGACAAGGGAAAAGAGCTCCTGCAGGGCCTGGATGACTTGTGATGGCACATCAACATGTCTTGACAGGGTCTGAAATAAGTACATTTCTTGACGACATGTAAATTCCAGGAAATCAAGATCAACTGGTGAACTATTCAATATGAGAACTATTTCTAATTTAGACAGCAGTCTTGAAAGAATCTGAAATCTCAGAATTTCCTAAGAACACAAAGACAAATAAGTATCAGTAAACAATCTTTTAAAATAATACTGTTAGTCTACGTTCCACTAATAAAATGAATGACACATTTACTTTACTTTTACCTGAACCATAAAAGTGTTATATATCCAGGGAATACCAAAAAAACACACACACACAAAAAAAAAACATATGAGAGGCTGAAGGAAGGAGCTGTGAGTGGGCCACATTTCTGATAAAATTATTGAAAATTTGGTTCCTGCAAATGCCGAGGTCATGTGACTCTTATATTGCTATTAAGCAAGAAGTAGCATGTTGTGAGAAAACAACTGACATAAAGGAAAATGTTCATATTTATTAATTATTTACACGGAGAAAAAAAAAAATGTGTTTAGCTATTTTTAGTTTATAACATCAAGAGTTGGCTGTGTTACCTTATCTATATAAATTACACAAGTCAATTATGTAAAAATCTCCTAAATATTTAAATCACTTACATGCAAACTTGGGTCAGCCATTTTAGAAGAATCAGGTCAAAGGACATCCTTGTATCGAAAACAAAAACAAAAAACACAAAAAAGACATCACCCATAGGAAAAATGTGTTGCTCATCTGTTGTTCAATCTCATCTCTTGAGATCAGTTTGAGCTTCTCATATTCATATCATTCTGTGATCATTTGTTTCTGAGTTACTTCTCCTAAGGGTCCCTTAGGAGCAAGACATAAGCTAAAAAGAGACAAGACACCAGTAAGACAAAGGAGGTTAAATTGAGAAAACCATTTGAGCAATACTTGAGAAGTGGGATAAACAGCGGAGATCTCATAATTGTATACCCCTGATCTCAATTATGTCTTGGTTATTTGAAGGAGAATTAAAGAGAATAACATGAGATGAATCTGAGACTTTTATGAGACAAATCTGAGAATTATGAGCCTTAAAAGAGATCTTATTATTGTGTGTCCAACGTCTCTTCCATCTCTTGATTATTTCTCTTTAATGTCTTACTGAAGCTATATATGAGAATGATATCTGAGGTATATTTGAGAAATACAAGAACAAATTGAGAATGCAATTTAAAGATTAATTATCTTTATTAATTAGAAATAACTGTAAACTCAATATTGAAAAGTTGAAAACTGTATTTGTGTAACACCAGTACAACACTTCAAGACAAAAAACACTGACCAGCAAGTGGAACGTGGGATACGTGGAACAACAATGTTAGGCTCACACATGAAAAGTATGGTGGCCTGGAGGTGCAAACCAACATGAAAAGATAACAGGGTTTGGTTAGAATGCTAACTATAGTAAGGCACACTTGTACCAAACTCAGCTCACTCCTCAGATGTAGGTGCTAGAGTGTGGGGACATCACTAGTACAGTACAGTACAACACTTCCAGATTGTAAAAATAAAACACTGACTAGCACATGGAACAATAATGTTTGGCTCACACACACACATGAAAAGTACGGTGGCCTGGAGGTGCAAACTAACATTACAAAATCTGAAACACTTTTACAGAGCTTGAGACCAATTTAAATTTTAGAAAACATTTTTACATATCATAAAACAAATTACATTACCATAACACATTTACAAGTCCCGAAACAAATTTAAATTTCAGAAAACAAATTACCAAGAACACACTTTTACAAACACCAAGACAAATTTACAAATATCAACAACCGGAAAGGGAATGTACCAACTCCGAGGTTGAACCGGAGGTGAAAGGGAGCAGCCAATAGGAGTTGTTGTCGTTGATGGTGTTCATTCTGACCCGATCGGTGCCGTTGCCGGCAGTAGACTACCGTATGTGAATTTGCCATGGTCATTACCGGTCTGGCGGTCCCGTTGCCTACTACTACTAACTATATTAACATATTACCATGAAAATGAATAAGAAAAATAAAAGAAGGGGTAGCGAGAGAGAGATAGCGGTCCACATAGGACAGGCTATATCAGTGGCCTACTCCTTGGAGCCTGCTCTGGCCCTACATTTGTTCACAAAGGCTTTCTTGAGTTTGGCCTCCTCAATTGGTTCCCAGTCCGGTAGAGTTGCACATCTCAGGACATAAGCTGTAAGACAAGAGTATTAAAATCTGTCATGAGTAATTTGACAAAAAATTTTTACCACATAGACCATATACAACTGCACTTCAGGTTAAAAGGAAATAACACCGTGAGACGTCCATTTCAGTTCAGAGAATTGCAAATCAGCAAGTAAGATTTTTTGGCCAATCATGAATATAAATAAAACAACAGTGTTATCCTTAAAGGTGCTATAAAGTGATACTGGATAAAACTTCATTTCTGGTTTTAAACTTCTATTCTGACAGTTTAGTCAGACAACTCTGAAATTAGAACAAATAATTTATAAGCATTGCAAGCTGAAGCACAGCATCCTTGAGCATGGATGCAGCAGGTTTGGCATCAGGCTCTGACTCAGTAATTTGTTCCCTGAATGATCTGCTTTGCAAGACATTACAGGGAATGAAGCAGACCCCCTGCAGAGGATCATGAAGACAGAGCTCAAAGGTGGATGCTGGGGAGGAGGTGGGTTAATCAGTCTGATTAATAAAAATAACACAAATGAATCCCACGCCCTGGCATACATACCGATCAAACAGCATCCATGTACACCCGAGGGAGACGGCTCGACGCGTGCCAAACGGCACCAATGATGCAGTAAATCCGTTTATTGGATGCGCTGAACGACAAGATGGAAGACTAGACCTCCACCGGAGATCTATGAGCGTCCAACACACAGTAACCATCACTGCGGATAACAACAATAATATTTGCGGAGAGATAACGAAGCCGCTACCCTACCTGTTAGCACAGCAGAGCACACGGAGAGAGCGACCCGGAAGCACAGCACAACTTCCGTCACTGACGAGCAAGAGAGGGCGTTAGAAAGACTACTCGCTATATTTATAGGACGGAGCCTCACACGGGGATTGGCCAAAAATAACCCAGCTCATTACACGTTAACTCATACTGCTACAATCACCGTGTTGAAATGTAGAACATTAACGGAAATAGCACAAAGAAAAAGAAAACCATCAAATGTTGGCTGGACACACCACACTTACACTGGTTATTCAAGCAAGCATACCATATTGGAACTGAGAATAATTTGGTTCCATGGTACAAGTTTTGATTAGTGATAAACATCACTTCTCATCTTTGCAAGTCTGGTCGCTAGTCTTCATAGTTGTTTATTTTATTCCTAATCTAAGAAATATGATGATATGTTTTTGATGTTCACAGATTGCTCCTACCACACTCGCCTAGAGGCTTTCCCCATCAGGAGCGTAGTAAGAGAAAGAGTGAGAAAATTTAGACAGTCATAAAAGAAATGCACAGTGTAGACAGTATGCAGAGTGGAATATAGGATTTACAAACGTCCTTGTGTGATGGCAATACATTCTACATACCATTATTGTTAGGTACATACTTTTTATGTGTTTTGTCTAACAAAACATAATAGCCTTATGCTAAGAATGAAATCAATGTTTTTTTTCTTTTTTTTTTCTTGTTAGGGCAAAGCAGAAATGTTGGTTGACTGGGAGCCCTGTCCAGTTTGGTATGTATTCTGTTTTCTGCTGTATCAATTAATGCATGCATTATCAATTTACTTTAACTTTGTTCTTTTTTTTTTCTTTTTTTTTTGTGGCTACAATCATTTCTAATTAAGCTGTTCCGTTTCACAAATGGCGGTGGTCCTTCATAGATTGGAATACAAGTTCTGTAATGATGTGTGCTTCACACTTGTTAAAAGGTTTATGTTTACTGGAAACACCCAACAAGTACCAGTGACAGAAAAAACTTCCCTTCTGTTTTTAATGGTGAGGAGTGGGCCCATTCCTGGCAGCCAAAGGATTCTCTTCAAATTAATGAAAATAAATAAAATGTATGTTTTGAACTCCATTTGGGTTTACATTGTTTACATTACATTGTTTCTGTGCTGCATTTGAAGTCATATCTCATCTTTCTCTAGTGGTGAAAAGGCACTTGAAAATCTCCAATAAATGTGACACATGGAGTTCAATCTCAAGTAGGCTTAAACAGAAATGTACTCAATCCAACCCAATCTCCTTTTCAGATGTTCTTCAGAAACATGTTTTAATATTTCATTATTATACATTGCATTATATGTTATTTTATTACATTTGACATTACTTGATTTCATGTTCTGTTGTCTGTGCTTTTCAAGTTAACTCAAGTTAACCTCACGGTCTCTCGCTCTCTTCCACTCCAAACTCATCAGCTGACTGTGGGAATTTTACTACTTCAATCCAATCATGTCATAGCTGTTAAAGTTTAAAGCTATTCCTTTCTCTGCTGCTGTCAGTTGTCATTTCATGCAAATCAGTGCGGCCCTCTTCCATCCCATTCACCTCCAGTCCACATCGCATTCAGCTCCCAGGGGTCCCTCCACTGTGCTCATCAGGAGCTGAGCTCCACATTCATGCAGATCTCAGCATTGCTACTCACCCCTTCACCACCAGCAGTGTCTAAACTCCATGGGGGAATTTTCCTTTTCATATCACGCATTCTCTACACTTTTAAAATAATGAAGTATTGATGTGGTCTAATTGCCAAAGACTATATAGTTTCAACTTGTTATGCATCTTGTCAATAATTTGTTTTTGATCACTCTTTAAGTCTCTAGTGAATAATTAAGCAATAAATCAAAGTGGTGTATTTTCACTTGTATTTTTGTGAAAAAACACAAATAGACTACGACAACGTTTTTACTTTTCCATACATCATGTATAACACAATATGACAGTGATATGGTTAACAAAAAAAAAAAAAAGATCAGAGATAACCTACATTGAGCATATGTGAGAAATTTGTTTTTTATTTATTATTTGTTATTTATTTATTGTTTTAAGTGGATTTTTTTTTAATTACAATTTGCCTACTTGTTAGTCCTAAATCCTAATGCTGACATATTTATAAGCTCAGGGGTGGTTTATTACATTTATTACATGGGGGGCTAAACGAACATGTGGAGGCCATAATTACAAAAAAGATCGCTCTTTGAAGGGTAGCATAAATCCCGACATTGAACACAGTCATTTCTACAGTACCAGATGGACTGACATCCTGGCGATCCCTGTGATCTCAATGCAGTATAATGTATGCTTCGCCTGTAGGAGATTGTTGATATAATATAGTAGACATTTTTATAACAAAATTCAGACTCTGGAAACCGGAAGAACTACAAGTACGGTGGCTGATCTGAACGCTTAGTAAGAAGTTCTATGGTGCGTCTCTTGTGGGAATTGTAGTTTATAAATACATTGGAGATGGCCCTGATACTTGCTTGTTCTACAATAACAAACAGTTAAATATCCGCGATTAACTGACTTCCTCACGATTGTTTTCATCCTGTTCATCTAAATGCAGTACAATGTGTGTTTTTGCTGTAGGAGATTGTTGATATATATAGTAAATATACCTTTTTATAACCCTAAACCTAACCCTACCTTTGGAAATTGGAATAACTTCAAGTATGGATGCTGATTTGTATGCCTAGTAGCAAGTTCAATGGCGCATCTCTACCGGGAATTGTAGTTCTTAAATACATTAGTATATTCCACGTAATTAGAATTTGACAGTATTAAACTGTGGGTACTCCTAGGGGTTTTAGGGGGTGGGAAAGACATTTGTGTTATCAGATTGTGAATATATAATTGTTAAATGGGTGAAAATTGCTTGTGGGCTATTTTTGACAACGCCCCCAGTTGGTGCCCAATAGGCCTATGTCACGAAAAAATTGAAGACCGGAAGTACGTCTTTTAGTAGGGATACGGCTCTTCCGGTTAGCTTTTTACAATGGCGGAGTCCGATAGATACCGCTGGACCAAATATCTCCGCAACCTGCCTGAAGTCACATATGACGATGTGGTTCGGATGGTAAATGAAAACTTTCAAGTGGAAAAGCGTGAAAGCTGAGGAATGGCTGTCTACGTCCTGACGCAGAGCAACCCGGTACACTACAACAACAGCGGCGGGCTGTTCGTCAGTAAGGTAAACGTTTCTATGGTAACAGGGAGTTGGACCAATCAGCAGACGTTGCTGCTACGCTTAGGATTGTGGGTAGTGTAGTTTTTTTTCATAAGATCGCGGATAAAACATGTTTTTCTTAAAACAGGGTTGATTTCATACGAACTTATAGCTTCTACAGGAGCAAAAACATTCGTTTCACAACCTCATAGCTCGTGGTCAGTCTACCATGGAAGAGTTCGGTTGTTCTTTCAAAAACTGACCTTGAGGGTACACCATATCGTTCAGTTGCCTCTTTGAAGAAGCAAAGGGCTGTCGATGCACGATTATCTGTTGCAGCATTCAAGCACATTATCTGTAACACATGAACTTGGTGATACAACCATCCATCATATAAGAATTAGCATAACTGCAATGATGGAAGAAAGACAACATGAGCCCTTACCTTCCTGAAGTATCCATCCACTGCTCCAAAAATAACAATGTTGTACCTATTAAGCAGGGAGCTGAAACAAAATGAGCATTTTGTATCTGGATGTCTACTAATACTATGCAAGTAAACATGGGTTTATATGACATTTTTGCCCCGTTTCACAGACAAGGCTTAAACCACAGACTAAAATGCATGTATGAGCTGTTTTAACTGCACTGATATCTCTTAAAATATGTCAGTGCCATTGTTTTGTCTCAAGATGCACACCAGTAATGTTTATAAAAGCTATACTTAAATGACATAATTGAACTAAGGCATAAACCTGACTTAATCTAAGCCTTGTCTGTGAAACCAGGCCTTTAACTATTAATGTTTCATAACCAAAATATCTTAACATCTTATGTTAATAAATAAGAAATACTCATAAAAGTATATGACAATGGCTCAACCTTATTAACTTGTGATTAGTATCCACATGCCAGAGAGACAGGGGCCCCCTCACAGAATATGTGCGGCGTACCACACATCCCAATCCATACATTCTGGACAGGACTCCTAACAAATCCACTTCATGCATCGAAGCAGCTACTCTTCTCCTCTGAATGTGAATCCCCATGGACTGAAGCCTGCCTTTGACCATTCGGTATCCAGCAGAGGGCATTTCATTTTTAATCTGGGCAACCAATCGATTGAGGTCTTGATCACTGAGATTACTGTATTTTTTTGTGGAAAGACCAAACTCTCTGATTCGTCTACTGACAGTGCGACATGAAACGCCCAGAAGTTTTGCAATGTAGTGTACAGAGAAGTTTAGTTCGCAAAGTTCAGACAAAGTCTCCATTTCAATGTTAGGTTTCGGACGCCCTGTCCTGCTAGCGAGAGTAGTTACTTCTGTCTGTGGGGCTGTATATTCGATTTTCTGTCTGACAAGGGAAAAGAGCTCCTGCAGGGCCTGGATGACTTGTGACGGCACATAAACATGTCTTGACAGGGTCTGAAATAAGTACATTTCTTGACGACATGTAAATTCCAGGAAATCAAGATCAACTGGTGATCTTATGAGAGCTATTTCTAATTTAGACAGCAGTCTTGAAAGAATCTGAAATCTCCGAATTTCCTAAGAACACAAAGACAAATAAGTATCAGTAAACAATCTTTTAAAATAATACTGTTAGTCTACGTTCCACTAATAAAATGAATGACACATTTACTTTACTTTTACCTGAACCATAAAAGTGTTATATATCCAGGGAATACAAAAAACACACACACAAAAAAAAAACATATGAGAGGCTGAAGGAAGGAGCTGTGAGTGGGCCACATTTCTGATAAAATGTAATAAAATTTGGTTCCTGCAAATGCTGAGGTCATGTGACTCTTATATTGCTATTAAGCAAGACGTAGCATGTTGTGAGAAAACAACTGACATAAAGGAAAATGGTAATATTTATTAATTATTTACACAGAAAAAAAAAAAATGTGTCTAGCTATTTTTAGTTTATAACATCAATAGTTGGCTGTGTTACCTTATCATGCATTATATAGTTGGCTGTGTTACCTTATACCTTATCGGATGTTTTAAGCAACGTACGAAGAACGAGCCCCCGTAGTGTGAGCCAGGCTTTAGTGATTTAAATATTTAGATGTTGTTTACATAATTGACTTGTGTACTATACAAGTCAATTATATAAACAACTATATAAATTACACAAGTCAATTATGTAAACAACATCTAAATATTTAAATCACTAAAGCCTGGCTCACACTACGGGGGCTCGTTCTTCGTACGTTGCTTAAAACATCCGAGATCAAATGAGACATCCAAGATGATATAATCGTGGGAATCATGATCTGGCTAACTCAGTTCTTCAAACACACTTGTCGGATATGATTAGTATCGCTGGATTGAGTTATCTGAGATAATTGCGCGTTCATGCGCTGGTTTAAAAGGGGATATGTATCGATAGTAGAAACATTGATCAGCAACGCTGCTATTGGCTGCTCAGCATGGCCAAAGAGTGCGCTCAGTTTTTCTCCTCAGCAGAGCAAGAACTAATAGTCGAAGTTTATTCGGAATTTTAATGTTTAATCAAAACGCCAGGGAACACCTCAAAGTCTGCAAAAGCCTGGAGAGAGGGCTGGCAAAAAGTAGCAGACAATTTAAATCCGTTAGAAGTGGCCATGTTAGATGTTTTTATCACTTATTAGCCTATATTTTTGTATTTTAATAATTGCATAATTACTTTGTGCATTGTAATGTCAGTCACCACACTAGAACATGGGAACAAATAAAAGTGAAGTACAAAAATATTCTACATAATGGTTATTTTCACTTATAGTATAGTCTCTTTTATAAAAGGCACTGTTAAATAAATGGTTGTCTGTTTATAAAAGCAACCAAGAAAAAGGCTGAGAAAAAGAAAAGAAAAGATCTTAGTAGCCTACACTGTAAAATCATTTTTTCTGCATTAAATTAAGGCCGTATAGTCATTTCAACTGTTAAATCTTGAGTAATGAAGAATTGCTTTGACTTGTGAAAGTGAAAACTAATAAACTTATGGTAATGTAAAAATATTTTGCCATGAGTTATTGATCACATTTTTCCCGAGTGTAGTTCATTGTAATGACATTGTGTTTTCCTCTTTTGTGCACTTTTACACAATACACACCAACACTTGTATCTGTTCCCAAGAAAGTGGTGGCTGAAACATGTGCAGTAAGTGGACATTTTCTAACTTTCCAAAGGATAGAAAGTATAAGAGTTTGTAATGTCCATTTGTTTCCATTGCACTGGACAGTGAATAAACCCTCTCAGATAACTGTCATATGGAGGAACTTGCCTACCTGCAAGTGCATAAATAACTTTACTTAATTTATACTTGTATGCTTTATGGCTGCAATATAAGTTGCATGATTCCACATCTACAGAAAGGCCTACAGAAGAGTCTGCACAGACAGAGGAGACATAGGCCTACAGGTGGGCAGTGTATAGACAACTTTTCCTTTTTATTTGTTGCGTGAGGCATGTGTCTAATATCTCTTGTTGCAGGCACTTGATCACTGGCTTTTCTTTACAAAGAACAACTGAAATAAAACTCAAGGAACTAAGCATATTTGTCTTTTATTAAACATTTAATGAAAAGTGTTTTTTTTTTGGCAATGTTGTGTAATATGGCACATGCAACAATGTCACAGGCCCTGTCAGGTGTGCAACCCTCAAGAGTTTTCAGACACTGAAATCTTCCCTTTAGTTAGCCAAAGTTCATTCCATTGTGTGCCCTTGTCCTGGCTAGAACTGCATTGTAACTGGTTTGGGTCAGGGAATGGGGTCATAAAACACCTGTCTGCAGGAACATGTCATAATCACCTATGAAAAAATGCAGTTCTGTTAGGATCAGCATAAGTGTATGTAATACAGTGAGCTTGATATTTAATTGTGGAACTTTCCTTACCACTTTCAAATAATGTGCATAAATGTGAATCTCTGAAAATGCTTAAGTCATGCACAGATCCTGGCCATTTTGCTTTCACATTTGTGATATGGAAGATTTTAGTCAAATGCCTTTTTTTATTTGATATAATCTGGAATATTAAGAATCACAATAGTAACTGGGCTGCACATTTACATTGTGAACCCCCTTTCTGTTATATATACTCACCCTCATGTTGTTTCAAACCTGTATGAATTTCTTTCTTCTGCTGAACAGAAAGGAAGATATTTAGAAGAATATCAGTAACCTGGTCTCATTGACTTCCATAGTATAATTTTTTCCTACTATGGAAGTCAATGAGACCAGAAACTGTCTGGTTACTGATATTCTTCTAAATATCTTCCTTTCTGTTCAGCAGAAGAAAGAAATTCATACCGGTTTGAAACAACATGAGGGTGAGTATGATGACAGAATTTTCATTTTAAAGTGGAGTATCCCTTTAAGCCTGAGTGACATATAGGCTACTGTAATCGGCATGGTCACGATTGCATGATCCTCATAAAAATTATGATAGCCTAAAAAAAAACCTGCTTTAAAAAAACTGTTTTACAACATTGGGTCTAAACTGGCTTGGATATGCCACAAAAAAAAACTAAAACTGTTTTTTAAACCTAAAAGCGCCAGGTAAACTCCGAATGACACGACAGACAGCACTTTCCATCAAGTTCTCCGCATCTCCAATAGTGTAAAGGTAAGAGCCACTCGCAAATAATCTTAGGGCAATGCAAACAGTTTGTGCTGTAGTTTAAGCCCGACTCCGACAAGTCGAAAATAAATGTGCGTTTCCAACAAATTAATAATGTAAACGACAATCTCACGAGTCACGAGAAAAAATATATATCTCTCAGAAAGTGCACTATCGCGCTGCGCTGGACTTCCCGTATCAGCTCAGCTTATGAGCCGCAGTCTAATCCTGTTTACATGAAATAAGCTGCTCCCGAGCAGGTTTAAGATTGCGCACCTGTTGCTATGACAGCAAGTCCAGGATGAGCGTCGAAGAACCAAACAATCCAAGATCATGCCAAATCGCCAACAATCAAATCCAGCTAACTGAGTTAGCGACGTACGAAGAACGAGCCCCAGGATTTTTAAAATCCTAACCGATTTTGAAATCTGGTTGCAGCACACACGTAAGGAGAATCTTTGCAGATTTTCTTCCCTCAAATCTTAAACATGCTCACACTACAATATTTGAAAATAGTGGCGCATCACACACTACAAGATATTCTTAAGATTATCTGGTCAGATTTAGCACCTCACGTGGCGCGATCTCATGGGGAAGCGCATGTAAACAAAATGGATAGTGTGTCGCGGCAACTTGCTGTATTAATACTTATTCTTTGTAGCAGTAAAAAACAAAAGAAAATCGAACGAGCGTGGACAAGAAAATGGTTGGGAAGACGGGATCAGCATGGATTGTCTGTTCTTCAACGAGAACTAGAGGTAAGATTTTTAACTGTTTTAAAATGTTTACAGTAGTGCGCTAGCAAGGGCTAGATTGTTTACAGTTGTTTGGCAACATGTTACCATTAGTTATAGCGCTAACGTACTGTACACTGTTAAAGTGTAGAACTGTGTTTTAGTAAAATTTAAATCAAATAGGTGTTAGAAGCAGAAGCAGGAATGTAGCATCACAACAGGTCTGGTCAGCAGGAATGTGTAGTAGCTGTAACAATGGTGATCAGCAAGTAACGTTAATTTGTTGCCTTCTCGTGCAAGATGCATACATGTAACATTAAATCGGTTGGATTGCTCCGTCTCTCAATTTCAATTTCTCTCAGATTGTTACTGTATCGTACTGATATGTTTTATTTTTTCAGTTGATATTATGGACTCTATACATGACACTGTACATGTTTAAAGGAATCTTAAACGATAAACATTGAAAAGATAACATTAACATATAATTACAGAGCATAAACTATGCTTTAAAAAATATAATAAAAATATTATTATACAAACAGATTGTTAACAATGTGAGTAGGAACCAAAAGCAAAATGTCTGCCGTTTAATGATAGAAGCTCAAGACAGTTCAAAATAACTAATAATGGTTCACATCAAGTGTAGCACTAGTTATACATGATTTGGAAGTTTTGTTTTGTTTTGAGTTTTTGCTAGTGTCACTCAAATGTTGAAAATATATATTTATACTTATTAAGGGTTAAGTTCATTAAAAGTGTGTTTTTTTTTATTTTTTTTATTTATTTTTTTTGTATAGTTGGAGGACAGATCAGGTTTCAAAGAGCTGCTACGGGTGACATCAGATGAATTTGAAATCCTGCTAGGGAGAGTAGAACCACTGATCACCAGGCAGGACACCAAGATGAGGCGGGCAATTACAGCCAGGGAGAGGCTCTCCTTGACCCTCAGATTCACAGGTTTGTATTTATAACAAATGTACAGGTTTGTCTCTTGTGTTTTCAGTTTACAGTAATTAGGGCCCAAGCACTGAAAGCACCTGTGTTGAACTACATTGGCCACCACACTCAGTCAACATGATGTCAATAAACATTGAGAATATTGGATATCTCAAATGGTGTTGTTATGGAGTGAGATTAAATTAATGATAAAACAGGGAAACAGGAAAACATACAAATAGCTTTGACATAGTCTACTTACATTTAAAGTCATCTACTTACAACTATCGAAATTATTTATGGAATGAATGCACTATATTTTAATTAAATAATATTTGTGTTTCTGTTGAAGGTGAAACCTACAAATCATTGAGTTTCCAGTACCGAATCGGGGCCACTACTGTGTCTGATATAGTGAAGGACACATGTGCGGCACTACATCAGGTCTTGAAAGATGATTTTCTAAAGGTTAGAATTTCCTAATATTTTTATTATTAGTATCACAATAACAAATATTATGACATACAGTATTTACAAATATGAAGGCAACCAACATAGTTCGAAAATGACAAACTGAAAGAGGAGAAAACACAAACATAACAGAATATATAGATGTGGTGGGCATAAGGTTTAACTTCACTGAATTTAGAAATTCTGTATAGGTGGGGTTGAGATTCAATAGTTAATCTATTAAATCAGGTGAAGATAAATCTCTCACCTTGTAAATAAATCTATCATTCTGCTCTTATTTTTGCAGACACCAAAATCAGAGGACGAATGGCGAGCAATTGCCAAGAACTTTGAAGAAAAATGCCAATTTCCACATTTTCTGGGTGCCCTTGATGGCAAGCACATCTATATTCAGCCCCCAGCCCACAGTGGGAGCACGTGGCACAATTATAAGAACAGATTTTCTGTTCTTATGATGGCAGCTGTGGATGCGAATTATAAGTTTATTTATATCAGTGTTGGCACTCAGGGCAGGGTTTCAGATGCTGGGCTCTTTGCCAATTCTGACCTGAGGAAAGCGCTGGACAAGGGGCTCCTAAATGTTCCTCCTCCAGAAGAGCTTCCTAGGTCAGATGTTTTGCTGCCCTATATGCTTGTGGGGGATGAGGCTTACCCACTAAGAACAGATCTGATGAAGCCCTACCCTTTCAGGCAGCTGGACCACAACCAAAGGGTCTACAACTACCGACTCTCACGGGCACGCAGAGTTGTAGAAAATGCCTTTGGCATTCTCGCCAATAGGTTTCGAGTTTTCCACTCCACCATCCTTCTTCATCCAGACAGTGTTACAAAGATCACCCTGGCTTCAGCATGCCTCCACAACTTCCTTTGTGAGCGCCGTTCTGAGGCCTACATGCCACCAGCACTGGCAGACTGGGAGGATGCAGACCACAGAGTCAACGAAGGAGCATGGAGGAGAGATGGCCTGGGGGCCATGCAGAATGTGCAAGCTGGAAGGGCACGAAACCCCACCCTCACTGCTAAGCAGCAACGTGATGTCCTGAAGGATTATTTTACGTCACCTGCTGGCCAGGTGCCATGGCAAGAAGACTACGTTTAGAGAATTGATAAACATAAGCGTTAGCTAGGTATAGCACAGCAATGTACATAGTTAGAAGATTACATAATTTATATTTTAGTGGTATATAAATATTGTAATTATTTAAAAACAAATTATAATGTACATAGCTAGATTACATTTATATTTTTGTGGTATTAAAATATTGCAATTATTTCTAAACAAATTATAATTTAAACTCACAGCATGTCTATTTGCTATTATTAAAATAAAGACAGTATTCATGATCACATTTCAGTTCTTTATTCAATTATTTTCAACAACAAAAAAAGGTATTAAACTGCCAACTTAAAATTTTTAAAAATTCATTCATTCATAAAACTTTCAAAAGCTTTCACTTTGAACTACACATCTCTTACAGTAACCTCAAATGCCATAGTCATATATTTCAGGTGTTAAAGGGATAGTTCACCCAAAAATGAATATTTTGTCATAAACAGGTTTGGAACAACATGAGGGTGAGTAAGTAATGACAAAATATTCATTTTTGGGTGAACTATCCCTTTAATGAAGTTGTGTGCATGTGTGATGAACTTTGTGTTTATTGTACTGCATATTTTATCTGCAACTACTCATCCAAATCTTCTAACTACCTGAAATAGTTTTGAGGCTGAGCAGGAACATGAGGAGGCAGGAGCTGATGGTAGTGTTGATGTTGTGGCTGTGTGTATAAAGGGGTTGAGGAGAGCATTTGTGTAGGTGAGTATGTAGCTGGTGGAATGTGTGAGGATGGTGATGAAGTGGACTGGTCAGCTTCCTGGGCCTCAAACAAAACATTCATTCTTTTTTTCTTTGCACTGGTCTATATGCTTACATTTTTTTATTAATATAAGTTCCTCTGCAACTTGATGTAAGGATCTGGAGTGGCAAGAACTGAAGTAACTTGCTGTAACAAATTAAGTTTTTGTCGCTCAATAGAATCCGCATCCCCTTTGCGACGTTTCGATCCCGATTTGGGAGTGGGAAAAGAGGTGGTGAGTTCTTCACCCCTTTGTTGGGTAGAGGGATGTGGTGCTGTGGTTAATGAGATAAAAATTAAAGAGAAATCACATTGTTATTACAGCACAGTAGCGAATCCATTTAGAAATAAACATTTCAGAGCATATAGTATAATATTTATAAATGATTAAATATCTCCATAACATGTAAAAGAATAATAATATGTAAAGAATAACTAATAAAATTAATAATTTGAATAAAGACATTATCATAAACATTGACCATTTTGGATACACCAGTTATGAAAATGTCACTGCTTGATCTGTTTTGTGCAAACTTTAAAATAAGACATCTGGCATCCTGAATGACAAAACAACTAATCTGTCATCACTTTTTCAGCATTTTATTAGTCTTTACATTAACAATTGTTATTTTACCTGGTGCCTCGGATGTATTTATAATGTCCTCATCGCTGGTGGGCTCATCCATGTCCTGCCCGTCAATCAAGTCTTTGACAGATTGATCAAGCTGAAAAACAATTTTATGTCAGTGTAAGAATTTAAAGGATTAGTTCACCCCTAAATGAAAATTGCCTGATAATTAATATCTAATTATGCAAATATCTATATTACTTAAGTCAAGTCAAGTCAAGTATATTTGTATAGCGCTTTTCACAATACAGATTGTATCAAAGCAGCTTCACAGTATTAAATTAAAATAATACAACAAGGTTTGTTTCTAGTGGAATTTATTGATTGATAAAATCAAATTAAATATCCCCAAAATATCCCCAACTGAGCAAGCCAAAGGCAACAGTGGCAAGGAACCGAAAAACTCCATCAAGTGACCTAATGGTGTCCTAAAACTCCATCAGGTGACCCAATGGAGAAAAAAAAACCTTGGGAGAACCCAGGCTCAGTCGGGGGCCAGTTCTCCTCTGGCGTTTATGAACTAGAGGCCGGATTGTAATTTGAACTGTAAGATTAAAAATATTATATGAATGCCTGGCTGAAGAGATGCGACTTTAATCTAGTTTTAAACTGGGAGAGCGAGTCTGAGCAACGAACAGTATCAGGAAGGCTATTCCAGAGTTTTGGAGCTAAATGTGAAAACGCCCTCCCTCCTTTGGTGGTTCTGGATATCCTAGGTATGACCAGAAGCCTCGAATTTAGTGATCTTAAAGAGCGCGATGGATTATAGGGCAATAGAAGATCCGTTAAATAGACTGGAGCTAAGCTGTTTAGGGCTTTATAAGTCAGTAGCAATACCTTGTAATTAATACGGAACTTTATAGGTAACCAATGCAGTGATGATAAAATCTGTGTTATATGATCATATTTTCTTGATCTAGTAAGAACTCTAGCGGCGGCATTTTGGACTAACTGTAGCTTGTTTATTGAGGATGCAGGACAACCGGCTAATAAAGCATTACAGTAATCTAGTCTCGAGGTCATGAATGCATGAACTAACTTTTCTGCATCAGAAACTGATAGCATATTACGTAGCTTAGCAATGTTTCTAAGGTGGAAAAAGGCGGTACTAAAATGAGAAAGAAGCGTTTTTTTTCAAAATTGGTGATTTTCGTTTTTTGCAGAATCTGTTAGTTGAGATCACGAAGAAGCCTCTGCATGTTTGAGATAGCAGTATTGGTATATTTAAAAGCGTACATTTTGATGTTCAAATCGGCTTGTTTTTCAGAGATTCTAGCACGCAGTAGGGGCGTGTCATTGTCGGTGTGTATTTCCATACTGAATAAGCCGGCGTGGCTACTTATTATGCAGCGCTCTGGCCGGGTCTATCTGATTTCAAAATTCAATAAAGATGGACGCCAATAACATTACGATGTCCAGCAATCGATTTAAATAGTAGCTTACATGGGGTTTAATTTGTCGTTTAATGAGATGTAGCCTAATACATGTTGTCAATGCCAATACATAAATCATTGGTACTAGTGATGGCCGGTTCGTGAACGAATCGTTCTTTTGAACCGGTTCTTTTTAGTGAACTGGTCGAACCAGTACACTAAATCGGACTGAATCGTTCGAAACAGTTCGCGTCTTGCGTCAGCGCTGATCCACAAGTTAAGTTACTCACTTTCGGACATGAGTCCTGACAGTCCCTTCGACTCAAAATAAACCAATATCCCGGAGTAGGCATATATGTTACTCCAGTAAATCCAACAGTTCACTGAACTGAGACGTGCTGAGAGAAGTGATGAGCACGAGCAGATACTGAGCATGCGCGCACTGCCGAACGTACAGGTACAGCGGTTCTCGGATCACCAGTACAGAACCGAGAACTGTTTCTTTAGGACAAGTTCGATTTGGAGAACCGACGAGCTGATGAGCTGAGCATGCGTGCAATTTTTTCAGAGGGACGAAATGCATGTTTCTTAAGTATTTTATTGAACATCAATAAGTGTAACAAAATAAAACATGTTAGAAACATGTTTATCACATAGGCTACTGCCTTTTCACTGTATTATTTTAAAGATTGGAAACAATGAATGGATTATAAAACTAAACATTTATTATTATACTAAAACATTATTTTCAGGAACAGATAATTTAATTTCTAAGTAAGGTGATATACGTTTTTGACGTAGCCTAAACTCTTTCCAAGGTTTTAAAGGGTGCAAATGTTTATAATGTGTTAATCAAAACATAACGTATTAAACATACTGGAGACATGCATCAAGTTTTTAGTTTTGTCGACTGATTTAGCCTAGTAAGGTTTCAGTAGTTTTCAGCTCACACACAGGCATGCTACGGTTCTCGAGTCAAGAACTGGTTGTTGCAGCAGTTCTCGGATCACCAGCACAGAACCGAGAACTGTTTCTTTCGGACACGTTCGATACGGAGAACCGATGAGCTGGAGAGACTGCGCATGCGTGATCGCACCGTCTCTGAACCGAACTTTCTTTTGGCCAACTGATGCTGTGTTTATATACTGTCTGTGCTGTGCTGTTACATGAGCACGGGTGAAACAACTTGAATGAGGGGCCGAATTCGGCGA
Organism: Rutilus rutilus; assembly: GCA_021464565.1. Classification (NCBI taxonomy): domain Eukaryota; kingdom Metazoa; phylum Chordata; class Actinopteri; order Cypriniformes; family Leuciscidae; genus Rutilus; species Rutilus rutilus. The sequence continues at coordinate 9,132,249 of JAJAQA010000005.1, read as the reverse complement.
AATGTAAGTTTATTTAATTGCAAATAAAATAAAAATGATGAAGACCAGTTTATTCACTTTAAGACATGTAAAACATCCGCGTTTGCGCATTGCCTTAGGCCTACTACAGGGTTCATTTTCAAAACGTAAATGTAAGAAACCTATCCAAGATGATTATGACGATGAGTACTGAAGTTATGATTACAAATGCCTTTATTTGAATGTATATTTATACGCCGGGATGATAGAATTGACGTCATTACGTGATGACGTAAAAGAACTGGTGAACCGGTTTTTTGAACCGGTTCATTGAAACGAACTGTCCGAAAGAACCGGTTCGCGGAAAAGAACCGGACTTCCCATCACTAATTGGTACAGTGGTAGAGCATTCGCCAGCCGTGTCAGAGGTTGAGAGTTCGAATACGCCCTTGTATAGGTTTTTTTTTTCTCGTATAGTTTGTTTTTCTCTCATCAAAACGATTATGTTCATCAGTGGTTGTATATCAAGCAGGGACACGCAAACGTTTGAATTATTTTGTTATTTCAACAGAACGAATAGAGAGTATCCGCAAAGCAACGGATAGAAGCGCGCGTCGAGTGAAGACAATGCAGTGTGTGCGTGAGCCACGCGAGTAAACACTGTATCTGCGCCACTGATCGCAGTGGCAACGAGCACTTTGATCACTTGATTAAAAAACACATTTCAGCGCTAGTATCTTATTTAAAAAACGAACGAAATGAATGCTCTGCCAGTTAACTGGAGATGTTTTATTTAGAGAATTTATAGAATTGGTACATTCAGGGGGGAGGGGGAGACGGGGGAGCTTTACAGGGGGGTATGACTTATCTAAATGAGATGTAAATGAGCCCTATTGTCATTCCCAGCAGGAGAGAGAGGTGAGAACTTGCCAATCTTTAGAAGCAGATTTCTACCATTTCAGTTTTTTTGAGTGCCTACCTTCAAATGGCGACAACTTCTCCAAATATTATCAGATCTCCATGTGTTACACATCGTTGGAAAGCTTGAATACTACATTTTCAGAATATGTGAATAACTCAAAATGCCCCAGAACCGACTTGTGTCCCTACTTTCCGTGACTGGTCACATATTACGTAGCTTAGCAATGTTTCTAAGGTGGAAAAAGGCAGTTTTTGTAACATATGAAATATGATTTTCGAAAGACCGGTTGCAATCGAGTATAACACCCAGGGCCCGGTTTCCCAAAGCGTTCTTATCTCTAAGTAGTTCTTAACCTATTCCTTAACCTCTCTCTTAACCTTATGGGACGGTTCCCGAAACGTTCGTACGCTAAGTATATCTTTTGTAAGTCACACTTTCGTAAGGTTGGTCTGGACCATTCGTAGCTCTCTCTTAGCGTTGTTGCAGGTCTAAATGAATATAATTCTGAAGTTTTAATACACCCAGACAGTATTAAATTAGGCTAATTCAAGTGTTTTCATGCAAAGAATAAAATTGTCATTACACTGATTGTTGTTAGATTTTTAATTATATTATTATACAATATTATTAATTGAATTAAAACGCTCTTTTAAAGGCCAGTGAAAGCATAGGCTACTGTCAGTTAAGTCCTATTCGGACGCTAATATTGTTTCTCATGGGCTCGTCCGGTATTTTAAACATTTACAGGAGTAAGTCGGTGATTTTAGTGCCGTCCGAATCCATAATATCAGTGTTTTTCTCACCCAATCCGCGTAAAAATCCCTGGCCAAATTAGTACCTTCTGTTTTTTGACAAACAGGTCGTGTGGTAATTTAATTGCCGTCTGAATCCACATCTCCGAGTTTACAAGAGATTCAAAATTCACGGTTTAAATCCTTTTTGATCACTGCCGAGCACCGTACGCAAGATGTAAACTTTTATTACTGAAATGCTGGAAAGTATTTACAAGAACAATATTTCATCGCAGCTCCACCTCAGCGAACAAAAATGGGAAAGATAAGGCGGCACGTAACTTTTTGAAAAGGTTATTGTGGCAGCAATAGGCTATATGTTACAATTTTAAAATATGTAGGCTAGGCTATTATAGGCTATTATAGTTTGAATTATTTTTTATAATATCCAATAATCATAATAAATTGAAATTTCAACTATTTCTGAAGTGCTTCTTTTATAAAGATGACCGCTTTCTCACATAAACAGCCCCTGCACGAGAGAATAATTGATTCTCGAGCAATCGATTTCAAACAATTCAGCACCATTGGCACGGACAGCGCCGGGTAACGTCCCACGTAAGAAGGTATATCTTAAGCGGCTTCCTAAGGTATAGTTCGGGGAACACACTTAGGAAAATAAACAAATTTGGTAAGATATATCTTTCGAGTCTTCTTAGCAGGCTAAGAGTGAGCGTTATCGGGAAACCGGGCCCAGGTCTTTTACTGTAGAGGATAAAGTAACAGGACATCCTACGATGTTAAAGTTGTATTGTGAGAGGTTTTGTGGGTGGTTTTTTGAACCAATGATTAGTACCTCTGTTTTGTCTGGATTTAATAAAAGAAAATTACGGGTCATCCAATCGTTTATATCTTTAACACACTCTGTCAATTTGTATAATTTAGCGTTTTCATCTGGCCGTGATGAAATATATATTTGAGTGTCATCAGCATAACAATGGAAACTAATTCCATGTTTCCTTATAATATTTCCAAGTGGCATCATATATACTGAGAATAGCAGAGGGCCTAACACAGATCCCTACGGCACTCCATAGTTTTCTGGAGTTGTGATCGATTTTTCTCCATTTAAATAGACAAAATGGTAGCGGTCAGATAAGTATGATCTGAACCAGCTTAATGCTTGTCCTTGAACACCAGTATAATTTTGTAGTCGATCTAAGAGTATTGTGTGATCTATAATATCGAACGCAGCACTAAGATCGAGTAAAACTAGTATTGAGATACAGCCTTGGTCAGAAGCTAAAAGTAAATCATTTGTGATTTTAACGAGCGCAGTTTCAGTGCTGTGGTGCGGCCTGAAACCAGACTGAAACTTTTCATAGATATCATTTTCTTGCAAGAAAGAGCCCAGTTGAGCGGACACCACTTTTTCTAATATTTTAGACATAAATGGAAGATTTGAAATGGGTCTATAATTGGTAACACTTTATAATAATGTTCAGTTGTAAGACATTTATAAGTGGTTGGTTAATGATGAACTAATCATTTACAAAACATTCATAAATGATTAGCAAGTGATATACTAATATTTTATGTATGATTTGTAAATTCCGTTACAAGTCATTTACAATTGATTAGTTAATGATTAACTAATCATCTTCAAATCATGACTATGCGTTTCATAAATGTTTAATAAATGATGTAACATTTTTTTTTGTATGTTTTGCTCACATCAGGAGCACAGTGGTTAAAGACTCCATGTGTTTCAGAGAAGACAGCTGTCTATACCCTAACCAGTTAGCACTGTAGTACATACTACACTACACTACACACTACAGAAGACAGCTGTCTATACCGTCACCAGTCAGCACTGTAGTACACACTACACACTACACTACACACTACAGAAGACAGCTGTCTATACCCTCACCAGTCAGCACTGTAGTACACACTACACTACACTACACTACACACTACAGAAGACAGCTGTCTATACCCTCACCAGTCAGCACTGTAGTACACACTACACTACACTACACTACACACTACAGAAGACAGCTGTCTATACCCTCACCAGTCAGCACTTACACTGCAGTACACACTACACTACATTACACTACACTACACTACAGTGTTCAACACCTGTTATGTGTAAACGCATGAATAAATCATTTACAACCCTTTCTGCATCCCCTAATCTAAAGTGTAAACTATTCATCACTTGTAAATGTCTTACACTTCATTTGTAGATTACCACTTCAAGAATCAAAAAGGCATAAGATCAACAAATCGTATCTACGAATGTATATGTAACACATTTACAAGTGATGAATAGTTTACACTTTAGATTAGGGGATGCAGAAAGTGTTATAAATCATTTACAACACTTTCTGCATCCCCTAATCTAAAGTGTAAACTATTCATCACTCGTAAATATGTTACAAATGATCTGTACATGTATTAAAGGCATTTACGACACTTTCTGCACCCTCTAATTGCTACATACATACATACAAAAAATACATTATTTATTAAACATTTATGAAACACATTTTCATGTTTTTTATATGATTAGTTAATCATTTACTAATTAATTGTAAATGACTTCTAACTGAATCTACAAACCATACATACAATAATTAATATATCACTTATTAATCATTTATGAACGCATAGTCATGTTTTGTAAATAATTAATTAATAATTTACTAATCACTAGTAAATGACTTGTAACGGAATTTACAAAACATACATAAAATGTTAGTATATCACTTGCTAATCATTTATGAATGTTCTGTAAATGATTAGTTCATCATTAACTAACCACTTATAAATGACTTACAACTGAACGTTATTATAAAGTGTTACCCTATAATTTGCTAGGTTATTATGATCTAATTGTGGTTTCTTAATGAGTGGTTTTATAACTGCCAGTTTAAATGTTCTTGGAACATGACATAAAGATAAAGACGAGTTAATAATATTGAGGAGAGGCTCTTCCACTATAGGTAACACTTCTTTCAGTAGTTTAGTGGGTATAGGATCTAATAAACATGTTGTTGGTTTAGATGAAGTGATAAGTTTATTTAACTCTTTTTGTTCTATAGTTGTAAAGCACTGTAATTGTTCTTGCAGGGTGATAATTGAGGCTGAATTATAAGGCGCAATTGAAGATTGAACGTTTACAATTGTATTTCTGATGCTTTCTATTTTCTCAGTGAAGAACTTCATAAAATCATTACTACTGAACTGTAACGGGATATTTTGTTCGGGTGACGTCTGTTTATTTGTTAGTCTAGCCACGGTGTTAAATAAAAACCTTGAATTATTTTGGTTATTTTCTATTAGTTTGCGGAGGTGCTCAGCCCTGGCCGCTTTTAGGGCCTTTTTATAACGTGACATACTCTCTTTCCACGCGATTCTAAAGACCTCTAAACTAGTTTGTTTCCATTTACGCTCTAAAATACGGGTTTCTCTCTTTAGAACATGTGTAGTATTGTTGTATAGGCTGGGGTTAATCAAAGACACTAACAGGAGAAAGAATCTCTGACCCACCTTGTAAGTAATCACTCACTACACCCACACGCTAGTGTCCCACACTACAAAGGCAATGAAACAAATCCACACTCAAGTGTGTTTAACACTACACCCCAAATGGAGATTGGCCAAATACCCCCCTTCAGATGTCCCAGAGAAAACCCACTTAAGTTACAAATTCCATAAAAATAAATAGACAAAACACAGCAAAATTATAAGGGAGACAAAAACAGCAGCGTAGTTTGGGTCCGTGTATCCTACTGATTACAGATGCACGGCTTACACGGCTCCGAGCTGGAAGCACGCCGTTAGGCACGCCCCCCCCAACCTGCACACACACACACACACACACACACACACACACACTCGCAGCAGTGAGATTTAAGCACTTTTTAAATCATAAAAGAATCCCCCAAAGAGATCATACTCACTGCATCAGGACAACGTATTCTCAGATTCATTTTCTTCTTTACTTCTCCCATTATTGTTTACTTCATCACCTTGAAAAAGAGAACATTTATGGTTGACTGAATTGCAAATTGATTGACATTGATTGTGAATTGCCTTCCTTTCCTCCAATATCTTTGCTTTCTGAAATACTATTTCCTTCAGGAGTTACTGTATATAAGATTTGAAAATGCCTTTTATTCAGAATTTACTAAATATAAGATAGGGCTTTAAACATGTTTTTTTTTCTGCCTCTCAAACCTCTTTCTGGGGTACATTCTTCATCACTGTCACTTCCCTCAAGCTCACTGTCCTCACTACAAAATCCATTGTTGGGTATGATTCTGACAAATAGCTCCTTTCTGTCCTTTCTACCATAAAATGTCCCTGCGTCCATTTTCCTGTAAACGTCAGTGCAGAAAACAAAGCAAAAACACTGATTATGGCCTTCAAGAAAGTCACGTCTGCCATTAGCATTGAGATTTTGCTGTAAAATTAAATTATTATTATTTATTTTTACAATATTGTGCACAAATACATGTAAAGATATGTAATAACATCCAAACACATTGTCAGTGAAGACCTCCTTGAAAATTACCCCTTATCGCGCAATGTTGCCCTGAGGAAACAAAAAGAAAAACTGAATTTCTGAACATGCTAAATTAAAAAAAGTGAATAAAACCTGACAAAATGCTTCTCTACACATTCATGCACACAAATATATTTTTTATTTACAGTTCATGTCATGTTGAATCAGGGGTGTCAAATTCAAACTCCTTAAGGGCCTTGCTGAGGGTTGTGAATAAAACCAGGGGCCGGTATTTAGAGGTTTTTTCTTTTATTAAAATTTAAGTGTATTAGTAACTTTATAAAAAAAAAAAAACTCTCCATTCATTAAACCACATTTATCAAAACAAAAAGGTTTTATTTTTTCATTTTGAGTTGTAACACATTTTTAGGCTACATATTTCAGAAAACATATTTGTGGCTTTTTTATCTTTACCACAACAAGAAATGTGGTCTCTGACCAGGATAACAGCATAAAACAGTAAAACAGTAGCATAAAACAGTACATAAAAAAAAAAAAAAAATTATCTAATAATCAGAATCAGAATCAGAAAGAGCTTTATTGCCAAGTATGCTTGCGCATACGAGGAATTTGTCTTGGTGACAGTAGCTTCCAGTACACATACAATATAAAGTGACAAGACAAGTAACATAGGTATAAATAAAAAATAGAAAAAAATAAAAATAAAATAAAAATAAAAAGATTATAAATTATAAATATATATAAAGTTATAAGGTGCTATAATGAAATGTCTGAGGGAAGTATTGCACATGTTTGTTCCACAGTAGTGGAACATTTAAGTGTTCATGAGGTAGATGGCCTGGGGAAAGAAACTTTTCCTGTGTCTGGTTGTTTTTGTGCTCGGTGCTCTGTAGCGTCGACCAGACGGTAACAGTTCAAACAGAAAGTGTGCTGGGTGTGACGGGTCCAGAGTGATTTTGCGAGCCCTTTTACTCACTCTGGATGAGTGCAGTACTTTGAGTGTGGGACGGGTAGTGCCAGTGATTCGCTCAGCAGTCCGAACTATCCGCTGTAGTCTACGGAGGTTGGTTTTGGTAGCAGAGCCGAACCAGACGGTGATGGAAGTGCAGAGGATGGACTGGATGACAGCTGAGTAGAACTGTACGAGCAGCTCCTGTGGCAGGTTGAATTTCCTCAGCTGACGCAGGAAGTACAGTCTCTGTTGGGCTTTCTTCACAATAGAGTCTATGTGAGTGTCCCACTTCAGATCCTGAGAGATGGTGGTGCCCAGGAACCTGAATGACTCTACTGCAGTCACAGTGCTGTCCATGATGGTGAGTGAAGGGAGTGCAGGGGGGTTTCTCCTGAAGTCCACGATCATCTCCACTGTTTTGAGCGTGTTCAGCTCCAGGTTGTTATAACTGCACCAAAGAGCCAGCTGCTCCACCTCCTGTCTGTACGCAGACTCGTCACCGTTCCGGATGAGTCCGATAACAGTAGTGTCGTCCGCAAACTTCAGGAGCTTGACAGAGGTGTCTTTAGAGGTGCAGTCATTTGTGTACAGGGAGAAGAGCAGTGGTGAGAGAACACATCCCTGTGGAGCACCGGTGCTGATGGTGCGGCTGTCGGACGTGATTTTGCCCATTCTGACTAGCTGTTGTCTGTCTGTCAGAAAGCTGGTGATCCATTGACAGATGGAGCTAGGGACAGAGAGCTGGGTCAGTTTGGTCTGGAGCAGTGATGGGACGATGGTGTTGAAGGCAGAACTAAAGTCCACGAACAGAATCCTTGCATAGGTCCCTGGTTTGTCCAGATGTTGTAGGGTGTAATGCAGTCCCATATTGACCACATCATCCACAGACCGGTTTGCTCTGTAGGCAAACTGCAGGGGGTCCAGCAAGGGTCCAGTGATGTCCTTCAGATATGCTAACACCAGTCTTTCGAATGACTTCATGGCCACAGATGTTAAGGCAACAGGTCTGTAGTCATTGAGTCCTGTGATCTTTGGTTTCTTCGGGATTGGGATGATGGTGGAGCGTTTAAAGCAGAAAGGGACTTTGCACTGCTCCAGTGATCTGTTGAAGATCAGTGAGAAGATAGAGGCCAGCTGGTCAGCGCAGGTTTTCAGACAGGCTGGTGAAACACCGTCTGGGCCTGGTGCTTTCCTTCTCTTCTGTTTCCTGAAGATCTGACGCACATTATCCTCACTGATCTGAAGTGCAGGGGGGGAGGGGAGGGGGATGGCTGGAGGTGTTGATGGCTGTGTAGAGAGATGGTCAGGGCGGGTATGGGGTGTCTGATCGGGGGTCTCAAATCTACAGTAAAAGACATTCAGCTCGTTCGCAAGATGCTTATTGCTGTCGATGCTGGGGGATGGTGTCTTGTAGTTGGTAATGTCTTTCAGGCCTTTCCACACTGATGCAGGGTCGTTGGAGGAAAACTGGTTTTCCAGCTTTTTGGCATAGCTCTTCTTAGCCACTTCAATCTCCTTTGTCAATGTGTTCCTGGCCTGATTATACAAGATCCTATCCCCACTCCTGTAGGCATCTTCTTTGACCTGACGAAGCTGTCTGAGTTTTGGTGTGAACCATGGTTTATCATTGTTGAATGATAAGTAAGTCCTGGTAGGGATGCATAAATCCTCACAGAAACTGATGTATGATGTTACAGTCTCTGTGAGCTCGTCCAGATCGCTGGCAGCAGCTTCAAAAACACTCCAGTCAGTGCATTCAAAACAGGCTTGTAAGACCTGCTCTGTGTCGTTGGTCCATCTCTTTACAGTCCTTATTACTGGCTTAGCAGTTTTAAGTTTTTGCCTGTAAGTTGGTAGAAGATGAACCAGGCAGTGATCGGAAAGTCCTAGAGCTGCTCTGGCGACGGAGCGATATGCATCCTTTGTTGTGGTGTAGCAATGGTCCAAAATATTATTGTCTCTGGTGGGGCATGTAATGTGCTGTTTGAATTTAGGCAGCTCACGTGTGAGTTTTGCCTGATTAAAGTCTCCGAGAATGATAAGAACAGAGTCCGGGTGTTGTTGTTCTGTTTCTGTGATCAGATCAGCCAGCTGTTGCAGCGCCGTACTCACGTGTGCTTGCGGTGGAATGTAAACACTGATGAGAACGAGCGAGGAAAACTCCCGCGGCGAGTAGAACGGCTTACAGTTAATGAAAAGCACTTCCACATCAGGACAGCACATCTTCCTTAACACAGTTACATCAGTACACCACCTTCTGTTGATGTAAAAGCATGTCCCACCACCGCGCGTTTTCCCCGTTGACTCCATATCGCGATCCGCTCTGAACAGCTGAAAGTCCGGTAGATGTAACGCGCTGTCCGGAATGGCTTCGTTCAGCCAGGTTTCCGTGAAACACAGAGCAGCAGAGTTGGTAAAGTCCTTGTTTTTGCGTGAGAGCAGAAGTAGTTCGTCCATTTTGTTAGGGAGAGAGCGGACATTCGCCAGATGGATGCTAGGCAGCGCCGTTCTGAATCCGCGCTGCCTGAGCTTAACGAGTGTGCCGGCTCGCTTCCCACGCCTGCCCGTCTTATACTGTTTCCACAGTGCAGCGGCACAACCGACGACAATGTTCCGCAAAACGCCAGAAGAATCAAAAACTGGTTGGTGATCAGTTGGTGTGCACTGCCGAATGTTCAGCAGTTCGTCCCTGGTATAACTGATAGCGAATGACAAACATAAAACAGGACAAACTAACAAAAACAGTGTAACAACTGGAGAGCTCAACACCGAGGCAGCCATCCGCGGCGCCATCTTGGATCGAATCCTGATCGAATTAGCAAAACAGTCAACAAATTATAGATACAAATACCACATGGTAGATAGATAGTGTATCATTTTGCTTATTTTGGTAGCTCTTACTTTTACTCTTACCAGACACTCTGCATCTTTTCCTAGAAACCATCTCGTCTATTCTAGGGTTAATGTCCTTTGCCATGGCCACTTTCATTACCGAGACCAGATGCTGGTCCGTGAGGCGCGATCTGTGGGATATCTTTGTCAACTTCATTATGGAGAACATCTGCTCGCATGAGTAGGTGCTTCCGAACATAGACATGATAAGTGCAGCGTGAAACTAAAGCTGTGGCATTGATTCAGGGAGTAGAGGTGCAAACTCAGCTGCCCCAACTGACTCGTACCGACTCTTTAGATGAGTGTTACATTGAAATTCGATGAGTTCCATTTGTAAGTGCTCTGGCGCAGTGTCAACATCTACTGCAAATGGATTCGCGAACAGGTCAAGGTTGAATTTCTGTCTTTCAAAATCAGAAAATCTCCGGCAGAATTCCACTTTCAGTGTGTTCAGTTTGTCGGCATACACTTCAGCCGGGAACGGGATGGTGACCGTGTCACTGACTAACTGACAAATAGGAAAGTGAAACAGGTTGCCTTGGAGCATCTGGCCCTCCCACAGACGCAGTTTCATTTGAAACGCCTTTACGGAGTCTCGCATTTCAGTGATCAGCTGCTTTCGACCATGGAGTTTAACCCTCTGAGGTCGGCAATCACGCCGGCGTGATCTGCCCGCTTTTTTCCTTATCAGTGCAAAGGAGACTCCAAAATAATCTATTGATTTTGATTTACATACTTGTGTTATACATCAATCGATCCTGTTAAGTGTGTATTATTTTTGTGTATACTCACAATAAAAACAAAGTGTTGTGCTTTTCGCCAAATAGAGAAAAATAAACATGATGCGAGTTCTGCTTTCTCTCTGACAGTGAAGTCAATTCTGAAACGCGTCCGAAAATGAACCATAACTCAGCGAATACTCAGTCAAACAGGCATACAGACACACAGGCATGAAGCTTGAATTCTCTTATTCTCTTATATAGTAATTTATATAAAAAAACAAATATTCTCAGTTTATGTAATCTGTATGAAAAGAGAGAGATGTCAGTCGTTCTCATCTCAGCTCATTATTTTTAATTTGACCCCGCCTATGGAGAGCGCGCGCTATTCAAACGCAAATGACTGAGGCAATCCATGTATCTGTGAACGCACCCATATCAGCTGGAGAAAACACATTGTACTTGTTTACACCGTCTCGCAGCGCTGTGAGGAATAATACTAACGTAATAATAAAAATGGAAAATTTACCTCAGAAGTGCTGGTATTTCGAGGAGCAACGGATGCCGCTGAGCTGAGGAATACTGTAGTAAGTTTTTTCATTCTCAAGTGAATCGCGTTTCTGTGTGTGAATGAATGAACGGCAGAGATGCGCGCTGTTTACCACAACTCGCAAAAAGACGATTTAAGTTTGAATCGCGTTTCTGTGTGTGAATGAATGATCCGCTTTTATATTCCTTATAATAAAAACGAAAGACCTATGTTACAGACTTATGAAAGACAACATTTTGTTGACTAATTTTGGATAGATTATACATTTTTACTGTAAAATGTCTGCCACCTCAAAAAAGCTTTTGTTTGCCAATTTTTGCTCATATGTTAAATAAAGTATGTTTTGTCAAAAATAAAGTCATCAAATTATATGTTATTAGTGTTTTTTCCAATGTAGCCTAGGCTATATTCAAAGTAATGAATCCTTAACTTTGAAATATGTATGTTAAAATGTATACTTTAGTTTTTACAAAGAAAGATTACATTTGAATTGTTGTAATTGTAACCTTTTTAATAAAAGGTATTTTTAATAAAAGGTATTTGTAACACAAGGTATATGTAAACAAACTATTAAAAGGTAAATATAAGCCTTTTCTTTAAATAATTTTGATTGTGTTTTATTAGTGACAAATTTGGGGAGAGGATACATATTCTAAAACTGAAAATACAGTATGAGAATTAACTGCACAATTACTAGACATGTTTTCCTTGGATATTTTGCAAGCACAATTTGTGAAAAAAAAGAAAAGAAAAGAGATGCTTCTAACGGTGAACCAATTTGGTAGAATATATATATATCATATAATGTTGGAAACTGTTGTGCTGCTTAATATATTTTTTATAACCAATGATACGTTTTTTTTTCAGGATTCTTTGAATACAATTTTGATTGCAATCAACCATTTTGATTATATAACGGGGCATAAGCATTTACAGTGAGATACCTGCCTTTACTTTTGTTTATTTATCGCTCACAATTGCTTTGTTTATAGCCAGGGTTCTCAAGTTTTATCAAAAGCTTGGAGTGAGATCACATGCGGTTAGGGGAGGAGCCCTAATGGAGCCCCGCCCCCCAATTTTACCCATTGTTCATAATTAACCAGCACAAACTGAAATTATAACAATTGGTAAATCTGATAAATGACAGAGCAATTCATCACATCAAATATACTCTTTAATGTTAGGCTATATTTCAAAATTAAAAATATACAAATATTACAAAAATATAACAATTGCTCCAAACAGTTTGGAAAACAAATGTATTAAAACATATTATATAAACACAAACTTTTATGTTAGATGTGATTAATCGATTTGACAGCACTAGTTTAAACATTTTTTAAATGTTTGTTGTAGTATATATTTTATTATAGTGTTTTTTTTTCTTCTAATATACATTTTTGAGTCATGAATAATATTATCATTTTCTTGAACTTATAAAAACTCTGGTACAATGCTAATTATTATCTCAAATGGTAAAATATATTTTTGAAATCTTTGAAAAATACAAATGCAATGACAATGATTAATGTATGTTTTGACAGGATATAAAATATTACCCAGAGCACTCTGCTTTAATACATGTAGCCTTAATGTAACTAAAAAGACGATTAATACAGTATAATATATAATTTAAAATAAAATGAAGAAATACATCTTCATTCCTTCCCATACCCACTAACATTTCCCTTAGTTTCAGATAACGTAAGCTAGCCAAACTGAGCCAAAGCTTCTGGCCTGGTTGCAAAGTAGTTGTAGAGTTTTTGGCTGCATTAATAATAATGTATATGATGGGATATATATTAAATGTTCTAGCCTAAAAATGTTAGACGAGCTTTCGGCTTTCGCGCGATGTTGTTGGTTACCTAGTTTTTTTCTAGGTACCTTTTAGGTACCTACCTTTTTCTCTCCGTTTTGGCCTTCCGTCCACACTGAGACGGCGTTTTTATTAAGGAAAACAAAGCTTTTTGAAAACGCACTCCAAAGAGTATACATTTGAAAACGTCGTTTTTGCGTTGTAGTGTGGACTGTGAAACCGGAGGGATTTAAAAACGATGACGTAAATTTAGTCATGTGACGCATATTGTACCAATAGATATTCATGTTTATACCAGTATTGTGCCTGTTATGTGCTATTCACTTTCACACTTTTGCTAAAAATATTCTACATTGCACACTCTTCATATCACAGTCCTGCAAAGATGATGGAATTTACTCACATTTGCTGTCCTGCGGTAATACATGAGAGCAGTCGCGTTTTAGACCAAACATATGGTGTCTGCGTGCGACCTGGACGCATCAGTGAATGGTGAGACATTTTACTAAATAAAATTATCCTGTTGTCAGGAATCAGAACAACACAGACAGGTAAAGTTTAAACGGATGTTTATTTGCACAAAGGAACAGTCACGGCAGGTAAGTTGAAGAGTAGCGGATTAAACTGAATGAGTCAACTGGATGAGATGGAACTTGACAAAGTCTCTTATCTGTTACAGGTTGTAGATGTTCGGGTGATGTCAGCGGGTCTGAAGCAAGGTAGCAGATGCAGACAGAGGATCCAGTGGACAGGCTGGGTAATACGAAGAAGCAGGTAAGTATGCGAGGCGGGTAAGTGGTTTCGTCTTCGTCTCAGAATGGGTGAGTCAGAATGTCGATGTTGTATCAACGAGACCTGACAAATGACTGAGGGAACTGGTGGTGTATTTAAACTGTGAGTGAACTGACCGGAGATTGGCAACAGGTGATGATGACAGGTGCAGGTGATTAGAACTCAGGGGATGCAGAACGAGTGGGCGGAGTGTGGAGGTCTGGCGCTGACGCTGATGTATCCGCGACACCTGTCAGAAGAATTGCGCAATAACTTCATTATTTATTTTTCCATCTGAATCATATCAGTGTGCGTTTGTGGGGTTTTACACATGCGCAGTAAAGGTGAATTTAGCGTTTTCAGGCGTTTTTCAAAAGTTTCTCATCCACACTGAAACGTCAGAAAACGCTTTAAAACGCTAGTGTGGACGGAGAGCGTTTATAAACGAAAACGTCGTTTTCAAATGTATCCGGATTAATGTAGACGTAGCCTCACTTGATGGTGCATTAGCCATTGGGGGAGTGTCTATGTCACACCCCTGGTCTGAATCTCATTAATATTGATAGGCCATTACCACTCCCACGCATTAACCTCTTCTGACAAAAAAACTGACTTACAAAGTTTAAATCAATGTATTGTTTTATTTGAATGATTAGGCAGGATGATTTTCAGATCATTTTGAAGAAAAAACTCTAGGCGACAACATCCATTAGTCAAAAGTCTTATTGACACTTATTTAGTATGTGTTTTGTGGCCTTATTTCAGAAACTTTAGTTTTTAGTTTTTTTCAATAACTATGCATAAACATTATTCTCTCAAAAATACAAAACTTGTATCTTAAACCTAAGGGCGACAAACCTAATAGCCCCAAAACCTCATCTGAATGGCCCATATCAAGCCCACTCAAATCAAACTAGGATAAATCCACACCCTACCTAAACCTAATCATCTTAAACCTAATAGCAACAGACCGAATGGCTCCAAACCTAATTTAAACAGCTCAAATGAAGCCTAACCAACAAACTACGATCAACACACATCTACTCTAAAAACCTAAGGACGACAGATCTAACGACTCCAAACCAAACCGGAAACAGTCAGAACTAAGCCAAACTAACAAACCAGAAGAACCCACACCCCACCCCACCCTAAACCTAACTACCCTAAACCTAACCATCCCAAACCTAATGGCGACAAACCCTAATGACTCCAAAACCTCATCTGAATAACCCATATGAGGCCCAGTTCAACCAACTAAGATAAATCCACACCCAGCCTAAAACCTAACCATTTAAAACCTAATAGCAACAGACCTAATAGCTCCAAACCTAATGTAAATAACCCTAATAAAGCCTAGTCAACACATCCATACCCAAACGGAACCTTCTTAAAACCTAAAAAAGATAGACCAAACAAATACAAACCTATACTGAATAGTCCTAATATAGACTGATCAACAACTTACTTTAAAACTACTTATCTCAAACAACCTACCCATAAAACACCCCTAGGGAATACAAACCTGGTCACCAAACCGTGAATCTGAACCCTAACCTCCATCGAGACCTATTCAGATCGATAAGAAACGACTATAATCATCACCATAGGAATAAACATTAAACCCTTAATCGAAAGGCCTGAGACCAAAATAGGTTTTCCGCTCCCAGACAGGAGTCAATCCAAGGTTCTGGTAGAGTCAAACATGCGTCGGCCAGTGCATTTCCTCGGTCTCCCTATTCCAGACCTTCTTAGACAAATGTTTAATTGTTTAAATGTTTAAATGTTTTAGCTGTTGTAACTCTTCGCAAAACCTAACCCAGCCAGAGCTATCGGACCTGACCTACCTTTCACAAACAAAGGACCCACTGATGGCCTGATTCTACTCTAATCTATTTTACTCTATAATAAACTACTTAAATAAACATAGGAATACAGGGGATGTGATGCTGGACCAGGATTATTGACTGCAGCCTTCTGGTTTTGTGGCTCAATTCGCTGGTCCAGAGTAAGTTCAACCTGGAAACTTTGCATTCCTGAATACTTAGGTATGTATGTACAAAATTTAATTACAATATAATAATATTATAATAGAAGGATATAAGAACATCAAAAATAAAAACGTATTTACTAAATTAATAAAGAATTGAAAAAAAAGAATAAAAAAAAAGAATAATAATTAAAAAAGAATAAATCAATAAAGAAACACAAATGGGAGGAATACTTCACACTACTTTCCCTTTCTGATCTCCTCCTTCCTACTAAGGGAGGGGGTGGTGAGAGTAGGGAGTGAACCGAATGCCCAGACAGGCACATAAAAGTGGGTGGCCCCGACAGGTCTAAAATTTTCTGTTTCGTAAAAGAGAAAAGATAAGAGCATTCATATAACATATTAAAAAGATACACTACCCCATATATCAAAAAGGTTCCAAATTTTATCAAGTATAGTAACTCTTTATTTTATTTCTTTATTTCTCGTCTAGGAATACACAAAAGCAAATTAAACATGTCAGTGGACCAGGAGTTTAAACAGCTCATCAGGAGCCTATATGCCTACCTTAGAGCATTCCATCATGCCAAAACCCTACGGGAGGGGGCAGAGCAAAACACGGCACCACGCCGTCTAGAAAGCGTGGCGGAGAGCCTAACTACGGCAATCAAGCCTGGATTTATGCGAACACATGCAACTGGTTCACATGGGGTTGGATATATTCAAAGACCACTAACAGGTGTGTTTGGAAACAACACAAGCATCCATTCTGGCCACTTCCCAAACCCGTTGGGAGGAGGCCTGGCAGAAAGCCATAAAATGGGCTAGGCGGAACCTAAAATACTTGCAAGAACCCACTATCGATTTAGCATTCCAGGTGGTCACAACATTTATGACAACACAGACCCCTGCCGAAAACGAGCCACCCCAACCCACCCAAAAACCAGAAATGCAACCACCTAAAACCACTACAACAGAAAACATACAAGAAAACAAAGATATCCAAAAATAAGAAAAACCGACTAAAGAACAAACAACCAATGAAAGCCCAACCCCAAAACCAGTGATTCGCCAGAAAATATCAGAAACCGAGGAAAAACCAGGTACCAGTGACCACTCGGAAACTGAAATTAAAAACCCAAAACAACCCACTGGGGCTTCCTTTTGGGAGCTACACAAGATTCTGATGACAAAATCATCTATAGTGTCTATCATCTAACCCTACGGTGGAAGCAAATAATGCTGACTTCACCCTAAAAGCGCCACAGTAGTGTTCCACGCCCAAACATCAGGACCCAGAAGAAAAACCCAACATTTCAAAACCGGCACTAATCCCAAGCCCTCGCCTTACTCCCTTAAACACCAAGCCTGCTAGTTCTACAGTAACTAAAAAAGAATGAACCATAAAGGACCTCCAGACAGAGACTTACAGGTTTTTGGAATCTTTGAAAGGCGAAAGAAAGAATAAATACGAAAACTGGTCTCTAACCCCCCAAAAAACAGTCTTGTTTCTGGGCGCCTCCAACCTCACCCACCTACCTCACAATAAAAACAACTAAATACAGGTGGTCAGCTACCCGGGAGCTAAATTGGAACATGCTTGTCACATTCTTAAAAACAGAACCCAGATAGCTCCAGAAGTACAAAAAGTGATTCTACACTTTGGGCTAAACAATAGGAACGAAGGGAAAAAAAATTCAATCTTTCGGAAAGCAGTGGAAAGGCTTCTGGGAGCAGCGCAACAAGCCTTCCCAACAGCAACACTACACATTCCCCTGATAAATTACTACTGAGACTTACCAACACATATCAAAGAAAATCTAGATTTCCAAAACGAAATTATAAGGGAGAAGGCACAACACATCCCCCTGCTAGCATAACACGATCCTGCTACCCGGAAAATCAATCCGAACACTGGCTGACAAGGTTCATTGGACAACTCAAATGGGGGGAAGCCATGGCAAAGCACTGGCTTGAACATTTTAAACTTGTAAGAACGACAAACCTAGAACTGGTCAAAATAGCACGGTGGTAAACCTTTCACAGATTTATGTTTTATCACCAGCAGAAACAGCGGTATTGAATAAAGGCCTATCGTTCATCCCATCTCATTCGACCAAAGCACAAGATAAGCACTCCATATGTGCAGAATTGGGCAAATTTCACCTGAGCATAGAAAGGGCAATATTTATCGGAAGGAGGAATATCCCAAAACAAATAATCGCTTTTAGTAACCGAACAAACTGGAAACCCCCAACCCAACATCTACCAATAAAAATTTGGAATTTCTTTGACAAAAACGAGAAGCACTTAAAGAATCTTACATCCAACCCCTAATCACCGGAACCAAACCTGTCCCCCAAAGTAATAGCCTTGAACACACTGGCCCAAAGAAAAGACCTTGTCATAAAACCAGCAGACAAAGGGAATGTGATTGTAGTCATGGACAAACCACAATACGTACATCAAGGCCTACGACAGTTACAAGACACAAACTTCTACACTAAAATCCCAAGCCCAATTTATTAAGAATCCATTCCCCGTATTAAACAAATTATTGAGAAAACGGTTAAACAGGGCTATCTACAGCCGAAACAAATTATATACCTATTAGGAGAACATAACCCAAGACAAAGAAGGTTCTACCTACTGCCCAAAACTCACAAACCAAGATAAGACTGGCCAACCCCCTATATGCCCCCTGGACGCCCCATTGTATCCGACTGTGGCAGTGAATCGTACAGGATTGCGGAATATATTGATTTCTACCTAAAACCTTTATCAATCAAGCATAATAGCTACATTAAAGAGGTAGTGTGGCGCAATGGATAAGACAAATGCCTTTGGTGTGAGAGACCCGGGTTCGAATCCACTGTGAGACACCAATGTGTCCCTGAGCAAGACACTTAACCCCTAGTTGCTCCAGAGGCGTGCGACCTCTGACGTATATATAGCAATTGTAAGTCGCTTTGGATAAAAGCGTCAGCTAAATGAATAAATGTAAATGTAAATGTAAAGATACATACGGCATTATCGAAAAAATCTAATCTCTGCAAATCCCAATAGAAGCCATCATGTTTACAATGGATGTTGTCAGTCTATATACCAACATTGAGACCCAATAAGGTCTACAAGCAGTCAAATAAATTTTCGAATACAACAAAGATGTCACAAGACCAGATGAGACAATCTTCCAATTACTGGAAATCAGCCTAACATGCAATGACTTTGAGTTCGCGGGGGAACATTATTTGCAAAAAAAATGGTACAACAATGGGCAAAGAATTCGCCCTTTCTTATGCAAATATTTATATGGCAAGATGGGAGGAAATGGTTTTCCCTAAATGTACTAAACTCCCGCGAGATATTATCGATACCTAGACGACATCTGGGGAATATGGCATCATGGAATCGAGGATTTTGAAACTTTCACACAAACCTTAAACAACCATCACAAACTAATCAAGATCAAAGCAACCACAAACCCAACCTCAATAGACTTCCTCGACACCACCATCTACAAGGGTCCAGACTTTAACTCTACCACCTATTAGACTCCAAAGTCTTTTTCAAAGAGACAGACTGTTCCACATTTGGCTGATCATTTTTTTTTCCCTACAGCATAGCTACTATATATTCCTAACGTTAACAATGTGGTTTTGTTCACATTTTCTTGCAGATACCTTGACCAGAGCATAACTGGTTAACTTCACACAAGAGACCTACTGTTGGACAATCGTTTTGGCTTTAAAGGTAAATGCATTGTTAGTGTTACGTCCCTCATTAATCAGATGTTATTTGTCTAGGAATATTATTAGACGTAACAAAAGTTTTGCATGTGTGTGTCAATACAGTAACAGGAATTGCAATGGAAAAGGAACAGACAACAATCCATGACTTAGTTGAAAGATTTTAATGCTTCAGCTGCAATAAAGTGAAGTAGTAATAAAGGAATAAAGTAATGAAAAGTAATGAAGTAATAAATATTTACAATTCGTACAACGTAACCAGAATAATCAAAAGTACAGACAAACTGAGGGAGAGGAAAGAGCAAAAGAGTGGTGCTTAAATCAAAAACTGAATATAACAAAACATAAAGTTAAAGAACTAAACTAACTATCAACAAAAGAGGTAGAAATAAACATCTTCAGCGTACAAGACGCTATAACTAAACTATACTAACTAAAACAAAAACATACATAATTAGCGCCACTCCTAACACTAGTGCGTCTAATACATCTCAGTAAACTACGTGTGCAAATGTAGGTCGCGACCTGCTTACCTGACTCACAACCTCTCCCGTCAGTCTACACAATGTTGAACGATGAACTGAGATGAAGATTTCATGACAGCAACAAACACTTAGCAGGCACTGCAAGCACGTAAGTTACCAAGGGCAACACAAAACATATTCGCGTAAGTTACCAAGGGCAACACAAAACATATTCACGTAAGGGTAACACAAAATACATTCGAGCACAAACAAAGAGAACTGATCTAACTGCAAGATCACAACAGCAGCGAACCCCAAACAATGATCAGTCTCTCAGACTGGTCTCTCGAACAAGAGAACCGTCTTCACAGAGTGTGCAAACTCATTCCCAACCCAGAGTCTGTCTCGTCTGCCGCCATTGAAGTTAGAGCCATTCATAAACTGCACGGCGACCGGCGATTGGTGGCACGATTCCAGACGTCAGCCTCCTACGTCAGCAGATTGACAGGCGGACTCTCCAATCGAGCTTCACACCTGAAACAAATAGAGTACACAGACGTACACGACACGCATATGCAGCAACATACGCGCTAACAAAAATTACGTAGCGCGGCGTACGTAACAGTTAGTCACAATGTCTAGTTACTGGGCCAAAAGGAGATGAATATTGAAAGGAGTTGAGAGGGACAAACAGGAAATTGCAGCGGCAAACGATGCTCTACTTGCTGTTGAAGAGTATTGGGCTATTGACAACATGATCCCCCATGTGACACTTGGTAAGCTTTTAACCATTTTGTCCAAGGATCATCCAACTCTTCCTAAAGACCCAAGAACCCTTCTGAAAAACAGTGACTTGTGTTAAAACAACAGAACTCTCAGGTGGTGTATACCATCACTCTGGAATTGAAAGTGGAATACTATCACAGTTTTTAGTGTCTCCTGAATTGCAGAAGTTGACGTCAGTTTCAATACAAGTTAATGTTGATGGACTTCCACTTTTCAAAAGCTCAAATGCCCAGTTCTGGCCAGTTCTTGGTTTAATTGAGCAATACGTGGGTAATGTCCAACAAAACAAACTTCCATTTGTCATTGGTCTCTATTATGGGAAGAAGAAGCCAACCAGCCTTCACTTTTTGAATCCTTTTGTAGAAGAGGCACAGCGACTTGAAGCGGAAGGAGTTCTGTTTGAAAGGAGAGCACTTCCTTTCAAAATATCAACATTCATCTGTGACGCCCCTGCTCGTGCACTTGTTTGAAATGTGAAAGGTCACTGTGGATATTATGGGTGTGACAAGTGTGTTCAAAAGGGGGTCCACTATGAGAACAGGATGACCTTTCCTCAAACAGATGCTGCTCTAAGATTAGACAATGCAGTCGGTGACGAACTTTCTGATGACAGTTATCAGTGTGGAGAAACGCCATTGGAATTGTTGTCTGTTGGTTTGGTCACCCAGTTCCCACTGGATTATATGCATCTGGTATGCTTTGGAGTGACAAGAAATTTGTTGCATCTTTAGCTAAAGAGACGGCGGCTGACAAGATTTTCGCCCAGCATGGTAAAAGAGCTCTATAGAGTACTCCTGACCTTCACACCTCATGTTCCGTGCGAGTTCAACAGGAAGCAACGATCCATGGAAGATTTTGAGCGTTGGAAAGCTACAGAATTCAGGCAGTTCCTCTTGTACACTAGACCAGTCAGCTTAAAAGGCCTTGTACCAACTCAAGTGTACAACAACTTCATGCTGCTTTCAGTTGGCATCACCATCCTACTGAATGTGTCCCTGTGTGCTGACCTTGCAGACTATGCACACGGACTATTGGTTCTCTTTGCTGATCACTGCAGCAAGCTTTATGGAAAAGAACATGTGACATACAACATGCATGGATTGGTGCACCTCAGCCAAGATGCCAAAAAGTATGGTGTCCTTGATAACATCTCATGCTTTCCATTTGAAAACTTCCTTGGGTGTCTGAAGAAACTGTTGCGCAAGCCTACACAACCACTGGAGCAGGTTGTTCGCCGATTGTCGGAGAGAAGTCAGCACAGAAGAACAAACATCTCCAAAACAAGGTCCTTGAGGGAGCACAACCATGGACCACTCCTCAACGGTCTTTCTGTGAAAAAGCAGTATGAGGAGTGTTACTTTCAAGACTTTGTTGTGAAACGTTCAGAGGGAGACAACTGTGTCCTGTTGGAAAATAAGGACATAGTTGTTATACAGAATGTCGTCGTTGAAATGGACAACACTTTGGTCATCTACAAGAGGTTCCAGAACATGGTCGATTTCTTTACTTACCCTGTGGAATCTTCCAAGCTAGGCATTTTTCATTTATCTGGCCTATCAGATACACTCCGCTTTACCCATATAGCAAATGTGCAGAAGAAATATTATCTTCTTCCTTGCCCGGATGGAAAGGCTGGTTTTCCGTTGATCCACTTGTAAAAATGACTGCTTTTATTGAAATTGTATTTATTTTGCCTGGAAATTAATCAAAATGTATACTTTATGCACGTTTTTCTTCTATTTTAGATGCTGTTTGCCATTGTTCAGTTTATTGATGAGGAGGATCTGCCATTTGCAGTGGTTCTGCAAGTGTGGCTCAGTGAGGGCATGTGCTATTGGCCCCCATTTAACCTCCGCAAAAAAGACAAAGGCAGCAAATTAGCCATCCGCTGCACGCCTCCACACAGCACCTGGGAGAAACATCATTTTAAGTTTATGAAGGGAGCAGGTAAATGGGTCTGACTTGTGCATTTGATTTTCCTGCATTTCATCTGTGTGTTTTCTTTGTCTGTTTATGGTGGATAACTGACTTTCATTCATTATTCCCTGCTCTAGAATCTTGGCAAGAGGCGATGAGATATTTGGTGCGCTTCCAAACAGGTTCCAGCGTTGAAACGACGGACGATGACAAGAAGAGAAAGAGAAAGAGAATCTCAAATTCTAAGTACAGACCCCAGGCCTCTTCTGATGAAGAGGAATCTAGTCTTCCAGATGCACCAGCAGTGCTGTCGTTTGGACAACCTCTTTTGAGCTTTGAAAACATTGTGCCCAGTAACAAGGTTTCAGTGCTGCCCGATTCTCCAGAAGTTGCATCGATTCCAGAAAACCAGGAAAATGTTGAGCCATCTGTAGACTTCAGAGCTGGTATATAAAATTGCTGTGATGCTTGATTTGTGATCCTGCCACTAAACTATACCCTTTGTTAGATTTTCAAATTTCTGTCTCCTCTTTCTCAGAACCAGGTTTCTCCCCATAAATCCAGACTCCACTTCACAGAGCCAAGAGTTTGAGTACAAGTAAGTGATGTTATTTGTGATGTTTTGTTGTCTTGGAAACTATTGCTTCTATTTAAGATGAGGAATCCTTTAATCATAATCTGTTTTTCATTAGGACACTTGACTGGTTACTCGCCGCAGCAGTTTCTGGATGAAAGGTGTCGAGGTGTGTTGTACATTCCATTAGCTTTGCACAGTTAAATTATAGTTTCATTACTGAATATGCAATACTCTGCAGTGAAATTAAAGCTGTTATGTTTGCTCCCCCAGCTCGTCAAGTACTAAGCTTTACACCCCGAGCAGCAAATTTACCTTGGCAGCATATGGGTGAAAACGCTGGAGGTATGTAATATGTTGCGCTAAACTAAGTGTTCCATTTAAGTTCAATTCATTAAATGTATGCAATAACTTCAAACATATTTTTACATGTCAATGATTATTAATAGGAGAAAGTCATCGCTCCGTTATTGGCCCTTGGACTCCCCTGGCATCTCGTGTACAGCATGAAGTTTTCAGCTATGAAGGTATATTCTAGGCCTATGTCTTAGTGTCCAGTGTTTTAAAAGTATTGAAAATGGTGCCTTTAGGTGTTTTTTTTGTTTAGTTTTTTTAAATGTAGATTTCCAGAGACTCCAGAATGAAAAACAAGCCATGATGGATGAGAACCAAGCCCTTAGGGAGGAGAACCAAGCTGTGAGGGAGGAGAACCAAGCCCTGAGGGAAAGCAATGCGCGAGCAGGTGAGAACGTGCACAAAAAAGTAAAATTTAGGAAAGAGTATGTGATGGAGGTCCAAAATTACCATATGCCTTTCATTTTGTGGCTCACTTCAAGAGCAGGTGAAGCAAGTTGGGACAATGTTGAAGACGTTTGCTCGCACTGGGCAATCAGGTACAACTTGCAAACAACACCTGTGGTTGTTGGTTTATTTCCCACTGGGGCCACTTATAAATGTCAGTAGACCTAGATATAAATGTCAGTAGGCCTAGATATAAATGTCATAGTTTAGTAGTTGAGGGACCAGGACTGACTATATTATTTTATTCTGGGAACCCCTGTAGGTGCAGATCAGACCTTAATGCTGCGACGTCTTTGAGAGTTTGGCGATGTTGTGCGTAGCATGGACAACAAAATGGACACTATGCTGCAACATTTCAGTGCCAATGTGTCTGTTGGAGAGTTATCCCTGCCAGGGGATCTGTTACTCCCCCTAGACACCCAGGAAGATTTGGTGTTGCTTGACAACAGTTTGAGGCAGGATAAAGAGCTCCAGGAACGATTTGTAAGTGTGCTGATTTCGTTTATAACTCCATAGGGTAATCTAAAAAGTAAAATTAAGAATGTACACTGCATATTCTACACTTCATATTCTACAGTCTGAATCCACAGCCCGTCACATTTTATATTTATGTTTGATAAGCTTCAGAGAAATGTAATTTGTAACACTTTTTTTGGATTTTCAGCTTCGGTTTTTGGCAATCAAATGTGGGAGGGACCTAAAGACAACCGTCTGGCGAATGCTTCAGAGTATCTTCTCTAATCACGTTTCCATCAATACAACCTGGACTGGAGTAGGGGATAAAGCATGTTTTAGAGACATGTTCCTGAAGACCATTGTTCAATTTTTTTTTTTTTTTGTAGATTTGTATGGCATTATGCCATTCAAATGGAATGACAGATCTGTATTTTCTACAGGAGCCATCCGGAAGAACCCGGTAACCCAGGATGCCACTGATGAAGCCGTCCAGGTTAACGTTACGCGTTACCTGAAAGGAGCATCTGACCGTGAAGGCGGAAAAAGGCGCCACACAGCTGAGAGGGACCCACAGCCGACCCCTTAAACATAGGCTGACTACTGACACCCCAGCATCACTGACAACTGGAACCCTTTCTTTATCCTGCAGTCAGTAACATCAAGACCCCTAAAGAAGCCAGAAGTGTTAGACTACACTCACCCAATCCACACTGTTCACTGTGGAAATTACTGTTTTCCTTTATACAGGCGCACAAGGAGTCATTGAAGATATGCCAATTTGCACAGCCTCATTCTGGAGGTCAGGGAAAACCGGAGAACCTGTAGTCAGGCGTGAACCACTGATTATCATGACTTGGACTGTCCTGCAATTCTTAGCCCACTATGCCACGCAGACCCCAACCACTCCAGACATTCTGATTGGCTGTGTTCTCTACAGCCAGATTTCCTGCTGTTAATTGTATTTGTTCCCAATTGTAGTTATGTGTAAATTGAATGTTAAAATGTATTTTATATCTGGTATCCTGCACATTCTTTGATACCAAAGATCTCAATTACTTAATATACAATTTGCTGCTTATTTCATTGATACAGTGCTTAACTATTCTATTTTTAAATATAGCTTGTAGTCCTTGATTATACCTCTAATACTTGATATCTGCACATTATCTGGTACCAAATATTCTACTTACTGTGACTTTAGTATTGGCTTATTTCATTCCGTCAGTGCTTAACGATTCTATTATAGTTTGTAAATCCTATTTCTTACTTGATATTGCACATTAACTAGTACCAAAATTCTACTGTTATTCTATTAAAAATAGCTTGGAAATCCTATTTCATACCTCTGATACTTGATATTGCACATTACCTGGTACCAAATATTCTACTTAATCTGTTTTTAACATTTGCTTTTTTCATTCCATCACAGTGCTTAACTGTTATTCTATTGTTAAATATAGCTTGTAAATCCTTGTGCCACAGGTCAGCATTGCAGTTATATCTGTTCTACTACTATTTTTACCTCAGTATTTTTTATATGTCAAGTTGTTTATCACAGATACAAGAGACACAGATCTTATTGCAGCACAGTGAAATATTGTACCCCAGGTCAGCAATGCCATTATAATGGTCTATTCTACTCCAGAGCTTTTCTTTAAATTACCACTTATCCTATTATTAGAAATGGCTTGTAAATGTGATGTTATACCTCGATTTATTTGGTATCCTGCACATTCTTTGGTACCAAATACCCTCATTACTTATGTTTACTGGTAATTCTTTTCATCCCAGAGCTCTTTATATTATTAACAAATATTGTAAGTGTAGTAGTACCAGTAAGTGTTATAATTTGCTTGTAAGATATGTAATCTGTTGCTTTGTAAGCTGTTTTTTTTAACTGGAAACCTGCATGTTCTTTAGTGTGTATATATATTTCTTTCTTTCTTTTTTCTGTTATTTATATTTTAGTGATCTGACATGTTTCAATGACAGTTAGGCTACTGTACTTTGAAATGTGGAATTAAAATGCCAAATGGAAATTTGTCTGGTTTGATCAATCATTATTCTTTAGAAACTGCATGCTATTTGTGTGTATATATATATATATATATATATATATATTAAAAAAAATTATATATTTTTTTAATATATATATCAATATATATATTATACATACAACAAGTGGCGACGGATTGCTCGAAAATAGTGTTTGCCTCCGACGGGCCGCGGAAGGGCCGCCTTCGGTATAACGGCGACGGGACGACGGTTGGCCCGCGGTCCGGCCGCAGAACGAAGACGGTAGGAAGGCGGTGCGCCGTCAAACATGTTTGTGATTACGCCATTCTGAGGCTTCTACTGCCGCCGGCGGTCCGCCGACTCATTGCTATCTGGGTAGACACGCAGTCACTCAGGCTTTCCAATTTGACCCAGAATCTGATCCGGATGGAGAAGCACCAGAAGTTGCAACTCAGCGGCTACAGCAGGACGTCTCCGAATGGTTAGTTTAAAATATTGTGTTTGGATACGGTACTTTAGTTAGATTGTTTATGTATGCTGTTACAGTTATCATCATGTAGCTAATGCTAGCCTATGTTGTTGGCTTTTCATGTTGCTCTAATTTGCTATCGTTCTAAAGCTGTATTAGCATCTATATCAGTAATCTTTGTACAGTAGGTCAGAGAAGACTTTGGCTCATTTTTTAATGATGAAGTTCTCCATGACCACGTTTATTGAAGTCATGTTAAATATAACCCATGATTTACTCCTGAAGATTTACCTCTACTCAACACCTGCTGGTCCCACTCTGTCATATATAGATATATTAGCTATAGACACTAACCAGCGCCACTATATTAGTCAGACCTCTGCCATTTTCACATCTACCTTTTTGGACAGGGGCCGTTGTGATGAAGGAACAAAAAAAAGACTTTTGTGTTCATTTGTACATCCAAGCACGGAGCGTCTGCCATGCTTCTCTCGTTTGCAAGCCATGATGTATCTCGAGGAAAAAACAATATCGCGCTGCACGGTTGTAGCTCATTTTCTCATGGACGGGCAAAGCAGACAAAGGGGAGGTAACCTTTCCCCATATGACGACATAGGGAAGATTCAGGATTGGCCCGTCTGAGCTTTCATTTTCTCAAAGGCGGAGCAGGTCTTGGTTTACACCTATCGCCATTTCTAGCCACTGGGGAACCATAGGCAGGCTAGGGGAACTCATATTAATGTTAAAAAACCTCATAAAGAGAAATTTTCATGCCATGGGACCTTTTAAAGCATTTATTAAATAGAAATCTTTTTTAAGATTATAAATGTCTGTCATTTTTGAGCAATGTAATGCATTCTTGCTGAATAAAGTTTTTTTTTTTTTTTTTTGATCACAAATGAATGGTATCATTGTTTTCACAAAAATATCATACAGCCAAAAGGTTTTCAATATTGACAATATTATAAATATAAATATTTCTTGATCATTAAATATTCATACTAGACTGATTTCTGGAGGATCTAGACGGTGGGCCGAGGGCAGATTTTGTGTTTTCAGACGATCTGTGGTGATGGATAACCCAGTTTTTTTTATATGTAACCACTACGCTTTTCAACAAAAATTAAAATAGTTGCCACACACATACTTTGCCCATTACTATAATATTGGTAACTTTCTCCAGGTTATTTTCCCTGCATCCCCCTCTCCCTCCTACCTTCCTCTTCTCGCGAGTCAAGTCACTAAAAGTTCATTAAGAATGTCTATATATCACATATGATGTATCTTGTGAATCTATTGGTTAAGTTTCCTTTTCATGTTTGGTATCATTTTAAATGTGCGATTGGTAAAATGGTCTTAATTTCTTTGCAGTCATTGGTTTAATGAGAAAGATTGAGAACTTAGGAGAATCCTGTTTCTCCTCTCTGGGAGATATCTCCCGAAACCAGGTGTTACCCCCTGGGGTACATTAGTTGACCCAAAACAACTCTAAACAATATTGGTACAATCCTTTTGTTCTTGTCTGGGTATTTAAGGCGAGGTGACAGACCAGTCTTTGGGACCCTTTACCAGGATCATCCCCCATACAGTGCTGTTTCAGTGTTTTCCTGTTGCAAAACACTCACACACCACTGTGTGTCTCTGTCAGGAAAGCATTACTTACTTTTAGAGTCATCTTTGAGTAAATTATGTCATGTATTTATTATTTCTGAATTGGCTTTTAATCATTTACTTCTGTAATTGGCATGAAACATTTTTACCTGACAAATAAATGTTACATCTTGATTTATTCTGAAGTTTTCTGAAATCATTTTAGTAGACTATGAGGAGGCTGGCGCTATCGCAGCTCTGTTTCCAGGATAGGTCAAACTAAAGGCGCATATGAACAGAGCATGTAGGCACATCATCTGAAGACCTTTTGACAGTCTATCACTGACTTGGCAAGTTGTACGGAAGTGACTAAATAAACTACACTTTTTTTGTATGCGTGAGCAGTAGGCAACCAACTAAAGAGGTATTAGCAAACCCTGCACCCTCTGACCAAGATCAGACTGGCGAGGCTGTGTCCGTGAGATCCACGTAAACCCAGGGTGTGTGACTCTGTGTGGCATCGGGTCCCTTAATGAATGAATAATTGAAAAAAAAAATATATATATATATAGTCGTCTTATCTTATTATAGTGTAACAGGTAGCGCTATATAGTGCACCGTAGCTACTCCCTTTCTATATGTATAACCTATATGGCAGGATACACACTATGGGCCAGAACTCTAGATTTGCTACAGAGGGCAAAATGAGGTAAAACACACTAACACAAAACCCAGACAGACCAGGAAAATGACTTTTACCAAAATGGTTTGCTTTTACTTTGCAGGAAATTTGAAAATGAATGTAAAAAGAAATAACAGTAATCAATAAAATTGTATAAACAATGGAATTGTCTCTTTCTCTTTAATAAATTTAGGGTTTGAGCTCCTTTGTGGTTACTTGATCTAATTATATCTATTTGTATTATATTTATTTACTTCAATATTTAAATTGTGGGTTTGTATATAAATTTGTTTTTATTAGACTTAAATTTAATTTTAGTTTTATGTAATTTCTCGTGTTCTAATTTATTATAGTATTTGGAGCTTTGTTTCTTATTAATTTAGTTGAATTAGAACCGTTAACCCAGAAAAGAAAATACAATTCAAATAACAATTACTTCAAGAAAATAAAAATCAACCTGAAAATAATACAAACTTAACAGTAATTCACTGTAGATAAACAGTTCTCAGTCCATGGAACAATCGTGTTTGTGTGCAAAACAAACAGTCCTTTGAATCCAAACATATGTGAAAGTCTCTTGGTTTGGCGTGGTGCAAAAATGTCTGTAGTGCAATAATCAGTTCTGTACGATACTCAGTGTTGAGGTAATTGCTGGGAAATACCACAAACGATGAATTCCACTTGTAAGACACAGGTTTTCTTGTCTCTTTAGGACCTTTCAACTGGGAGGCTCGCCATTCCAGGATCACAGCTTATTCTCGAATCTCAAAAAAAAAACAGACCTGTTTATAGAGCTGGTAAGTCCCGCCCATCCGTAAAACCCCACTGGACCTCTAGGTTGAAAATCGTCAATGCAAGTGAATGTGAGAAAATAATTATTTTCTGGTTCCGTTTGAATTTTGCCATGAATGTGAACATATGTTGTCTGTACATTTTTAATATAATTTTTCGTGTGAAGAATGCTACAATTTAGCAGGTAGAAGTTTGATACGGTTAGACTTTGTGTGAGAGCACTTTGTGGACTACAACTCTTCGCTACATCAGACGGGAATCTGAAGAAAGAACAGCCCATTTGGATTGAATGGTGACATTTGGGTACAAAACACACAGGCATCTCGATCTGTCTCCATAGATTATCATATGTTGGATGACTTCTTCTACTGGTATGTTAAAAGTCAACTTTTCCTTCAGTTCACTGAAATTGCATCAGTAGCTAACGTTAGCTAACATAATGCTGCTCATCTGTGCCTTCGTGAAACCAGGCTCTGTGTATCCTTACATGATTGTGAGCAACATTTCACTATTCGTTATCTCTTAAACTAAACAAACAAAAGCAACTATAATTTTTGAAAAGGTATAAATATTTCTATAGATAATATTTGTATAAAATCAAAAATGATCAAAACAGTAAAGCAGTATCTTGTATTTTTTATAATAATCTGTTTTTAGAGAATCTCTTTTAAGTTCATCCCATCTGTGTGTCTCCACAGCCCACACGCCATTCTTCTCAGTGGCTTCAGATGCCTCCAATCATGGGACCACCAAGCTCTTCTCACTGTCAGTGCGTTACTGGACGCCAGACTTGGGAGTACAGACGAAGGTCCTTGATTTCTATGATGACAGTGATGAAACATCTGCCGCGATCCACAACCAGATAGTCACCAAGCTGGAGGAAAACGGACTGGGACTAGACATGATATCTGCGTATTCCGCTGACAATGCTAGTCTGAATTACGGGAGATACAACTCTGTCTTCCAGAAACTGAAAGAGAACAACAATTGCATTTTGAAGGCAAACTGTGTGGCCCACATCGTTCACAACAGTGCAAAATACGCAGGAGATCGGCTAAATATCGACATCGAAAATGTCGTCAACAAGACCTTTAGCCACTTCTCCTCATCTGCCAAACGCATTGAGGAACTTAAGTCAGTTCACTCCTTTGTGGAGATAGAGTACCAGTCCCAGTGTTGCCAGATGTACGATAATTATCGTATTTGTACAATAATTTTGACCTATGTACGATGTTCGATCAATAATGGAAAAAATCCTATAATGTACGATAATTTCAGAACTGTGTGACACTTCAAATGATGGTCGTTGTAATCATAGGGCTTCTCATTGATCTAGCTGTGGATTCTACGTCTACCGGGGGAAGAATGTGTAGAGAGGGAGCAAGAGACCTTGCGTGTGTGTGCTAGTGTGCCTCACGAAGCGCATGTAAGGACCCAACCAATCAATTGTAAGAACCCCACCCCCCCCGGAGATTTCTTGACTGTTTGTCATTTTCAAGCGGTATTCTGTACAGTTTTGACTCGCGTACGATCATTTTCTTCCTAATACGATAATTTTGAGCTTCTGGTACGATACTTGGACATTTCCAATCTGGCAACACTGACCAGTGCCTGCTTAGACATGTGCCCACAAGATGGCTGAGCTTGTGGCCTGCAGTGAAGAGGCTTCACGACAGCTGGGCTCCTATCAAGACCTACTTTCTCCCATTGGGAGAGGACCAGTGCCCAAAGTCACTATGGCGGCTGTTCAAGGATGACCAGGATGGTGAGGGCAACCCCCTTGATCTACAGGTAATTAATTTTAATTGCACTCAACTTTTTTTTTTCATCTAAATATTATTACATGAAACAGGGATTAGAGAAATGATGATAATGCAAACAGTGCCAGCACACAGGATCATTGACTCTCCTTACTTCTTTTAGGTTTACCTGAAAAAATTCACAGACAACATATGTTCACATTCATGGCACAATTCAAACGGGACCAGAAAATAATTATTTTCTCACATTCACTTGTATTGACGATTTTTCAATCTAGAGGTCCAGTGGGGTTTTACGGATGGGCGGGACTTATCATCGGCAATAAGTATGAACTCAATATATCTCTCATGAATTAACTCAACTAGATAAAAAATACTAGGGGTGGGAATCTTTAGTCACCTCACGATCCGATCCGATTCTGGGAGTCACGATCCGATTCCAGAACAATTATTTATCTACTCCCCTCAGAATCGATCCAGAATCGTTGGAGAGAGAATCGCGATGCATCGATGGATCGATTTTTTTCTCCCACCCCTAAAAATACTATTTGAGCACTTTTGTTACTCAATGAATAACAAATCATTTTCATAAATTACATTACTCTGCTTATTTAACATTTGTGAGGTCTTCAGAAATACAGAACATACAGTTACAACACATTATACATACCATCTGACCAATAAATGCATTGAATACGTGAATATAACTTCTTAACACTTAATTTCAGAGAATTGAATATTATATTATCATGAAACTCGGATACTACTAATAATCAGTCACATCGGATTCTACAGGGCTTGCAATCGGCTATCATCCACTCCAAAATCAATCATTTATCACACTAGAATGACCCAAATAAGATTTATATAAAGGTTACAACATCATAAAAAAAAAAAAAAAAACATCATACAACTTAGTATTTATGTATATTAAGCAAGGATTAATGTTATATTTGCCTTTTGATCCACTTTTGATTTCATTCGTGATCTGTGAAGCTCGTGCTCTCTTTGCAATTATGCGTCTCATTTCAGTGACGTCATGAGCATACATCAGCAATTACACATGTCCGTCTTATGATAAACATCATGCTTTAATTATTATAGTTAATTTAATTATCTTAATGTTAATGGCACAGCAGAACAACTTTGGCAACACATTATGTTACTTATTTCAGCATTTTGAGTGAGAATATACTTATTACAAATTATATTTATTTTTTCTGATCAGCTCAATTTTGACCTGGGTTACAATAGGTAATATTGGCCATCATGGTACAGGTTCAGCATACCAGCATTTCAACAAGATTCATAAAGAAGTCAGTCAGTCCAATAAACAGGTAAAACTTATATTATTAATTAACTTGTTGATAAAAAACTGAATTTGTGCTTTAATGTGTTGTCTTAAATAATATTTTTTTCAGAACTTTACACAGAACAATCGAACACAGGGAATAATGGAAACAAGTCAATGGGACCTCAGAAAAATTAGGTTCCAGAGAAGGTGACTCACACGACTGGATGACTTTGTGCAGATATATCAAAGGATGCATGATGTACAGCTCCGTGAATATGAAGACACAGAAAGATCAAAGAAAGACAGTATGGAAATATTTTTTTGTGTTTGTACCTTTTACAAAACATTGTCAATTTAATGACTCTTAGTTATAAACAGAAGATGCTAGAATATATTTCATAAAAAAAGTGATGTATGTGCATATACTACATCTCCAGTCCTTTTGAGTGGAAATGGAACAGTGGAAAAAGAAAAGTTAGAAGCGTAAAGGAGTATACGTTTCTCCACTAGTGAAGGGTCTGCCATTCAAAGATGTGAGAAGCAAGGTCATTTTAATCAGAGGGTATAATAATAATAAAACTATTACAAATCTAGAAGAATTTACTGTGTGTAATTATTTATTTAAAATCAATTATGTGTTTGCTAAAAATCATATAAATCAAATATGTGTGTGTGTGTGTGTTTGTTTGTCAGGAGAAGTCTTCAAAGACACCCCCAAAAGTACATGAACAAAAACAAAAAGATGTGATCCAAAATCAGGTTTCTTTTTTCTAAGTAAGGGATAAAGTCCGCTTCATGTAAGGGTCCTGATCAGCCTGAAGGGGTTGTATTCGCTATAACAACCCCCTCGCTCTACATTATCCCGCTTATTACATGGCTACCTACCAAATAAATCAATATTTTGACACAAAATATTGATTTAAAAAGGAGTTTATTGATTTAAAAATAGAGATGCACTGATTACAATTTTCTAGGCCGATTCCAATTTCCGATTTTTCATCGAATTTGACCTGCCGATACCGATTTTAGCTGATTCCGATTAAATTTTTTTCTAACCACTTTACAGCACACACAAATATTTCTTTTCGATCTTTTCTTTAACCCTTTCACGCGTAAGTTTTGAAATATTCTAACTGACACCCCCACCCCCCGAGTGAGTTTTTTCAAGGCAAACGTTTCCTTTAATGTTTCCATGGCGACGCGTCACGCGATACACCGAGATGTGTCGCTTTTATTTCGCTTTTCCTTTTATATTCAAAGTTTCACAAACTTGCTTACCATGTCATCAACTAGCCTATCTGATATTCCGATTCTCAAATACGTGTGTGAGTGTGTTTGGTCGTTTAAAAAACCTTTAGAAATAATCTTGATCTACGTGAGATGGGCGCCGTAATGTTGTCCTGTCAGTCGGATTTACAGCACGTGAATTCATCAGTTTCTCCCGAAATAAATGCAAGAAAGTGGCCGGTGAACTGAGAAGAATAGAGTAAACTTTATAGTTACTTCCACTATGTTTGTCTGATATGAATAACACATGTCGGCAAATTATATTTGAATAGATAGTTATTGCTGCTTCCACAGACATCAGTGTGTATTTTGCAAACTCCAAATGTATTGTTTTACTCGTGCTTATGTGTATTTAAATATATGAAGCCTAAAATAAACATTATGAGGTTGAAAACACTGCTTAGTTGTGATATATGACAGCGCTGAACGCGTCCGATTCTGGCTCAGCGCCAGCCAACGCGCGAAAGCACAGTTTGAATCTGGCAGTTATGCGACGTCACTGAACATTATAAATGTGGCACCGTAACGTTACTCTCAGGGGCACAGAAATAAAAATCCCATATATGAGACTGTACCACTCAAAAGGTTAATCATGCGGCACCCGAGTGCATTTGACCGGCATAAAATCGGCATATGTCAGACTGACCGGCTGGTCGCTGGTCATGGCCGATCACGTGAAAATCGGCCAATTCCGGTCACCAGCCGATCAGTCGGTGCATCTCTATTTAAAAACGATTGTATTGCTTCCGCTAAAGAAAATAGTCCGTTCCGTCTCTACGGTTAGAATCCTGCGTCCATAGCAACACTCTGTTCATCATGGCAACGGTGTGTTATACTTAGCAGCGGCCTGTTATCAAGAAATAACACACCGCATTCTACACTAGAATTCAACCAAGCCATGTAATAAGATTCTGTAATAGGCAAGTCGTGCCACTCGGCCGCCATCTTGGCAACGCCTCCGGGCAGCTATTTCGGACTAACAAGACCAGGCTCCTATCTAAATGAATGGGCAGAGAGTCAGAACTGCACTTTCACTGGT
This sequence comes from Rutilus rutilus, assembly GCA_021464565.1. Classification (NCBI taxonomy): domain Eukaryota; kingdom Metazoa; phylum Chordata; class Actinopteri; order Cypriniformes; family Leuciscidae; genus Rutilus; species Rutilus rutilus. The sequence continues at coordinate 9,096,738 of JAJAQA010000005.1, read as the reverse complement.
CACTGGGACATAAAAACTGCATGTATAGAAACAGCAGTAAAATATGATAAAAATCGCTGAAAAAGTTTGATGACTTTGCCCCAAAATAAGGTTTAAAACGCCTTTTTCCCCACATGTTATACTTTTACTACACATGCGCAAGGGTTTGTCTCCGCTGTAGCAAAACCTCAACTGTGCGCATGTGTCAGTGGAACCAGACGATAGGCTTAAATGTTTCCCGGCTTGACTGTTAAAAGCAGATGATTGGCTTTCCAGCGGGAGGGGCGGGACATGTGCATACAACCGCCATCTTTGCCGTTACGGGTTTTCCTTATATAGTTGTATTGAGGATTGAGGAAGTGGCATGTCTCTTATATAAATTGTCTCTGGTTATACTTAGCAGCGGTCTGTTATCAAGAAATAACTATATAATAATACTATAATAATCTACATTGGAATTCAACCAAGCCATGTAATAAATATCTTTAATATCTGAACTAAAAGACTAATTGGTTAGATGGCAAGTGAATGGTATAATTATGATAGCAGTATAGCCTTTCAAGACATTGTCAGCAAGTTGCACAAATATTATGTTAAATAGATACATTTTAAGTAATAGTACATTTAAACTGCTGTCCCCCATTATGAAGACACTAAATAGACTAAGATCACACACAACATTAAACAGTAACATTTTGTGTTTAAATAGCATCAGATTTAAAATTTAAGTGACATAGGCGAAGTAATAATTTGTATCTTCTGTATTTACAGAAAGCTCTTGTGAAGAATATCAGGAGAAGACGATCGAAAATCGAGGGGCCAATCTGGAACGAGTCATGTCCATTAGAAATAACTGCTTCTAGAAGACTATCCAGGCCACCAAAAATAAACATGCTGCAACAAATCCTTCACCAGGATTACTGGTTGACCTGTGATACTATCGACCTGGCCAGCATCCTCATGGCAAAGGACAATATGGACATTGATGGGTTTCAGTCAGTTCTGCCCTTTAGTGCGATTGCACGTGGAGGGATTGTGGGAACTCGACAAAAAAGGTTTGTGCAGATATTGAACATTCGGCAAAACCACTGGATCACAGTAAGCAATTTATTTTGTGATGAAAATCAGCTCTCTGTGTATGACAGTAAAAGTGCCCCTCTGGACCCAAGAACCCTACAGACACTGTCCTGGCTGGTAAGATCAACATCAGACCATTTTGATGTTCTGCAACCAGCTGTGCAGCAGCAATCAAATCTAAGCAACTGTGGCGTATTTTCAATAGCATTTGCAAATGCTCTGTGCAAGGGTCATCCACCAGAGTTATGCATATTTAATGAAGGCAGGCTAAGGGCCCAAATGTATGCTCATTAACCAAAAACAGCATCACATTTGTCATGAAGACTCGAGAGAGTAAAGCGGAGGCAAACGTGACCAAAACTGCAATACAAGTTTACTGTCTTTGCAGAACCGCTCCTTACAATGAGCACATGGTCCAGTGCTCCAAATGCCGAGAGTGGTATCATCTTACATGTGTAGATATACCCAGAACGGTAATTGGAAATGATCAGGTCTGGCAATGTTTCAAATGCAACTGATGTATGTGGAAGAGTGGAAGAAAGCTTTGTTAATTTTAATTTTATTTGTATTATCATTTAAAGGAGCCGTAAGTTAGATTGTTTTCAATACTGGTACTGCAATCACTTTCAAATTACTGTAGCGCGGTGTATGGGTGAGACTTGGTGTTAGGGATCAGGTTATAATGAGTTTAAGGGTCGGTTTAGGGTCAGGGGTCGGGTTAGGTACTTAGTTGTGATGGGTAAGGTTAGGATGGATGGGTTAGGATGGGTTAAGCGGCTAGAGATTGCATTGTGTCAATGAAAGTCCTTATAAAGATAGATGTACAAGAGAGTGTGTGTGTGTGTGTGTGTGTGTGTGTGTGTGTGTGTGTGTGTGTGTGTGAGAGAGAGAGAGAGAGAGAGAGAGAGAGAGTGTGTGTGTATGTGTGTGAGAGAGAGAGAGTGTGTGTGTGTGCGTGTGTTTAAGAGAGTGTGTGTGAGAGAGAGTGTGTGAGACTGAGCTGTGAAGAATGATGAGGTACAGACCTCGCAACTGTCAAGACAGAACTGTGTGTGTGTGTGTGTGTGTGTGTGATACAGGCAGAACTGCCTGAGAGAGTGGCTGCCCAGAGAGAGAAGCATCTGCCCGTACTGTGACCAGGGAGAGGTGGAGACAGAGCAACACTTTCTCACCCGCTGTCTCAAATATGAGGACATTAGAGGGAAAAGAGATTGTATCACACTAACGGCAAGTTACATCGATGTCTGTCACAAAAAGAGAAAGTTGACGACCAGTCAGTGATGCGCTCACACACACACACACACACACACACACACACACACACACACACACACACACACACACACACACGCACACACACACACATGCTCGTACACAAAACAAACACACAAACACTTACACACTGAATTCTAAATTGTTCACAGAATTTTGAAAATGTGCATAAACTGTTCTATTTTTTTATATATTTTTTTAATCTTTTATTATTATTATTTTTATTCATTTAATTGAATTATTATCATTATTTTCTGTACTAAATGTTCAAAATCATTTTCTATGCTGTTTTGATGCTTTGGCAATACAAATGTATTTTTGTCATGCCAATAAAGCTTTATTGAATTGAATTGAATTGTGTGTGTGAGTGTGTGTGTGTGTGGTTACTGATGAACTATCACTGTGTGTGTTTTGTAGTGTGGATCATGGAGGAAAGATCAGGATTACAGCAGGACCACGAAAATGTACGTCTACACACACACACACACACACACACACACACACACTCACATTACACACACACTCACTCACACACTCTCACTCTCTCTCTCGCTCACACACACACACACACACACACACACACACACACACACACACACACACACTTTCTCTCTCTTTTCTCTCTCTCTCACACACACACACACACACACACACACACACACACACACACACTCTCGCTCACACACACACACACACACACACACACACACACACACACAGACACACACACACACACACACACTTCTGATGATCTGTTGTGATATTAGTACGAAGAGTTTTGAAAATGTAATTATTGCTTGTGAAAATTGTGGCAAAGCAATAAAAAAACCTGTAAAAGATCAGACAGTTTCATAATTCCTGATTACAGAAATATTTGAACACAAGAATCCTATGTTTTCTGTTTGGTAACCATGGCGATTTCAGAACCTCATTCAGGACAAAAGCTGTTACAGAATGATATTTCTTTAGTGCTTTATTATCATTGGTTGCTTACAATCCTAAATGAACGAGTCAGATCTGAAATGAAGACTCAAGATAGAAAGTTTCTGTAATTCACTGATGTGTGTTTTCTCTCCATCAGATTCTCATCAGTTCACTCTGGATCTGAACACAGTGAATACACACCTCCGTCTGTCTGAGGAGAACAGAGTGATTACTAACACTCGCACAGAGGTTCAGCTGTATCCTGATCATCCAGACAGATTTAATGTGTGTCCTCAGGTGTTGTGTAGAGAGAGTGTGTGTGGACGCTGTTACTGGGAGATTGAGTGGAGTGGTGATGATGTGTATATCAGTGTCATATAAGAGGCATCAGCAGGAAGGGAACGGGTGAAGAGTGTGAGTTTGGACGTAATGATCAGTCCTGGAGTTTGTTCTGCACTTCCTACAGTTACACATTCTGGCACAATAACATAGAGATTAGCTCCTAATAGGGCCATTAGGGGAGGGTCTTTGTCTTTCTCAGGTGTGAAAGCCATACATATTAATGATGTGATCACGCCTCTTGTATAAAGCTTTCTTACAGAAAACACGTCTTACAAATTTATATATTGTCTTCTCTGAATGAGCAGTCAGGGTGATTTTCACATAGTTTTGGAGCAAATATTCTAGGCTACGTGATACAATTTTCAAAAGTCTTGTGAAGAAATAATCAGTATGGGTTTCATGACCTTATTTCAGTGACACTTTTTTTTGTATTTTCACAAACCACGCATAAATGTCTTTATCTCAAAACTACAAACTTTTACATACATGCTGCTGATATATTATTGTAGCAGAGTTTGTGCTGAATACAGTGTAATTAGACTTTAGCCATGAAAATGTCACAAGTAACAGAAATAAGCACAAATGTCAAAGCATGTCAGAACACCTCCAGGGCCCAGAAAACACCTCAGACCCCAGAGGGTTAACCCCCTGGGGTCGGCGGTATAGCCGGCGATACCAGCTCGCTTTTTTTATCAGTGTAAAAGAGACTCAAAAATACTCTGTTGACTTTTTCCATAGGAGTTTCATACATCAATCGATCCTGTTAAGTGTGTATTTTTTTGTGTGTATACTCACAATAAAAACAAAGTGTTGTGCTTTTTGCCAAATAAAGAAAAATAAACATGAAGCGAGTTCTGCCTTCTCTCTGTCAGTTAAGTCCATTCTGAAACGCGTACGAAAATGAACCATAACTCAGCAAATACTCAGTCAAACAGGCATACAGACACACAGGCATGAAGCTTGAATTCTCTTCTTTTAAATGAAGTATTTTTTATAAAAAACAAATATTCTCAGTTTATGCAATCTGTATGAAAAGAGAGAGATGTCAGTCGTTCTCATCTCAGTTCATTCAGTTTTAATGTGACCCCGCCCACGGAGAGCGCGCGCTATTCAAACGCAAATGATCTGAGACAATCCATGCAAACTGTGAATGCCCACATCAGCTCGAGAAAACACATCAAGTTTAATCAGATCATTGTACTTGTTTACACCTTCTCGCAGTGCTGTGAGGAATAATACTATCGTAATAATAATGGAAAATGTACCTCAGAAGTGCTGGTATTTCGAGGAGCAACGGATGCCGCTGAGCTGAGGAATACTGTAGTAAGTTTTTTTTCATTCTCAAGTGAATCGCGTTTCTGTGTGTGAATGAATGAACGGCAGAGATGCGCGCTGTTTACCACAACTGGCAAAAAGTTGCTTTTAAAAGTTCTTTTAAAAATTGCTATACTGAGTAAAAATCGACTGAAATATGTTGAAATAAAATGTATTTGTATAAACAACGTATTAAACTGCAAATTAACATTTATATTCCTTATAATAAAAACGAAAGATGCTGTCTTTATGTTACAGACATATGAAAGACAACATTTTGTTGATTAGTTTTGGATAGATTATACATTTTTACTGTAAAATATCTGCCACCTCAAATCAGAGGTGGAAGTAACGAATTACAACTACTCACGTTACTGTAATTAAGTAGTTTTTTTGGGTACTTGTACTTTTTTGAGTATATTTTTAAATCTGTAATTTTACTTGTACTCAAGTACATATTAAGCTAAGTAATCTACTTCGCTACTTGTAAAATCACATTTCGTTACTGAGTACAATTTGAATTGATATTCAAATCTTTGAATGGCATTTCGGTAGCCAATAAAAATATTCGATCGTAAACGGACCAATAACACCCCTGATATTTGGACTGAATGAAAGCCGCCGCAGTCGCAGCAGGTTTTGAAGAGCTGATCATGAAGGAGGCGAGGAGCTCAGAGTGATTAATGGCTGGACTGAAAGTTTGGAACAACAAACTACATAGTAGTACTGTCAAAATATCTATATTTTACCAGCTGCGCGTTCTCATTCTCTCATCTCAACGACAGCGAGTTTGACACACCCGCCTCCCGCCTCGGGATTGCAGGTAGGCCTATTACTCATAATGTTATTAATACCTGCAAGTTTCTATGGCATATTTTAATGGCAAATGTCACGAACAATATTATAACGCGAGTCGCGAGGGCACATTCATGTAATCGCAGAAAACTGGACGCGAGCTCTCAAATGTACGAACGAACTGGACTCGGATATTGAGTCTCATATGGACTCAACTGGACTCGGACTGTGTGTCATATCATGTGCAATCGCGAATCTCTCCAAGTGGTTCTCACTGCAGACTCAAATGACGTCCAGCTCCAATCTCTCCATGCTCTTGAATTAAACGCTGTCAAAAGTTATGAAAAATCTAGTCTTTTTGCAAATTAAATTCAGTTTGAATTGAAATCAAGCTTCCTTGTGCTGTGTGTGAGCTATTGCAACAGTTCACGTTACCCTATTGTAAAGACAAATACACTGAGTGAGTAAATATTAGATTATTGTAATGGTTATTGATCAATGTTTAAATATGTAAACAAAAGCCTAAATTAAAATCTCACCTTATAAAGTGGACGTGTCTCTTCAGAAGACTTGAATTAAACTTTTCCATTCAAATAGATTACTGTTACAATGAGTGTTGTGCTTTTCAATGCTTGAAAATAATGATTGCCTTGACAAAATGGATGGACAAAAATGTAGATATTAAAATATTTAGTATGTAGTAGTTTTCCCGATGGTATTAAAAATGATAGGCTAGGCCTACTGAATATTGACATATTTCAAGGTGTCATATTGAAGGTAGAAATTCCAGTATCCACTAATTAATGTCCTTTGACAATAAGGTAAAAACGTGTTAAAAGTAGCTATTTTCTACATAAATCTATGATTTTGTTGAATATTTTTATTGGTAATGCATTAACTATCGCCAGCTAAAAAGTAATTAGTAACTAGTACTCTGAGTAGTTTTTGAGAAGAGTAATTTGTACTTTTACTTAATTACTTTTTTGACACCAGTACTTTTACTTGTAATTGAGTATTATTTCAGCAATGTAACGGTACTTGTACTTGAGTACAAATTTTCAGTACTCTTTCCACCTCTGCCTCAAATAAGCTTTTGTTTTCCAATTTTTGCTCATATGTTAAATATAGTATGTTTTGTCAAAAATAAAGTAATCAAATAATATGTTATAGTGTTTATTCCAATGTAGCCTAGGCTGTATTCATGTAATGAATCCTTAACTTTGAAATATGTATGATAAAATGTATACTTTAGTTTTTACAAAGAAAGATTACACTTGAATTGTTGTTGTAATTGTAACCTTTTTAATAAAAATATATATATTTACAAGGTAGATGTAAACAAACTATTAAAAGGTAAATATAAGCATTTTCTTTAAATATTTTTTATTGTGTTTTATTAGTGACAAATTTGGGGAGAGGATACATATTCCAAAACTGAAAATATGAGAATTAACTGCACAATTACTAGACATGTTTTCCTTGGATATTATAGGCCAATTTGCAAGCACAATTTGTGGAAAAATAAAAAAAAAAGTAGATGCTTCCAACTGTTGCTCTTGCATTCTTTCTTGTGTCTCAGTGACACACCTGAATGAATGGCTCATTAAGTATGCAGCCCCCATTGTCTCCTCAGGTGCGAACCACTAAATATAGCGTTCAGCGTCAGTTCAGGCAGGCCGCGTAGTCAAGCTCCGCTATCGGCTGATACCTATCCAGACCTAACAGCTGATCTGATTTCTAAGCACTCAATTGGTCCCTATCAAACAGGGTGCCGTATTTAAAGTCCTACTTCAGTGTGCCTGCTTGGCTGCTTCCACTGCATTGCTTGCAAAAGCGCAGCTTCTTGCAATAAGATGCGATTACTCGTGTATTTTGCTGTAACGTTACTCACCCAACTGCTGGCCATGTCTACTGCCGCAAATGATGAAGACCAATGGCAAGTTGAATCCATCGAAGAAACCCAGCAACAAATAAATCAAGCAGAGGAAGCCATTCAAGACGAAAGCAACGCTTCCGTCCGTCAGAGCTCTCGCTTGGCAAGTAGAACACATAGTCCTCCCAGCATCATTGACTGGCCACTGCTGAAGTTACTGGAAACCTTGTATAGACACGATATCCCGGCACCGACTGGAGCTACGCATAAGGAACTGTTTGCTTTGCTCTGTGAAAAAATTGACGTCCCAGCAGCAGATTTTCCTCCTCCTCCATTCTCCGGCAGGAAACAGGCGCAGAAGAGGAAGAACCTCGACCCGGCTTTCACTCCATCTGCTGATGTTGCACCCAAGCGGGCAGGTGGTCCAGCCGTATCAACCCGAGCGGTCTACTCTTCTTCAGTCCAAAGCAACGACCCAGTGTTGTCAGCATTGTCCAGCATTCAGTCTTCGCTCTCCGGCATGAACTCCAGGATTCAGGCTCTGGATTCCGGTTCAACTTCTAAGTCCTCGACAAATCTTCTCTTCTCCGACCAGTCTCCCGAGAACTCCTCATCGGCCACGGCACGACTACCCGTGTTTACGCAGCAGCAGGATGATGACGTCATCAATTCAGTGATTATACCACGGAGAACGATGGGAAGTGCAGTTCCCGTGTCTACAGGCTCTCCATTCTTTCCGCCAGCGGCTGCGATTTCTCATCAGTTAAGAAACCAAATCATCGCAGGTAATGATGTCAATCTTGTGAAAATTTTGCTGTGCTCAGAAATGAGTGAGAAGCGTGTTGTTGATTGCGGCGATGTGTCTGTTATGCTTAAAGATAGCGATCCCCGGCTTTCAAAAATGTTAACACTAGCTGAATTTAACGTGGCCTTTGGGGTTTTCAGAGACGTCATATGTGAAATCTATCCGTCTCGTAGAGCTGAGCTGGACACATATTTAGCAATTATATCTGACTTGGCTTTGACTTATGGAGGAACTCTCTTCTACGACTATCACAAATCATTCTCTGCAAAAGCTGCTATGTTTATTCAACGTTTTAATCAGAGACTGGACTGGTCAGTAGTAGACTTAACCCTCATAAGCAGACATTTCACTGGTCATCAAGCGCTCTCCTGCTCAATTTGTGGCTCTCATTCTCACACTCTAAATCTATGCCCAAAATCTGTGTCTCCTCCACCCTCTAAGCCTGGCTTTCAAACTGTTGACTCTAAGGTAACACCATTTGCTACTCCATTGTGCTATAATTTTAATGAAAATGTTTGCAAGTTCTATAATTGTAAATATGTTCATGCTTGTAGTTACTGCGGGGACAGCCACCCAAAATCGGTGTGCCCAAGACGAACCCGATTTATGAAAAAGGAGAAAAAGAAATAAAGCCATCAACCCCAATTAATGTTCCAAAGCTGGGACAGGCTCTGAAAAATCATCCTAACCGGTGCTTCGTCAATTATTTATTAACGGGACTTATCCAAAGTTTTTTTGCAGGATTATTATGGTTGCCTAATCATTCTTTTTTTCTGTAATAATTTGCTTTCTGCTGTTAAAGAACCTGAAATTGTCGATTCTTTGTTGGAAAAGGAAGTTAAGAAGGGATTCATGATTGGGCCTTTTGATAAGTCTCCTTTTTCAACTTGTCGGATTAATCCTATAGGGATTGCTACCCGAAAATATTCAGGGAAGAAGCGCTTAATTATTGACTTGCCTGCCCCCCATAATGACGCTGCTCAAAGTATCAATAGTCTTATTCCTCTAGCTCCGTTTTCTCTGTTTTACGCAACTGTCGATGATGCAATTAAATTCATTAAAATAGCAGGTAGGGGTGGGGTGCATGGCTCGCAAAGGCAGATATTTCAGACGCCTTCAAAGTCATGCCTTTACATCCATCGCAGTGGCATTTATTTGGTGTTAAATGGAGGGAAAAATTATATTTTTCGGTCAGGCTCACTTTCGGATGTCGCAGTAGTCCAAAAATATTTGATACACTATCAGAGGCACTATGTTGGATTCTTCTTAATAACTGCAAATTACCGCACGTGCTACATCTTTTAGATGATTTTCTGCTTGTGGATCATAAAAATGCTAAGCCAGAAAGATGCATTTCGGCATTAAAACATACTTTCACCGAATTAGGTGTTCCCCTTTCGGAGGAAAAAACTTTAGGCCCTCTTAAAGTTATTGAGTTTCTAGGCATTACATTAGATTCTAACTTAATGCAAGCCTCGTTGCCCCTTGAAAAATTAAATCGCATTAGAGAAATCATGAGAAATGCTCAGATGTCAATTTCTTTTTCAAAAAGAGATTTGCTTTCTCTTAAAGCAAAGGCCATCTTAATTTCGCGATGCGTATAATTCCACAAGGCAGGTCTTTTATTGCCAGACTCCTCGATCTATCCAAATCAGTCAAAGATCTTAAGGAAATAGTTACCTTAGATGAAGGCTGCAGATCCGATCTCAGGTTCTGGTCTTTGCTCCTAAAAAATTGGAATGGCATTTCCTTTTTTCATTATGATGATCTAGAGTCTTCTGCAGCCCTTAAATTGTATACAGATGCTGCGCCTTCTGTCGGTTTTGGGGGGGGTTTTAATGGTCATTGGTTTGCTAGTAAATGGCCAAAGGAGCTGTTATCAGTGCCTGATAATTACATGTCCACCGCTCTGTTGGAATTATATCCCATAGTGATAGCTTGCATTCTGTGGGGCAAACAATGGTCCAGGAAACAAATTCTGTTTTTTTGCGACAATGAAGCAACTGTTAATATTATTAACAAAGGTCGCTCATCAGTTCCATTTATTAACAGATTCGTAAGGCGCCTTACTTGGTTATCGGTCATGAATAACTTCATTTTTCGTGCTGCTCATATTCCAGGCTTAAACAATCAAATTGCTGATTCCCTTTCTCGATTTGAATTTCAGAAATTCCACCTCCTGTGTCCAGGTTCAGCGTCAGCCAGCTTGGTGTGCCCTCCTTTCAGCCAAACTGTGATAGATTAGACATGACCTTTCAATCTTATTTACATTCAGCAGCAAAGTACATGCGCAGTGGTCTAGCAACATCAACATTAAAAATGTACGACACTGCTTGGTCTCATTTTAGTTCTTTCTGTGCCACCTTTTCAGTAGATGTACTTCCTGTCAATGTTTCATATGTTAGTGCTTTTATAGTACACTGTTTTGAGTCCCAAAAAATGCAGCCTTCATCCATCAAAAGCAAAATCGCCGGCATTCAATTCCACCTGCGCTGCTTGGATCCATCCACCATCAGCTTGCTCGAAAATTCATCAATTCGTCTCCTGCTTAACGGACTTAAAAAAGAGAAACCAAAAGGCAATGATCATCGTCTCCCTCTCACACTTCCACTTCTTAAAAAATTTAATATGACGTCTGAGAGAGGGTTGCTTTGGGATTTATTCTGATATGTTGTTAGAATCTGTTTTGCTTACGGCTTTCTATGGCTTTCTCAGAGGTGGCGAGTTTTCAACACGCACAGATTCCTTTAATCCGGCACATGACCTCACTATATCTGATGTTTCAATTTTTTCTCACCATTTCACCCTATTTCTAAAACACTCAAAAACCGATAGAAATAGAGAAGGATCTTTTGTTTATGTTTCTGAAACTAACTCTGCTTTTTGTCCTCTGTTATCCATGTTGGCTTATCTGAGGAGTCGTTCACAAGCTCGTCCGGAGGATCCATTATTTACAACGGAGGAGGGAAAGTCTATGTCTAGAGCTTGGTTTGCATCCCGTTTCCGCCTGCTTTGTGAATACTGCGGGCTTCCCCCAGAGCGTTATTCGGCTCATTCATTGCGCATAGGGGCGGCTACAACTGCAGCTTCCTCAACTCCCGTTTCTACCCTAAAAGCTATGGGGAGATGGTCTTCGGCAGCTTATGAACGGTACCTCCGGCCAGATACTCGAGCCATCCTTGAGGCTCAGAAAGCTATGAGTGATGCTTGTGATCTGTAGTTGAAATAAACAGTGCTTCAATTACTAATGGGCTTTTTATTTTTATTTTACAGCCTTATTAGCTCTAGCTTCATTCCTCTTGCTAGCTTCACGCAGATCTATTGGGTCATTCTTTTCAACTAAATAAGATTGGCTTTTTAAAACGCTCATTTAATCCTCTACTGGCTCTTCAATGAGCAGAAGAGCCAGGGATGATTGCCTGGTATGGTCTGTTTGGGGGGATTTGTTTTGCTGCTTTCCCAGTTTAATGGGAGATGTCCCCAGAAGCTGCTGCTGTTCCCTGACTAGCTTTCATGGAGCTCATGAAAATGATGGGTAACTCAGAACAGAGCCATACCGCCAAATGTAACTTTAAAATAATGCTAATAAAACATTTTTATATTTGACAAATGTCTGTTATTTTTGACTCAAGTGGTCCTGACTGAAATATAGCGTTCAGCGTCAGTTCAGGCAGGCCGCGTAGTCAAGCTCCGCTATCGGCTGATACCTATCCAGACCTAACAGCTGATCTGATTTCTAAGCACTCAATTGGTCCCTATCAAACAGGGCGCCGTATTTAAAGTCCTACTTCAGTGTGCCTGCTTGGCTGCTTCCACTGCATTGCTTGCAACCCACCTCCTCCCCTAGCTCCTCCTTTAACTTTCTGTTTAACTTAATCAGTGTCATTCTGTTGTCATTGATGCATTCTCTGTTCTCAATGGGGGATTTGTTTTGCTGCTTTCCCAGTTTAATGGGAGATGTCCCTAGAAGCTGCTGCTGTTCCCTGACTAGCTTTCATGGAGCTCATGAAAATGATGGGTAACTCAGAACAGAGCCATACCGCCAAATGTAACTTAATGCAAATAATGCAAATAAAACATTTTGATATTTGACAAATGTCTGTTATTTTTGACTCAAGTGGTCCTGACTGAAATATCCATGATGGTGTTGGATCGTTGACGCCCACTCACATATTGCCTTTCCAAACAGAAAGTGTTTTGCAAAATTTAAATCAATGTATTGTTTTATGTGAATGATTAGGCAGGATGATTTTCACATCATTTTGAAGAAAAAACTCTAGGTGACAACATCCATTAGTCAAAAGTCTTATTGACACATATTTAGTATGTGTTTTGTGGCCTTATTTCAGAAACTTTAGTTTTTAGTTTTTTCAATAACCATGCATAAACATTATTCTCTCAAAAATACAAACATGTACATTCATGTTGCTCACATATTATGGTAGCCCTGTTTGTGCTATATAGAGTGTAATTACACCTTTGCCATTAATATGTTTATAAGCAACTGAAAAAAGCACAAATGTCAGGGCATGTCAGAACATCTCAAGGACCCCAAAAACACCTTAGACCCCAGAGGGTTAAATGTGAAAATGTTGTCATTACTAACAGCTTTTCCAAACCTGTATGAATTTCTTTATTTTGCTGTCTGGTTACTGACATTCTTCTTAATATCTTCTTTTGTGTTGAACAGAAGAAAGAAACTCGTATGGGTTTGGAACAACTAACATTTAGTTAGTTTAAACGTTCTACTGCTTTTCCAGAAATGATTGTAGAAGTATGTAAAGTTTTCTGTGAAGTCAACGTCGTGATTATATCCGATCAATTCTTCCATCTCACTGTGAAACTCACATTTAATGACGCCTCGTCCAGTGGATTTATTGTCGTGTTTATTTTTCTTAAAGGCTTCCTCCAGAGTTGCCCATGCTCTTGCCACCTTTGCCTGATGATCACATGTTCAATGAAACGTCTCATTGAGATGGATCTAAAGTTCAATGAACAGCATTAATGTGTATTTATTCAATTTATTAAAGCATTTATTAGATAGAAATATTTTTTAACATTATAAATGTTGTCTGTCACTTTTGATCAATGTAATGCATTCTTGCTGAATAAAAGTAATGTCTCTTTTTTAATCTGATCACAAATGTATGAATGGTATCATTGTTTCCACAAAAATGTTATGCTGCCAAACAGTTTTCAATAATGATAATAATCATAAATGTTTCTTGATCATCAAATCATCATATTAGACTAATTTCTGAAGGATCTTGTGACACTGAAGACTGGAGTAATGATGCTGAAAATTACAGGAATAAATGACACTTTGTGTATATTCACATAGAAAACAGCTGATTTAAACTGTAATATTATTTTCACAATATTACTGTTTGTACTTTATTTTTTATAAAATAAATGCAGCCTTTCTGAGCAGAAGAGAGTTTCAAAAACAGTAAAACTTTTTCAAACGTTTCACAGACTGTATGTTTCTATGACCAACTTTTATCATTTTGACTAAATTGATATCTCCTTCAACATGTGTGTAAGCTTTGATGCTAACTTTCTGACAATCATCTCCCTTTCAATGTCCGTTCATTTGTCTGGCCATAGATCTGGGCCATCGACCAGGATGTAGATTACTATAGTAATTATAGTATTATTATATAAATACTATAGTAATTATAGTAGTAATATAGTATATTACTTATTTACTGAAGAACCTGGACATACATGTGTGCTTCTGTAACAAATTATACAACAGAAATAAACGTATCAATGTATACATACATACATTCCACAAACATAATCATCCATTTAAATAATTAAAGAGTATTCAGTATATATATATATATATATATATATACTGTATATATATATATACTGTATATAATGACATTAATAAAGAAATAGCAATTGAGTGATAATACTGTACATCTCCACAAGAGGGCGCTATCAGCACGTGAATGATAATTGCATGTTAATAATCATCTCTAAATATCACTTATCCACAATAACGTGATGTATGAGATATACACAAGCATCTAACATCAACATAATGTAGAAACACTCTAGACTACATGGACTCACACAGGTATTATACAAGCTATATGTGCTAATTGGCTACTTTTCATAACATAAGAATAAGTAGACGCTCTGTCAACACTAGGCAGGAAATACAGCAATAATCACTTGCTTTACACGCACACACAGTAACCCAATAATAACTTCTTGATTATCTACAGTCTTCTGCAATGCCCTCCAAATCTCGTGAAGCCTGACAGTGCACTTGGAGAACCAAATAAGAGACACAGAGACCAGATTGCTGCTGAGTTGTTTCTCAGTTTAATACAGTTGGACAGAGGATACATGTGTCAATACATGCGTTAGCCTGTTTTCTGCTTTTGTCAAAGTTGCAGGCAGGAAAACCATAGAGAGGAAGAGAAAGTGTAGACCGCGCACAGAATGCAAACTCAAACAGGGTGACAGAGAGCCAACACATATTTTACACCGGCACAAATATCACATCACGGTAGGTCTTTCATTAATCTTCAGGATTATAATGATATCGAGCTCTAGGGATTCTGCTTTTAGTTTACATTAATTTACAGACTCTTTACAATCTGAAATATACAGAGGTGGAAAGTAAACATGTAAATGTTCAACACTTCCGCTCTTCTGTAGGCCAGGTGTTGATTCACAGACGATCAGCTTTAGTTAAGATCGATTATGACAAACAGATGTATTTTTGATGGCTACAGAAAATCTATACTCTCCAATTAAAGTGTTTGTATTGTGATATTTAAAGGAAGAAGCCTGAGTAAATAATATGATAAATTATTTTGTTTTTATTTCACCTATGTGAAAAAGCTCCATAATAATAATAATAAACTAGATTAAAAAGTTTGTCGAAACAAACTTTAAGTTGGCTTGAGAAAGTTTGGACCAGAAAGTTTGAAGAAGTTTAAAGTAGTTTGAAGTTTAAAAGTCACACAGTGTTAGTGCCGCACTGGCATTGAGTGTTTGGAAAGATGATGTTGCTTTGCGCCGATTCTGATACCCGTCGTGTGCGCAGGTCAGCCTAACTAAGCCAGTTGTTTATTCAGAGGCTGCACTTTTTCTTTAGGTTTTTAATGAGTATTATTATTATTATTTTTTAAATGAAAGTGACAGAGTAAAAAAAAACAAAAAAAAACAGGACAATCATTAGGAAATGCAAAGGCGGGGCTGCGCTGCTGCCTAATTTCTGACGAGGGTATAAATACATATATAAATCGAGATCTCCGAGACGACTTTGTGACCGAATCTTTGTCTTCGTTTATGTGGCATGCCAGAGGAAGACTTTCTCTGAAAATATCACTTTCCAAGCATCGCTATTTTTCATTTCCGCTGCTCTTGGTAGGTTGTGTTGGTCATTATGGAAATGTGTCTGTGTTTCTTCATTTGCTTATTATCATTAGATAAGACAGCAGAACTTTACACTTCAGTCTACGCTATATCGTGGTCTTGCGCTAATTTGACCTGTTTATAAATGTAATGATATTAGCTCAAAGGGGCAATATTAATAATAATTCATAATTACCAATTATGAATAATTATTAATATTTGGGTCAGTTAATTAGATTAACTTTGAGGTAAGCTAACTTAATATTACAATCAATTAATCAGTTCCAACAAACTGATTGATTATTAATTTATTCTAAGAACAATGTATCTTTCATGGTCACTGAAAAATAATTATTCCTTAGCTTGTATAGCACTTAGAGCATGTAACAAGATCAAGATCGTAAAAGGGACTTTGTATGCAAACAGAGAATCAGAAACCAAATGCATAATTGTGCACAAGTTTTATTAACTAAATCACAAACATGACTAAACTAAACAAACAAACATTCATCCATACATACATACATGCATAGGTAAGGTGGTGAGTGTTATGGAACCGGAA
The DNA here is from genome assembly GCA_021464565.1 of Rutilus rutilus. Taxonomy (NCBI): domain Eukaryota; kingdom Metazoa; phylum Chordata; class Actinopteri; order Cypriniformes; family Leuciscidae; genus Rutilus; species Rutilus rutilus. The sequence goes on along the minus strand of JAJAQA010000005.1, from coordinate 9,080,415 downwards.
GCAGGAAATAGAACTATGAAAATGATCTATTTAACATTGAAAAGAACCATCAGCTTATTTCAGAGCACCTCATTAAATTGATACTTTCATGGTCAGTTGCAGTGGATACAATTCTTGAAGTGGTTGAAATTGGAGTGTGTTGATGGGTCCTTGAGTGTCAAAAGTCACTGGTGCAAGTTGCAGTCGTTTTCTTCTCTGCTGGGTGGAGAAGATATGATAACTTGCATGGTGGTTTCAAGCACATGGCTGTTGTGAGTCAAAGCATGCTGAGGGCACGCTGGACAGCACGGCATCCTGAAGTGCCGAGAAGAGCCAGGAGTTGATCATTGCCCATTTCGTGATGGTAAAGTTGCAGTTTTTCTGGACTGAAGAAGAGTCTGACTCCCTTTTGGGAGTATGAAAGCAGGGCAGGCGTTGCTCAGGCCTGTTGGGCCCTGGGAGCTGGGCCCCAGTGGGGGGAGGCTATAAATATATATATAAATCGAGATCTCCGAGACGACTTCATGACTGAATCTTTTGAGCCGATTCTTTTGAGCTCGTCTTCCTTTATGTGGAACGCCAGAGGAAGACTTTATCTGAAAAACATCGCTTTCCAAAAAAAAAAAGCGGAGCCTCTTTACCTGGCGAACCGCAGAGAACTGGTCAAACCGCGACTAGAGTAGCTGAGTCAGTGTTGATTAATGAGGAAGAGGTTTTGTTGGATGCTGACATTTCCAAATTAAAAAAAAAAAAACAGAAAATAAATCAAACACTGAACAAGTTACAAAAGTGTCAAAGACGAGTCCCATGAGCTGTTCTTCTCAGTCAGATGATGGGCTGATGAACACAAAGAGTCTGAAAGTGATGTTAGTGGAGACACACAGATGGATGTGGAGAGTGCTTACTCTTTCACCAAAATTCAGTCCTTTTTACAAAGAACCAAAGGCTTGAGATCAGTTGAAGTTGATAAGTTTTTCCCAGATTTTAAGTTGTTCCTTGATTCAGTTAAACTATTCATGAAAATACAGAACACCCCGGCCAACTGACCTTTACAGACCAAGACATTTTTATTATCGAAATAATTTATGATAAAAGTTAAATAGCTAATGATGGTTAAGTGTCTTTTTTTTTTCTTTTTCTTTGTTTGTGTTAACCTCTCTGTTTTGTTAAAATGCAAATTAACATTTGCTATGTGTGACATAAAGCTGGGTTCTTTAAACATCAATGGTGCAAGAGAGGATGCAAAGAGAGTTTCCCTTATCAGTTTGTTTAAAGTTAAGAAATTAAATGTCATTTGTTAAAGGCGAGGGTTTCCGAGGAGGCACCGATCTCTGCTGATGAACTACATTCTGCATTGCAGAGTCTAGAAAGCGGTAAAGCTCCAGCCATTGATGGCCTTCCTGTGGACTTTTATAAAGTTTTCTGGCCTGTGATTGGCTAAGATTTGTTGCGTGTTCTCAGAGACAGTTTAAGTAAAGGGCATTTACCATTGAGCTGCAGGAGAGCAATCCTCACTCTTCTCCCCAAAAAAGGGGATTTACAAGAGATCAAGAACTGGCAGCCAGTTGCTCTGCTCTGCACTGACTACAAACTTTTGTCAAAGGTATTGGCAATGAGACTGAAAAAAAGGTATGGAGCATATTATTCATGTTGACCAGACTGATTGTATATCCAATAGGTTGATATCTGACAATATCATTTTAATTCATGATGTTTTGGACCTCTCCAATTCATTGGGTTTTGAATTTTGCCTGATTTCAATTGATCAAGAAAAGGCCTTTGACAGAGTCGAACACCAGTATTTGTGGCAAACGTTAGATACGTTTGGGTTCAGCTCTGGCCTTATAAACATGATTCGAGTCTTGTATAGTGACATTGAGAGTATTTTAAAGATCAATGGTGGTTTAAGTGCTGCTTTTAAAGTTCATAGGGGGTCAGACAAGGATGTTCATTATCTGGTATGCTGTACTCCTTTGCCATAGAGCCTCTTCTGCACAAATTAAGACAATCTCTTTTCGGTCTAAACCTTCCTGGATGTGAAACAGTTTTTAAATGATCTGCTTATGCCGATGATGTTGTTGTCATTGTCAAAAAACAAGATGATATTGACACCCTTGTAGAAAACATTAATGTTTTTGGTGTATTGTCCACTACTAATATTAACTGGGGGAAAAGTGAAGCTGTAACAATTAGTGATGAGTTAAGTATAAAACTTGTTTTACCTGCCGGGTTGATTTGGAACAAGGGTGGGTTTAAATATCTTGGTGTTTATCTTGGAGGTGATACTTTTGTGTGTATTGGGAAAATGTTTTAGAAAAATTGGGACAATGTTTTAGAAAAAGTTGAAGGACGTCTCAAAAAATGGAAATGGATCTTGCCACAAACCATTGATGTCACGAACTGCTCCGAGACATGAAGTTTAAGAGCCAAAAGCAGCTTTTATTTAAGGGGCAATCCAAAGAACAGGCAATAGACCAACGCTACTTTTGCGTCATCGAAGGGTTCCCCCTTTTTGGGGGAAGACAAACGGATTCCCCTGAGAACAGAACTCGCTCGCTCTAGATCTGCAAAGTTTCTTGATAGCAAAAATGGCACAAACATACACACTCTCTTTGCTGGCCGAGGACCGTGAGCGGTATTTAAAGAAGCTACTGGATACGGGGTTACAGAGGTGTCCCTTTGAAATGGTCGAAAACTGGATTAATGACCCCACGCAGTGGCAAAATATGGACTATTCAGACATCTACCACTATCTCGTGGAATCACCAAGTAGCCTATTTTTTTTGTCATTAACACACTCACAGTATGACAAACTAGATGATGAGGCCATGTCAAGAGGAGTCGGTGGTTTACTTGGATCATATTTCACTTGACTTAAGCTATTGACATAGTTTTGTTGTCGACTAGCTATACTAGTTAGAAACCCTCAAACACTGTAATCAGAACAATCATGTCAGAGGCTAAAAACATAAATAGTCCTTACCTTAAGTGGGGAAGAGACAATGAAAAACATGCCCCATACATAGATACATTGGTCCCATACATATTTTGCCGTACACTGTAAACCTTTTTACAACTTTCAAAGTCCTAGCACTTTCTAGACACAAGCAGAAACCAGTCCACTTTAGTCCTAGCTGCCACTATTTCAACAGTAAAATCAGTTAACAGCCAAGGTAGCGTGCCTAGTGAGAGCTAACGTTAATCACGTATCTTTTTAACTAGTATAGCTAGTCGACAACAAAACTATGTCAATACATAGTCCGCATATTGGCTTTCCAAACTAAAAGTGTTTCACAAAACTTAAATCAATGTATCGTTTTATGTGAATGACTAGGCAGGAAGATTTTCCCATCATTTTGAAGAAAAAACACTAGGCGACGACATCCATTAGTCAAAAGTCTTATTGCCACATATTTAGTATGTGTTTTGTGGCCTTATTTCAGAAACATTCATTTTTTGTTTTTTCGATAACCATGCATAAACATTATTCTCTCAAAAATGAAAACATGTACATACATGTGGCTCACATATTATGGTAGCCCTGTTTGTGCTATATAGAGTGAATTTACACCTTTGCCATTAATATGTTTATAAGCAACTGAAAAAAGCACAAATGTCAGGGCATGTCAGAACATCTCAAGGACCCCAAAAACACCCCAGACCCCAGAGGGTTAAACAGGAAGTGTTTGTCCGAACCCGCAAAAGTTTTGAAAAATAAGGCGAGACTCAAGATTTTTAGAAGTAATAATACAGAGTTGAGTGGCTCCTCACTTTTGTTGTGCAAAGTGTCAGGGGAAAATAAAGAGAATTCCCCAGTTGACAAATGCCACCTTAGCATGAAATCTGCCGCTGGTTACAGCAATGCCACCCTGACTGAAGATGCCAATGAGAACAATGACATCTGTCAAGCTGACACTGCTGTAACAGTGGATATCAATCATGAGGATCAGGAAGATCTCCAAGGGCTTTGAAATCAGGCCACAGAAGAAAAAAAACAGGAAAAAAAAAAACGGAAAAAGCTTAGAAGGAGAAGTGAGAATATGGTTGTGTAACGTGAGTAAGTGTGAGAACAGTGTCAATAGCGTGAGTCTCACACTGAATGTCAGAGTTGGCAGCACTGGCACTAGTCTAGACTTGGAATTAAACTTTTCTCCCTGAATCACAGAAGCGAACACCATGAGATGCCATGAGATCTCTTATTTATTATTATATGTCAAGACATAGCAGAGAAAAACTATTTACTGGAGAGATGGTCTTCATTCGTCAATACACAAAGGTTGGGCATTTATATGCTGACCAAAGGAACTTACATTATCTTTACAAGGTAGATAATCATGTTCATGTTTAAAATTGAATGTATATTTCATGCTACACAATCCTCATTCCTTAAAGAGAATACTTCATTCAACATATGCATCAGTGGAAACTATGCTAGATTGCATTCACATTCCTCTGTGGTTAAAACTAACTCCTCTCACTCCTCTCCATGTCCTTGGCATACGATCCTCACACACACTTGCTGTGCGGATATATGAATGTTCATAAAAATGTTATAGCCATGAAAAAAGGCTTTTATTTTTTCTAAATTCTTGAGTGCCTTGGGCTGGGTTTCCCGATAACGTTGTCTCTACGAAGACTCTTAAGGTATAACTTAACTGAAGGTATACCATTTCTAGGCGTGTTCCCCGAACCATACCTTAGGAAGCCGCTTAAAATATACCTTCTTACGTGCGACGTTACCCGGTGCTGTCCGTGGCGATGGTGCTGAATTGGTTGATATCGACGGCTCGAGAATCAATTATTCTCTCGTGCAGAGGCTGTTTATGTGAGAAAGCGGTGTTCTTTATAAAAGAAGCACTTCAAAAATAGTTGAAATTTATTAGAACTCATGGGATATTATAAAAAATAATCCAAACTATAATAGCCTATAATAGCCTAGCCTACATTTTTAAGTTGTATCATATATTGCTGCCATAATTTCAAATTTGTATGTGCTTTCTCTCTTTCTCGTTCTCTTTCCCATTTTTGTTCACTGAGGTGAAGCTGTGATGAAATGTTGTTCTTGGAAATACTTTCCAGCATTTCAGTAATAAAAGTGTACATCTTACCTACGGTGCTCGGCAGTGATCAAAAAGGATTTAAACAGTGGATTTTGAATCTCTTCTTGTAAACTCTGAGATTGGATTCAGACGGCAATTAAATTCCCACACGACCTGTTTGTCAAAAACAGTAGGTACTAATTTGGCCAGGGATTTTTACGCGGGTTGGTTGAGAAAAAACACTGATATTTTGGATTCGGGCGGCACTAAAATCACCGACTTACCCCTGTAAATGTTTAAAATACCGGACGAGCCCATGAGAAAAAATATTAGCGTCTGAATAGGACTTAACTGACAGTAGCCTATGCTTTCACTGGCCTTTAAAAGCGCTTTTTAATTAAATTAATAATATTGTATAATAATATAATTAAAAATCTAACAACAATCAGTGTAATGACAGTTTTATTCTTTGCATGAAAACACTTGAATTAGCCTAGTTGCCTAATACTGTCTGGGTGTATTAAAACTTCAGAATTATATTCGTATAGACCTGCAACAGTGATAAGGTAAAGCTAAGAGTGGTCCAGACCAACAATCCGTATGACTTACAGAAGGTATACTTAACTAAGAACGTCTCGGGAAACACGTATTAACGATAAGGTACAGCTTAAGGTGTAACTTAAGAACGACGTAGCGTTAAGGAGGTTTCAGGAAACCCCAGCCTTGGCCTTATATGATTTTTGCAAGTTGAACTATCCCGCATCAAGTCAGAGATACTGACTTTATACTCCAGTTTGGATCTTGTTCAATCAAATGTTTGTCTTCCCTAGTGATGGCCGCTTTCGTCACGTGAATTCGGTAAAAAAAGGCTTTGTTTCGTCACAACTGTTTCCAAATGTTTCGAAATTTCAATGGTTCGCTGTTGGAGGCCGATCCCAGTAAACCTGTGTTTATGGTTTTTACCTGATCTCGGATCAGTTTTATAGTTTTGTAGACATTTTAATGAGATGTTTGTGTAATTTGGTGATGGACAGCCCTGCCATTCAACAATCTAAGCTATGTTTCCCGTACAACAACATTACTCTTACTGCTTAACTACTGTAGTATGATGCATCATCGAAGAAATCAACTAATTCTAGTATCAAAATGATAAACCTGTCAGATAACTCGTTTAGAGTAACAGTACTAGAGCATAGACTGCCTTAATGTTGAGACAACAAATGGCAAAAGTGTAAAAGGGAAACATTTAAAACAGAGAATATGAGGTGGTAAAGAAACAGATTTTCACAATGACTTTTGGAAATTACAGGGTGAAACTTGTGCTAAATGCTGAATTTTGAACCATTGACAAAATCAAATGCTTACAGATGTGTCTATAATGTGGCTGATTATTCCTGGCACAACAAACTGCTGTTCACGAGCAGTGTATGTCACTACTGAAATTATTCTCATTAACATTATAGTTCATGGCATTTGACTGCATACAACCGTATTATAATGATTGCAAACAACAGTACTGATTATATATATATAATCAGTTTGCTCTTAATGTGAAATCTGGAGGGAATAAGTGGTGCCTTGAAGGGAATAATGTAATGAGCAAGTCTAAGCCAGATGTGTGAATTTTCCAGATGTGACTCTTCTAACAATCAGAAATCGATACACTCGTTATACTAATGACACACACTTTGTTTGTGGAAACAAAGCTTATCTATTCCATTGTAAGGGATTTTAAGGATGTTATTTGGCTTCTATTACTGGCAATGTGAGTAATGTTAGAGGAGAGGATTATGTGTAACATCTTTTAATCATGACATAGATCGAGAATTGAATCTCTGAAACTGAAAATATGATCAATTTACAGAATGAAGTACAGGCACTCCATGAGGCCACTGTTGTTTCTGAACGCGTTCATTGAACAATAGTTCATGAACTCGTTCATATTTTGGGCGAACGTGAACTGAACGTACCGTAATACTGCCTGATGAACGTTACAGTGAACTCGTTCATTCTGGTGTCTGTGAACGGCACGCTCTCTCAGTTTAACTTCGTTCAATGGGGTGCCAGATTTCTATAGAGCCTTCCAGGCGAAAACCCGGCTAAAACACACCGTAAACAGGCCTTAATATGTAGTGGAAAAAACACCCAATCTGGCAACACCTGCCACCAGTGTTGCACCGCCGCATGCGTAATCAAAACAAAAAGCAGCAAGGAGGCGTCGTATGATCATTTAAACGAGTTTTATGACAAGTTAACATCTTGCAAAACAAGACAAATCTTACATTTCTGTGCAAACTTTGAAAGGAAAAGAAAATCCGTTGCTGAACCTGCCTGGTATATTTTTCCAGGATTCCAATATTCCTTTTTAGTATGTACTGAAATGGAAAATTATTAAAATTGAAAAACATTTGCACCTTAAGGACTACTGTCCTGTTTTTCTTTTAATAATTCCTCATTAAAAAGACCATTCAAGCAGCACGTTTTTCCTCATGTTAAAACTGATCAAATAATTGCTGTCTGTGGTTCTATATGGGCTGTGGCAATAATTTTGAAAAATAATAGTTTGTAGCAACATATGGAAAAAAGAACTATGAACTAGTTCATTTTTGGAACTGTGAACTTAGTTCAAAATTTTGAAGTATGAACTAGAACTGAACTAGTTCATTTTAAAATTTGTGAACTGAACTTTGAAATAGTTAATGTAGAAAGTGAACTTTCCCAACACTGCATGAGGCCACCTTTTGTGTTTGAGGAAACAGCAAAACTCACTTAGTTCTGTTGCTGACATTGCAGAAGAAGTGCATGTAATGAGGAAGCTTGTTTTACTAAATCGAATGGCTCTTGATATTCTGTTAGCCTCCCAGGGAGGAACATGCAACTGTTACATGTTCATATATCCCAGACAACACTGGAAGAGCAGTGCACAGTTTAGCTAAACTCAATACGGATCATGTCTTTCCTCCTCTGAGTGGGACGCATGGTTCGGATCAATACTGAGGCCACTGTGAATCATTTGAAAGCACCTTTATTAGTTACAGTTTCAGGAGTGTTTCTCATCAGACTCTTATCATGATCATGATCATTGCTTGCATTTAATCAGTCTATGTAATCCAGTGTTTTCATACATGAGTGGAATGAAGGATCTATAAGGGTTTCAATAACAACCTTTGTTTTACTTAAGAAAGCAACCAGACATTGGTGTTGTTTTATTTATTTTTCCTTTTATCCTTGATTTCATGATCATTTATAATCATTATTTATTTATGTAGTTGTCATTTGATTGATCATTTATTTATATTATTGGATTTACATCATTGATTTATTTTTGTCATTTAATTATTTTATTATAAGTTTTGTTTTTATATTTTATATTTCTTTTTCTTTTTACTTATTTCCTTGCTCTTGCAGTGCTTGCTATTGTTGTTTAATCTCATGATTGTGTGGTTTGAAGGGATGTTTGTCTTCATGAGTTAGAGATGAGAGAATGTCTCCATTTCAAGGTTTTTAGCGTCACAGGACGATGTTGTGAAGCAGTAATTTTCCATTGTTTTTCTCTTGATAATAACACTTGTTGGAATTGTACTGGTCAGGCAAAGTGTAACATCTAGATGAAGTCTGAGCATTGAAACGTACGCAACTAAGATTATTCAATAAACTCTGCTCTTTTTTTATTATCATCATTGCTTCGTCTCCTGCTTCTGCTCTTCCCTGACTTTCCCAGTCAAACTCTCAGGTTGATTGAATCCCTGCCAGAAGATATAAGTCTTCTGTGTCCAGGGTTGAATTTATATCTGATATTTCTGACTTGGAGATCCATCCGATTTAACATTTTGGCATGATCGAACACCATCCACTGTCCAAAGATTTGGAAAGCTTAAATACATTTTATTAATATTCTTCCCATCTCTGATCATGTCCTGCTCACAGACTCAGAATGAACGTCATAATGCTGCAAACGCTGGTCTGAGCTGTTGTGGCAAAACATTGACTGAATAAGAGACAAACATGTATCAATTGTCTTTAACAATGAATTATTCTTTGTCAGGGAAAGGTCGACAGTCATACAGTCATTACAAAGTCAATGCGGGATTATTGTTTTATTGGCCTTTATATTTTTGTTTTATTATAAAAAGAGAAATAACCAATTAAAAGAAATTTGATCGGCAGATCAGATTCATTTATGTAGTTGTCATTTGATTCATGATTTGTTCATATCATTTAATTTACATAATTAATTCATTTTATCATTTAGTCATTATTATTAATAATTTGTAATTGTCGGTTATTACATATTATATATTACCTATTTCCCTGCTCTAGCAGTGCTTGCTATTTTTGTTTAAAGGTCCCATTGCATGGATTATTTTATTATTTTTGAATGTTTTCTGGGGTGCCCTTATAATGTTAGTATGTTTTTTAGATCCAAAGTTGTTATAATTTAGAAATAAAAGGCATATTTCCTAGCCTGATTTTAGCCTCTGATTTGAACACTCTGTTTGAAGGGGCGTGTCTGCTGTGAGACCTCAGTGTAAACGCCCACTGCTGTGATTGGCTGCTGTGAGACTTCAGTGTAAACGCCCACTGCTGTGATTGGCTGACATGCTTGCATATGAAATATCTCGCATTATATGTAGAACTATCTCGAAAACTTTTACTATTACAGCTATTATACGTTTTTACTATTACAGCTAACGGGATTAACGAATTGTGAGAAGTTTTTTAAGTATTAAAAGGTTGCAGTGATGAGCATTGAGCAGATGACAGCCTGTTGATCACGTGAATGAAGATCTTATCATTGCAATGCAGTTTCTGCACCCTCACTAATGATTTCACCAATGCAAAACATGAGGTAAGTACAGTAAGAGCTTCGTTGTGCAGCGTAACAGCGTCATTGATTTCATAACGAGTTTTGGCTAGTGTCCAGATTAACTCGCGCTGTGTGATTGACAGCTTGGGCGATTGGAAAGGGATTGTTCTTTGATCGCTTTCTGTTTATATATATATATATATATATATATATATATATATATATATATATATATTAATCACAGTTTAAGTAAGATTATTTTCATTATACTAAGAGAAACGACGTGAAGTTGATCGTTTAGTCACTGGCTTGATTTACTGATGCATAAACAGTATTGACCGACTTTGAGAGAAAGATTATCTGTCTGAACTTGAACAATTACACATCAGAAATTCACATAACCCACTGGTTCTTCAGATGCTCGGGTGAAGGAACTAAAAAATACCTTTGTGTTCATTTGTTCATCCAAACACTGAGCAACTGCCATGCTTCGCTCGTTTGCAAGCCATGATGTCTCTCGAGGAAAAACCAATATACAGCTCATTTTCTCATGGACGGGCCAAATTCTCTTTGCGGGCAAAGAAGAGAAAGGGGAGGTAACCTTTCCCCTTATGACGACATAAGGGGAAGATTTCTAGATTCGCCCGTCTGAGCTTTCATTTTCTCAAAAATACCCAGGGCTTGGTTTACACCCATCAACACGTCTAGCCACTGGGGGACCATTGGCAGGCTAGGGAAACTCATATTAAGGTTAAAAAACCTCATAAAGTGAAATCAAAGGCAGATAGTCAGCGCCTACTAGGCACCAGAATAACAAGACAGGGGATGAAGGAAAATAAACGCTAATAAAAATACATTCTGCAAAATAGATCAAAACCACATCAAAAAAAACAAACAAAAAAACAAAACAGAATTAATTAACAAAAGAAACCCAGTGTTAGCAAAATAAACCAAAATCACACAAAAAAATAATAATATTGAAACCAACCCAGCACAAACAAAAAGAACCAAACTGAACTATACTCAAACTGAAAAATAAAACTGGCAGCCTGGCGGACGCAATGCTCGTATGCTAACAGTCCAAGCGACCCGCCAGAATAACCAAGCTCTAAACCAGCAGCACAGATCCACGTGTGCAAAACAAACAAAACAAAGAAAATGTTACCGGGAACATGTTGTGTTTTTACTAACGTGTTGTTACTGCTGAACATAGCATCATAAATACCCCAAATGCAAGTGATCAAAATTTAGTGCAAATATCAACATACCTGAAAGTGAACTCCGCCACAAAACTTGCCACAATGCCAGCACCACCAGACCCGCTCTAACTAAACTATAAATAGAGCATATTACTAGAGCTATTCACATCATTACACAGTCAGAGAGTGTCAACATACCTCAGAAGAAACGAGAATGGAAACGAGAATGCCAGGAAGGGAAGAACCCAGACTTACGAGGACCCGTACACCTGTCAAAATAAGGGTCCTTAAATATTGCGGCCGCTTCCACCTCATTGGTCTGCCAAAGCCACACTTAACCAGGACCAATAGGAGGGCAACATCACCTATCCTGCCACATTAAGGATGATAGTGTTGATGATTTTCCTTGGATATTAGCTGCTGAAAAATAAGATTATAGGACCCCTTTAACAGATGAGTTTGGATGAGAGTCCTGATCCGATCACAGCTTCATTTCATAATCCAAATAACATTTGAGTGCTTATATCAAGATGTTAAGAGTGAAACTACTTAAGATCTTTTTCTTTTTATCCTGCAGCTGTGAATCTGTGAAGGGCAATGGCAACTGTTAAAGAACTGCTCAAGAACTCGCTAAAGGACCTGAGAGAAGAAGATCTAAAGGAGTTTCAGTGGTGCTTAGAGAATGATCATGAGTGTATAAAAAAGTCTGATATGAAGAATGCAGATATCTTAGATACAGTGGATAAGATGGTAGCATGTTTTGGACCAGAAGAAGCTGTGAAGAACATGGTGAAGATCCTGAGGAAGATGAACCAGAACAATCTGGCTAATCAGCTGGAGAACAATCACAAGCAAAGTAACATTTAGTTCATTGTGACTGTAATGTTATTGATTGTTTACCAAATGTAATGGTTTGACTTAAACTTGTGTTTGTGTGACTTATGTTTCCCAGTGAGTGATCCTCTCTCACACACACACTCAAGTCAGGCTGAAGGCAATATGAAGACATCTGCAGCTGGTGGAGCTCATTCAGAAGAGATCAGGGGTAAATAATCCCTGTCTGTACATGGAAACAAGTGAAAATATAACAGCAAGCAACAATTACAGGGCCAAGAAGAACAGCAGCAGATCTTATACAAGTACATTTATTAGAACAGACTGTCTAGTCATTTTTTACGAATGGTTAAATGGTTTACAAGAGTCTTAAACCCTGAATGAAAACTTCTACAAGCAACTTCTAAATATGCAAGGTCATTGCAATAAACCCAACCTAACCCTAATACAGTCTCATGTCTTGTTTGGTGTGCTAGATGTCAATGGTTTGATAAAAAATCTTGTAATAATTTTGGTCAGCATGGCCTTAAAGGAATAGTTTACTTAAAAAGGATAATTATGTAATTTACTCACCCTCAAGTGGTTTAAACCTGTATGAATTTCTTTCTTCTGCTGAACACAAAGGAAGATATTTTGAAGAATGTCGGAAACCAAACAGTTGATGGGCCCCATTAATTTCCATAGTAGGAAAAAAATAAATACGTTCATACAGGTTTGAAACAATTTGAGGGTGTGAACTAATCCTTTAAGTTGGTCTGAGTCCAATAGAGACAATCTGATAAATCCAATTCCAATTGCATTCATGTTTTAATCAAGGCATTTCTATGTTGTCAACTTCAGTTCATGTAAACACTATTGCAGAAAGAGTGTGATTCATTTGAATATAGTAGAAGCAGGAATTTATGAAAAACAAAATCACTTACTTTTTGCTGTATTTTCCCCTCTTTCTTAAAGGCTCAACTGCAAACGATAGAGAAGCTACTCTTCATGATTACACAGAGACCAGCCGCAGACTGAAGAACAATTTAAAACAGGACTACAAGCGGATATTGGTTGGTAATTCAGAGACGGGTCATCGGGAATACCTGAACGACATCTACACTGATTTATATGTGGTGGAGAATGAGACTGGAGGAAGAGTGAACGAGCACGAGGTGAGACAGATTGAATCAAATCACAACCGACTGACTGCCAAGGAGACAGCAATCAAGTGTAATGACATGTTTAAACAAAACAAAAAAGTACTGACGATGGGGATCGCAGGAGTGGGAAAAACTGTCTCTGTCAATAAATTCATCCTTGACTGGGTTGAAGGAAATGAAAATCAGGAAATAACCTTCATTTTTCCTCTGCCATTCCGTGAGCTAAACCTGATTACAGAGAACTGCAGTCTCATGGAACTGCTTCATGAACACTTCTTTAGTGATCCTAAAGAACTGCCCTCTCTTCCTAAAGGTGATGGTAAAGTCTTGTTCATTTTTGATGGACTGGATGAATGTCGGTTCCCTTTGAGCTATAAAGAGAGTGGCAGATTTACAGATGTTCACAAAAAAACAACAGTGAGTAAGATAATAACAAGCCTCATCAAGGCACATCTGGTTCCCTCTGCTCTCATCTGGATCACATCCAGACCAGCAGCAGCCAGTCTGATACCCCGAAATTACATTGATCAAGTGACAGAGGTGCGAGGATTTAACGATGAGCAGAAAGAGCAATACTTTATCAAAAACAGTCCTGAGGTTGCTGGAAACCTCATCAGTCACATCAAGAAATCCAGGAGTCTGCACATCATGTGCCACATCCCCGTCTTCTGCTGGATCTCTCTCATTGCTCTTCAGCCTCTACTGGCTCGAGAGAACAATGACAAAACTCCCACAACTCTCACAGGGATGTACACAAGCTTCTTAATTTCTCAGAAGAAACAAATGGAAGAAAAATACTGTGCTGAGCCCGAACCTAATTCCAACGCAGCGTCTTTTGATCAGATTATTCTGAAGCTTGGGAAACTGGCCTTTCAACAGCTGGAGAAAGGAAACCTGATTTTCTACAAAAAAGATCTTGAGGAATGTGGACTAGATGTCAGTGAAGGTTCAGTGTACTCTGGGTTATGCACTCGAATGTTTCAGGAGGAAAAGGTAGCAGCAAGAAACGTTTACAGCTTCGTACATCTCAGCGTACAAGAATTCCTTGCTGCTCTTTATGTGTTTATGATGGGCAAAGATGAGAAAGCTGACCTATTTCTTCAATCCTGGAGAGAAAAACTGACATGGAAACTGTCCAAAAAGCCACTGTTTCAGCTTCATAATGCTGCAGTCAAGAAAGCTTTACAGAGTGAGAACGGACACCTGGACCTTTTCCTTCGGTTTCTCCTGGGTCTCTCACTGGAGTCCAATCAGAGTGACCTGAAGGGACTACTGCCAGGACTGGAACTCAGAACAGAGAACATGAAAAACACTGTTGACTATATCAAAAAGAAAATAGAGAAGGAGGAATCAGTAGAGAGGACCATCAATCTCTTCCACTGTCTGAGTGAACTGAAAGATGACTTTGTGGAGGAAATCCAGAAGAATCTGAGCTCAGGAAAACTTTCAGCACAGAATCTGTCCTCTGCTCAATGGTCTGGTCTGGTGTATGTGCTCCTGATGTCAGAAGAGGCTCAAGAGAAGTTTGAACTGCAGAAATACAGAAGATCTGATGAAGCACTGATGAGACTGCTGCCGGTGATCAAAAACACCAGAAGAGCACTGTAAGAGTCTCCTTTACATTCATTTATAAACACTGTTAGTCTTTTGTAATTGCCTTCATTTTAAATGGGTGGCTTGCTGGCCTAGACAGTTCAGAAAAAATAATAAAAGTAATGTGTGTGAAAATAAATGCTGATTTGATGTTTTATGAAGAAATCATTGTTTTAGCTTGGCTTAAAGGAGAACTCCGGTCAATTTTAACATTGAGCTCATTTTTTTGTACATTTGGAGTGCTGTCAATACAGAGAACAACGACAAAAATCGGTGTTGCCTACACCGAGTTATTCTATTTTTAAAATTTGCACCCTATTGACTTCAATGGGGCAAGTAGTAAGGCTGCTTTTTAGCCTCTTAACATCCTTTAAGTGTCATTACAAGTGCACAGAAAATGTGAGTGATTCCTTCCGAGTGAACATGAGTGGATCTGACTGCAGTAGATGTTAGAGATATTAATAAAAATGAAGTTAATTCAGCCAGCGCTCATACCTTTGTTTACATCCTGTTTTCGGTGGAAGGCCATAGTAATCGATTGTCGAGTTCACGCGCATAGGTTTAGTACCTATGATCACGCGCGTGAACTCGACAATCGATTACTATGGCCTTCCACCGAAAACAGGATGTAAACAAAGGTATGAGCGCTGGCTGAATTAACTTCATTTTTATTAATATCTCTAACATCTACTGCAGTCAGATCCACTCGTGTTCACTCGGAAGGAATCACTCACATTTTCTGTGCACTTGTAATGACACTTAAAGGATGTTAAGAGGCTAAAAAGCAGGCTTACTACTTGCCCCATTGAAGTCAATAGGGTGCAAATTTTAAAAATAGAATAACTCGGTGTAGGCAACACCGATTTTTGTCGTTGTTCTCTGTATTGACAGCACTCCAAATGTACAAAAAAATGAGCTCAATGTTAAAATTGACCGGAGTTCTCCTTTAATACACTACAGTTACAGTTTTTTTCAAGCTCCAGATTATAAACACTAATAAGCATTACTACTGCTCTTTGTTGTGTTCTCTACACAGGCTACACAGCTGTAATCTCACAGCTCAGTCCTGTGAGAGTTTATCATCAGCTCTACAATCCTCAAACTCCTTTCTGAGAGAGCTGGACCTGAGTAACAATGACCTGCAGGATTCTGGAGTGAAGCTTCTTTCTGATGGACTGAAGAGTCCAAACTGTTGGCTGGAGATACTGAGGTGAATGGTTTTAAAATACTTAACTTTGCTATAATCAGAGGCTGACTTAACCAATAAGGGTGGTAAGCGGCCACTTAGCACCCCAAGAGACAAAACATTTGCAGGAATGTGATATTTTTCCATGTTTATACAGACATATGACCCACAAGGACTGCATATATTTAAGAAAAATATTGTTTGGGGTGAGAGGAAGGGAATAAACTGTATGAAGATTTAATTTGCAACAGTTACTAAAAGTGTAAAATGCTTCTATTTCATGCATGAGTTGCTTCTGACAGCACTGAACAAGCTATCAGCGCCATCTAGTGGCTGTGCACTGGATACAGTTAGCATATAAGCCAGGGTTCAAAATTAACACTACACACCAAATGGCGATTAACTGAAACAGAGTTACTTATCAGTTGGCTGGGATTTTTTTTTAATTAATACTAACAATGCATTGTTGAGAGAACAGGATATGGCTGTATTCATATAAATATACATTCTGACTGTAAGGACCAAGGTTAGAACTAGGCTGTGAGGGCTGAATGTAGAAGGCTAATGATAAAGTTATTCCAAAACTGTAACTCCAGGGGCCTGTACCATGAAGGTAGCTGAACAAACTCGGGTTACAGGATTAGTTTTGAGTTGACAAAACCAAACCGATGCAATCAGGCTTTATTGGTACCATGATGCTGCTCATCAACTTTCTCTGTCAACTCAGGCTTTGATCCTTAAGCTATGATTACTCCACGTGCGCGTGCACATAAAAGAGTGACGTCGGCACTGAACAACCAATCGCGGGTAGAGCGAGAGCGATATATTATTCTGCGGAGGAGCAAGAGATACTCATTCAGAATTACGATGAATTTAAATATGTATTTCAAGCTCGAAACAATACGGTCTCTGCTGCCAAAGCAAGAGAAGACTGTTGGAGAAAGATTGCTGATTGTTAATGTGTAAGTTAAACAAATACGTTCTATAATATTATGTAAAATTATGTATGTATATATGTATGTGTAGCCTATATGTGTAATATAGCCTATTTTATAATATATAAAAAATGTGCATGTATGTACTAAGAAAGATTAATATTCATTGATTTTTAGATGCAACCCCAACTCCAAATGTTCTTGGCAGCAGATAAAGACAAAATATAAAAATATAATTCAAAGTGGTGAGTATTTACCACAACCTTGTATTACTTTTGTGAACATTTTATCACAAACACTTGTTTGCAGCAAACAGAAATAAAGAGTTAAATTCAGAAAACCAGAATACACTGAGGCGGAGGAGTTGGCTCTGAGTTGGCAATAAGGGACGGCCAATTATGGGATTACAGGTGCTGTACAATCTGACCCTGGTGCTGGCTCCTCTAAGCAAGTAACACTGGGTATGTGTGCAATACATTACTACTTTTTTTAAGTTTTAAATATGGCTGACTGTATGTTCTGCAGTAGAGGGAAATACAGTGTCCCTGTTGAAGCCAGCACACATACACACAGTCTCCCACACAGAGGTCAGTATGCAGCAGACAGAACACCAAACATAACCTGCTTTACAACAGTTATGCTTTATATTGGCCTACTTTTATTTATTAGGGTGGAGGAAATGATGAAGACACCCTGTGTGTTCTGAGACAGTTGCTGATGATGTGAATGCACTGGGCTTTTTATTATTATGGCAAACATTTGAATGTGTGGCATAAAAAAGGGACTGGCCCTTACACATCTCTTTTATTGTAGGATTTTTCACAATCTGCCCCAGAAACTGAGGCCTCTACCTCAATGGGATTCAGAAGAAATGTGAACAAGGTAAGGATTTAAAACCCTCAACATAAATTACAGTCAGTCCTGTGTAGGCTTGGGCGGTATTACTGTAATATGGTATACCGCGGGATATAAAAATAGCAACGGTATCAGTTTCAATACCGTCATAAAAAAAATTATGCATAAAAATGCGTATCACGTGACAGCGTTGAGGCGAAAGAGAGCGAGAGAGGCGGAAAGATGGCGAGTAGCGCACCGAGTGACCTGGTCTCGAAAAAAAACACATCTTCTGAAGTTTGGCAGTATTTCGGGTTTCGACCGAACGAGAAGGGAGAGGCGATAAATACAGACGAGGCAATTTGCAGATTGTGCTTCAAAAAGGTCACTGCTACCCCTTTTCCACCAAGGCAGAGCTGGTGCTGGTTCGGAGCCAGAGCCTAGTTTCAAATCGGTTCTTTGTTTTTCCACCGCCAAAGCACCAGCTCCGAACCAGTAAAACTGGTTCTTAAGTAGCACCAAATCATTGCAGGGTCTAGAACGGAGCCAAGAAAGAACCGCTTGCGTCAGAGGCTGGGGGCGGGGTTACCGTGGCCAACAAGACTGAAGAGAAACTTGTGACCGCCATTTTCAAATAGCAGCTAATCGAGCTAACAGCAGCTAAACACGATGGACGCGATTAAACAGAAACAGCAGTGGTCAGACGACGAAACAAGCTGCTTTCTTGCACTTTGGTCCTCTTCAGAAGTCCAGAGTAAGTTAGACGGGGCTTCGCGGACGAAACCGGTTTTGCAGAAAATACAAAGAGAAATGGCTGAAGCGGGGTTCGACCGGAGCCTCGAACAGATAAGCAACAAACTAAAAAAACTAAAAAAGGACTACAGGGACCAGAAAAAGGACCTCGGTCGAAGCGGAAATGGTCGCCCACGTCGAAACACACATTTCGACGTTCTGGACTCTGTCCTCGGCGATAGGCCGGCATGCCAGGTGACCGGGGCCCTGAACTCTGCAACAGTAATGCTCGAGTCAATAGTGGATGATTCGCTGCAGCAAAGTTGTAATGATCCTGGTAAGTTCTTTTTTATAAGTTCTTTTTTATTGTACTTGTTCTTAGCAAGTTCTTTTAGCTGTTTAGTAAGTTTCTATTATTACATCAGTGTTTGCAATGTGGCTAGCTGGGATTGTATTACATGTGTATCACAGAACAGTGTAAAGTGTAATGGGGAATTTTTTTTTAAATCACTGTCTTTTTATATATATATAGAACTGTCTGCCATCAACGAACGTTATGATGACAATGTTGAGTTGCCGCCAGGCGCGCTGGAAGCTGTTTCATGGAGGGGGGGCTGGGGGCTGGGTTGGAAAATATGTGACGTCATTATGTTGTGGCCAACGACAAGACATGAAATTTATCTGTACTGTATGTGTTGTAGCCATTAAAGAAAACATTTAGTTTCATATTTATGTTTAAATATTATAGGCTAATGTTATTTTTTTAATTTAATCGATGTTGATTATGAAAGTGAGCATATGTAGCATGAGAAAGATAAAGATACATGAGATGCAATATGACTGGAGACATGGAGTGGGTAAGACATGATTTTTACCACTTCATTGAGTTTTGTTTTGTAGAAAGACAATTTTTAGAAGATTTTCGTTTTGTATAAATTGTATCTTAATTTTGATCAATGTTTTATTAACCAATTGCCTGTAGCCTATTTAATAAATAAGACGCAAATATATAGCAGACAATGTAATAAGGCACCGGCATGATCACTTGCATTGCACGTGAACTGGAGGGCGCCGAAACTCAGCTTGTGCATCACAGATTTGAGAAATATGCTATAGGCTATCTATTATAGAAAGCTTGAAAAGTCTACTTTTAAACGAAACTATTCAAAACGAAAAGAAATGGAAATGTGTATTTCACATGCATTTCTCTCTGGCGTTCATGGCGAGTCCACATCGCCAACTCCATCTTTGCAGCGACACAGAAAACACCAGTTTATTAATAAACAATTAAATGTCTCCTTGCTATTTTGGACACATTCATACTTTTGCCGGTTCTTTGTGGCAAGCTTAATGCGTGCGGCCGTGCGCGGCTATATTATGTACACGCTCATTATCCTGTATATAGCCTATTTAAGTAATAAAATTAATATAAAGGGGCGATTTGTCCACTGATGGCTTAAATGAACAACTACTAAAAAAACTTTAGTCGGAGGCAGCCCTTATTCCACATATTTTGGTACCAGCAGGCTATTCTGGGTTGAGCGAGCGACCCTGAGCGGAATGAGCGAGGGAGCGGAATATTCAGAAATGCGCTCTCCACTCACGTGCTCTGATCGGAACAAAGCATGACAAATTCAAACTTTATTTTATTTTCTCCGTAGCTTGAACACTCACTTAATTAGGCATACGAGAGTTAAAGCTGTCCATTTATTTATTTTTATTTCACGTTTTTAAAGTACAATATTATATTAGTCCACTGTCCACAGCCCCCCACTTGGGGGTGCTGATGCTATGACGAGGGGGCTGCAGCCCCCGCAGCACCCCCCTTCCCGCGCTACTGGTTGCCGCCACCGCTGGGCTGCAGCTCTCCCGTGCCGTCGTGTAGCAGCTCTGGAGAAGCATCTTCAGAACGGGGTAAGTGCAAATGGTCACACCATACACTATACAAACATATGTGTCTGTAAAAAAAAAAAATATATATATATATATATACATATACATACACACATATATATACTGTATATTACTATCAGGTACTGAAATAATGTTTTTCTTCATTTAACTTTAATGAACAGCAATACAAAATGCTTTATGTAACAATTCAATTGTATTACCTTAAACGAAAAGTATAGAATTTTTTTACAAAGTTTAAAATAGAATATATACCGGTAGTCAATCTGACATTACCTTGCTATATGCAATATAATGTTGATGCTTTATTATGGCACATGAGCAAAATCTGAAGTGATATTGATTTAGTATGATGCTATATATTTATCTTATATAATTAATATAGTAGATGCATACGTGTAATTCCCTGCAGAAAACAATTATTTGCAATGCTATGACAACACATTGATGATCTGTTATCTGCTTATTGTTGTACACAGGAAAAAGGAAGAGAGATAGTACCTCAGAACTGGTGCAATATTTAGAAAGGGCAGATGAGAGGTTCTTGCAGCACAGCAAGGAAATGGATGAGGCCTTGCGTCAGGACATGAGAGCGGACACGCATTCTCTGCTTGGACTCATGGGGCGCATGGTGGCCGTGATGGAGGCAGGAGTGCAAAAATGATTGCAAACGCAGATGAGAGGTTCTTACAGCACAGAAACGGATGATGCCTTGCGTTAGGACATGAGCGGACACATTGTCTGCTTGGGCGCATGATGGCCGTAATGGAGGAACAAGTGCACAAATTATTCGCAGTATTTTTGGTTGCTGCTTTTTATGTAACTTTATTTAAATTATTTACCATTTTGGTTTTCACTTACTGCACTTTATATTTTTCTAAGTTGTATAAAGATTTCTATTGGTTTTTGTTTAAATAAACATGTTAATTAATGCAAATGTCTGGTTCAGTTTCTTTAACACTTATTTGCCATATACACAGCAAATATTGTATATGGTTTTGTGTTTTTAATGCAATTTAGTCTATTTTCATATAAATGTGAAATTAAACATGTTAATCAGGGGAAGCGATTAGCTGCATATAAAAATCTATAACATTTCACCATTAAATATGATTAAAATCCAAATTAGTTCATGATTGGAAGTTAACTTGGTGGTTTAAAGTGAATTGAGGAAAAGTGTAGGCTAATATTTTAAATTGTGTTTGGTGCTAATTGTAGCTCTATTCATCTGTCGTGCAGGAGCTATATCTATTTCACAATATATTTTGTATAAGAATTGACAATATTTGGTTTAGAAAGGCTGTAGATAATAGGTAGATAATAGGTGTATAGTGAGCTTTAAGTGGAGTTGATGGCAAGCCATAATGCCTGAATAAAGGCTATAATGGTTGAATTCAAACAAAAGAATATTTACAAAAGAATCTCATGCCGGTCAGAAGTGTGAAAGTTCAAGTCAATCGTTGATTGAGGACCATAAAGCAAGAATTGAGCAGTTAGTCAAGTAGGTGTTTACAGGGCAATCAAATGGCTTATGAAATTATTCACAAAATGCAAGTTTTAGAGATAATAGGGTTTTTATTCAATGGATGAGAATATAATACAATTTAGGAAAGTACAGATGTCCTTAAACGCAAACAACAGTTGTTAAAATATGGCATTGGTGTATTCAAAGAATCACTCGTTCCCTCTGTTAAAATACATCATTAATGCAGCTCTGATGTCAGCCCCTTCTGTGTTTGCACGCTCAGGTAATCTCTGAACAGGAGGTTCAATGTTTAGAGTCCTGTCTGGGTGTTCTTCAGTGAAATTATCACCATGTTCCTCACAAATGTTATGGAGCACACAGCAGGTCAGTGCAATCTTCTTGCTCAGCTCCAGCTTGCAGTCGTTTCTTTTTAGGAGGCACCTCCATCGTCCTTTTAATCTCCCAAAAGACATCTCCACAACCGATCGTGCACTGCTCAGCCTGTAATTGTATGTGTGCTGTTCAGGGGTCAGTCTGCCAGTGTCAGAAAAGGGCTTCATGAGCCAATTCTGCATGGGGTATGCCGGATCACCGATCAGGTAATGTCCAACATCACAGCCAGAGATGGTCACTTTGTTTTGCCCTAGTAATTCCCCATCACTTAGGGCCTCCCACAAATGTGACTGTCGTAGCACTCTGGCATCATGCACATTCCCTGGATAGCCAACACAAACATCCCAGAAAAGACCTTTGCCATCCACAACTGCTTGCAGAACGATAGAATGCCAGCCTTTACGATTAAAATAGTCTCGTGGATAATCCTCCGGTGCAATTATTGGAATGTGGCTGCCATCAATTGCACCCACACACTGTGGAACTCTCCAACGATTATTAAAGAAAGTGGCCATTTCTAGCAACTTTTCAACATCAGGAAATCTTATGTGGATGGGAAGGAGTATTGTGATGACTGTGTTGCAGAATTCCTGAACACAATTAAATACAGTGCTGAGGCCTACTCCAAAAAGATGGCTGATTGTCCTGTATTCAACACCTGTGGCAAGTTTCCAAATGGCAATTGCCACACGCTTTCGTATTGGGACACACACCCGGTAGTTTGTGTTTCTTCTCCCCATGGCATGCTTGACCTGACTGCAGATGTACTCAAACGATTCTGGGGATACGCGGAAATTCTGCATGAATTGTAACAGGGTGAAATCCGGAACAATTGTGTCCCACCAGTGGTCAGATCGTGGGTATGCCCACATTACTGGTGACCTCCGCCTTGCCTTCAGCTGCAAGATTGCCTGTAAAGATAAATAAATAAATATATATAAGTTTCATTTATGGGCAATATGTATATTTTCTATAAAGTATACAGTGCAGTATAAATACTATAAAAACAGTTGAGCTGTAACAGTGAAGCATTTATTAATTCATCTATAAGTACTACTTATAAGACAGGGCTTTATTTAAGACTATAAAGACTATATTTATAAGGTTTTATTCAGTCTTTTTAGGTTCATTGTGTTTTCAGACAACTTATTTTCATAGCCTTCTTGTCCAGTGAAAACCATGTATAAAACTAAATTTGGACTTTTTTTTTAATAGGCTACACATTACATCTGCAGTAATAGTAAAAACATAATAATAATAATAATAAAGCCTATAATAAAACAACACTGACACTGGTCACATTTTTTCTGCAGGTTATCTAGTTTTATTACTGAGTGGTTTTTGCTTGTAACATAACGTTACATACAGTTTTTACAAAACGGCATCGTTATACTTATTCAACCAATGCTTAACACATATTTAACTACACTGTGATCGATTATCAGCAAAGTCGATGCTAGGAGGTTAGCAACATGCTGAGGCTAAAATATAAATCTAAAGGGCCTTACACACCGGGACGAATATCGGCGCGCGTTATTCGCCAGCGTTTTTCAACGCGTTTTTTGTGTTCACACCCAAGCGATTTTCG
This sequence comes from Rutilus rutilus, assembly GCA_021464565.1. Classification (NCBI taxonomy): domain Eukaryota; kingdom Metazoa; phylum Chordata; class Actinopteri; order Cypriniformes; family Leuciscidae; genus Rutilus; species Rutilus rutilus. The sequence continues at coordinate 9,056,778 of JAJAQA010000005.1, read as the reverse complement.
CTGACGATGAGCCGAGTGAACATGCAAATTCATTCCCTGACATTAGATGGCGCGATTGTCAAACGTTCGTGGGAAAAAGTTACAAGCCTATGTACATGAAAGACAATTAAGTAAAATGAAACTCACCATCAAGGCCCATTTGCTCTGCAATACCACTCCATAACAGTTCTCTTTTATCAAGATTTTTGTAGTCGCGTTTGTCATATAGTTCTTTATGTTCCGACACCAACGAGGCCAGCAGCTCTACATTCATCTTGCCTTGCATCTTCCTCGTCTTATTTCTTCCCAGCAGTGTAGACGCTATCTTCTTCGCCTGTATGTGTGCTCGGCAAGACCGTTTTGTGTTTGAGCGCCCCCAAGTTGTGTTTTACTGTAACTTCAGAAGCTCCAGACACGTGAGCAAAAGCGCCAATCTCATTGGTCGGATAGTTTTTGACGCGGCGCGTCAAACCAAAAAAACGAACCCGAGGCGTTTTTTTAAAAATGACGCTTTTACGCGTGGCGTTTTTCGCGTCGGTGTGCACACTCACATTGGCGCCCTTTGTTTAGTCATGAGGCGTTAAACGTCGGCGAATATCGCGCGCGAAATTCGTCCCGGTGTGAACAGGCCTTAAGGCTAAAGTCGGCATCTTATTGTTAAAAATAAATGTTATGTACATACCGTTACTCTCGCTTGTAATCTCCGTCTGTACAAATAATGGCGAGCCGCGCAAACACGTTGGATCCGCCGTGTTTGGATGCCGATGTAGGTCCGCAAAGCCATGAACATCAATAGCAAAGCAACGTCCGCCATTGTTGATGATGTGTTTGTGTTTGGCGCCGCCGCGCTAACGTTGCTGGGAAAGATGAGACGTAGCTGTGACGTAAGACCTGGCTCTGTTGTGGCTCTCTAGCCGGTGGAAAAGCAAACCGGTTCTTTGGAGGCTCGTCAGTTGAACCAACTCCGAACCGGCACTAGCTCTAGCTCCGAACCAGCACCTGGTTCTTGTTGGTGGAAAAGGGGTATGCGAGAGATGGAAATACTTCGAACCTAAGGTCGCATATACGAAACCACCATCCATTCACTGCTGCGAGGATGGGCCCGAGTTCACTCAGTGCAACAGTTTCAATGCCTCCCGAACCCGATGCAGGACCAACTACATCTAGGTCCACCGCCAGTACGCAGCCAACGATAATGGCGGCCTTCGGGAAAACAACAAAGTACAAAAGGGACAGTGTCCATTGGAAAACCTGTACTGATGCAGTGACAAAATACTTGGCGAAGGAAATGGTCTCTTTTCACACAGTGGAAAAAAAGTCCTTTAAGGACATGGTAAAGGTCCTAGATGCCCAGTACGAGCTGCCTGGACGGAAACATTTCTCACAAACAGCCGTCCCACATTTATATTGTAAAGTTAGAGACAATGTTCAAGTGCTGCTGTCAGCGGCAGACAGTTATTCCTTAACAACTGACATGTGGTCATCAGTTAACATGACACCATATATGTCCCTGACTGTCCACACCATTACACCTGACTGGAAACTTGAATCAAAATGCCTCCAAACTACGTATTTTCCTGAGAGTCATACGGCGGACAATCTTGCTGCTGCGCTCAAAGCTGCACTTCAGGAATGGCAACTTGAAGAGAAAAAACTTTCAGCCATAACCACTGACAACGCTGCCAACATTTCTGCTGCAATCAGGTCCCTGCATTGGCCGTGGCTTAACTGCTTCAGCCACAATCTAAACTTGGCTGTCACAAATGCATTGCATGACCAGAGGCAAAAAACCGAGCGCGCCCTCGGACTATGCCGTAATATTGTCGGGGCCTTTTCACACAGCTGGCAACGTAAGCATGAACTCCACAAGAAGCAAGTGGACTTGGGACTCCCAGAACATAGTCTCATAACGGTAATCTTTATGCTTTATGCTTTTTTTGGTATTCGTTTTATACGTGCATGCAGAGAGTCGGGGGCAGGGGCTCAAATGTAAAAAAAAAAAAGAAAAAAAAAGGGGGGGGGGGGCATATATGCTTTGCATCACAGAAATAAATTATATTTAAAAGTAGGCTTTATTAAAATAGATTTTTTTTTAAATTGTAAAAAAAAAAAAAAATCTGTATTTTTTATCAAATAAATGCAGGCTTGATGCGCATAAGGGACTTATTTAAAAAAAAATTGCATGCAAATTTTAGTGGGCTACTATTATACTATTGCAGCAAAATTATTAAAAATGTTAAAATAATAAAGTTACCATTTCGCGTGTTGATGTCAGCCTACACTTCATAAGCCCATAAGCCCGGGCTTCATTTAACAAACTATAGTTTCATTAAATGGTAAATGGTAAATGATGTATCGCTCGCTACCTTTTATTATTGAACAAAAAAAGTTTAAAAATGGTTTGTTTTATTTTTCTCCTGCCGTCGAGTAATATACTCACTGAAAAGGATATGGCTCGAGAACATCGGTTCCCGAGCAGACTGTGTGATTACCTACGTTTACACTAGTGCATTTACACTAGTGCATTTACACTAGTGCATTTACACTAGTGCATTTACACTAGTGCAGGGTGGTAGTGGCGCAATGGATAAGACACATGCCTTTGGTGTGAGAGACCCGGGTTTGAATCCACTGTGAGACACCAATGTGTCCCTGAGCAAGACACTTAACCCCTAGTTGCTCCAGAGGCGTGCGACCTCTGACATATATAGCAATTGTAAGTCGCTTTGGATAAAAGCGTCAGCTAAATGAATAAATGTAAATGTATGTAAATGTAATGCATTTTCATTTATCAAGAGAAAGGAATAATATACATTAATGAACTTTTTTATTTGTGCATTCATTCGTTTATTTAGGCCTATTTATTCATTCATTCGTTTATTTAGGCCTATTTATTCATTCATTCGTTTATTTAAGCCTATTAATTTATTCAATCGTTTATTAATCATTCATTAATTTATTCATCCATCCATCCATTGGCAGGACTGCGCAACTCGCTGGGGCTCCAAACTGGCAATGGTGGAGCGCATCCTCGAGCAGGCCCAAGCGATCAGACACGTCCTGTCTGATGACAGAAGGAGCAGCCTGTCCCTGACCTGGCAGGACATGGACGTCTTGAAAGCTGTCCACGAAGCACTGAAACCAGTCGGTGACTTCACTGATATTTTGTCAGGAGAAAATTATGTGACCAGTTCATGTATCCTCCCCATACTCCAGCTCTGCAGGGACAATGTGTTGGCTGCGTCAGAAAATGACCTCCAGCTAACAAAGTCAATAAAATCTGGAATTCTAACAAAGCTGGAGGCCAAGTATGAATCTCATTCAGTGCGCAAAATAATGCGAAAATGCACTTTCCTTGACCCTCGTTACCGTGGAGGATATGAGACGGATGAGGCATTGGCTGAGACCAAGGCTGAATTACAGGCTGAGATCGTGAGTTTAGAGGCAGCAGGTCCAGTGGCCATCAGAGTGGAAGAGGGAGAGGCGCAACCCGAACCCCCACGAAAAAAGATGACTCTGGGAAGTATGCTGCAAAAAAAAGCCGACGCAATGGCAGGTCCCGTCGGCATCGGCACCGTAGAGGACCGAGTCAGAGCTGAAATAACAGCCTACTGTTTGGAGCCAGTTACACAAGGAGACGCGGACCCACTTCTCTGGTGGAAAAATGCTGCCGAGCGTTTTCCCCAGATGTCGCGAGTGGCACGGAAGTACCTGTGCGTCTGTGCCACAAGCACACCCTCGGAGCGTGTTTTCAGCACTGCAGGTAAAGTTATCGGTCCACAACGTGCCCTGTTAAAGCCGGACAAAGTTAACATGCTGGTTTTTCTAGCGAAAAATCTTGACGACTAGATTTGATGCCACTTGCCATTCGTTCGTTTTCGCACTGTGTTTATTTCTATTTATTTAATTGATTCAGGTAGCCTATTTTTATTTGGTTTTCGTTAAAAAAAAAAACATTGGAAAGAAGACTGGAAAGAATAAGTTTTTATTTAGGACTATTTCCTTGCAATAATTTTATAATATGAATGTTTATGTTAATTTAACTCCGGTTGAGTGTTGTGTGATTATTTGCACTTTTTTTTTATAAGCTGCTCTTTGTTTTTAAAAGTTCTTCGGGCGGTGTGATTTCATTTAATTGATTTGTGTGCGAACTGCACCTTTGCACCTCGCGTCTTTGCGCGAAAACTGTTCTGGATGTTTATGTTAATTTAATTCTGTTTGACTATTGTATTTGCAATTTTTATAAGCTGCTATTTGTTGCTAATAAAATTTTTTATTGTTGTGCATGTTGTTTTGTTATTGTTTCAGTATTAGCGTTTGGTATTAAGTTTCTGAACGATTTAGGCACAAGCCAACCGTTTGGTGACGCTGTCTGAGCCTTACGTCATAATTTTTAATTATTCAGTAATACCGTATACTGAGGTAAAATAGGGAGGAGGTTTAGTCCTGTGTTTGTAGGAAGTCCAGGAACTTTTTGTGATTTGATGAGCCTCCAGAAAACTTGTAATGATCATGTTTGTGGTGGAATTATGTTTCAGGTGGAAACAGACTCAGTCAGGGCCCTGTACAAAAGGAGTCTTGAACTAGACTGCACACTAAAGGAGACTTGAACTAGACTGCACACTAAAGGAGACTTGAACTAGACTGCACACTAAAGGAGACTTGAACTAGACTGCACACTAAAGGAGCTGGATTGTGAGATGAGGAGGCTCAAAAAAAAAAAAAAAAAAAAAAAAAAATGGAGATCAAACAGCTGGATAAAACTGACCTCAGTATGTGAACTTATTTAACCAAACAACACTTTAGTATGAATATTTATTAATGCAACTTTCTCTTGCTCTCTTTCTTTCTCCCTCCCATCCCACAAAACCAATAAAACAGTGTGAGACCTATCTGCAGTTTCAATGTGCTTTTATTAAGTGTAATATTGTATGGTGATTGCATCTACATCTGCACCAGCTGGGTGGTCAAGTGTGATCTGGTCAGTTTCATCGGGGAGAAGCTGGTTTTGTGGTGTTTCTCGCTCCTTTCTACTGGTGGCTATATTGTGCAGAATGGCACATGCAGCCACTATCTGTGATGCCCGCTCTGGTGACTCTTAAGGGCCGAACACAGTTGAAACGTGCCTTTAGGATGCCAAAGGTCATCTCTATCTTCACACTGGTTTTACTGAGGGCCACATTGAAGCGGTGCTGTGGCCCTGTCTGAGGGTCATGATAGGGGGTTATTGTGTAGGTTTTTCTATCTCAGTTCAAATTAACAGTGTTTTGTGCTGACACAACACAGACTCACGGAAAAATTTGTGCGACAAGCACTGGAGCCAGGCCATTTGGCATCCAAACCTGTGATCAAACGTTCATGACCACAAGTCGTCTGCAAATTAAATGTTTAGTAGATCATTGTTATATCTGTTAATGTTACTATTAATTTAAAGATTCATCTCACAGAAAATAATCATCTCACATATTCACATCATCTCTACCTGAACATTAAGGCTGTGATAGGACTTCCTATTAACATAATCTGCCTCATGTTCCCCTTGAGCAGTGGAGATTGGAGCAATAGACTGCATACATGTTGCAATGACTCTAGGGAATCCTATCATAAGATTAACAGAATAATAAAAAATAAAAAAAGATTTAAAATAATTCTTAACATGTATTATATTGTATAGTACATTTGTGAAATTTGCTTAAAAAAAAAAAGTGTTCATGTGATGTCACCCTATCAATATATCTTACCGGCAATTTTATAAAAGCCCTCTTTTATGGACATGGTCAATAAATGTCCGGGGAACACTATTAATGAAACTATTCATGTACTCCTGCAGAGCGAGGACCACCTTGCGAATGGTTCGACAAACCGTGTTTTCCCCTAGCTTCTGTGCGTCACCCACCGTGCAAGTATGTACCACTTGCAAAAAAACGCAACGCAATACCATTTGCGGTACAGTAAGTGCATGAATTCGACGTGTTAAATTCTTTATGTGCGGCTCAAGAAGTTCGCAAAGATAAGAAAATCTGTATCTTTCATACAAGTAACTATCAGGAAAGGCAAGGGGATTTTGTCATGCTAAAAACTCTTTCTTTACGAAGTGCTCGTCTAACAATTTGCGCTGAGTTGTCCACCGGATTTGGAAGAAAAGGTGAAGTCATTGCAACAGACACTGGGAATAAGTTACGTCACCTATATGTTTCTTTGCTCTCAGCTGATTGGTCAAACTTCAGTCTGAGATCTTGAATCCAGAACATAACCTGCCCCGGAGCAGGTTAGCCGTGCAGTGTAAGATACCATGGCGACGAACACCGATTAAAGCCAAGCTACTTTCATAGTACCTAAAACCCAGGGTTGGCGGAAACTAAACTGAAACATAGCTGGCTAGCCACCTAAACCGGCTTCATGGTATAGGCCCCTAGTTGTTCCAAGGGGTCAATACAAAAAGCCAAGAGGGTGAGTGTTTCCCAAAAAGGTCAATTAAAAACATCTTGCAGGCCTAGACAGTTCAGAAAAATGAATAAAAGCAATGTTTGTGAAAATAAATGCTGGTTTGATGTTTTATGAAGAGATAATTGTTTTAGCTGTGCTTAATTCACTACAGTTAAAGGTTTTTTCAAGCTCCAGATTCTAAATAAAGCTTTACTACTGCTCTTTGTTTTGTTCTCTACACAGGCTATACAGCTGTAATCTCACAGCTCAGTCCTGTGAGAGTTTATCATCAGCCCTACAATCCTCAAACTCCTTTCTGAGAGAGCTGGACCTGAGTAACAATGACCTGCAGGATTCTGGAGTGAAGCTTCTTTCTGATGGACTGAAGAGTCCAAACTGTCAGCTGGAGATACTGAGGTGAATGGTTTTAAAATAATTAACTTTGCTATAATCAGAGGCTGACCAATAAGCAAGGTAAGCGACCACTTAGCACCCCAAGAGACAAAACATTTGCAGGAAAGTGATATTTTTCCATATTTACACAGACGTATGACCCACACGGACTGCATACGTTTAATAACAATATTGTTTGGGGTGAGGGGAAGGGAATGGACTGTATGAAGATTGAATTTTCAACAGTTACTAAAACTGTAAAATGCTTCTATTTCATGCATGATTTGCTTCTGACAGCACTGAACAAGCTAGCAGCGCCATCTAGTGGCTGTGCACAGGACACAGTTAGCATCTCAGCCAGGGTTCAAAATTAACCCCACACACCAAATGGCAATTAACTGAAACAGAGCTACTTATCAGTTGGCTGGGATTTTTTTATTTATTATTAATACTAACAATGCATTGTTGAGAGAACAGGATATGGCTGTATTCATATAAATATTTTCAGTGTGTCAGAGCGTCTCAGTTCACAGTAAATCAGTGGTCTCAAACTGAGCTCCTGGAGGGTCACTGTCCTGCAGAGTTTAAATCCAACCAGCTCCAAAACTCCTGCCTGGAAGTTTTTAGTAATCCTGATGACTTTGATTGGCTGGATAAGATGTGTTTAATTCGGGTGGAGCTAAACTCTGCAGGGCGGTGGCCCTCGAGGAGCTGAGTTTGAGTACACTTCAGTAAATGCTACTCCACATGAACTCCTGCAAGTGAGTTTGGGCCATGTCATGTCATTAAAGGTCTACGTTGTATCAGACTCTATTGACTTTTTTGCATTATGAACATTTACAGACCATGAAACCTTGACTTTTTATTATTTACAATTTCATATGCGGTCTGTGAACTGTGGTTTGTTCCCTATTTCTTAATATATTCACAATTTGTTATGGAGCTCTCTCCGAAAGTTCAGAGGAGAGAAAGTTTGTGTTGTGTGATAATGAGTAATGTTGGTACTAATGTAGTACATGTTTTTTTTTTTTCTTTTTTTTTTTCCTTTTGCGTTTTCTTTGGCCTTTCACAATCTCAGAATCTCAGATATGTCAAGACAGAAGAAAGTCACACTATTCATGTTTTCATCATTTATCTTTTTGTTGTTGTTGTAACTAATGACCACTAGCTTACTCAGTGCTCAGTCAGGTGGTTCATGTGTTAATTTTACCAGTTGGAATGTCAAAGGTTTAAACAATGTAATCAAACACAGCAAGATGATGTCACATGTGTTTTAGTTTTTTTTTGCAAGAGACCCACTTAAAGATCATGCCAGATTTAATGAGAAATGGATTGGACAAGTTTATCATTCTAAATTTGTCAGTAAATCTAGAGGGGTGGCAATTATTATCAACAAGTGTATTCCGTTTGTGAAGGATTCTCCTTCACAAACCTTAGTTGATTCCGGTGGTAGATATGTTATTGTTTCAGGCCTTCTTTATGATTTAAACGTGACTCTGGCTAATATATACACACCAAACTTTTATTCAGAAAATATTCTCTCTACTCCCTGACCTAAACTCACACTATCTTATTATGGGAGGTGATTTTAATTGTTCTCTGAACCCTTCTCTAGACCGTTCATCCACTAAACCTGCCCAACCCTCTAAAACTGCAATTACACTTCAATCGCTTTTAACTACTTGTGGTCAAGCCAATGTATGGCGTTTTTCATATCCCACAGCACAATAATACAAATTTTTCTCTCATGTCCACCATAATGGCAGCATTCTTATATCTGACCATGCTCCACTTTCACTTTCTCTTCAGTTTCAGGATAAGATGTTTGGTTCTCGAAGTTGGAGATTTAATTCTCTACTGCTCTCTGATAAAGCATTTTGCGATTCATTAAAAACCCAATTAGATATCTTTTTGGAGATAAACACCACCCCTGAGACCTCATCTTCCACAATTTGGGAATCTTTGAAAGCATATGCTCGGGGTCAAGTCATTTCATATTCAGCCTGTGTAAATAGACAACGAAGGATGAAGCTAGAATAATTATCTCTTGAAATTCTTTGGCTCGATTCAGCTTATGCAGCTTCTCAAGATCCTGAAATTTACAAAAAGAGACTCAAATTTCAATCTGATTTTAATGTTATCAACTCATCAGGCTGAAAAGTTATTGCTGAAGACTAAACATGCCTTTTTTTTTAGAGGATGGTGACAAGCCAAGTAAACTTCTTGTGCATCAGTTAAAGGAAAAGTCAGCTAAACATTTTTTAAAAACCTTTGCCCATACCTACAATAATGGACACAATGAGAGAAGAGCTAGAATTACGGTTTGCCACAGAGGAGATCGTGCTAGCAAGCCAGAGTATGCAGAATGGCAAGACCCCTGGGTCCGATGGGTTCCCTGTGCAGAAAGATGTTTTCTCAAACACTTAAAACACCGCTCCTACACATGTTATTAGACTCCATTAATAATGGCTGCCTGCCTCCAACCCTTCGTCATTCTTGTATTTCTTTGATTTTGAAAAAAGACAAAGACCCACACAATTGTGGTTCGTACAGGCCAATCAGTCCTGGGTAAAATGCTTGCAAAGCGTCTTGAGTTGATTTTACTGGCAATCATACACAACGACCAAACTGGTTTTATTCAAAACAGACTACGGTCTCATAATGTAAGAAGGGCATGGAATATAATTTATTCCTCTAATTCTCACCCATCAGAGCCTCTTCTGGACGCATAGAAAGCCTTTGATCAGATGGAATGGGATTACCTTTTCTGTGTGCTACAGAAATTCGGTTTTGGCAACACGTTCATATCCTGGATAAAACTTTTATATTCCTCCCCAGTATGTTCAGTATGTAATATTAGCGTAGATGCCATCCTTCTTATGATTTAACATGCACATCAGGATTTATGGGAAGTGTTCCCGGTTTCGGCCGACCTAATCTATGCAGCCTAACATTGAATTATAGAAGTCTATAATTTGTTATGTGTATACTAGGCCAAAGATATGTGTTTTTAGTCTAGATTAGACTCCATTAATAATGGCTGCCTGCCTCCAACCCTTCGTCAGTCTTGTATTTCTTTGATTTTGACAAGTGCTTTTTGCATTGGTAATTGAACCCTTGGCAATTGCCATTCATAGTGAGCAGGCCATACATGGAATTAGGAGAGCTGATGCTGTTCACAACATTTCTTTATACGCCGATGATGTGTTGTTCTATATCTTTGATCCGGATGTTTCTTTACCCGAAGTTTTGAGAATTATTAATTTGTTTAGCCTCTTCTCCGGTAATGAATTGAATATAAATAAAAGTGAGTTATATCCAATAAATGTTCCAATTTCTGATTTACCAATGAGTGCTTCAATGTTTAAAGTTGCTTCCCATAGTTTTAAATATTTAGGATTAATATTTAAACGTAAGTGCTTAGATCTCTTCAACGCTCCTCCAACGAGTGCAGAAAGATTTTACTCGCTGGTTGGCCCTTTCCCCTTTCATTGGCTGGACGCGTGAATCCGGTGAAGATGAATGTTTTAACTAGATTTCTGTATTTATTTTAATGTGTCCCAATTTTTATACCAAAATCTTTTTTTAAATTCCATCTAATTTTTTTTGGGGATGAAAGGACCAGCCAGAATCCGTAGAGAAATACTTCAGAAACCAAAGCTTGAGGGTGTGCTTGCCCTTCCTAATTTCTTATTTTACTACTGGGCAGCAAATATACACTCTACATTGTTCTGGTTTCAGAGTCATTTCGGGCTCAGTGACTGGGTCCCGGCTTGGGTCGGTATTGAAGAGGGTTCCTGCTCCCCAGTCTCGCCTGCTGCACTATTGTGTGGTCCTCTTACTGCCATCTCGCGCTGTCCTTACGGCAATTCTATTGTCCGACAATCGTTACGGATTTGGTCCCAATTCTGAACCCATTTCTGACTTCAGCGCTTCCCAGTGTCTTCACCTATAAACCGTAACCCTTTACTCACATTTGATGAGACTTGGAACCAGATCCTGTCCCATGTTCATACCTCTTCTATTTGTGCTTGTCATAGTCTTATCCAATAAAAATGTATTCATCAAATTCACTGGACAAAAAGTGAGGTTGGCAAAACTTAAGCCTGGTGTTGATCCTCTCTGTGATCGTTGCCATCAGGCCCCTGCTGATTTATTACATATGTTTTAGGTTATATCCATCCTTAACTTCTTTTTGGCTATCAATCTTTAATTGTTTTTCTTCAGTGACAAAGAGACAGATTGAGCCTTGCCCTTTGGTTACACTTTTTGGACTTTCTCCAAATGTCACTGGCTTGTCTGGAAATGCTGCAAAGGCTTTTGCCTTCTCAACAGTATTAGCTAGACGTTACATTCTTCTGCTATGGAAACAAAATCTCCCTCCTTCTTTTGATGACTGGCTGAGATGTTATGAGCTTCACTATTCTCCTGTATATGTATCCTGGTATTATTCTAAAAGTTCAATAAACAGGTTTTTATTTTATTTAATTTTTTTATGTGTTTGATATTTAAGGGAAATTTAGAATTTATTAGCAACTAGAATTCATTGTAAATTAATGCATTTGAAATAATGCATTTGCATTGCAAATAATTTATTTTGAAATATGCACACATTCACTGTTATTTGTATGACTTAATGTTTCTTGTCTAAATGTAAATTATATATTTTCAATTCAAAACAATGTAACTTAAAAAAAAAAATATTCTTAGATTCTTTTGGGAAAAGAAGCCAAGATCAGTGTGTGATAGTAACGTCTGATTGCCAAACTAATGTCATGTGGACTGTTGCGGTATGTCTTTGTAGATTGTCTGGCTGTATGGTGACAGAGGAAGGCTGTGGTTATGTGTCTTCAGCTCTGAGTTCAAACCCCTCACACCTGAGAGAGCTGGATCTGAGCTACAATCACCCAGGAGATTCAGGAGTCAAGCTGCTCACTGATAAACTCAACCTTCCAAACTACAGACTGGATAAACTCAAGTATGTAGAGCATGAAGAGTTGATTAAACAACTCTAAACACAGCATTTCAATCTTCACTTATTACTCACATTACTACATTTACAAACGTTCTTATTGAGAATGTACAGAGGTTTAGCTCTACTTATGCTACGGGCTGTTGAATGCTTCATTCTGATTGGCTGACGAACATTATAAGGTGTGCAATTATTTACAGTAAACGCACAGGTAAAGTAGTTCTAGGCAGGTCTTGACTGCATTACAGTTCAGTTATTTCAGAGGTCCTGACAGCCTACAACAGCAAAACAACCAAAACCCACAAAGACAAAGAAAATATAACAAACAACAGGATATTAATTACAAAAACATTTCCGTGATTTTCTTACAAAATAAATTTGTATTCACTTTATCCCGCTCTCCCATAAAAACGCACAGAGTACAGACACACACACTCATACAAGTGCACAGAAATTTGTTGTCAGCACTGCCCTGCGAATTCATCAGTAAAACAGTTTTGCAACTTATGTAGTATGTCTGAAAGGGGGTGTAACCGCATTATCTCATATAATATATAAAGGGAATTTTAATAATTGATCAGGAATATGATTAATATATATTGCATATTAGAGTTACATTAAATTATCGAAGCTGAAAATAGATCGATTGTGTATAGGAATGATCACCACAATGAGTTATGGTTCGTCATTAATATATAAATAGTCTTATTACAGATCGATTATATGAGATAACTTTTAATGGAATTAATTTAGTTAATCGAACAATCTGTTCGTCCAGCAAACTGACCGTACGACTTCTTTATCAACTCTCAAGAAAAATTATCCTTCTTACAAACTCCAAGAAAGATTAATTTTCTGGCCGTGAACATTAATTTTCCTGTGTTCATAAAATTAAACTACTCAACGTAGTAAATAATAAAAGCTTTGTAGCTGAATCGTACTTCTCATTGACAGAAGCAATCCAGAATATAATGGTTTTAATAAAATGAAACTACGAATACAGAATTCTACATTTACACACGGAATACATGTATATACAACCGGAGAAAACAAACGAAAACAATACGAGATGACGAATAACAGACGAGAGGGAGAGAGAGAAAGAGTGCGAGAAAAGGAGAGAAATGAGAGAGATCACCGAGGTGATCACAGTAGGCTATGGCAAAATTACAAACAAGATGAATCTCTTTGAGAGACAGCAAGGAAACAAATCACATTAAAAGTTCAATAAAACTAATACTTGCAAAATGGTTCTCTTTGTGTTGCTGAGGAAAGCAGAGTCGTGCGTGTTTGTCCTCCGGCGCTTGGCGTGTTCTCGTGTGTCTTCCGGGGCGAGCAGACTCGCAGGAAGTTTATACTTAAAGTTGAAGTTGCCGGCTACGCTCCTTTCACTGAACGTAGGGAAAGGTCCGAATACGAAAATAAAGACATAGCCTAGAATAAAGCAAAGAAAAGAAAAACGGAGAAACTCCTTAAGGAGTTTTAGAACCGGAAACCTCTCACTGACGAAGAGCTCCGAGAAATTCTTTGGGTCGGTCTTCTTATGGAAAGACTGGGTTCACGCCTCTGTTCGCGCGAACAACCAATGACCGTCCGAGAATCTGAAGCGGGAAAAGTTCCTTTGTCTCTTGAGAGACACCTATTCGAATGAGTTATAGTGGTCTCAGAATTTGAGCCTTATACTCTAGAAAGATGATTCATATAGTAATCATCACATCATTGCAATCTATTATCGAGATTCAACTCCGTTAGGTCTCAAGATTTAAAATGATATCAAACACATCATATGAAAGTTTATAGGAATACAAACTACATAAGATATGCATATTAGAAGCATTTAAAGTTTCATTAATCACTTTAAAAAGGCTTGGAATCCCTTTGATGTGATCTAAGTAAGCAGAGGAGAAGGTATAATGGCCTCTGGAGAGGCTCATAGAGTTGTAAAAGTATCAGGAAGCAATCTAAACCCAGCCATGTCGGAGCCATGACGGTAATTTAGATTGTCGGGAGTCTTGATTTACATATCTCAGTTCAGAGTGTAAAAGCAAGAAGGAATATGCATTGTGTGCAGGGAGAGACAGAATCATGATTCTAGCCCATTCGTTACAGGGGCCTGTGTTAGGTGAGGTCCAGTGGGGTGACGCATGTGCACATACCCGACTTTTCTTATTTCAAAATATATTAATTGGCATTTTGAGCAGATACAACATCTTGTATATATAAAATTAAATGAATCACAGCTCTGCTTTTCTCTCCTCTGCCCTTAATGTTCCAAGTACAACCACACTACACATACAATACAATACATATGACAATAACAATAAAAATACTAGAAGTGTAATAATTAAACAATACAATAAGTGTACAAAATAATAAAATACAATGCAATATAAACAAAAGGATTAAAAAATAAATAAATATAAACATAAATATAAATAAATAAATAAATATATATATATATATATATATATATATAGAGAGAGAGAGAGAGAGAGAGAGAGAGAGAGAGAGTTGATCCTCGTCTGCATTTTCAAGTGCGAGATCAATGGTATCAATATAATTTAACAAAGGTTTTCATGTTTTAAGTTTATTTATTTTTTCAGCTTTAAACAAAGATCATTTATTTTATCCATCTATCATATGAAGGAGGGCATGCATGTTTCCACTTAAAGAGAATGAGCCTCCAGGCCAGTAGTGTTGTGAAATAGTGTATTGGCATTGGTGTAGTGTATTCTATGAAGAATCTTGCTTTGCATCAAACTGTGCCGGGCGCATATAGAGGAAGAATGTACTAAATCTATTTTATAATCCCACTCTATTTCAAGTATAGTGAACCCCAGCTCTTGTTCCCAAGTATTTTTAAGTGAAATAGAGGGGTCGTTAATTACAGAGATTAATTACAGAGATTAGCCCTTTTCTAACTAACTAACTAAGAGTAAGAAGGGTGTCCATTTTATAATCAGGAGGAAGATTAGAAAACTGGGGACACTGATTTTGTACTAAATGTCTGATCTAAAAGAAGCGAAAAAGATGCGTTTAGGAAGATCAAACTTTTCTGACAATTCTGAAAAGGATAAAAATAATCCTTTATCATAAAGGTCCTTGATGATACTGAGACCCCTAGAATTACTGAAATAGGAAGAGAGGACCACTTCTCTATACTGCCTTATAAACAATTAAAGAATTAAAAAACATTCTAAAGATATCTGTGTGATTGTAGTGATGAATACGCCTAGATATCTGAATCCTTCCTGAGCCCACTTAAAGGGGAAATTATATTGGGAAAGTGTCTCAGCTGCTAAACTTGTAACCAGATGTGGCGGGGTAGTGGAAGGTCAAAAGTTACACTTATGGACAAAATAGAGCAAAATAAAGAGCAGACTACGCCACATTTCATAAGACACACAGGTTCGCTACCACAGAGGACAAGAGACATGGATCTGAATACAAAATACTATTTTCACAACAATAATTATTTTAAATATATAAAAACTGTTGACTCAGGGGGCAAATGTTTACACCACTTGTAACTTTAGACCAAAAATAAAGAAAACAAACAAACAAAAAAAAGACATTCAGGCTGAGGCTTACCAGTAGGGCAGCTAGCTGGGCAGTGAGTATCCTAAGACCACACCACTCACCAAATTCTACTCCACACAAACACTCTCACACTCACTAAGTGAAGGAAACGCAGGTGCCAAAGGCAAAACACTCGGTGAAGGAAACACCACCACCAAAAGGGCAAGGACAGCTAGCTTCCCTACACCGGGGGCCCTCAGCTCCTGAAGGAAACAATATATACAAATACACATATATCACAATTAGCTGCAGGCACATGCATCAACAGGTTATAGTAGAACAAGTTAAAACTATAAAAGAGGTCAACACTTGACAAATTACTGGCCACAGAAGTTAAACAGGCTGGTGTGACCCAAGGAGTTTACATCAAATTGCCATTGAAGCCTAGACTCAACCATTGGAGTAGCCAACTGCTATAAACAAAAACAGAACAAAACACAACAAAATAAAGTCAAACAATACAAAATGAAAACAATTAATTGGACAAACAGATTAAATCACAGAAAACAAATCCAAAAGAAATTAATGAAAACAGAAACTTATTGCTGGGCTTCCACTAAATAATCAAATAAAAACGTTTAGACAAAAGAGATTTGCTATTGTCAGGTACAGAATGTAACTCACTTTTCCACAGTCCTTAGGAAAAGCACCGACCAAAGAGCAAAAATAATAATCAAACTCTGCTGGTGGCGATATAACAAAAGGTGGGGCTAAATTACACCATTAATGGTACGTCTCATGTTAAATGACGGCTCTGAGATTAGCCACTCATCACTTAAAGGCAGGGTAGGTAGGATTTATTAAAAATTAAAGATCCAAATTTGTTAAAACTTTCTATATATATCAATACATAATTAAAATGTAAGAACTCTGAAAAAATCATAATAAAAATCAAGTGACTCTAGACCGTTTAATCTGTATTAAACACAGCTCATTATTTCGATTCGGGACGAATCAAAGGATTGGCTTAGGCGACTGTCACTCTCTCGCAACCATGGCAACCACCCTTTTGCCACACAGCACCTACCCACTTGCGCGCGACCGTTTGATTTGAGGAGTGCGAGAGGCACGGAACCTGATCACACCTCCGTCCAGTAGATGGCGGTAATGCACTATGTTTGCAAGCTGCCAATAATATCTATCGAAGAAGAAGAAGAAGGCACTGAACCTAGGAATACCAAAACAATGGCAGAGAAAGAGCAATCTAAATTTACAGTACCGGCATATGCAGTTAGTGAAGGCAAACCAGGCAAAAAAATGCCCCTTCCCCTCCGCTTGTCTCAGGTAAATAATGCGTCCTCTAGCTCAGCGGTCGGAGTCGCGCGTTCATGTGTTTTGGGGACGTGGCTTTGGAAGAAGCACAGAAATGAGGGGGTGGAGTGAATGGAAATAATGAGATGTCTTTAAAACAGTCGTGAGAGGTCTACAGACACTCGATTTTGATACTTTCTTTTTCAGAGTACTTACATTTTAATTATGTATTGATATGTACATAAAGTTTAAACAAATTTGAAAAATAAAATTTTTAGACCATTTCTACCTACCCTGCCTTTAAGGCCACCAGCATTAGCGTAAAGCAATTTACAAATACTAAATAAACTAAAGAAAAACAAATCAGAGGGGACGTGTCAAAACAATATCGAAACGGTCACACCGTAGTATAAATGGCAGCAGAACAATCAGTGCAGTCTAACAACGTTGTCTAGGGAGCATTTGCCCCGAAGTCCACAGTGACGAACCGCTCACGAGCGGATTGACGCACTAAAAATAGACAAAATTAATGAATGAATTTAAAAACACCCAATTCATAATGTTCAAATTATGAGATATATATACCCAATAGTAGATCGCTAGACCCACAGAATATTCAGTTACTCACAGCCTCGTTCATAATAGGCAAACGGCAAATGTACAGGTGTTCCATCTGATCAAACACATGAGCTGCACTATGATGGAAGCATAGGTTACCAGGGATCACACCAACATTAGTCCATTGGAATAGACATACTGTACCTGTGATAAAGACAGCCTGCACCCAAAAGCAAAGTCGCACCAATCCGGACCCTAACCTGGCTAAAAAAAATACATCCCTTTAATCCATCCTTTAATAGTGCATGTGTACAAGCAGCAACATTAGCCACAGAGTTAGGTACATACCTCCCGCAGAGCTGCGCGCACACCCACACAGAAATGACCATGACAATGACGCATACCCAGGTGGCCTGAACTCCGCCTTAAATAGGCCAGGGATGGCCGCCTATAGGTTTAGGTGACTCAGGTGACAACCACAAATAATAGGGCGGGATCTAACCCACCTTGCCACACAGAGTTTGCCAAATTATTGCCAAATAACGATGAAAATGGGTTAATTATAAATAAAAGAAGGTCGTCTGGATAACGATGACGGGGAAAGGCTTTAGAAAGTGTTGCATTGGTTTGCACAGATACTACAGGGGAGGAGTATAGTAATCGAATCCATGATATAAAATTGGAGCTGAAACCAAATTTATTTAAACTCAAAAACAAAAACTCCCACTCTACACAGTCGAATGCCTTCTCAGCATCAAGAATGGTATTAAAAAGTCTTCTGGTATTATAAAATGAGTGTCTCCCAGTCATGAAACCTGTCTGGTCAGGGGAAATAACAGCAGGCAACGCTTGCTGAAGGCGAAGGGCAAGAACCTTAGAATTTTAAAGAAAGGATAAATATTCTTAATGTTCTAATCCAATCTGACTTCTGACCTGTAATGCTGCCTGAATCATAATCATACAGTTTGTTCATTGGCCAGAGGAGAACTGAGCGACTGAGCCTGGGTTCTCCCAAGGTTTTTTTTCTCCATTCTGTCACTGATGGAGTTTCGGTTCCTTGCCACTGTCGCCTTTGGCTTTTGGCTTGCTTAGTTGGGGACATTTAATGTTCAACAATATTATTGATCTGCCTTACTTAGGGTGGACGATGATGCAATTTTCTTCTAGAAACAAACTTTGTTGTATTATTTTCATGTTATCACTGTGAAGCTGCTTTGATACAATCTGTATTGTAAAAAGCGCTATATATAAATAAATGTGACTTGACTTGACTAAAGTCCACATTTAACATGGCCATTCTGAAGTGAATGAATTGCCTCTTGTACTTTGTGTGGTAGACACAGGCCTGCCCAAATCATTTGTGGAGCCATCAATAACGCAGGGGAATATTAGTTGATCAAAATGTTTGGGCCATTCAGAAATTTTCAGTTACATTCTGAGGAATAATGAACAGAATAGTATTTAGAAAATAATCAAATTAATTTCCCCCGGGTCGGAAACTTTCACCGTTAGATGTAATTTTAGGGAACAGTCTAGATGCACGGACAATGCAAGTGATTTGCCATCTTTTTCATTTGCCTGCAAGTCTTTATAAAGCACATTATGTCGATCATAAATAACTTTATGCTTTATGGAGTGTTAGTTATTATTAGGTATTAGTACCTAATATATATATTAGGGCTGCACGATATTGGAAAAAAATTACATTGCGATATTTTTTTCCCAACGATATATATTGCCATATTGCGAGCCATCAATCCAGGCTAAAGTCAATAATTACCATTCCATGATATTAATAATTTCACTAATAAGCAAGCTTCATTACAAGTGACAAAAAGGTCACTTAATATTTAGAACATATTTCTGTAAGAATTCGGTGAACGTTCTACGCAATCCAACGTGGCGGCGCTCTCAACAGATGTTTGTTTGTTTGTTCATTAGGCTATAATTCCTCAAAATAAGTAAAAAAAAATCGTATTCTCTCTCGATACTGACTCGCGATCTTCGCAGTAGTGAATGCACCGGAGAGAAATGCACATTTCAACATTTCATACGGATTACAGTTTTATTTTGTTTTGAATGGTTCTGTTTAAAAGTAGAGATTTCTGTAGATAATAGATATATTTCTATTTTTTTTTAAGGTGTGTGAGGCGAGTAAGCTACCTTATACGCTGAGTTTCGGTTCATGGATGATTGATAGCTCAGGCGCTGGCGCCTCCGTGTCGTGATTAGTGTCTGCTATATTTACTTTTTTTATTTATTAAATCCAGGAAATTGGATAATGAAACACTGATTAAAATTAAGATACAATTAATACAAAACGAAATTCGCTTTAAAGAAAGGCTTTGTGCTTGTGTCTCTGTGTAAGTTTTAAAGCAGTCTTTTAGTGCCGCTTTCAGAGCGGTTGCGTCCGTAATGGAGAACTGTCACGTAACATTGTTTTTTCCTCATAAATACGAACACGAAAAATAAAAGACAAAAGACTTTTTAAAAAAGACAACCATCCACAACTTTATAACACTCCAGGCAAAGTACCTCTTTTTGGTCAACATCCTCCTTTTTGTAGCCGAAATAGTCCCAAATAGCTGATTTTGACTTTCTTTTTGGTACGAAATCATAATTTTTTTTGTGGCGGATCCTCTTCGTCGCCCATTTTTAGCTATAGGATTGCCAGTGAGTGTTGGCTGTGAGCAGCGAGCAGCGGCACAGCGAACCAATCACTGTGCAGGCACGCGGAACGTGCAAATGTCACCGCAGCAACAAGCCATATGATTTGGCAATAGGGGACAGCTGGTGAAAATCGGGCGACTCCCCGAATTTTTAAAAAATGTTTAAAAATTATCGGGAGGTCGGGGAGGTGCTCATAACGTGCTCGGCTCGTAATTCCTCTCACACGCTGCGAGCCGCGACCATGCGAGCATTACCTATTCCACTCGATTTCTCCCGAGCGAAAAAAATCATCTGCCAGCTCGCAAAAACAGCAAAAATCGCACCGTGTATGCCCGCCTTTAATTAATTGCATAAAAATACAGCAAGGTTCTTAAACTCTATTTCTAGAAAATTAAGAACAAAGAAATGTGCATCAGGTGTAGGGGAGAGCGGGGCACAAAGTAACTACGTAATTACGTTGAAAAGGTCACGCTTGAAAAATGTTCTTTTTGGCTTTTTAATATTAAAGCACCTAGGATACGCACACGAATGGGCATTTTAAACGTTAAACTGACACAAATACATTTTAAAATGTGTATATGGTCCTCCTCCCGCACATTTGTAAACACATCAAACTTGACCTTTTCAACGTAATTGCGTATTACGTGACGTCACGAACGCGCATCACAGAACAGAGCAAGGCGAACATTTGTGCTTATAAAACTTAAACTTTTTTATTTATTTTTGAAATGACCGATCGTTTCGATAGATAAGACCCTTATTCATCGTCTGGTATCGTTTAAAGCCCTTTGCAGCTGCACTGAAACTGTCATTTGGACCTTGAACCGTTTGGGTCCCATTAGAATCCATAATATGGGGAAAAATCCTGGAATGTTTTCATCAAAAACCTTAATTTCTTTTCGACTGAAGAAAGAAAGACATGGACATCTTGGATGACAAGGGGGTGAGTAAATTATCAGCAAAAGTTTTTTTAAAAGTGAACTTCTCCTTTAATGCAAGAAACATCCGAGGATGAGAAGATGAGTTTCTTAATCTAAGTCTCCTCTTGAGGGACTGTAAATGCGAAAGAACTTTTTGGTCTAAACGATATTATTCAAATCTTTTACATTCCAAGAGATAAAATTTATAATTTTATTTAATCTTGTTGTACTACCAGCCATTTGTATCATGTATAACTATTGCAGTACCCTGATCCATGAAATGTCCTGAACAAAAAAAAAAAAAAAAAAAAAAAAAAGAGATAAAGAAAGAAGAGGGAAAAAACAAAGCTGAGAAATCAAGATCCCTGATAAGACCAACACCAGTTAGCTGGCCCTTATACCCACCCCTGCTCTCCCTTTAAACTAACCACCAAGAACTTGCATATTTCTCTGTAGTGTGTAGTGTGTACTGCAGTGTAAGTGCTGACTGGTGAGGGTATTATATAGACAGCTGTCTTCTCTGAAACACATGGGGCCCTATCTTGCACCCAGCGCAATTAACTTTGTACACTGACGCATGTATCATTCCTATTTTGCACCCGACGCACAGCAGACTTTTCCCTCCACAGACGCACGTCGGTAAAGCCAATAACTTACTGGGTCTTGGCCCATAAAAATTCCGCCAGACTCTATGCATAATGAATTCAGCCTTTCTTCAAAGCAAATCAGTTAGTTTAGACTAATATTAGATTAGTATTAAAATAGTTATTTAAGACATTTTCAACAGATCTTAATAATTTTTTCTTCAACTTTATTTACTTTGTTTACATTTGATGAAAAAGAGAAATCTCCAATAAAGCCTTTTGTGGCCATCCATACCATCATGTGATTATCCAAGCTATTATGGTTTATGTTCAAAAAGTCTTTCAACTTATTTTTTGAAGTAGTGGTCAGTTAAGTATTTTGTGAGCTCATCTAAAGTGAGGACTAGTTATGCCTTGTAAAGCATTTATAAAGGAGATTTAAAGACTCAGTATCTTCTAAACAGCAAAAGGAAGCAAACACAACACAGTGATACAGAACATAAAAATATTTAACAGCCTTTAAATCTCCTTTGTAAATGCTTTATAACTACCTGAATTAACCCTGAATTACAGTAGAAATACATGTTAATAGAATATTTATTAACACACTAAGTAACTATTACTATATGTCTGAATAATAAGACGTATGAATGTACATTTAAATAATTTATTAATCATTTACTCATACTTTCTATATGTCTGAATAATAAGACGTATGAATGTACATTTAAATAATTTATTAATCATTTACTCATACTTTCTAAGTGATCTTATGAACCACTGACAACTCCTAAATAACTGGTTTGTAAATAATGCAATACTTAATTTAGAAATTATAAACTGATAATTAATAAAGTATGAAAATACAATTATTAAACACATTATAGATATGCTTTTAAATCAAGAATACAGCATTTATAACTGTATTTATAAACTGCTTATTAATGTCTATTAATGCTTTATAAATGATGAATTAACGTTTACTAATGCTTAACTAATGATTAATAATGTGCAGTTATTATAAAGTGTTACCCATTTCTTAATAATAAGAAGGTTTCATTTAATGAGTATAAGAGACCCTTTGGTTTTTGTTTCATCACTGGACTTGAAGCCAAGAGCGCTTGCTGAAGAGCAAAAAGCTAACTCAGTTGTGTGCCGGCGTCCCTTTGTCACATTGGCAGCACCAATTGGAGAATTATAATATACACCAATTACAATATATACTTGAGCCGACCAATGAATCTAAACCAATATATAGTTGAGGAAACCAATGTATCTAAACCAATATATAGTTGAGGAAACCAATGTATCTAAACCAATATATAGTTGAGGAAACTGATGTATACAAACCAATACATAGTTGAGAAAACCAATGAATCTAAACCAATATATAGTTGAGGAAACCAATGTATCTAAACCAATATATAGTTGAGGAAACTGATGTATACAAACCAATACATAGTTGAGGAAACCAATGTATACAAACCAATATATAGTTGAGGAAACCAATGTGTACAAACCAATATATAGTTGAGGAAACCAATGTATACAAACCAATATATAGTTGAGGAAACTGATGTATACAAACCAATACATAGTTGAGAAAACCAATGTATACAAACCAATATATAGTTGAGGAAACCAATGTGTACAAACCAATTTATAGTTGAGGAAACCAATGTATACAAACCAATATATAGTTGAGGAAAACGATGTATCTAAAGCAATATGTAGCGCCACCAGCTCAAATGAGGGGAATGTACAATTATTGATTATTAATTATCAATTATTAATTATCAATAATCAATAACTAATCATACTGGCTATCACTTACACACTTTAAATCGCTCAAAAAGGGAATACAAAGCCCATATAGTTGTATATCTATATATAAATAATTAACCACAACGAATTACAATTAATTATGAATATACAGATGGGCTATATATCAAATTTGTGAATTCCTACAAAATTAATATCACATCGAATAATTTGTTTGTCCGCCAAACGAATCATGCGATTTCTTATCGACTCTCAAGGAGGATTCTTCTTATAAACTTTCAAGAAAGGCTATTCCTCTGGCCATGAGGAAGAACTTATTCCTCTGGCCATGAGGAAGAACTTTCTTGTTTTACAAAATTATTAACTTGTAGTCTGATCACAAATACAGCTTGTAGCTAAAGATCGTACACACTTAAGGGGCTTTTGTTCCGTGAGCAGCAAACAGAGACAATCAAGCGTATAATGGGTTTTTAATAAATGAAACTATAAACATACAACTACATCTAACAAAGAATACATATATGAACAGTATAAGGGAAGTAAGTAAAGGAAGACAGAAAAAAACAGATCACTGCGTGGCAAACATATCACAAACAATGAACCTTGAGAACCAGCAAAAGAATCAAATTCACCTTAAGCAGGGGCAGATAATACGCATTTAAACCTTGAAAGGAATAATACTTGCATTGGGTTTTGTTGCCGAACAGGAACGCGTGTCTGTGAGTGTCCATTCTAGGTGGAAATGTTCTTGCGGTTCTTCTGGAGCTTGTGCAGTTCGCGGGAGGTTCAAACTATTTACTTGTAAGAGTTGCCAGAAATTAGCTTAAAGTCCGTTTCAGTCGTAGGTGTAAATGAATGAACACGAGACTAAATAAGGCAAGCAGTCGGAGATACGACTAATACAAAAAGCAAAGTAAAACAAAAAACAAACGGAGAGAAGACGAGACGAGACTCATACAAGGACAAAAAGGCTAAGCATTCGGATCTTGTGATCTGTAACATTTAAAGTGTGAAACGAACACGCCTTCTAGGCGCACGTAAGCCAATAAGAACCGTTTCCCTTTGGCGGGAACGTTTTTATTACCCTTTGTTCGGGCAGACCTCTGAATCATGTAATTTGATTGGATGTTCAATACACAAATCTTTTAGATGCTTATAATCCTAATGCGTCATAAAGTTAACAAAATGTGATGTAAATTAACAAATGGGGAACGAAGACTGGAATTTATAGAGACCAAACATGCCACATATATAATTTGTATAAATCATAGTATGTAAACAGGTCTAAAACATTAATCCAAGAGTTTACAAGAACACAAAGGCCAAACCACATAGCAGGAAAATCATTAGATGAGAAAATTAGATACATGTTTAGATATATTTCTCAAGTGGGTATTGTAACAACATTGGCTATTGAATCATTCGTTCGTTTGGTTTTGAATTAACAAATTCAAATACTCTGTGTTGCTAAAAACATTTCTTCTTGAATTCAAAAGCTTTTGCACTTTGAACTCGTGAGTGCAAATCATGCTTCGGCTCCAGCTAGTCTGCGACAAATGGTCTTTCGCGACACTTTATTGTACCTTGGAGGATAACCAGTCAACACATTACCTTAACTTTGCAAAGTTCTGCATTCCAAACCCCCTTCCTCCCTCTCTGCACCAAAAAGATAACGAAACTCTCTATGTGACATTCCAGACACAGAGCATCACACACACACACACACACACACACACACATACACACCTTTGTATTAGAACTTAGAAACATCCCTTGGGTGCAACTTCATATAGAAATATGCTCTTGAATGTATACCTTCCGATATGCACCTATGGCGCATGCTCTGCTGCGACAACACGTTTGTCATGTCAGCTCACGTTACTTCTCTGGCTTTGTCTAGTTTTTCGTCATTTATTTGAGTTATTTGTTATTAAGTCTTTGTCAAGTGTGTATGGTTAAGTCAAGCAACGACATAATGCTGAAAGTGCTGTGGATTACCCTTGTGATCTTGTGGATTATCAAGAATGGCACCGCGCTCACGCCATTACAGCCAGATGCTACCAGAGGCGTACTACTCACCTACAGCCGGGATGAGCTTCTGCGACTCCGGTCATCTATTCCAGTGGTTCTCAAACCTGTCCTGGCGTACCCCCAACACTGCACGTTTTCTTTCTCTCCCTAATCAAACACACCTGATTCAACTCATCAGCTCATTAACCCATGTAATAATGAGCTGATGAGTTGAATCAGGTGTGTTTGATTAGGGAGAGAAAGAAAACGTGCAGTGTTGGGGGTACGCCAGGACAGGTTTGAGAACCACTGATCTATTCTATGCAACGAAAAACCGGCTGACATCCCTCCAGAGATCCGACCGAGGAAAAGGGGCAGCCGTGGCGGTGTCCGTGCCCGGTTAAGAAGGCGTCCTTTTAGACCTCCATTACCTTCTATCATATTGGCCAATGTACGTTCCCTCCGGAAAAAGATGGATCAACTTCATGCCAAGTGTCAGGGGGAGAGACTTTTCAGGGATGCGTGTATCATCGCATTAACTGAATCCTGGCTCGATGAATCCATCTCGGATTCTGAGATCAACTTGGACAACTTCTTGACCGTCCGGGCTGACAGGACCCGTCAGTCAGGTAAGGAGAGGGGTGGAGGACTATGTGTCTTTATAAACAAGCGCTGGTGCACCAACATAAAAAAACACAGCATTATATGTACACCGGACGTAGAGATATTAACATTATCGCTACGCCCCTTCTATCTTCCAAGAGAATTCCCCACGGTGGTTTTTGGGTGTGTTTACTGTCCACCTGATGCGAACATACAAGCAGCAGCAGAGCTAATAGCGGAGAATGCTAACTCAATGTTAAGTAAATACCCCCGAGCCCCGGTGTTTTATATGGGAGATTACAATAACTGCAGTCTTGACAGCGTACTGCCTTCCTTCCATCAGTATGTGCATTGTCCCACAAGGAAGGGAAATGTCTTGGATCTGTGTTACGGGAATGTTTTTGATGCATTTACTGTTCGGGCTCATCCTCCTCTGGGCTCCTCGGACCATAATGTTTTGGTCTTTCTTCCTGGTTACAGACAGGAACTGAAGCGCATCAAACCACAAGTCCATAGCGCTCCACAGTGGTCGGCGGATGCAACTGCATGTCTGCAAGGTTCCCTTGCATGCACTGACTGGACCGTTTTTAACGGTACTTTGGATGAGAGATTGTCCGTTATAACAGACTACATAAAGTTTTGCATAAGTAACTGTATATCAACAAAAACATACAAAACTTTCCCTAACTCCAGGCCTTGGATTACTCAACAGATTAAACAAAAACTGGCTGAGAAACACAAAATATTTCAATGCAAGGATTGGCTTTCACTCAAAATACTGGACAGACAGATTAAAAATGACATTATTAAAGAAAAACTTAAATACAAAGAGAAAATAGAACATGAGTTTTCTACGATGAACACAAAACAAGCCTTCAAGAAAATAAAAATATTGACGGGACAGAATGTGAAACAAGATCATAGCACTATTTCTAACCCCACAACATTTGCAAATAGCCTTAATACCTTCTACTCCAGATTTGACATCACTGATTATTCAGCTGTCTGCAATGAGCTACTTAACGCTCTCCCTTTAGATCTACCGACAACTCCTCCGTTTACAGAGGTGGATGTTCGACAGGAGCTGAGTAGGTGTAAAATCGGCAAGGCCATGGGGCCGGACGGCATCCCTGCTAGGGTGCTCAAGCTTTGTGCAATGGAACTCTCCCCAGTTCTGTATTCCATAATGCATGAGTCATACAGTACAGCACGGTGGCCCACCCTATGGAAAAAGTCCACCATCATTCCTCTATCAAAGAAACCCCGTCCATCAGAGCTCAACCATTACAGACCTGTTGCTCTCACACCCATAGCAAGCAAATGTTATGAAAAACTGATTCTGCGCACCATCTTGTCAACTGTCAATTCACAGCTGGACAAACATCAGTTTGCCTATAAAGCCAGGCGAGGGACGGAGGATGCTGTTGTATGTCTCCTTCATTCCCTCCTTCAACACCTGGAAGTATCTGGTAACTCTGCTGCAGTTCTTTTTGTAGACTTAAGCTCAGCTTTTAATACAATTCAACGTCATCAGATGATTAAAAAACTACGTAAACTCAGCGTTGCACCTCATTACATCCATCTGATTCATAGTTTCTTGAGCAACAGGCCACAGGCTGTGAGGATAGGGTCTGTCACATCGGGCACCACCATAACCAACACTGGAGCTCCTCAAGGCTGTGTCCTTTCTCCCTTTCTTTACACACTCTACACTAATGACTGTATTAGTCCTTCATCCATCACAACATACTACAAATACTCAGATGATACTGCAATCCTGGCTCTCCTCAACAATCACACTAGCATTGCTGCGTACCATGACACGATATCACACTTTACACACTGGTGCACAGACAATTTTCTCCATCTCAATGTTGAGAAAACAAAAGAACTGGTCTTTAATGCACCCAGTCTCCGTCGGATCTCCATTCATGGCAACATAATAGAACAGGTTGAGAAATTCAAATATCTTGGACTCACCCTGGATAACAAGCTCACTTTTGACTATCACATAAAGGACATCCATAAACGCTCCCAACAGCGTCTGCATATTCTACGAAAACTAAGTTCCCTTTACATTGCCCCTCATCTTCTGTTACTACTGTACACAAGTATTATCCAGCCCATTCTGTTATACTGTTCTACCAGTTTTTACACCATGCTGTCAGTCACCAACAAAAACAAACTGAATAAAATCACACGCATAGCTTCAAAAATATTACACTCCCCTACACCCAACATCTCGGAACTCAATGACAGAGCAATAGCCCGCCTTGCCCGGACAATAATAACAGACCCAGAGCACCCCCTCAACGTCCACTTCACTCTCTTGCCCTCCGGGCGAAGATACAGGACCCTAACATGGAGAAGGGCTCGTTTCAAAAAGAGCTTTGTACCATCTGCAATTTCAATCCTTAATAGGCCACAAAGTTGAACATTCACCTTTTTGTGTTCTTGTTGTTGCTGTTACATGTGTTTTGTTGTTGCTGTTACATGCCAGTTGCGTGTGCTGTATGATAATCTGTGAGAACAAATTTCCCGTTAAGGGACAATAAATTATCTATCTAATTATCTATCTATCTATCTATCTATGTATGTGTGATTAGTTTTGCTTTATAATAGAGGTGTGGTTTTGAAATGTATTCTTTAATCAATAAGTGTTTTAGTTAGAGAATGTTCACCAACGTTCTCTGGCAATTGCCTTCCCCACCCCACTTTGTTTTATTGCCTAATGGAATGTCAAGCAACGGAGATTTTAGGAGTGGAGCAGAATTAAAGTGTTAATCTTTACTCCTACTTAAATCCAACATTTTCTATATGTATAACCACTAAAGAAATGTAAACATGGATGTAATTTCCCATCTCATAATTTTTCTTTTACGTGGTGTAGTTTGTGTATTCTGGTAAACTTTGGTAATAAGGTTAGACAAATCAGGTGTGTACCGTGTTTAGTTCCTTAAGCTTCATCTCCATTTGTAGCCTAGTGTACAACACATTTTGGGTAAACCTTATTTCTAGCCATGTAACGAACTTTAAAATGTTTGTAATTATGCATTTCTCTAACCTTCATGTGATGTGTTTGATATCTCTGTAATGCTCTCAATCTAACGGAGTTGAATTTCGATAACCAACTGCAGTAATTGGTATCATTTGACACATTTCATATGTCTTGAGAAAATCTTCTCAAATTTGACAACACCATAACTCACTCGAGTGGGTGTTTCCCCAGAGACAAAGGGAGCTTTCCCGCTTCAGATCTTTGGATGTTCATTGGTTGTTCGTGCGAACAGAGGCGTGAACCCATCCTCTCCATAAGAGGCTGACACCGAAGTCTCTCCATGAGCACTTTTTCGGTGAGAGGTTTTCTGGGTCCATGGCTCCCTTTTAGGGAGCATTCTCCATTCTCCGTTTCTCTTTTATTTTCATTAAGTCTTTTCTTTATTTTCGTCTTCGGACTCTCCCTACGTTCAGCGAAGCGAACGTCAGCAACTTCAACTCAAAGAAAGAGACTCTTTTGAAATCCCCGCGACACGCACGCCTCCACTCAGAACAACACACGCGCCTTCGGGTGTCAACACAACAGACCACATGCAAGTACCGAAATCTAAATGCTGCTCAAAGTTGTATATTCCCTTTTTCAAGGTGATCTGATTCCTTGTTGTCTGTCAAAAGGTTGCTGTCTGTGAGTTTTGCCTAAACTGTGCTTTCTCTGATCACACAGGTTGCTTTCATTTTCGCCATCCTCTCTCTCTCATCCTGACCTTTAGTTTCACTTTCTCCCTTCCATCCTCTCCCTCTCTCATCTGTTATCCGTTTGGTCTCGTAATGTTTTCGTCCGTATGTTTCTGTTGTAAATATATGTATTTACTCTGTGTATACTCGTAGTTTCGATGTAGTATTAGTCCAATTATTAAAATTCCATATATCCTTGATTGTCTCTGTTTTAAATGCCCATAGAACCAAGTCAATGAGATGTTTTCGATCTTAAGCTATATGCTTTATCTTGTTACGATTTCAGTAACCTAAATTTTACAAACGCAGAGAGTTGTTTCTTTTCAAGGCCTGGAAAAGATACTCTTTCTTATGTTTGTAAGAAGGATAATTTTCCTTGAGAGTTAAGTTAATCTTACGTTTAATGTTTGCTGGACAAACAGATTGTTTGATAACTAAATTAATTCCATTAAAGTTATCCCATAACTTCGAGCTGAAATAAGACTATTGATGTATTAATGACGAACCATAACCCGTTATGGTAATCATTCATATATCAATCTAGTTCAGCTGCGATAAATTAATGTAACTGTAATATGCAAAATATTAATCATATTAATGATTAATTATTAAAATTCCCTATAGATCATTTGAGCTTATATTAATATTAATGTAGAACCCATTGTTGCTACAGTATATCTATATAGAATATATAGGATTAACATAGTTTATGTAAAATCCTCAAAAAGAAATGGAGTAAGCAGTCGCAGCTCTCTGCAGATTCCTTTTGGGGTCGTAAAACTCTTATCAGTCTAACGGGGGGGGGGGGGGGGGGGGGGGTATGGGGTACCATTATCTCAGTTGGGGGTAATTGCCTCTATTGTCTTTAGCAGTAGTCATCCCTAAAGGCTGTGTGTAAGTTCAGCACCGTTAGGGACAGCCCACTGAAGGCCTATAAAATACCATGTAAAATTCCCTTAGTCAGATAATTTGGGACGAACCGCAGCCGCGCTCAATAAAGAATACTTCTGTTTGAACGTGATCCCCAACGTCTCCTGGTCTGCTTTGAAGAAAGAAAAACTTTACAACAATGTTTAAAAGTTTTCTGAATCTTACAAATGACAAGTCATCATGAGGTTGTCCATACGCTACAATATATAGTTGAGTAAACTGATGTATACAAACCAATATATAGTTGAGGAAACCAATGTATCTAAACCAATATATAGTTGAGGAAACCAATGTATCTAACCAAAATATACTTGAAGAAAACAATATATATATACAAACCAATGTATAACTGAAGAAACCAATATATACTTGAGGAAACCGATGTATCTAACCAAAATATACTTGAAGAAAACAATATATATACAAACCAATGTATAACTGAAGAAACCAATACATACTTGAGGAAACCGATGTATCTAAATTAATATATAGTTGGGGAAACCAATGCATATTTGAGGAGCCCAATGCTTACTTGAACAAACCAGTGTATAAAGGAGCAAACCCATGTACACTTGATCAGACCGATGTATCTAAACCAATATATGCCTGATTATACCAATGTATTATAAACCAATGCGTTTGTCATTAAACCATACATTCAACCAGTAAACCAATCCATATTCCCACAATACACATGTATTATTTCCTGAACGGCTTCCCATAGTCACTGTGTGTTTTGTAGTGTGGATCATGGAGGAGAGATCAGGATTACAGCAGGACTACACAAATGTACGTCTACACACTCACACATACACACACTTACAAACACACACGCACACTCACACACACACACTCACACACACACACACTCACACATTCACTCACACTCTCGTGCTCACACACACACACACACACACACACACAAACTCATATACACAAACTTACAAACACACACGCACACGCATGCACACAAATTATCTCTGACACACACTCTTTCTCTCTCACACACACACTTCCTCTCTCTCTGTCTCTCTCACTTACACACAAACACTCACACACACACTCTCTTTCTTTCTCTCTCACACACACACACACTTTCTCTCTCTCTCTCTCTCTCTCTCTCTCTCTCTCTCTGTCTCTCTCTCACAGATAGGAGATATGACAAGGTGACGCAACGCTCGTTCCCTCTTCAGGGAACCGAGGTTACAGTCGTAACCGAGGCGTTCCCTTTCAAGGGAACTCGCGTTGCGTCGAGATTGACGCTATGGGGAACGTCTATACCAACGCCACCATAGCTACAAATGTCTGTCCTGTGTGAAATCGAGTGAGCAGCACTAGGATGACAACACCTGGGACCCTGGTGTAGAGTCCAAGTCCAGAGAGTAAAATCTGACGAAAGTGTGCGGTGAGGACCAGCCTGCCGCATCACAAACGTCCTGAAGGGAAACTCCTGATATAAGGGCCTTGGAGGCCGCCATACTCCTTGTAGAGTGGGACCGGACAGCCATAGGAGAAGGCTGTCCGGCCGCCTCATAAGCAAGTGAAATGGCCTCAACCACCCACTTGCTCATTCTTTGCTTAGATGCAGGGGACCCCTTATTTGGGGATCCAAAATACACAAACAGTTGATCAGTTTTACGCCACAGGGCAGCTCTGTGGACATAAGCATCTAACGCCCGTACTGGGCAGAGCAAATTATTTCTTTCCTGGTCCGCATTCTGAAAGGGAGGAGGACAGAAGGCCTGCAGAATAATAGGTCTGACCACATTAGTGGGGACCTTGGGGATATAACCTGGTCTAGGATGGATAAATGCTTTGACCATACCAGGTGCAAATTCCAAGCATGAGGGAGCAACCGACAGTGCCTGTAAATCCCCTATTCTCTTAAGAGAAGAAATAGCGAGGAGGAAAAGAGCTTTCAGCGTCAGAAATTTGACAGGTTCGAAAGGGGCCAAGGAAAGGCCTTGGAGAGCAATAGCCAAGTCCCAAGTGGGCACCCTGGAACAAGCTGCAGGCCTCAGCCTCAACGTGCCACAGAGGAAACGAGATACCAGAGGGTCCTTCCCCAAAGACATTCCACCCAAAGGAATGTGGTAAGCACCTATGGCCGCCACATAAACCTTTAAGGTGGACAGGTTTAGACCTGCAGTGAACCGCTCCTGCAGGAACTCCAGCACTGTACCAACTGGGCAGTTAACTGGGTCCAACAGACGGTCACTACACCAAGAAGTGAATACTCTCCACTTCAGGGCATAAAGTTTCCTCGTGGAGGGAGCTCTGGAATGTAGAATGGTCTCTACAACCTCAGTTGAGAGACCTGACCTTATGAGCTGGGCCCCCTCAGAGGCCAAGCCCACAGGTTCCACAGTTCTGACTGGGGGTGAAATATCGAGCCCTCCGCTTGGGACAGAAGGTCCCTCCTGATGGGTAGCTCCAGAGGAGGCCCGTCGAGGAGAGACACGAGATCGGGGAACCATACTCTGCCCGGCCAGCGCGGGGCTACAAGAAGTAGGCGAATCCGGTCCCTGCAAACTCTCTACAGAACTCCCGGGAGGAGAGCGATTGGGGGAAAAGCATATAGACGTCTGTACCATAGCGTCCAGTCCCAGAGGAGCTGGATGTGTGAGGGAGAACCAAAGTGGAAACAGATCCACTTGTGCTCGGCTAAACACCCTCCATATCTGCTCCACCACCTTGGGGTGGAGCCTCCATTCCCCGGGCCACAGCCCCTGTCTCGACAGAATGTCTGCTCCTAAATTCTGGGACCACAAGAGGATATGGTGTCCTCTGGATAAGGACCACAAGAGTTTTACGCCCTGTGGCGTAAAACTGATCAACTGCCAACTAGTCTCTCCCTATGGAGGATCCCTTTACCACTCTACAGATAAAGCGTCGTCGGGAAACTCAATTCGCGTATCTACCCCGAATTGATAAAATAAAATTATATATCAAAATTATAAGGAAACACCAGTACTTTGTTTAGGCTTGGTTTGTAGGGAATTCCAAACCTGCACACATATATTCAAACGCACATAACTATTCAAATGCCCTCACTGGCCTGAGCCCTCTGCCATCAGGACCTTTTTCCCGCAGCCTTCTTGGCAATAATAACGGTCCGCAGATCCGTTTTACTCCTTGAAGGCTGGGGTTGATAGCGCCCTCTGTGTCCCCGTGATTTCTGTGGGGGAGCACGGGAGGCAACGCTCTGCTTTTGAGTGGCACGATGTGAAGAACTAGACTTGGAAGATTGAGGCTGCTCCCGCTCAGCAGCCTCAGGATGAGAACGACGGGGGAGGAGCTGAAAGGCGGCTGCCTGTTTAGATGACTCTTCAACTTTTCAACGGCGGAATTAACAGCATCGCCGAAGAGACCAGAAGTGGAAAGAGGAGCATCCATCAGAACATTTTTCTCTTTCTCCTTTATATTGCTGAGGTTGA
The DNA here is from genome assembly GCA_021464565.1 of Rutilus rutilus. Classification (NCBI taxonomy): domain Eukaryota; kingdom Metazoa; phylum Chordata; class Actinopteri; order Cypriniformes; family Leuciscidae; genus Rutilus; species Rutilus rutilus. Next base: position 9,022,952 of record JAJAQA010000005.1, on the reverse strand, counting down.
GCCACAAATGCCTCTCAGTGGCCACCAGGGCTGCCATAGAACGGCCGATAGATTTTTGCCGTCTCCTTGGTGGCCCTGAGAGAAAGATCTGTGGCTCGACGTAGTTCACACACAACCTCAGGACCAATTCCCCCATTCTCATCTAAATCTCCCAATAATTCAGCCTGATATGCTTGTAAAAGCGACATAGTGTGGAGACAAGCTGCTGCTTGACCAGCTGCAGAATAAGCTTTGCCCACCAGCGAAGATGTTGTTCTGACTTGCTTGGTGGGCAATACCGGAACCTTTAGGGAAGATGCCGTTGCTGGAGAGAGATAGCTCGCAAGCGTCTCCTCCACCTTCGGCATCTCCCCATAACCATGCTCTCTATAGTTTGATATAGATGAATAATTTTTTTTTTTTTTTTTGTTTTTTGCCCAGCCACCACCCGGTTTGCCCGTCTTCGGAGATCAACTTTATTTTTATTCATATAACAAAATAAGAAAATAATAAAGAGTGTCAAGCCGTAACAGGGAGACAGGGAGGTACACAGACAGACGGTCAGACAGACACACGGCCAAACAGACAGACAGACAGACAGACAGATAGACAGACAGATAGATAGACAGACAAGCAGAGTTATAAGTGTGGGATTGGTATGTCTGTAAGTGTGTGACTGTTAGGTGTTGTTAAGGCAGATATATTGGTGGCGGGGGTAAAGATGGTTGGAGTGGAGGGGAGGGGTGGAGATGGGGTGAGTGGGAAAGCACGTGGTTTACATTAGCTGTTGAATTTTTAGAAAGGTTATGAGAGGATTCCAGGTTTCTTTAAAGGCAGATATATTGTTCTTTTTATGAGCTATGATTTCTTCTGTCAAAATGAATTCTGTAATTAGGTTAGTCCAATGGGTGAAGTTACAGGATGATTTTGATTTCCAGTTTTGAAAGATTATCTTTTTAGCGATTGCTAGAGAGACAAGAACTGGGGTTTTGTATTTGGAGGGGATGGAGGTTTCTGAAGTATCTCCTAGGAGACAGAGTGCAGGAGACAGTGGAACTCTGCAGTCCAGGATTGAAGATAGTGTGTTGGTTAATGTGATCCAAAGGGAGTGAACAGGCTGGCAGAGCCAGGTTGCGTGGAGATAGGTATCTGTGCTCCCAGAGGTGCACTGTGAACAGGTGTCTGTGTCAGATAATTTCATTTTAAATAGTTTACTCTGAGTGATGTGGATTCTGTGGATGGTTTTATATTGTATGAGTTGTAAATTGGTATTGGTGGTCATAGTAAAAGTGTTCCTGCAGATCTGTGTCCAGAAATCCGGGTCGGAAGATAGCATGAGGTCACTTTCCCACTTCCCCTTGGGCAGGGTTATTGTGGGGTTAGATGAAGCGATGATGGTGTAGAGTTTAGATATAAGTTTTCTTGGGTGGTTGCCTATCTCTAATAACTTATAACTTATTTTAGAAGGCTGTAGGGTGTTAGTTAAAGTTATTTTGCTTTGAATTAAAAATTTAAGCTGTTGGTAGTGAAGAAATTGGTCTCTCCCGATCCCGAATTTCTGGACAATTGAGGTAAATGCCATAAATTTATGATTTTCAAATACGTGGTGAAGATGGGTGATGCCATTTTGGTGCCATTTGGGGAAGTGGATCGGTTTATTGTGAAGACGGAGGTCAGGGTTGTGCCAGATGGGAGTATACCTACATGGAGCTTGGGGAGATTTGGTGATTTTGTTGGTTTTCCACCAGGCTGACAGAGTTGTTGCTATTGTAATGTTATGATAGAAGTCCAGTTTTTTGATTGACTGTGGTAGAAAGGGAAGATCTGCGATTGAGTTGGGGGAGCACAAGTATTGCTCAAGATCAAGCCATGGGTCGGAATATGTCTGTTGTTGAGTCCATTTATATAGATATTGTAATTGGTTTGCCAGGTAGTAGTGCATGAAATTTGGTGCTTCAAGTCCACCTAAGTGTTTTGTATTTTGGAGTGTTGTAAGTGCTATCCTTGGTTTTTTATTTTTCCAGTAGAAGTGAGTGGTGAGGGAATCTAATTTTTTGAACCAATAGTCTGTCGGAGTAATTGGAATCATTGAAAATAGGTAATTGATCTGGGGGAGTATTTTCATTTTGATTGTTGCTATACGGCCTGTGAGTGGGAGCTTGTTCCATCGTTTATAATCATCTTCTATTTTCTTGAGAAGTGAGGCATAGTTGAGGTTGTATAGCTCTGACAGCCTGGGGGAAATTGATATACCTAAGTACTTGATGTTACCCGTGTTGAGGGGAAGGGAGGGGTCATGAGCTGCAGAGTCCACATCGTCTCCTAATAGCGGAAGTATAGTTGATTTATTCCAATTGATTGTATAGTGAGAGACTTTTGAGAATTTGTTGATGACATTGAATGCTTCATTAAGTGATTGTGATGGAGTTTGTAAGTATAATAGTAAATCATCTGCATATAGACTAATTTTGTGTTGAGAGTTGTTGACTTGGATTCCTTTAATTTTATTGTTTTGGCGTATTGCTGCTGCGAGTGGTTCGATGAATATGGCAAAGAGGGATGGAGAGAGTGGGCATCCCTGTCTGGTTCCTTGGTGCAGAATGAAACTTGGTGAAGTGATCCCATTTGTGATGACTGCGGCCCTTGGAGAAGTGTATAGTGTTGTTATCCATTGGATGAACGACTCTCCAAAACCAAATTTACGGAGGGTGGTGAATAAAAATGTCCAGTTGACCTTGTCAAATGCTTTTTCTGCGTCTAGTGATGCAACTATAGTTTTTTGTGACTGTCCTTGTGCAATGCTGATGAGATTGAAAAGTCTGCGGATATTGTCTTTTGCATTTCTGTTTTTGATGAAGCCTGTCTGGTCTGGGTGAATTAGTGAATGCATAACTGTTTCAATCCTGGTAGCTAGAGTCTTTGTGATAATTTTCAGATCAGTGTTGATTAATGAAAGTGGGCGGTAACTAGAGGGATGTGTTGGGTCCTTATTGGGTTTCAGAAATACAGTAATGAGCGCTGTGTTCATATGTGTGGGAATGGTACATGTGGTTTGGATTTCTGTGAGTAATTTGTTAAAAGTTGGTGATAAGATGTCCCAAAAGTGTTTGTAGAATTCTGCCGGTAGTCCATCGGGTCCAGGTGATTTATTGTTTTGCATGCTTTGTAAGGCTTTGATAAGTTCTTCAGGGGTGATGGGTTGTTCTAAAAAGTTTGCTTGTTCTGTGGTTAATGAGGGAAGGTCCAGATTGTTAAAAAAAGAGTCAATTTCAGATTGTAGAGGTTGGGTGCCGTTAGTGTACAAAGAGCTGTAGAAATGGCGAAAAGAGTTATTAATTTCTTGAGGGTCCTGCGTAGTTTTGCCTGAAGTGTCCAGAATAGATGGGATGAGTGATTTGTCTTTTTTGTATTGTAACATGTTTGCCAGATACTTACCTGCTTTATTGCTAAGGTGAAACTGATCATATTTAAGTTGCTGTATACAGAACTGTGTTTTTTTGTTTATGATACTATCCAATTGAGTCCTAAGTTGCTTGAGTTCAGTTTGTACTTCTTCAGATGGGGCGGTAAACTGTGGATTACTAAGCAGTTTTATTTTCTGTTCAAGAGTGTTTTCCAATTGTTGATGAATTAGATGAATAATTTGATGTTTGTGAATTAAACACTCTATATGAAACCAGCTTCTCCCACGATCTCGACACCTCAGTGTGGAGATCGGGGAAAAACGGAAGGCCCCGGCGTTGAGGTTGTGATCTCGTGGGCAGGAAACGTTCGTTGAGCTTACTTTTCGAACGAACATCCTGCTTATCAGCTGGCCACTACTAAGTCTTTCGACTGCTCTGGTCACTACCTCAATTAGTTCTTCAAAAGCATGAGACTGAGGTGGCGAATCCTCAGAATCAGCATCAACACTGACAACATCCAGCTCCTCAGAACTGGATAATTTAATCTATCAGATGAAGGCTGAGATAGGGCTGGGCCCATCTCAAACCCCTCTGTTAGATCCATTTGCGAACCCCAGGACTGAGATCGACGCTGTGCCTCGGCAGCAGCGGGACCAGAGCCCTGGGGAACGCGAGCCTGAGCGCCCTCACGGAAGAACTCCGGGCGCGATCGGAGCGTACGCAGAGGAAGCGTGTCGCAATGCTGACAGCCAGCACCCTCGAGTGCTGACTGGACATGCTCCTCACCCAAACAAGCAACACAGAGAACGCGAGTGTCCCCACCCATTAAATAACGCGGGCAGGGGTGCACACACAATCTAAACCGCTGCTTGCTCGCCATAGTGCTTTATATATATAGATAATATGATATAAAGACAAACAACACCAAATAACGGGACAGTTTCACAGAGATCGCTACTGAAGGCACAGAAGCTGACACTCTCTGTTTTCGAGCAGGCTCTATAGCTTCCTGGTTCGTGACGTTACCCACATCTGACGTTCCGCCACACCATTGGACTGATTTTTACATGTACTTCAAGAAATCATCACGCAAAGCGTTCCCCATAGCGCCAATCTCGACGCAACGCTCGTTCCCTTGAAAGGGAACCTATCTTTTCTGTTTGGTAACCATGGCGATATCAGTCAGAACCTCATTCAGGACAAAAGCTGTTACAGAATGATATTTCTTTAGTGCTTTATTATCATTGGTTGCTTATAATTCTAAATGAACTAGTCAGATCTGAAATGAAGACTCAAGATAGAAAGTTTCTGTAATTCACTGATGTGTTTTCTCTCCATCAGATTCTCATCAGTTCACTCTGGATCTGAACACAGTGAATACACTCCTCCGTCTGTCTGAGGAGAACAGAGTGATTACTGACACTTACAGAGTTCAGCCGTATCCTGATCATCCAGACAGATTTAATGGGTGTCCTCAGGTGTTGTGTAGAGAGAGTGTGTGTGGACGCTGTTACTGGGAGATTGAGTGGAGTGGGAGTGTGTTTATATCAGTGTCATATAAGAGCATCAGCAAAAAGGGAGTGGGTGAAGAGTGTGTGTTTGGATATAATGATCAGTCCTGGAGTTTGATCTGCTCTTCCTCCAGTTACACATTCAGACACAATAACATAGAGACTAAACTCTCTGTAAAGCCCATCAGCAGGAGAACAGGAGTGTGTGTGGATCACAGTGCAGGAACTCTGTCCTTCTACAGCGTCTCTGACACAATGAGCCTCATACACACAGTCCAGACCACATTCACACACACACTCTATCCTGGGTTTGGGCTTTATCCTGGATCATCCGTGAAACTGTGTTGATGAATGAGAATAGACTGATGAGAGACTCTACCCATAATGCTTTGAGCTGCGTGATAAATCAGTGACAGTGAGATGTTCTAGAGTCTCTTATTGTCTCTTCATTACATTAATAACACAGCTGAACTTCTGTCAGTGAAATAAAGAGAAACAGACAATGATACACAGAGAAGAGAGAGGAAATATGAGACACATTAAGACATTCAGAGATGTTTTATCTCAACTTCTCGGATCTGTTCAAAACATGATTCCTCTGCTTTGGGTTATGTCTGTATTATTAAAGACGCTTCTGCTGTAATATATTGTGTACTGTACTAAACCTGTTAGTGGGGGTTTCTGGATTGATCTTTATCTTTTTATTATTATTCTTGTTTTATTTTTGATGTGTGATTGTTTATGTATTTTACTTTTCTGATTGTTTGTCTCTGTTGCTGTGAAAATTCAATAAATAAATAATAAAACAGAGACATTTAAAGATGATGTCAGAAGACAAAGATGTCTCGTCACATTCAAACAAATCACATGAATCAGAATCATGCAATTTGACACAAATTATATATTTTCAATTCAAAATCTAAATGGCAACATTTGACAGAAAAGTCGAGTGTGTCACTGGATTACTGCCGGTCATCTTACATTTCTAATGTAAAACAGCTGACATATATTAAATGTTTAGATGGCCTTTACCTTGAACTCTTTCACCGTGAAAACTGAAGCATCGCGCTGAAATCCACACTGTTAGACGGCTAAAGGAAGACCAGCCTAAAGTTAATAAAAAATAAAATGTGTCATCCTAAAAGCATTCATATGTCATATGTCTTCATTAAAGGTGCAGTGTGTAATTTTTAGCGGCATCTAGTGGTGAAGTTTGCGAATTGCAATCTGCCAATCACTTACTGCCTATCCCTCCCTTTGCAAACTCGAAGGAGAAGCTACGGTGGCCGATGTAGGATCGGAAGATGTCGTCGTCTGAGTCAGCAGAGAGTAGCAAGTCAAGCAATGAGGTTTCTTTATATTATATTTTATATTAAATTATATTTACTTCATTGTTCAGTAAAACCACATGTTATTGCGATTGTTATTTTTACTTGTTCATCATTGTGTTAGTCTTTTATTCACTGACTTTACCATAGCGTGTTTCCATACTAGTTAGTCTAAGATAAGAGCGATGGATAAGAGCATCAAAGCAGCTAGGTAAGGGCAAATAGCTAACATTACGATGTCCGTGGCGTCGTTCAGACAGCATGTTTTTCTCCACGTTTGCAGAGTCAGGGACAACCTGAGTATTCTGCTGCGTCTTTTTCTGCTGCTTCTCATTCAAGTTAGTGATGAAACGCGCTTTGTAGCGCTGTTTGTTCGCTGTCGGCTACGGTAGAAACATGACGTCACAATATGTCGACCTTCATAGAAGGGGGTGCCCGTGGTTATGTAGATATAAATGACTCATTCTAAGGTAATAAAAACATAACGGTTCATTAAGTAAGGTCTTTATACACCACTGAAAACATAGTTATGGATCTTATATTGCATTTCTGTCAATAGATCCTCAGAAATATTACACATTGCACCTTTAATCTACTTGTAGTAAATTATTTTTGTGTGGTGAGCGTTCTGGCGCAATATGGCTGCCGTCGCATCATCCAAGTGGATGCTGCACATTGGTGGTGGTTGAGGAGATCCCCCCTTCTATGTAAAGCGCTTTGAGTGCTGAGAAAAGCGCTATATAAATGTAATGAATTATTATTATTATTATTTTAATTCTTAAAAATATTCATTTTATTTTTACTGACATTTTCAATATTACATTTCCAATACTGTTCCTCAAATATCTGTAAACGTTCCCCGTTCACAGGCTGTGATGCTTGTGTTGGTAAGCATTCCGTTTGACGTGCAAGTTCATTTATTACTAAATTTATAATGCTGATAAGTATTTTATCATTTTTATTTTGAAATTGAAAAGTACAGCTACTGAGCCAACTAATTGTTTCTTGACAGAATATGTGGAAACTTGATTTTTTATTAGCAAACATGAGTTGCATATTCAGTATTTGAATAAAATCAGACTTGAATAAAATTATGTAATTCATTTAAATTAAAAAAAAAAATATATATATATAAATAAAATGTTAACACAATAGTACATATTTGACCATTCTTTTTTTTTACATTATAGGGGAAGCTGAGCTTCCCTTGCAGTCTTAAAGAAATCCCCCACTGATATATATATATATATATATATATATATATATATATATATATATATATATATATATATACAGCGGGGGAAATAAGTATTGAACACGTCATAATTTTTCTCAGTAAATATATTTCCAAAGGTGCTATTGACATGAAATTTTCACCAGATGTTGGTAACAACCCAAGTAAGCCATACATACAAAGTAACAAAAAAAAAATAAGTTCAGAAATTAAGTTATGTGTAATAATGTGAAATGACACAGGGAAAAAGTATTGAACACATGAAGAAAGGGAGGCGCAAAAAGGTATGGAAAGCCAAGACAACTGCTGAAAACTTACAGTAATTAAAAAGCAATCCAGCCCCCTGTCAGTGGAAATTAATAACAGCTGGTTCAGTCCCAAATGATGGCCTACAAAAAGGTCTCATTGCCAAGGTGTCACACAAGACACATCTCATGATGGGTAAAAGCAAAGAGCTGTCTCAAGACCTTCGCAACCTAATTGTTGCAAAACATAATGATGGCATTGGTTATAGGCGCCATTCTAAGCTTCTGAATGGTCCAGTGAGCACTTTTGGGGCCATAATATGGAAGTGGAAAGACAGTAATTTCACCATAAATTTGCCTCGACCAGTGCTCCTCGCAAGATTTCTGATAGAGGAGTGAAAAGAATAATCAGAAGAGTTGTCCAAGAGCCAAGGATCACTTGTGGAGAGCTTCAAAAAGACCTGCAGATAGCAGGTACTGTTGTCTCAAAGAAAACAGTAAGTAATGCACTCCACCGCCATGGCCTGTGTGCACACTCACCACGCAAGACTCCATTACTGAAAAAAAAAGCATGTTGAAGCTCATTTACAGTTTGCTGCACAACATTTGGAAAAGCCAGTGAAATACTGGGAGAATATAGTGTGGTCACATGAGAGCAAAATTGAACTGTTTGGATGCCATAATACACACCATATAATACACACTACCATAAATGGCAGTGCACATTACCCTAAAAACACCATACAACTTGGTGTTGGCTCTTGGACAACTCTTCTGATTATTCTTTTCACTCCTCTATCAGAAATCTTGTGAGGAGCACTGGTCGAGGCAAATTTATGGTGAAATTATTGTCTTTCCACTTCCGTATTATGGCCCCAAAAGTGGCCACTCTGCCATAAAGCCCCGACTGGTGGATGGCTGCAGTGATGGTTGACTTACTACAACTTTCTCCCATCTCCCGACTGCATCTCTGGAGCTCAGCCACAGTGATCTTTGGGTTCTTCTTTACCTCTGTCACCAAGGCTCTTCTCCCCCGATAGCTCAGTTTGGTCGGACGGCCAGCTCTAGGAAGGGTTCTGGTCGTCCCAAACGTCTTCCATTTAAGGATTATGGAGGCCACTGTACTCTTAGGAACCTTAAGTGCAGCAGAAATTTTTTTGTAACCTTGGCCAGATCTGTGCCTTGCCACAATTCTGTCTCTGAGCTCTTCAGGCAGTTCCTTTGACCTCATGATTCTCATTTGCTCTGACATGCACTGTGAGCTGTAAGGTCTTATATAGACAGGTGTGTAGCTTTCCTAATCAAGTCCAATCAGTATAATCAAACACAGCTGGACTCAAATGAAGGTGTAGAATCATCTCAAGGATGATCAGAAGAAATGGACAGCACCTGAGTTAAATATATGAGTGTCACAGCAAAGGGTCTGAATTCTTAGGACCATGTGATATTTCAGTTTTTCTTTTTTAATAAATGTGCAAAAATGTCAACAATTCTGTGTTTTTCTGTCAATATGGGGTGCTGTGTGTACAATAATGAGGAAAAAAAAGAACTTAAATGATTTTAGCAAATGGCTGCAATATAACAAAGAGTGAAAAATTTAAGGGGGTCTGAATACTTTCCATACCCACTGTACATAAAAAACAACACTGAACTTGGAACAACTGTGCATGCATTAAACAACTGATAATAGATCACCACACACAATTCAAATGTCTTTATCCTGACAGGAATCTAATTCCTAAACACATTACCCGAGTATTATGACTTTATTTGGACCTCTTTCCAAGTTGTGGTGCATGAGGTTTGAAGCGAAACATAACCCCCTTAAGCGACAGGCCCAAGTAGTGTGCAACTTCAGAAATATTTCAAAGACTCTGGCTCATAAACATCAGATTCAGCAAATGTACCACTGGAAATTGAGTTCACCACTCAATTTTGAAATGACCTTACCCAATGCTTTCCTAGTTATGATTGCATCTTTGTACAAGGGCGACAAATTGCTTGACAAACTGAAGACAGACTCTCATTTTGAGACTCTCACTTACACCAGTTCAATTCATGTGACCAATAATATCAATCATACAGGAGAGGATGCATTCTGCCTTTAAAAGCAGATGAAAGGGGAGAACCTTTATTTGGTGAAGTTATACACATAATCCCCCAAAATGAAAGTGAATGTGCACTTATGCTCACCAAAGTATTTGATGTGGCAAAGCTGCCTGCTGACTTAACGGACTATAGACCATTAGATATTGTATCATTTTGTGATCAGCAGTATATCACTCCCAGATACCAAATTTTGTTTTAACCCTAAAACTGGCAATGTGATCTGGGTGTAACATACCTGTAGTTTTTGTCATCTTTTTTTGGGGCGTAAGAATGATTTTTTCATCAAATCCTTTTATCATTTATCACAGCCTGGTCTGTCTTGAGTATGCTGGTCACATGATTTGTTTAACCCTCTGAGGTCGGCAATCACGCCGGCGTGATCTGCTCGCTTTTTTTTTATCGGTGTAAAAGAAACTCATAAATACTCTGTTGACTTTGATTTTCCATAGGAGTTTCATACATCAATCGATCCTGTTAAATGTGTATTATTTTTGTGTATACTCACAATAAAAACAAAGTGTTGTGTTTTTCGCCAAATAAAGAAAAATAAACACGAAGCGAGTTCTGCCTTCTCTCTGTCAGTTAAGTCCATTCTGAAAGGCGTCCGAAAATGAACCATAACTCAGCGAATACTTCTCACACAGACACGTGAGATATGTCTTTATGAAGCTTGAAATCTCTTCTTTTAAATGAAGTAATTTATATAAAAAACAAATATTCTCAGCTTATGTAGTCCCTTTAAAAGCTATGGTAAATAGTTTAGGTGATCTATGCATCGCACACGCCCCCCGATCAATGCCATACAAACACAGTTTCTTCATCAGACTCACTGATAGTTCATCGCGTTTTGAGTATGGCACGCTTTCTCCGGTAAAGATCAGATGATTCTGGACAGCGAGGAAGAATTCACCTTTTCCTCAGAGGAAGATTGTAACTCGGACGACGAACGGCTGCATTTTGAAGAGCGAATTGATCCCGCCGAGGACACAATTTCGGAGTAAGTTTTACTGTTATATAATTATTTTTCTGATAATATAGAACTCTGTGGGATTCCAAATTTATTAAAAGGTTTAATTTAGGTTTACATTGAATTTAGATTATTAGCAGAGTTTTCTAGCAAAAGACTCCGGTCAGTCCTGTTTTACTGAAACTCTTAATGACTCTCGGATTTTGTGTTTTAACAAGAGAGTCCTGCCAGTCCTGTACTCGGGTCTCAGCATTTGAATAGATATGCTGAGTGAATTAGGGTGGGCAGCACTCTCAGTCTAGAACCGGTTCCTAAACCTGTCTTTTTTGGTTCCTGCCTCTAAAATGTATATAAACTAAGAGAACATCTCACTGATTCAGGCTTGGTGACTGCAGCTACTGACAGCTCGTGTTCTCAATAAAGAATCCTGCTGAAGAAACAACCAAGTCTCCTGGTCTTTCGATTCTAAGTTTACAACACTTCAATGGGGCAAGTTTTAAACCTGCTTTTATTGTCGAGTTCACGCGCATAGGTTTAGTACCTATGATCACGCGTGTGAACTCGACAATCGACTACTGTGGACTTCGACCGAAAACAGGATGTAAATACAGGTATGTGCGCTGGCTGAATAAACATAATTTTTTATATATTTCTTTCATATCTACTGCAGTCAGATTCACCCGCGTTCACTCAGAAGGAATCACTCACATGACCTGTGCACTTGTAATGACACATCAAGGATGCTAAGAGGCTAAAAGCAGGTTTAAAACTTGCCCCATTGAAGTCAACAGGGTGCAAATTTTAAAAAGAGGATAACACGGTGTAGGCAACACAGATTTTTGTCGTTGTTCTCTGTACTGACAGCACTCCAAATGTACAAAAAAATGAGCTCTATGTTAAAATTGACTGGAGTTCTCCTTTAAGCAACACGCTTATCGAACGAATGTTTTTAAACGTTCTGTGATCAAAACTGAGGTTGAGTATTTATGAGAGCATGGTTTAGCGAAACAGAGTTTTAGTCCATGGAGTTCACCGTGGCTACTTGTGTCTAAGAGTGATGGATCCGCTAGATTCTGCACGGATTACCGAAAGGTAAATTCCGTAACTGTTCCTGACTGTTTTCCACTACCTCGTATGGAGGACTGTGTGGACAACCTGGGGTCCGCTAAATTTGTCAGTAAATTAGATTTACTGAAAGGTTACTGGCAGGTGCCTTTAACAGCCCGTGCGTCCGATATTTCTGCTTTTGTGACCCAAGATGATTTTTTACAATATTGCGTAATGGCGTTCGGAATGCGTAACGCTCCAGCCACATTCCAATGGCTTATTAACATCGTGCTTGCGGGTGTCCGAAACTGTAACGCATATTTGGATGATCTCGTGATTTATTCACCTACTTGGTCTGCACAGATATTACAGATGCTGCAAACTGTCAATGGATCGAGGTAAGACTGCTGAGTCTATATATACCCTCTTATCATTGATTGCTGAGTGCTATCCACTCGTGTTAATTATCTGAACGTGCTCCTCCCGAACTTAGTTAATAAAACTTCATTTAAAGGCTGTGCAGAAGTTTATACTTTTACAATAAACAAACACCCAAGAAAATCACAAAAGACAATTACTGTCTTTGTAGCCCGGAAAGGAGACATAACACACACAAAAAGTGACAAAAAATTCAGACAGGCCAAATATTTTCGAAGGGGCAAAATTGTTAAAACCCTTCAACATGGCAATTACTATTATCAAGCCCTAAGAAAATCAACATCAGAAGAGATTTTGGCAGGCAATATCTCATGATGCTTAACTAAAGACGTGTTAAGGTTGATATCTAGTGAACTGAAAAAAAAAAGCACCAGGCTACATGACGACATAATCATGGAGCTGGTGCTTACACAAAATATAATGAAAGAATGTGCTGAGACTGCTGGTTACCTACAACATCTGCAGGTGGACCCATTTGCTGTACACATGTGCAGACAATGGGGTTTGCACATTTTAGCCCAGCATCTGAAAAAAACAAAAACAGTAACACTTCACTTGGATGCCACTGGTAGTGTCACCTCACGCATTACCAGTCAGCCCAAGAGAGTGCTCTACTATGCTCTTGTACTGCCGGGAATGGGAAAAAAACATGCCACCACTTCCTGTGAGTGAGCTCCTTACAAATCAGCACTCAATTCCTACCTTGACATATTGGCTAATGGAAACATTAAGGGCCCTTGGTCAAATAACATCATGCCAGGTACATCAAGTGGAGACTGACTTCAGCTGGGGATTAATGTCAAGTGTCCTGCTGGCATTCAACAAAGAAAGCATTTTGACATATCTGCAAAGAGCACACCGAATTGTTTCAAACACAGTAAACAGTGATGATCATCATTTCAGTGTTTTACATCTTTGCTCCTCACATATCATTAAGGCAGTGTGCCAGGCATTTTCAAAAAAGACGCTACCTATTGATTTGCCTTGTTGTTAAACAGCACACATCTAGAGGAGGCAACAGCAGAATTTGAGGATATGTGTGTGCTCTTAACATCGTCAGAGGAAACCGATGTGGTGAATGCAGCCAAAGCTTCCATGGACCTGAAAATAATGAAGACGACTACAATAAATATCGATGAATCAGAAACAATGCCAGAGGCCACAGAAACACCACAAATTGCAACCTCTGTGTGTGATAGATCGCTAGATGGAAATCTTTGGAAAAAGCCTAAACCTCAGTAGCAAAAAAAAAAACTTTTTCTGTCCAGAGCTTATCGACATCCTCATGAACACCTACATGAGCATTTCCCCCTCTGGAGTGGAGTGCTTCTTGGGGATCTTAGCCGGTTTTCTGAAATTAGCACAGCTACTGTCAGCCAACAATCCAAAACCAGGGAAACGAACTGCCATGTGGAAGAGTGGTTTTGGATTGTCAAAAAGAGCATCCTTCAAACAAAAAAGTTCCTGCGTCCTGCTGACTTTATCCACAAAATGTATGGATCCCTAAAAGGCAGATACAGAGAACACATAATTAATGGCACTCAATGTACGGTAGTGAAATTCTATTTTGGCTGTAGTTATGACATTTGGAGCAATGGCTCCTTTCTTACTGAGCAGCCTTTCAGGTCAGATCACTTTAAGGCTCATTTTACTGTAGAAATAGAGATGTTTCATCTGGTATCTACACAAGGTCCTTGCTGCTATCCAACCTGCTATTGTTCTGGAATTGATCTGCACTTTGTGCAATTTGAAAGTGCAATTTTGGAATTTGATTTGCATTTTAAACGAGCGTATTATTGTTTATAAAGATGGACATAGTAATTTCAGTGGTTTCTTTTAAGTTTTTAAAACCTTGCTTTGATGAATTCAACCTAATCGTATAAAAGTGATTTCAACAGCAAGTTTGATAATCCTTGAAAGCAAACATACCAAGAGAAATTACAGTTTAAAATTAGTTTAATTATACTTCTATATTGTAGCGCAAAGCAGATGATCCGTTGCAGGTGATTTAAATTAGCGCCATCCTCCCCGTACTCAAACCCCCTTTGAGTCTCTAGGGGATTTAATTAACTTACTGGAATCCTCATCCACAAACACCCTCTATTCTCTTGAACTGCGACATTCAGAGCAAATGGCGTTTACCCCCTTCCCATTTGTGTAAATCACTGATTTCTGATCAGAGAACACAGATCTGTTTTCCGTGGGTAAACAAAGAAGCATCCTGTCTTATCACGATATTGAGACATATGACCCGCAAGACGCCACTCTGGCGGCCACCCCGCTGACATTTCCCCTATCGCTCAACGCCTCAAAACAAGACAACATTGTTAACAGATGTTCGACCATGTACCCTGGTGTTAATGTCATTAATTCAAGGAGATACGCACATACCTACACTCTCCCCCGAGGAGGGGGGGGAGGACAAAAGTTCGCCACGCGGTTCAACGTTTGAATGACTCTGCATACGCACACACATGCGCACACACATCCAAACCTCGGAAGGACAAAAGTTCACCACGCGGCTCGAACTGCGAATGAACTGCAAACACACACACAAACACAGAGACACTCTCATCCCTGGACTTTGTGGTCAAAATCACCCTTTGCCAATGTATTTTTGAAATGTATTTGTGTTGTGTCTCATGGTCCCCATACGGCAGACTGATATAACTAAGTTTTATTGTATAATCAAAAGTGAAATGCTTATTATTATGAAGAATCATGTAACTCCTTGTTATTAACTGCCAGAATCACGATCTGTGGTACCGTTGTGGTCAAGAAAAACCAACGATGTTGAATTCGTAACTCAAAGTATGAAATTATGCATTCTTTCATTTATACCAATTTACAAAGTTTATGAACAAAGTTTATTCCTTTCGGACCTTGACCTAAAGGGCGTGTACTTAGCGAACAAAGAAAGCTTTGGCGCCACAAGTCCGTCCAAAATGATTGGCCTAGGCACGTGAGGAAGGCGTGGCTGGTTTCCTTCATAACACGGAACCACGCTCTATTCTGGGCAGTTCGCCAGAGAGAGAAACCCGCCTCCTTCCTTCTTCGGAACCTTTGTTTGTTTTAATTTCGTTTTTATTCTAAGTCTTTCTTTTCTTGATACTCTACTTCAGTTTGATATTTTCCTTAAAACACCAATGAAACCAACTTAAGACTAAATCACCTTTGGCTAAGTTTGCGCACGCTCTGAGTTACCATCGCATCAACTCCGCCTTGAAGACGCATTCGACCACGTGGCTCCAGACTCCTTTATCCAACACACCCACACGAGAGGGCAAGAACAAGTAAAGTACAAATTTTGAATTTGCAATCCGGAAAGAACTGCTGTTTAATTTTGTCTAGAAATTGCTAAGCCTTTGGGGTCTCTTTTGAGGAAAACTGTTGAAATATCTACTTGACTGTCTTTGAATCTATCTCCTGCTACCCACTCTCTCAAACTTACCCTCACCCACACACGCACTCTTTCTCAAACTTACACTCACACACGCACGCACGTTTTCTCAAACTTACACTCACACTCACTCTCTCTCAAACTTACACTCTCACACATACACACGTGCTCCTAAACCCACACACGCTCTCACTCTTTTACGCACACACCAAATCCTCTAACTCTCTCTCTTTCTCTCTCACTCTCAAAATTCTCTCATACTCTTCTTTTATTTTATTTCTGATTGCGATCGTGTTATATTGTTTGTTATGCATATTTACTCCTGCGTGTTTTTGATTTAGTACATGTAATCTTTAGCTTGTTTTATATTAAATTCCATAATCTTTTGAATTGAATTTGTCTCCTTGTTCCATGATTGAAGTCCCTGAAAGTGCGATCTAAGTTACAGCTCTATTTTCAGAGCCGCCTTAACCTAATGTTAGGCCCCGGGGCTGAGAGGTTTTGTAGGCCCCCCATCCCCTCGATTTTTTAAAAAGTGTAATATCTAGGTAATCTACATCACAGAATGCATTAGTTTCTTTCTAGAACTACAACAGTGAGTTTTTTAAATGTTTTCAATTTTAATATTGTTATTAACATATCACTGAGGACATAAACACAAGACACTTTATTTAACAACCACACGCAGCAACTAAATTTCAACTTTATGCAAATGAGAAGCGATTTTCGTGAGCGACAACCAATAGGAAAGAAGCTTTTCAGTGGAGCTCAGCCCCCGTCACCGTCTCCATTGCAGTGCAGGCAAGACAGAAGAGTTCGAGGGCGATTTCACTTTTATATGATTTGACTGTAACTAACCACAAACATGGATATAATAAAATGATGCATGGAAAAGAAACTGTCGACAGTCTCAGTGAGTTTATGCTGGATTTAGTGCGTAAATCATTTTGTTTACAAATTAGATGCTTTGCAGTTGTTATATAGCCTACATGTTAAAGATTTTATTTTGGATGTGTTCATTGTGATTATATTGGCTGGGTTTATAAAAGTTTATAAAATTGAAAGGATCATTGCTTGGTGCATTTGGAAACAAAGCTTGTCTATTTCTAAATGTAATCGCGTGCATCGCTGATGATTATACTGTCCGTGTGTTGAAAAAAACTTCGATTAAACACACTTGCAACAGACACACCACAAAGCGGAGACGTTAGGCACTGAGAGGACTTTTGCCACTGTAGTGGACACGCACCGTATCGCCTCATTCGCGCCGTGGGACCTCTAGACGCGCGTAAACGCGTCTTTGCATTGACTTAACATTGAAATCACTCGCGCCAGACGCTCTATTCGCGTTTGGTGCGAACGCACCATAACAATAACATTAGAGCGACAGCACTACCAACGTCCACAAGCGACTAGCGACATACTGCGACAAAATCTGACAAGTTAAAACAATATGACCTTTTCAGCTCATCATAAACTTGAACATGGGAGGCCCCTTGATTTGGGAGGCCCCTGGGCTTCAGCCCAGGTAAGCCCGTGCATTAATGCGGCCTTGTCTATTTTAGTTTCACTATCAAAATCTCTAAATTGTCTAAAACCCGAAAATAGCGTTCTTTGTGGCCACAGGAAGGCTATTTGTCGGTGTTACAGACCGGTAGGTTTCTATACAGAAATTGAGCACAGTCTGCTGGACGGACATTTGCGTAATAACTGAATAGTGAATTCTATCCAAATTTCCCCTGATCAAAGATATAATTTTACCTACCTATATTAAAAGTTAGTACGAGTAATCGTGCTTAATTATTAATATAAGGCGAGGTTTGACCTATTCCCTATTTTAGATAAATTAATTTGTGTAGGCGGCATATAAATATTCATATCTTATGAATATTATCTCTCATTGAGCTAATAAATTCCCTAAACAGACTCATTGTCGCTACAATATTTTTAGGTTGTCTACTATTATGTGTTCTGTATGCCTTAAAGAGCAATTTTAAATATTATCACTTAGTATTTTTTTGGTGGCGTGTTCCGGGTAAGTTGTCACACATGCAGTGTGTGTTTGTCAGTTAAAGATAATTAACTCTGCTAATGTTATAGTGAAATATTCTGCCCTGGACACTGGAGTTGAAAGTAACCCCAGTATGTCGTCCAGCGGGGAAGATA
Source organism: Rutilus rutilus (assembly GCA_021464565.1). Lineage (NCBI taxonomy): Eukaryota > Metazoa > Chordata > Actinopteri > Cypriniformes > Leuciscidae > Rutilus > Rutilus rutilus. Next base: position 9,005,124 of record JAJAQA010000005.1, on the reverse strand, counting down.
CTGGTGATTTCAGCACAGGAGCAGAAGGGGATGGTTACAGTGTCGGCACCGGCGGAGAGGAAGTTGATACTTTGATCCTTACTCCAGTGGATCTCTCATCTGAACCCTCATACACCTTCCAGACACCCGTTAAAAAGAGGATCCTTGAGAAGTCTAAAAGTAATTATGTATAATCTATTTTGTTGAGAAATAACAATTGTTTCTAACTATATACCAAATATACAAAAGCATCTAATGAATTATTAAGTACAACACTTTCTAACTGACACAAGCTGTTGATGTCACCGGCACTGATATATTTTTAAGGAATATGTTGCTTCACCTCCAGAAGCCATCACACATATTCCACCTTTTCCAGAATCATTGCTCGACCCACAAATGTCTGTTCTTCCACATATAAACATTGTTTTCTCCTGATGTTAACATGCCTTTTCTATATTCTAAGTTCAATGAACTCTTGATTTAGCACGTTTGATCTAGATGAATAATCACATAATATCACACTAATATCTTTACACATGTTTGACTACTGATCTTTGAATTTGTGATCCAGTTAAAGCTGTAAACTTTTTACATTTTCAAGCACATTGTTATACAATTAATGGAGCCACAGTCACCATTTAACTTAATGTGGCTGTAGTAAAGCATACAACTAATAATTAGAAAAACAAGCAGTCTTTAGTATAATCCACAAACTATAGGAACTCATGCGATGATCAGAATAACCACATTAATACTGACAATACCAGACAACTAAACTGAGGAGACAGCAGGCTTAAATACATAAAAAAAAAACAAAGGGAACTAATTAGGAAACACCTGAACTGAATGAGTAATCAATAAGTAATCAAGGAGAGTATTGAGTAAATCAGGCAGGGAAATAGGATTATAGCCAACAGAAACTCAACAAAACAGAACATGATCATAAGAGTTTCATATTGTGATTATAATCTCATGCAGAAATCAAGCACACGCAGAAGTGCTGTACCTTTCATGCTTTCGCACAGATAAACATCATTATAAATTCGAGGTTCAGATTAGTATGCAGTGCTGTATTAACTGCCTTAAAAACACAGATTATATGCATTACACATGTTCTTTTACTATATAGTACATCATTTGCAGAAATATTGAAGTCCTTGTCATGATGTTGTAAAAGCATATTTTATTTAAGAAGTTTATTTATTTTATTTTATTTATTTTTATTTAACATATTGGGCATATGAAATAGTTTTTATTGTCATGTTGACCTTTATTTTTTACATTACAAGATGATCAAATCAACATCTCTCTTTACTCCAGTGCTGCTGTCTTTAACCCTAACCCTATCTATCTATCTATCTATCTATCTATCTATCTATCTATCTATCTATCTATCTATCTATCTATCTATCTATCGTAATGGAAAATTTTGATTTTCATTGATTTACAGTATTGATTTTCAGTAAGACATTGAAATGATATTTTTGCTGTTTAAGAAGAACTGTCTATGATCTGCAGGAAACTTTGTCTGACTGATGTGTGTGTGTTTTTGCACTGTGGAGCAAATTGAGACATCAGAGGAGACAGCTAGACTGGGGACCTCTGTGGTCCAATTTAAGACCAGAGGAGTTTGTAAGCAGAATTAGATCACTAGCTCAGAAACCTTCCCTTCTTTAGATAAGGGAGCCTGTGACTTCTGTAAGCAGAAACCTTGAGAAATGATATAAAGGCTGCTCTGTCTCTTCTCTGATTGTCGCACTTGCATCACAGACTGTACTTTGTGACTTCTGTGGGCAACTGGGCCTTCTTGCAAAAATAAATACTTTTTTTAAAGACAATTTGACTCAGAAATCGATCTATCTATCTATCTATCTGTTTGTTTGTCTGTCTGTCTGTCTGTCTTTCTGTCTGTGGGAGCAGTGCTCCAGCTTCAGTGGAAAATCTGAACAAAATGCTGGAAGACCATGAGTGTGCAGAGACCCTACAGGTCCAACTGAACATTGTGTCTGACAAGTGCAAGGTGATCCTGCAAATGTTAGACCTCTAGCAGAGCAGACGTCCTGTCACAACAAAGGTATTTGATTATCTTGAGGATCTACAGATTTCAGATACAGGATCTACAGATTGTGGCAAACAAAGAGCTCTGTGATGAGTTGTGTAGCCAGTACTTCTCACAAATTCTTTTGCCTCTTGAGCTCAAGACAAAAGTCTTAAAGGTCCCATGACATGAAATTTTCACTTTCTGAGGTTTTTTAACATTAATATGAGTTCCCCTAGCCTGTATATGGTCCCCAAGTTTCTAGAAATTTCAGTCGGTGTAAATCGAGCTTTTGCTATCTTTCTCTGCCTTTGAGAAAATGGAGGCTCAATCAGGCTGATCTTGAATCTCCTCTTTATGACGTCATAAGGAGGAAATGTTACCTCCCCTGTCTCTGCTTTGCCCGCCCAGAGAATATTTCTCGCCCATGAGAAAATGCGCTAGGAAGTAGGAACGCGCGCGCGCGATTTTAGTTTGTCCACGAGAGATATCATGGCTTTTGAGTGAGCGAAGCATAACAATTGCTCAATAATTGGATGTACAAATGAACACCGAAGGGTCAATACAGAGCTGGGCTTGCTGAACGTCTGAAACTAAAGTCTGGATCACTCTCTTTGGCTCAGCTACACACCTCGGACAAGTAAGTCAAATAATGATATATAAGTGTGTTGCTTTACTGTTTATGGTTACCTAGATTGTTACACATAGAATGTGGCTGTAACATTAGCTATGCAGCTATGCAGTTTATGTGTGTGAATACACACACTGTAACGCGAGTGTTGTACATTTCTTTGTTATTGGGATAACCGTTTTCCTGTTGGTTATATGGCGCGCGCGATATTCGCATTTCAAGATCGCAGAGCTTGATGTAAATACAGACGTTACAGATCTCTCATGAAAAGGCAACAGTAGGTTAGCGTTAGCTACATGATAACAACTGTAAACCATCCGAATAAAGTACCGTATCCAGACATAATATTTTAAACTAACCATTCGGAAACGTCCTGCTGGAGCCGCTGAGTTGCAACTTCTTCATCCGTTGCTTCTCCATCCGGATCAGATTCTGGGTCAAACTGAAATGCTTGAAAGACTGCGTGTCTTCGTGCCATTGCTATAACAGTTATCCAACGTAAACATGCATGGTACCGTTGCGCAAGATGGTCAAGGCCACACCCACCCTCCACCTTGCGCCGCCTTTCTCCTCCTCATTATCATTTAAAGCTACAGACACCGAAACGGCCTGTCTGAAGGAAGCTCATTCTGGGACTGGCTTGTAGTGGCTATAATTCTGCACCGAGGCTGAATTTTTGGAAAGAGATTTCAGATACAGTACTAGGGACCACTAAGGCCTATATTAAAGCCTACAAAAAGTAACATGTCATGGGACCTTTAAATCAGGTGCGAGCAGCATTCAGTTATGCTGATGAAAAGCTAAGTAAGTACATGCAGCATGGACAACCTGGCATTGAGTTTCTCAAAGAGGTCAGAATGTTTGAGCCACGACACCTGGCATTCATGGATGACAGCCCCAGCCATTCCTGGCTTTTCCTCAGTGCCTGAGGATGAAATGACAAGGTACATGACTAAGCTGGGTCCAGAAGCACTTCGAGCATCTGTGAGTGGGATTGTAGACCTTGACACCTTTTGGGTAGGTCTGCAGGATAGGCTTCCTGTACTGAGCAAACTGGCCCTGCGCTACAAAGATGCAGTTTCCAACTCTGCAGATGCAGAACGCTGCAACAGCACATAAACGTATCCTCTCCAACCGAAGGCGTTCCTCTACAAGCAGTAACTTGAGGGCTCTGGTCTTTCTCTATTACAATCAGAAAGTGGAAAGTGGTCTTCTTGAAATGGATGAAATTGTTTGAAATTTAAATGTAATTGCCTCTGCCAAATGTGGCAGCACAAAATGTTTGTAGATTAGCATATATGTTAATATATTAGAATGGCAAATGTTTGTAGATTAGCATATATGTTAATATTTTAGAATGGCAAATGTTTGTAGATTAGCATATATGTTAATATATTAGAATGACAAATGTTTGCATTCTATTTGTTTGTAGTATGAGTTTATAATAGGATTATAAGTTTTGGTTTTGGTCAGTGAATTGCAGATTGATTTTAATGTCACCTATTTTTTTGCAAATGTATGAATTTGATTTACACACAGTTCTACTGTATAAATTAATTAATTTGAGAATTTGATTAGACCAAAATAAAAGAGCTTTATGCATTTTGTTTGTGATTTGTGTCATATATGACTATTGTGCATCTGACATAATACTATTATGGTAAATGTGATGTCATAATTATAAAAAATAAAAATCGCACATTTTTTTCCACAAATTTCAGGAAATTACCAACACAAAATCAGTCATTTTGATCGCAAAAATCACACAAAAAAATTGTGAAATCCTGGAGGGACTGTCTTAGGAAGCGCACATCTGAATGCCATTGATTCGACTTTATTGAATTGAAGAAGAACTGAAGGCACGCTGTCTCCTGAAACGATGGAAGAACTTGTTAGTAGTCTATTGTATCTCAGAGCTTTCGTCAGACAGTCCGTGTCACTCGAGGAGCTCAGGGCAGACGCCTTCACAGTCCTAGAATTCGCTCAGGTCTGTAGCATATTTTTACTTGAGTTTTCACAGATGCTGCTCGGAAACACACTTTTACTTTGGTCCCGTTCAAAAGAGGCGTTACGGTATTTATTAATCTCGCGTCTTGCCTCTCGTATCTCGTAATATGGTGTTAATGAGAAGACTAATTAAAAAGTAAGTAAACTTCTCCGTGTCTGACCATCATGCTCCTGTAGTGTTTACTGAGCTTAGATGTCTGGTGATAATGAAAAAAAAAATTATCAAAACGCTAAAGCACTAGAACGAATTAAACTACTGACATTGGCTTTTGGTTTTATGAACTGATGCCTTGCAAATACGTCGTTACAGTAGCCTACGTGAATGAAGGAATCATTTAATATCCACTGTACAGTCTACAGTATTTCACGGTAGCATGGTAGGTGTGACGGAGAGGCAGAGACGGTCGGATCCATTTGCAGATATTTATTAAAGAAGATAACAAACTGAGAACAAGCAGACAGAAACTAAATAGATGAAAAAGGGCAATCCAGAATCGTAGTAAAACAAGCAATAGTCAGAGGCAGGCAGCAAAGGTTCACAAACGAGTTCAGAGTCCAAGTTCAAATACACAAGATCAAGTAAAACACTGAATAGCAAGAGATACAAACTGAGACAGAGGTTTGGTAAAACAAGACTTCACAAATGAGAACAGAACAGTCCAGATAAAGGGGAGCTGAGGGTGCACAGGTGAGACTGATGAAATACTAATGAGGTGATGAGGGAATAACGAGCAAGATGGATAATGGGAAATGCAGTCCTATGCTGCGTTCCAGTCCACTTTTAGACACGCACTTGCAAACTTCCCTAAGCACTTCCCCTTGGGGGAATCCCTGCCGCCATTTTGAAGTGCGTTCCACTTCGTGAAGTGGACGAGGGAAGTTTATATGGACAGACCCTCGTTCCCTCGATTTTGACCGAGGGAGCGAGTCTACTTCAAATGTACACTTCAGGCACCTATATGTCCCACAATGCAGTATGATTGTGACGTCACCACAGATCTCGTCTAATCACCACCACAACAGACAACTCTATGATATATTAATTAGATTTTTTTTTTTTAAAACAACCCAAACACACATAAACATTTGGATGCTGCATTAAACAAATTCTTAAAGGAATTTTTTTTTAAATAATAAATCAACTCCACAGCTGATTCCAGGTGATCAAGGGCTTAGGACGTTCCCGTTCAGCCCATTGCAGCTTCCGCCAGTAGTGGGCACTCGTGCAACGTAAGCAATGACGTACATCCGAGTGAACGAGACGGAGGGAAGTTAGCGAGTGAAGGGCATGACAATTTTGGACTGGAACACAGCCCTGGTATGCAGGAGAGAGGGACCTGGTGAAACCAGGAGGAGGCGTTGTCGTGCGTTCCGTGACAGTAGGCTACCTTTAATATTATTTTCAAAAACTTAAATTAGATATGTTATGTAAATAGGTAAAAAAAAAATTAAAAGCTTGTTAAATGTGAACACATGCAGTTCTTTTTTATTGCAAGAAAATAAACAAAAAGGAAAAGGAAAAAAAAGAATAAAAAAATACAGACAAATACAATCATATTTCTTAAGAAACTTGTTCTTATTGTTATCAATGAGTTTTCAATTGTTTTTTTTACAAAAATGGAATTCCCAACGATAAAGACATCAAATAGGCATAGTCTTGAGATTCTATATGCAGTTCAAAAATGCATATAAAGTTTTGTTTTAATTAAAATGCATGCTTAGTTATAATTATACAGATAATTTGAGCTAGAGAAGTCATACAGTATTTTATTAATGCACAGTATTTATTATTCAAGAAAATGGAAAATGTTAGGGGAGCCCAATGTTACTTTTTGCCCCAGTACTGATAAAAGTCTAGAAACACCCCTGCTGCCAAACATTCTGTTCCTACAGGGTTTCCCAGTAAACAATACCTTTGTACATATGTTTATTAGACCTTGAAATATACATTCATAATGACATTGGTAAGATCAAATTACAGTATTTAAAGCAAAGCACGGAATTAAGTAATAAAAAACAAAATTAAAGGAGAAAAGGAATTAACAATTTATATTATTGTTAATGTTGTTATTGTTATTGGGGTGGTGTGGCGCAATGGATAAGACACATGCCTTTGGTGTGAGAGACCCGGGTTCGAATCCACTGTGAGACACCAATGTGTCCCTGAGCAAGACACTTAACCCCTAGTTGCTCCAGAGGCGTGCGACCTCTGACATGTATAGCAATTGTAAGATGCTTTGGATAAAAGCGTCAGCTAAATGAATAAATGTAAAATATTAATCTCAACAACCCAAATGTTGTATAATCCTGGTGCATTTGCTGGCTTTTTTAGTTATCATACAATGGAAACTAGCAGTAAATAAAATATATTTTTAAGAGTTTTATATTTAAGGTTTTGTATTCATATACTTATATTTGAGAATACAAGAATTTATTCAAAAATAAATGTGCCAATAAAAGAAAAGAGAATAAGGTGTCCCTACATCAGCTTCAGAACTTTGTCTTGTGGTATTGGCACATATTTCATGTTTATGCTTCATAAAAAAACAACATAAACAAAATCCTATCACTGCCACAAGACAATATGCATTACTATTCATAGTTTCTGTTGAAACATGATTTGCATATCCTCAAGTAAAATTTTGTTTTTAAAAAAATGTCCTGGCTCTTCCAAGCTTTATTATGGCAATAAATGTCTGTTTCTGTTTTGAAGTCCATAAAAGTGCATCTATCTATCATAAAAGTGCATCTATCTATCATTAAAGTGCATCTATCCATCATTAAAGTGCTACACACATCTCTTGGGGTTGATAAAGGCCTTCTGAAGCGAAGCCATGCGTTTGTGTAAGAAGAATAGCCATGCACTTAAGGCCGGAAGCTAGAATTTTACTTTGTAATGTGCTAAATATGGATATTTTTCTTACACAAATGCATCGCCTCACTTCAGAAGGCCTTTATTAACCCCTCAGAGCCGTGTGGAGCACTGATGGATAGATGATGGATAGATGCTCTTTAATGATGGATAGATGCACTTTTATCATGAAAAGATGCACTTTTATGATGGACAGATGCACTTTTATGATGGACAGATGCACTTTTATGATGGATAGATGCACTTTTATGATGGATAGATGCACTTTTATGATGGATAGATGCACTTTTATGATGTATAGATGCTCTTTTATGATGGATAGATGCACTTTTATGATGGATAGATGCACTTTTATTATGGATAGATGCTCTTTTATGATGGATGGATGCACTTTTATCATGAAAAGATGCACTTTTATGATGGATAGATGCACTTTTATGATGGATAGATGCACTTTTATTGACTTCAAAACAGAAACGGCCATTCACTGCTCTATGAAAGAAGAATGTCATATACACCTAGGATGACTTGAGAGTGAGTAAATCTCTAATTTTCATTTTTGGCTGAACTATCCCTTTAAGCATTGTCTGTGAAACTGGGGGGTAAATCAAACTCTGTGTAATTATTTGCATACCAAAACATCACAGATGATGAGAGCATTGCTGCGAGCAGAAGGATTGCTAGTATCACGACAGAGAGTGAGAGTAATGTTGACGAACATTGACCCAGCAGCAGCTGCACGTAGATGGAGTGCTGCCGTGGCCAGAAGAACATATTATGTGCCATATCCAAACAGTCTGTGGCACATGGATGGAAATGTGCGTCTCATCAGGTATTTAGGATTTTCTTTAATATATAGATTTTTTTATTTGTATTTAACATATTATATATATATATATATATATATATATATATATATATATATATATATATATATATATATATAATATGTTAAATATAATGTCAAAATATAACAAAATAATGTCCTAGACTAGGTGTAAAATAAAATAATCACAAATCATTTTAATTTCTGCTTATTAGTGTTTTTAGTGAGTTATAGCAGTATGGCAGAGCTGTTGAATATCTGATGTTTTTTTTCAGATGGGGCTTAGTCATTCATGGAGCTATAGATGGATACTCTCGCCTGATAACATACTTGAACTGTAATACCGACAACAGAGCTGCCACAGTGCTCACACAGATCTTAAAAGCCACATGTGTTTATGGACTTCCATCTAGAGTGCGGTCAGATCATGGTGGAGAGAACACACAAGTGGCATTGTTCATGAATGTTGTTCATGGTGTGGAGCACAGAAGCCACATCACAGGGGAGTCTGTACACAATCAGAGGATTGAGCCCCTTTGGAGGGATGTTTTCCTGCATGTTTTGCACAGTTTCTACAATGAATTCTACAGCTTTGAGGACAACGGCACCCTAGATCCTGCAAACGACGTCCACAAGCTTTCTCTTCATCTTGTGTATTTACCTGAAATTCAAAGTAGATTGAGCAGGTTTCGTGAAGCCTGGAATCATCACCGTCTAAGAACGGAAAACAACCGAACACCCTCTCAGATCTGGACTGATGGCATGCTGACCAACATTGGGTAAATAGCACGTCTATCAACAATGTGTTTGGTGATGATCCATTCACGGAGCACAATTTAGAGGGACTTCTGGCACAACATGGCATTAACAACTTCCCAGCTGTAATGGTTGACCAGTCCCCTGCCGTTAATGTCCAACCACCCAGTGTTGACCTCAGCCAGGAACAACAGGAAGAGCTTTTGATTGCCATAGAAGGCATTGCAGACTAAAATATCAAAGGTGCTGCAATGAAATCTCCCATCGACTTTCATGAATTGTGTGAAAATAAATCAGAAAACCTGTTTGCTGAGTGTTAAGGTTTTAAACCTATTTGTTTGTCAATGTAGAATAGACAAAATCTTTAGAATTTTTGTCAGAATATTTGAGTCAATTTTTCTCAACTTCCATGAGGCCAAACAGATAAACACTTTCTTTGCAGCGTTTTCTTTTAATAAAAACCATGAACAAGAATTTTTTTCACAATATTTTACACTGTGGCCTCAGTAGTTTTACTTGTATATTTCATACACACACACACACACACACACACACACACACACACACACACACACACACACACACACACACACACACACACACACACACACACACACACACACAAAAACCCTTTAAATATTTTTTGGGGGGAATTATTTTATTTTAATTGTTTACATTTAACAGTTGTGTACATTGAAAGAAAAGGGTTTTAAAAAGAGTTCTGCATCAAATTTAGAGTTTAAGTACTAAGAGGTTAAAACGCATTATGGATAGAACTTATCCAATTTGTTGGGATTTTATAAGGTTGTTGACAAACGTGTCAGTTTGTCACCCAACTAAACCAGTTTTTGCTAAACCCCAAAATGATAATTCTATCATGTACTCACCCTCAAGTTGTTCCAAGCCTGTATGAGTGGAACAACATGAGGGTGAGTACATGATAGAATTTTCAGTTTTGGGTGAACTATCCCTTCAAACAAACTTATGAACAAAGTAGATCTTACTCTTGACCAAACCCTTGCATGTTGCAAATAGCAAAGTCCATATTAGAATTAAAATTGGCATAGTCCTTGTGTAAAGGGAGACGCAAGCAGTTGATGCACGTGTTTGAAGTTGGAAACTTCTCTCTTAGTGAAGCAGACCAAGGTGTAGAATCGGGAGCATGTAGGAACTCAATGGATGGCTGAGGCTTTAATCCAACTGCAGGCAGAACACTGCATCCGGTTGCGAACATAAGGATTTTTTCTAGCGAGCAGTTACAGTTGCCGTCTGAAAAAGAAAAATGTGACAAGGCTGAGTAATAAGATAATCACAAAAAAACCTGGAAGGATTTCATTCCTTTTGGATAGCATGTTCTTACCGTCCGCGGTGAGTTAATGTCTGGGAGGTATTATTATTTTAAATATTATATTATAATATATTATATTATTGTACTATATTAATAATATATTATAATATATTATATTAATAATAGTATATTATTATAAAATATTATTTGTCCTTTTCAAACAACAATTGTCACATTTTCATGGGATAATGTTTTGTTATTTATGATGTAAGGACCACCCATTGGCCCAGCGACGGAATCCAGCGGCCTGGGCGAAGGTATAATGCGTGTATGTCTTTTCAGCACTCCAGTGAAGTTCACTTAATTTATTGTGATTTAGTTTCAATATTACTTTAGCTCTACGCTTAATCTGACTCCAATTTCAAATGATAATCAAATTTAGATCGTATTTCTTATTAGAAAATAGTCAGAAATATTGATTATGAATTCATTTAGATCTTTGATTATTCTGAGCATCTCATAATTTCAAATATTCGTTCATTAAGGACCCGGTGTCGCTTTGAGACGTCACGTCACGAATTAGCCAGTCCTGAAAAAGTCAGGGGGTGCATGCAACTATTTTACCCTAAGCGGCCGCTCACTGCTGACTCATAACAATATAATAACTCATTTACAATTTTCAGTAAACTAACCCTTTATCCAACACCATTGTTAATTTCATCTTTTGTTTTATTTTCAAGTTTGTGGTCTGAATTATGTCGTCTGCAATGTCGGAGGTGTAATTTGGAGTCTTTTTTTGTGATTGCCTTCGTAACGGTGATAACATCTCAAGTCTCACGCATTGGCCGCGAGACACATGCAATTCAACCAGTTCACACGCTCACACGCCACACCGTGTATTTCTCACGCTGAAAAGGCAATGCCAACCAAGTTGTCCTGCAAGCTTTATATAACATTGTATATGAGGCGCAGGCACACAAAGTGAAGTTTCCTGCCGCCAGCACGTATCTCGGCCAGATTGCGTTCGTTACTAGGCAACATAGATGTATGGAATGATATTCCGGACATTTTTCAAAAGGAATTGCAAATTGTATTTGCAATTGCGTTTTCAATTTGTGGACGCATAAAATGTGACATAATCCAAACGCAAATGCAAATTGCACATTACCGTTTGCATTTTCGTTTAAGCGAACACACAGTGACTACCAAATTTAACATGGAAATGCAAAGGCCGTTTGCAACTGTGTTTTCCATATCTTACGAGTCTTGACCCTGTCATATTTAAATAGCAATTTCAATTACCACGTCTGCTTTTTCACTTTCTCAGTGTAGCCAGCCAAAACTCAAATGGAATCGCAGTTCCGTAGTATTTCCATTTCCGATGCCTTACACGGAAACCTGTCAATCAGTGTCAAGGGTGGGATTATGCTATGGGGCGTGTTCGTGTTGGGACGTGACGTCACTCTCAGTCGACCTCAGAGGCACTATGAATGGAGTCAATCGTGCGAACACACGTCGTGATGGAGAAGGTAAGTTGGAAGAAAGCTCATCTAACATTTTTAGGCTAGAACATTTAATATATAGCCCATCATCGTATACATTATTATTGATGCAGTCAAAAACTCTACAACTACTTTGCAACCAGGCCAGTTGGGCTAGCTTACGTTATCTGAAACTAAGGGAAATGTTAGTGGGTATGGGAAGGAATTAAGATGTATTTCTTCATTTTATTTTAAATTATACATTATACTGTATTAATAGTCTTTCTAGTTACATTAAGGCTACATGTATTAAAGCAGAGTACTCTGGGTAATATTTTATATCCTGTCAAAACATACATTAATCATTGCCATTGCATTTGTATTTTTCAAAGATGTCAGGGAAAAAGCAAAAATATATTTTATCATTCTGGGCACCAAAGGGTAAGCCCCCTAAAAAGGTTGCCAGATTAGAGGAGAAGACAGTGGAAGAGGTGGTGGCAGAGACGGTGGAGAAGACACCAAGTGAGACAGTAGGAGAGGCAGTGGAAGAGAGCACACAGGAGACAGTGGAAAAGTCAGTGGACAGGACAGGGAAGAGAAAAGCTTGTGGAGCAGCCACTTATAGGTGTACATTCAAAGATGAGTGGACAACCAAATGGCCATTTATCACCAAGGCACTAGCAGCTCCTATTACTGGTGCTCTGTTTGCAGACAGGAGAATTAATGTGCCCATCAAGGTGTGACTGATGTCAACAGACATGTTAAAAGCAAAGGGCATCAGTCCAAAGAACAGGCACTTCAGTCAGCAAGTGGGATTGCAAAGTTTTATGCTCCAGCTTCTGTTGGTGGCATAACAGAACAAGAGAGCAAGGTACATGGTACATATGGCAACCAAAAGACTGGCAGTAATGTTAGCTGAATTTTGTTAACATTGTAGGTTGTATTAACAATTATAAAAACACTTACGTTGCATGGAATACTTGATTTAGTGCTTTATATAACCCTTTCTGCTTTCTGTTGCAGACAAGGAGAGCTGAGGTAAAGATGGCTGTTGCAATGGTCCAACAGAATGTGCTTTTTTTATTTATTTTTTTATTTTTTATTTAGAGAAACAGGGACAGCGTACAATAAACATTAACCTCAAGGGGAGAGATGCATAGTACCAGGTTTTAGCTCAAGAGCTAATTTCCACCCGCAGTCCCTGGGCAGGCTGATGTTATAATAAAATATATCATACATGTATACTGAGATTTACATTGACCAATAAAAAAAAATAAAAAAAAAAATCAATTTCAGCCCATTGTTAAAGGAGTGTTTTACAAATTCGACCACAGCACAGGATTTTAAGTGTGCGAGCACTAAAACAGTGTGCATTATCAATGGAGCAGTGGCACCATATTTTAGAAATGAATTGGTGATGAAAATGAGGGAAAATCCTTTTACAATGAAGAACAGGGTAAGAGATATTGCACACCTTTTGACATTTAGTTATTCAACTTAATGAATGCAAAGAAATAATTATTTAGGTCTCATTGCTTCATTTTCTTTTTAAAGGTGACCGGTTTGAGCCGATGTGGACGGCTGTCAAATATCGCCAAACTGGTTTTAATTCTTCCCCACTCCAATGCAGATGCAGAGAGAGTGTTCTCTGTTGTAGGTTTGAACAAAACCAAAACTAGAAACAGGTTGGCTCTGGACGGAACACTGTCATCCATTATGACAGTGAAAATGTCTGGCATCGAGCCACAGTGCTTCAAGTGGGAGCCCCCTACCCCTGTTATCAAGGCATCAAAATGTGCAACAAACACTTACAACACAAAACATATTTCATAAGCTGGAGTGTACACACACACACACACACACACACACACACACACACACACACACCTTAATACTCTCTGTATGCTTACTAGGACTAGATGTTAGAATCCCTTGATTTTTGTAATTTCTGTATATTTGTAATTTTGAAATATAACATTAAAGAGTATATTTTATGTGATGAATATTTTATGTGCTGTCATTTATCAGATTTACCGATTGTAATAATTTCGATTTGTGCTGGTTAATTATGAACAATGGGTAAAATTGGGGGGCGGGGCTCCATTAGGGCTCCTCCCCTAACCGCATGTGATCTCACTCCAAGCTTTTGATAAAACTTGAGAACCCTGAAGATGAAATCAACTAAATTAGCTGAAGTATGCGTTAGTTAAGCAGGCAAACATAGGCTGCGTTCGAAACCGTATACTTCCCTACTATTTAGTATGGGAAAAAGAGTAGGCGAGCTAAAAAGTATGTATGAATCCAAAAGAGTAGGCGAGAATTACCTGGGTGACGTGCTAATCATCGCGAGATTCGGGCTTAAGTGCGTATGAATAAGCCTACTTTCCTACTATATAGTAGGCGAAAACAGTACGTGAAGGAAGCAGTACGTTTGAAACATCAGTATTCACAAAAGAGTAGGCGAGAAGTTCCCGGATGGCTTACTGCTTCCGCCCAGATTTTCGAGTGCTCAACCGATGGCTACTCTTCTATTCCAGGAGGCCACGCGAGAGGATACGTCATAATCAAACATCGCAGAGATCGGCGACGCAGGTGCTTTCAAATGTGAGTAAACACGGTTCCTTGTGTTAAAATTGCAAGTGTTGAACTACTGTAGAGTAAACTGTTGAATTGTTGAAGGTGTAAAGACGTTACACAGTATAGTATAGTTGTGATTTTGCAGTAAAAACACGTTTTATTATGTATAACGTTATAGCTAACGGGAGCTCCAGTAAGGACACGTAAGTTACGTCTCTAACGTGGATTTACATAAACCATATACATCTTAAAGACGATTATCTTAAATGTCTATTTACATCTGACAGGAAAATCTTCAGTAAGTATTGCAGAAGAGCACATCACAACATGAAATAGACATCTGAGTGATGAATGTGTGCTATTATGTAGAATAAATCTATAAAGTAATAAACACAAGTTATCTACTTTATTTGTCCATTACTGTTGATAAATTGAGGAACATTTATGTTGGATAAAAAGTAAAAAAAAAAACTCAACATGTAAATGTAGTGTTGAGCTCACAGGGACAGATGAACAGATGTGTGTGTGTGTTTATCCAGTGGAGAGTGGCTCATGAAGCTGAATGCTGCCATCAAAGGCTTTGAGTGACACTACAGAAATGAATAATAACAACTATTTAAATCTTAAGTTGTAGTTTATTTTAAATATTGTAATTTCAAACAGAGCTATTACAGCACTTTTCTGATTCTTGATTTCTGTGCATTTGCTGCACAGCTTTTGTGGTGGAGCAGGACCTGCAAGGGAAGATGATGGCGGCATTTGTGAAAAAAAATGTTTTTGTCTTCTAAATAATACTGAAATCATATGACATTGTGTGGTTAAAATGACTGCTTTTGTGTTATGTTTGTGCATTTTTGTAGGATCTGAAATGTCAGTAGGCTGGTGTGAGCACTGAGGATGAAGAGCCCAGAGCTGAATCCTGGAGATGGTGCCATGGATGAGACCCTCCATCACTCCACCTGCCCTTACAAGACCCTCCATCACTCCACCTGCCCTTACGAGACCCTCCATCACTCCACCTGCCCTTACAAGACCCTCCATCACTCCACCTGCCCTTACGAGACCCTCCATCACTCCACCTGCCCTTACAAGACCCTCCATCACTCCACCTGAGTCCCTCCATCACTCCACCTGCCCTTACGAGACCCTCCATCACTCCACCTGAGTCCCTCCATCACTCCACCTGCCCTTACAAGACCCTCCATCACTCCACCTGCCCTTACAAGACCCTCCATCACTCCTCCTGCCCTTACAAGACCCTCCATCACTCCACCTGCCCTTACACGACCCTCCATCACTCCTCCTGCCCTTACACGACCCTCCATCACTCCACCTGCCCTTACACGACCCTCCATCACTCCTCCTGCCCTTACGAGACCCTCCATCACTCCACCTGCCCTTACACGACCCTCCATCACTCCTCCTGCCCTTACACGACCCTCCATCACTCCACCTGCCCTTACACGACCCTCCATCACTCCTCCTGCCCTTACACGACCCTCCATCACTCCACCTGCCCTTACACGACCCTCCATCACTCCACCTGCCCTTACAAGACCCTCCATCACTCCACCTGCCCTTACAAGACCCTCCATCACTCCACCTGCCCTTACACGACCCTCCATCACTCCACCTGCCCTTACGAGACCCTCCATCACTCCACCTGCCCTTATTGCCTCCGATTGTGAAGCACAACACATCACGCAACAACCTCAGGCATGAAGGCACGGCTCACCTCGGGCGGTCAGCTGATTCATCAGAATAAAGCCGCAGAATGGGAACCGCTGTGTTGAGACGGCAGAAGGATGAGGGGTTCAGCACCTGTAGTCTACATACATGATTGTAGTTTGAATAAAGCTTTGTTTCATGTGTTGACTTGTATATGCATTTGTTTATTGTGTGATGGTGACTTTCATTCATTTTTTTACTAATTTATTAATATTTCTCTTTGTTGTCAGTAAATAAAATATAATTATTTAATTAATGCTTTAATTAATTGTTTGAATGAAAATGTAGATATGTTCACTATATACACATCTAGAGTGTATTCATGCATAGCTATGTCATATGACATACATTACATTTTGTTTGTTTTATTGAATTATATCGGTTTCAGTAAAAAGTAATATAATTAATTATTGGTCAGCATTTATCGTTGTTATTATTGTATGTTTTGGGGTGGGATAGCAATGCAATTCATTCTGGGGTAATATTAATTTTTAATATGAATGATACTTTTTTTCGAGTATAAAATCAACAGAATCTTCGCACAGCGAAGGAGGAAAACCATTCTAGGTAGGGCTGTCAAGTTACTAATGTTATGAGGTGTGTGTGTATATATATATATATTATATATATATATATATATATATATATATCAAAATATATAAAAAAAACAAAGAAAGCGCGGTCGGAAGAGTGTAGGAAAAGGAAGAGAGAATCTGACTGTGTGAGGAACCGGACAAGAGTCCCATAGTCCCAATCGGTCAGGCTTTCACTCGTTGGCACGAGCTAAGAAGCAGCACTGGATTCAACAGCGATGCTGACCTGCCGATCTTGTTGATGGACTAGTAAGTAAATCTCTTTTTTGTAAACGACGCTGTTGACGTTGATTCCTGCGATTATCATGAGAACAGTTGTTAATATCTCACACAATTATCAGGACATAAATAAGCCTAGAGGTTGTAAATAGTGTAACAAGCACAATTTACAAACTATTACAACCAGGACAAGCGGTCAGTGGACGCGGCAAGAGCACGCAAGTGTTTTTTCTAAATACAGTTCTGCTGTTATTCAGTGTTCTATTGACTCAAGGTAAGCCTATCTTCGATTCTCTGCTTATTTAAAAATTTTACCTTCTCACAAATCTGATCTACTTTTTCCACTTAAAAAAAAAAAAAAGGGACCTCTTGCAACAGTGATTATGAAATCAAACAACAATAGGCTATTGTTGATGATAAATTCAAAGTAAAACTTTTTCTTTTCAAAACTCTATAAATCCATCAATTTTCCCCCCAAAACGCAATAAATCCATCCATTTTTTCCCATAAATTGATGGTTTGTCTTTTTAAAAAAGTCTTTTGTCTTTTATTTTTCGTGTCTGCATTTATGAGGAAAAAACAATATTATGTGACAGTTCTCCATTATGGACGCGAGCGCTCTGAAAGTGCACTAAAAGACTTCAAACTTTCACAGAGACCTCAAAACAGAAAGCACAAAGCCTTTCTTTAAAACGAATTTCGTTTTGAATTAATTGTATCTGTAACGGTCACCAGCTGGAGTGCCCTTGAGAGCCACCAGAGGGCACTCCACACCGGACTATCATATTCACTCACAGACTACATTTCCCATCCTGCATCTACCTGGACTGATTACTTCATACACCTGCACTGCACTGATTACACACACCTGCACCTCATTCACACACACATAAAAGCCACTTCCACACTCCACTTCTCTGCGAAGTATTGCATTGCCCCAGTGTACTATTGCTGAGCGTTTTCCCTGTGTTTGCTGAACTGTTACTGACCTTGGATTGTTTATACCGACTTCTGATTCTTCTGCTGCCTGTCTTGACCCGGATTGTTCATTGGACTGTGATTCCTGCCGCCTGCCTCGACCCTTGCCTGTTTTCTGTTTCTGCTCTGAGATTATCTCCATTGTTCTGTCTGCCCCTGATTTACCCTGCCTGTTGATTATTCTAATAAAGCTGCAATTGGATCTTACTGTGTCCTCCACATCATTACAGAATACTTCGCCGCTTCAGATCCAGCAGCTGAGAGAAGACCGAGACCCACCATGGACCCACTAATCAGTCTCTTCCGCCTCAGTCAAGGTAACCGATCTATAGAGGAATATGTTGAACAATTTTGTGAGCTCTGCCATGGGGTAGACTTGGACGAGGCAGTCTTAAAGGATAGTTTCCGATATGGGCTTGAGGACATGTTAAATTATCTCATGCCTGACAACACCCCTCAATGGACTCTATGTCAATATATTGAATTCGCTCTGAGGTTAAGCAGATCATCCTCTTCTGCGGGCCCAGTGGATGAGGGTTCCCATGAACTTACCACACCCGTTGAACCAGAATTCTGCTATACCTCCCCGTACTTTCGTTACATCTTAGCAGAATTTCCAGAGCCCTGTCACTTCTCAGTAGATCTTCCAGAGCCTCATCACGTCTCAACAGATCTTCCAGAGCCCGGTCACTTCTCAGCAGATCTTCCAGAGCCTTGTCACGTCTCAGCAGATCGTCCAGAGCCCTGTCACGTCTCAGCAGACCGTCCAGAGCCTCGTTACGTCTTAGCAGAATTCCCCGAGCCCTCTACTGCTGAGGGGGCGTTTCCAGAGACTGTTCCCGTCACGCCAGCCATCAAGCTAGTCACCGGATCGGTCTATTATCGTCCAGGACTGGTATCCAGTGTGGCCGATTCCCCGCTGAGGTCAGTACGTGTTGCCATAGGGGCCATCGTGCAGGAGTCTCGTCCCGCCGAGACTATCCTGCATAAATCATGTTTCACCGAGACCTTCCTGCCTGGGTATCTTCCTGCCGAGCCTGCACTTCACGCCAGTCCAGTCGAGCCTGCACTTCACGCCAGTCCAGAGCTGTTCACCGCTGGTCCCGCCCAGCTCAGAGCCCTCTTCGCCGCTGGTCCTGCCCAGCTCAGAGCCCTCTTCGCCGCTGGTCCTGCCCAGCTCAGAGCCCTCTTCGCCGCTGGTCCTGCCCAGCTCAGAGCCCTCTTCGCCGCTGGTCCTGCCCAGCTCAGAGCCCTCTTCGCCGCTGGTCCTGCCCAGCTCAGAGCCCTCTTCGCCGCTGGTCCTGCCCAGCTCAGAGCCCTCTTCGCCGCTGGTCCTGCCCAGCTCAGAGCCCTCTTCGCCGCTGGTCCTGCCCAGCTCAGAGCCCTCTTCGCCGCTGGTCCTGCCCAGCTCAGAGCCCTCTTCGCCGCTGGTCCTGCCCAGCTCAGAGCCCTCTTCGCCGCTGGTCCTGCCCAGCTCAGAGCCCTCGCTGCCGCTGGTCCCGTCAAGCTCAGAGCACGCTGATCCTGATCCAGAGCCTCACGTCAGTCCTGCCGAGCCAGAGCCAGAGCCTCACGTCAGTCCTGCCGAGCCAGAGCCAGAGCCTCACGTCAGTCCTGCCGAGCCAGAGCCAGAGCCTCACGTCAGTCCTGCCGAGCCAGAGCCAGAGCCTCACGTCAGTCCTGCCGAGCCAGAGCCAGAGCCTCACGTCAGTCCTGCCGAGCCAGAGCCAGAGCCTCACGTCAGTCCTGCCGAGCCAGAGCCAGAGCCTCACGTCAGTCCTGCCGAGCCAGAGCCAGAGCTTCACGTCAGTCCTGCCGAGCCAGAGCTTCACGTCACGTCCGCCCTTCAAGAGTCTCGTCCCGCCGAGACTGAATCTGTTCCTGATACTGATCCTGAGCCTGAATCTCTTCCTCTTTCTGCGCCTGTGTCTTCGGACAAGATGGCCGACTCCTCGCCTGTGTCTTCGAACAAGATGGCTGACTCCATGCCTGTGTCTTCGGACAAGATGGCCGACTCCATGCCTGTGTCTTCGGACAAGATGGCCGACTGCCGAGCCAGTGTCTCAGGACAAGATGGCCTCCAACGATCCAGTGTCTGTTCAAGTCACGTCTACCGAGCCAGTGTCTCCGGACAAGATGACCGCCGCCGAGCCAGTGTCTCCGGACAAGATGACCGCCGCCGAGCCAGTGTCTCCGGACAAGATGGCCGCCGCCAATCCAGAGTCTGTTCAAGTCACGTATGCCGAACCAGTGTCTCCGGACAAGATGGCCGCCGCCAAGCCAGTGTCTCCAGACAAGATGGCCGCCACCGAGCCGGTGTCTGTTCCTGTTCCCGAGCCGGTGTCTGTTCCTGTGCCATGGCCGCCTGAAGGGTCGTCTCCGCCCTGGTCGCCTGCACGGTCGTCTCCGCCCTGGTCGCCTGCACAGCCTGCTCCGCCCTGGTCGCCTGCACAGCCTGCTCCGCCCTGGTCGCCTGCACAGCCTGATCCACCCTGGACATCTGTTCTGCTGCAATCTACAGGTCTTTTTCTGCCCCACGGACCTGGCCCTCCATCCCGCCCCCGGATCCGCCTCTGCTCCACCTCCCTCCTGGACTGTTTTTGGAGCGTCTGGAAGCCGCTCTTTGGGGAGGGGCTATGTAACGGTCACCAGCTGGAGTGCCCTTGAGAGCCACCAGAGGGCACTCCACACCGGACCATCATAATAACTCACAGACTACATTTCCCATCCTGCATCTACCTGGACTGATTACTTCATACACCTGCACTGCACTGATTACACACACCTGAGGCCTGTTGCACAAAAGTAGAATTAAGACATCCGGGATAAATGACTCAGCTGAGCTCAATGAAGCCAAAACATGTGCGTCCAGGCTTAATTGGTTGCACAAAGACCAAGCCAGGATGAGCAGACACGGATTCATTAAGCCAGGTGAAACCAATCCTGGATAGGTGCGCGCTCACGGCTCACTCAAATAGACCCTGCCACAGATCACAGATTAACTGATTTACCATGGCAACTAGAGCCGCGTACTTTTCCCCGTCGGAAGCACAAATCCTCATGGAGGCATACGAGGAGGTAAAAGATATAATTAAGAAGAAAGGCAACACCGCCACAGTGATAAAGCAAAGAGAAAAAGCGTGGCAAAGTATTGCAGACCGCCTGAATGCGTAAGTAGTGCACAATTACACACTCACCGCTCCGCTGAAACATCACAATTACAATTCAAATATTTAATTCACATCTCCAAAAACGCAGTTGTACTGTAATTATGAAACGGTTAAATTTTTTATTGAAATGCACTGCAGATATGAGTGAAATTGTGTAAAGTAACTCCATCACACTGTATAAAGCTATGATAAATTATTATTAAAGCCTTACATTATTATTTAACGTTGCTACGCTCAGTACGGTTTAATCTTAGCCGTTGTACTCTGCTTCTTATGTTGTCCACCGTTTTTTTTTGTGTGTGTTTCTCCTGCTTTTATTAATGTAAAGCTGCTTTGACAGAATGAAACAATTGTGAAAAGTGCTATATAAATACAATTTAATTGAATAAATAGATGAGCTATAATAATAATCACTTTAATTTATATAGCGCCTTTCAAAGGACCCAAGGTCGGTTGCTCACTGCACTGCAAAAATGTATTTCTTACTTAGTATTTTTGTCTTGTTTTCAGTAAAAAAAAAATATCTAAAAATCTTAAATATTTTCTTGAGCAAAATTACCTAGGAAAATAAGCAAAAAAATCTGCCAGTGAAACAAGAGAACTTTTCTAAAATTAAGTGTTTATGGAAAAAGTAAACTTATTTCAAGAGAATTTTTCTTATTATATTGACAGATTTTTTTATTTTTTTGCTTGTTTTAAGCACACATTTACTTAAAGTTTATATTTTTATAAGTTTACACTTATTTTGCTAGGTCATTTAGCAAATCAAGAAAATACATCTTTATTTAAGATTTTTTTTTTTTATATATTTGATTTGTCCTGCATTTATTTTAGTGTGCAGACATGCAGGGTGTGTTATATACAGACCTTTGAATGTGTATGTATCATTTTGTATAATATGCGTTGATTCTGTGCTTTCCATCTTGTAGAGTCACTGTGACTTCAGTTTCGAAAGGAGCTGATGGTTTACCTGCTTTGTTTTGTCCTTATTCAATAAAGGAACATAATGTTACACATTGTGTTTTTATATTCATATGGAATGTGTATTTGTGTATTTGTTTATATGACAGAGTACTAGGGCCACACTGAGGAAAAAGGATAGTCATAAATTTATGAGGCTGGTTCTTTCTGCAGAAAAGCTACATATTCTTTTTACAGTTTTGATACTTATGACAATGTGATACTTAATATTCTGGCACATCAGCATGTCTTTGTTTATGAAACCATTCTGAAGTACAATTTCACGAAATGCCCCACATCTGTCATTTTAACAACTGTCCTCCTTTAAAACAACTGGTTACAATATTATGACTTGTCTTTTTTTCCCTCTGTGGCCCTAATATTCTATCATTTTATATATAGCCTTATAGTCTATGGGAAACTGTAAATTATCTAATGATAGCAACATCATCTAAAAATCATTATTTATCCAAAATGATTGAAATTAATGATCACAAACGTTTAAATAATGACAGTGGGTCTAGTTATATGTGATAACAATGTATAGTGAGCAGTGAAATAACTATTGGTTTCCATTTGTGGTGACTGCTGACTGACATTAGGGATGAGATTAAATAGATCCTGGAATTTAGCCTGGTCTGGAGCAGGCTAGCTCCACAGAATAAATCTCCATGGTAATTTATACCATAACATATCCTCCTGCCCCCTATCCAGCTTTAGTGCAACCGGATTACGGATCAATTGAGCCAGGATCACCAAGATATCCTGGCTTAATCCCTTATCCTAGTTTTGTGCAACAGGCCCCTGCACCTCATTCACACACACATAAAAGCCACTTCCACACTCCACTTCTCTGCGAAGTATTGCATTGCCCCGGCGTACTATTTCTGAGCGTTTTCCCTGTGTTTGCTGAACTGTTACTGACCTTGGATTGTTTATACCGACTTCTGATTCTTCTGCTGCCTGTCTTGACCCGGATTGTTCATTGGACTGTGATTCCTGCCGCCTGCCTCGACCCTTGCCTGTTTTCTGTTTCTGCTTTGAGATTATCTCCATTGTTCTGTCTGCCCCTGATTTACCCTGCCTGTTGATTATTCTAATAAAGCTGCAATTGGATCTTACTGCGTCCTCCACATCATTACAGTATCTTAATTTTAATAAATTTTTCATTAACCAATTTCCTGGATTTAATACATAAAAAGTAGGCTAGCAATCACATAAGGTGCTTGAACTGGAGATATCATCATGAACCGGGACCGTAGCCTACTCGCGTCACAGGCCTAAAAAATGTGCAATATATTTACAGAAAGCTAGTTCTTAACAAAACCATCCAAAACAAAATAAAACTATGTAGCCTAATATATGCATTTCTCCAGTGTGTTCACTAGCCTACTGTGAAGATCGCGAGTCAATAGCCTATCGTCAACTTCATCTTTGCAGCTGACACAGAAATGTATAAACAACTAAAATGTCTTATTGCAATATTTTACATATTCATAATTATTACTTTTGCTGGTTCTTTGAGGCAGCTTTTTAGGTTTATGGCGTTTTGGAAAAGAGCTCTTCACATACAAACACCGTTTAACCAAGGCACAGCGGCCCTGGTGTAAAAGTAAATCAAAACCAAATAATTTACAAGCTTTCATCTTCATGAGGCGCAATGGCAAGGCATGCGCCTCATGAAAGCTTGTAAATTATTTGGTTTTGATTTACTTTTATTTTTATTTTATATATTAGTACCTTTTATGTTAACTAGTTAACCTGTATTTAATAAAAATTACATTTAATTGAAATTAAGAAGCTCGCCTGCCTTAAGCCTCTGTTTTACCAAATATTGAGCTGAACTAAACCACGGAGCAGTCTTTCGACTGAATTGTAAGTATGGAAATTTATATACTTATTGTTTAGAACGAATTCGACTGACTTTACCTAACCTGAGAATAAACAAAATAAGGTAGAAGGTGTCTATATTTAAGACCCAAACAAGGGGTTAAATTAAGCACCATAAAAAAAAAAAATAAAAAAAAAATATATATATATATATATATATATATATATATATATATATATATATATATATACACACATATACAGTGAGGAAAATAAGTATTTGAACACCCTGCTATTTTGCAAGTTCTCCCACTTGGAAATCATGGAGGGGTCTGAAATTGTCATCGTAGGTGCATGTCCACTGTGAGAGACATAATCTAAAAAAAAAAATCCAGAAATCACAATATATGATTTTTTAACTATTTATTTGTATGATACAGCTGCAAATAAGTATTTGAACACCTGTCTATCAGCTAGAATTCTGACCCTCAAAGACCTGTTAGTCTGCCTTTAAAATGTCCACCTCCACTCCATTTATTATCCTAAATTAGATGCACCTGTTTGAGGTCGTTAGCTGCATAAAGACACCTGTCCACCCCATACAATCAGTAAGAATCCAACTACTAACATGGCCAAGACCAAAGAGCTGTCCAAAGACACTAGAGACAAAATTGTACACCTCCACAAGGCTGGAAAGGGCTACGGGGAAATTGCCAAGCAGCTTGGTGAAAAAAGGTCCACTGTTGGAGCAATCATTAGAAAATGGAAGAAGCTAAACATGACTGTCAATCTCCCTCGGACTGGGGCTCCATGCAAGATCTCACCTCGTGGGGTCTCAATGATCCTAAGAAAGGTGAGAAATCAGCCCAGAACTACACGGGAGGAGCTGGTCAATGACCTGAAAAGAGCTGGGACCACCGTTTCCAAGGTTACTGTTGGTAATACACTAAGACGTCATGGTTTGAAATCATGCATGGCACGGAAGGTTCCCCTGCTTAAACCAGCACATGTCAAGGCCCGTCTTAAGTTTGCTAATGACCATTTGGATGATCCAGAGGAGTCATAGGAGAAAGTCATGTGGTCAGATGAGACCAAAATAGAACTTTTTGGTCATAATTCCACTAAACGTGTTTGGAGGAAGAAGAATGATAAGTACCATCCCAAGAACACCATCCCTACTGTGAAGCATGGGGGTGGTAGCATCATGCTTTGGGGGTGTTTTTCTGCACATGGGACAGGGCGACTGCACTGTATTAAGGAGAGGATGACCGGGGCCATGTATTGCGAGATTTTGGGGAACAACCTCCTTCCCTCAGTTAGAGCATTGAAGATGGGTCGAGGCTGGGTCTTCCAACATGACAATGACCCGAAGCACACAGCCAGGATAACCAAGGAGTGGCTCTGTAAGAAGCATATCAAGGTTCTGGCGTGGCCTAGCCAGTCTCCAGACCTAAACCCAATAGAGAATCTTTGGTGGGAGCTCAAACTCCGTGTTTCTCAGCGACAGCCCAGAAACCTGACTGATCTAGAGAAGATCTGTGTGGAGGAGTGGGCCAAAATCCCTCCTGCAGTGTGTGCAAACCTGGTGAAAAACTACAGGAAACGTTTGACCTCTGTAATTGCAAACAAAGGCTACTGTACCAAATATTAACATTGATTTTCTCAGGTGTTCAAATACTTATTTGCAGCTGTATCATACAAATAAATAGTTAAAAAATCATACATTGTGATTTCTGGATTTTTTTTTTTTAGATTATGTCTCTCACAGTGGACATGCACCTACGATGACAATTTCAGACCCCTCCATGATTTCTAAGTGGGAGAACTTGCAAAATAGCAGGGTGTTCAAATACTATTTTCCTCACTGTATATATAGTATACACTCACCTAAAGGATTATTAGGAACACCATACTAATACTGTGTTTGACCCCCTTTCGCCTTCAGAACTGCCTTAATTCTACGTGGCATTGATTCAACAAGGTGCTGAAAGCATTCTTTAGAAATGTTGGCCCATATTGATAGGATAACATCTTGCAGTTGATGGAGATTTGTGGGATGCACATCCAGGGCACGAAGCTCCCGTTCCACCACATCCCAAAGATGCTCTATTGGGTTGAGATCTGGTGACTGTGGGGGCCATTTTAGTACAGTGAACTCATTGTCATGTTCAAGAAACCAATTTGAAATGATTCGAGCTTTGTGACATGGTGCATTATCCTGCTGGAAGTAGCCATCGGAGGATGGGTACATGGTGGTCATAAAGGGATGGACATGGTCAGAAACAATGCTCAGGTAGGCCGTGGCATTTATACGATGCCCAATTGGCACTAAGGGGCCTAAAGTGTGCCAAGAAAACATCCCCCACACCATTACACCACCACCACCACCAGCCTGCACAGTGGTAACAAGGCATGATGGATCCATGTTCTCATTCTGTTTACGCCAAATTCTGACTCTACCATCTGAATGTCTCAACAGAAATCGAGACTCATCAGACCAGGCAACATTTTTCCAGTCTTCAACTGTCCAATTTTGGTGAGCTCGTGCAAATTGTAGCCTCTTTTTCCTATTTGTAGTGGAGATGAGTGGTACCCGGTGGGGTCTTCTGCTGTTGTAGCCCATCCGCCTCAAGGTTGTGCGTGTTGTGGCTTCACAAATGCTTTGCTGCATACCTCGGTTGTAACGAGTGGTTATTTCAGTCAAAGTTGCTCTTCTATCAGCTTGAATCAGTCGGCCCATTCTCCTCTGACCTCTAGCATCAACAAGGCATTTTCGCCCACAGGACTGCCGCATACTGGATGTTTTTCCCTTTTCACACCATTCTTTGTAAACCCTAGAAATGGTTGTGCGTGAAAATCCCAGTAACTGAGCAGATTGTGAAATACTCAGACCGGCCCGTCTGGCACCAACAACCATGCCACGCTCAAAATTGCTTAAATCACCTTTCTTTCCCATTCTGACATTCAGTTTGGAGTTCAGGAGATTGTCTTGACCAGGACCACACCCCTAAATGCATTGAAGCAACTGCCATGTGATTGGTTGATTAGATAATTGCATTAATGAGAAATTGAACAGGTGTTCCTAATAATCCTTTAGGTGAGTGTATATGTAGTTATTCATTATTCTATGGTGTTACCCAAGCACAGTACAACGGCTGACAGGACAGCAAAGTTAGTTGTTTTGAGTTTTACTGACAACATCTCATCTTACCGCCGATAGCCACTGATTCAGGACAATGTGTTTGTCTGACAGAAGTGTCACCAGCTTTCACACACATCTTTCAAAATAAAAGTGGCATCAGATAAACAGAGAATTACGTGTGTTGTTGGTTCTTTGTGACTCACTCAAACCGGTCTTGCAACCCACCAGTTGAGAAACAAGTTCACAAGACGGAAAGTGCCATTTGGGACAGGGCCTGACTCTATATCTACTGTTGGCCGTTCACTGTGGTTCTGCTGAAGCTCATTCTGCTCCTGTAGCTTTTCCTCACTCGTGTGACTTGTGTCTGGAGCTGAGGCGAAGCTGGAGAGCGCATCTGAAAAGTCTCCCGTTTGTTGTGGTCGTAAAGAGACGGTTCTGCGTTCAAATAAACACAATTATTGTTTATAAAAAGAGACAGAAACAGCAGTTGTGAGAGCTTAGGCCAAGCTCCGCCCCTGTGTGCTTATAATATATCCTCCTGGGACCCAGGAATAGACTTTTGTCCACTGTAGTGGACATTATATTTTAGTGAATTTCTCTGACACCATACATGTCACATGTCACAACCTGGGTGTCCTGTAAAGAGCAAATTCAGGGCCTTTCAGAGACACCAAATGTTTGGAGGTTTCACCATGAAAACAACTTATCCTTGGTCTTTAAAAATGTCTGACATTAATTTATTGATCAAATGTAGCACTCTTATGGAAATATGATAATATACAGTATTGTGAAAAGTAGTCCGATTTAAATTATAATTACATCTCAGGAAAATGTTATGGGGTAAAAAAAAAAAAAGACTTTCTGGTACAGAACAGGGCATTGATTTCATACATGTCCACTGTAGAGGACATCAGGACTTACATCATGTTTATCAGGTATTTTGGGAGACAACATGTGAATATGGAAATAAGTTATACATCAATATTCCTATAAAATATTAGATATTATTATTAAAATGTTGCTAATTATTACTCCAATTATTACACTTCTATTTTCATTAAATGTTGCTCCAAGAACACATTAATGTGCAAATTAGATACAGTGTATAGATACATTGCATTAAATGGAAATATCAATTTATGGCCATTTTACCCACATATTGCATAAATTTAAATGGTGTATCAATTCATTACGTTATATCTTTCATAACATAGTTGAGAATCATCTTTATAAAAAATTTGGTTAAAAAAATCCTGAAACCCCAAAATGTATTAGTGATAAAAAAAAAAATCCCATTGTTTTTGCCTATACATATAATTTCATGTCATTTTATTTTTTAAACAACTGAGTCCTGGTGTCCACTGGAGAGGACATAGCATAAAATATGAATAAAAGATAATTTTTCAAAAATATATATATTTTTTTACCATTTTTGTCTTATGCTCTAAACAACGTGATGACATGAAAACTTTTCGTGATGACAAGAGGAACTTTCAGGTTGCGGAACTCAAATGTAAGTACTATTGTTAGTACTTTGTTTGCATGTATGATGTTTGGTAAGGTTTATGTAAATATGTTATGGGTAAATATGTTAATGTGTAGCCCTAAGCACATGTTTATCTCTTTGTTTGATGCAGAGGGTTCATCATGTAAGCACGAGGAAACAGCTCAACTTTAAAGGGGCTATATGTAGTTTTCAGTGGCCTCTAGCGGTGATGTTTCAGATTGCAACCAATACAAAGCGGAGGTTTCTCCATGATTCAAAAGCCCTGCCGATGTTAATCCGTGTTTTCGTCCGAAGTTGATCCGATTCACGTTTGGCCTGACGAGCTTCAGCAGATAAAACCTTTTTTTTTGTATCATTATGTGGAGTTTGTGTTGGAGTCTGTTGTGCTGGGAGCAGGTCGTTTCTTAGTGTTAGCAGACTCCATGTCATAAGTTGCAGTGTCGTCGCTGTTGAGTGCAAAGTCAGTAGACGAGGTGAGAGGCTCGGGAGTGCGCATGCAGGTCTCAGTCACGTCGCTGGATTTCGCGGGAAATCCGACCCGGAGCCTTCACATAGAAATAGGAATACTTGCTTTCAGAGGTAATAGCAAAACCCGCCAAGTGGATCATTTTAATGTGAGATTACAACCCCTTCACACACAGGCAATAAAAAAAGAATTCATTTTAGAAGAAAAAATACTCATAGCCCCTTTAAATAGGACATTTACCAAATAATGGATCAGTTGTCTTCATTCTGCCAACAACACCCTTTCTATCTGTTGTTTATTTCATGAGCTACAATTCATCAACATTACCAACAGCCGCTTGGAGACTCATTTGCAGGCTGATGTGGCGTCATCAACATTTCCCTTAATTACTGTTTCATCTTGCTTTTACTACTCTGAAGACTGAGCTCTTGGTAGCCAAAAATGCTACTGTAAAAGTCTGAACTATTTGTTTTTTCTCTCGGAACTGAACGGCTGTATGTTTGTGTTTGCTGACTGTATGTTGATTTGATGTATCAACTTAATAAATGATGTTTTATTAACAAAGTTCGGGAGGAGCACGTTCAAATAATCAAGCAATCAATCAGTCAATCAACTCATCAAACAATTACCATGTCTACCCTATCAGCATGAGAGGAAGCATATATATATTCACTCTGTCAACTCACCTAACTTCCTTGACAGTTTTCAGCATCCCTCCACCACCCCGACTCCTCACTCTTGGCTTGTTCTTCCACAGCCAGGAATACAGGGGGAGTACTCTGGGTTCGGGCCAAATACCGAGCCCGGAGCCCTCTCCTCGGACAGCATGCCAAATACGCATTTATTCTATCTGACTTATTTGTAAGTGTGAACTCGTGAATTAGGGCTCATTGAAAGGTGGAAGTCTCTGGTCCCTTCATTCTTTATGCAGCTTAAAAAATGTTTTAGCAGCAGGTGTTGCAACCTAAGAGGAAAGACAAAGTCAAGATCATTTGTTTTCATTGAAGTCTTTGAATATGTGATGATAAATTAGGGAATGAATCGACTTGATACATTTAAAGATGATGAGCACATCTTAATATTGAATACCTTTAACTGTGACTGAAACTGACGCTGAGATCCATATTTATTCTGAGCCTGACAGTAAAAGCGTCCACTCTGTAGTGCACTGAAACTCTGTCCAGATCCTCAAACCAGCTGAAGTTCAGAGCAGGAGGGTTTGAATCACTACTGAATCTCCCTCCACTATTTCACCAGATGGACTGATGGACACTGATGTATTTTGGGGGGAATCTAAAGGTAAATCAATATGGTCTTAGTGATATGTAAATTTGTGGAGACCAACTACTGCTAGATATGTAATGTATGTATTTGTGATAAGTAACTCCATCCATGATATTTGTAATCAGGTTTGATATCATATTTCATAATTCTAAATGAATACACAGCAGCAGAAGGCAGATGTTCATGTCTCTGACGGCACAGCTGGAACTGAAATCACTGCGTACTGACTGACTGAAATCACTGCGGACTGACTGAAATCACTGCGGACTGACTGAAATCACTGCAGTCTGACTGAAATCACTGCGGACTGACTGAAATCACTGCGGACTGACTGACTGAAATCACTGCGGACTGACTGAAATCACTGCGTACTGACTGACTGAAATCACTGCGGACTGACTGAAATCACTGCGGACTGACTGAAATCGGTCTGACTGATTTCAGTCAGTCCGCAGTGATTTCAGTCAGTCAGTCCGCAGTGATTTGTCAGTCCGCAGTGATTTCAGTCAGTCTGCAGTGATTTCAGTCAGTCCGCAGTGATTTGTCAGTCCGCAGTGATTTCAGTCAGTCTGCAGTGATAAATCAGTCCGCAGTGATTTCAGTCAGTCAGTACGCAGTGATTTCAGTCAGTCCGCAGTGATTTCAGTCAGTCTGCAGTGATTTCAGTCAGTCTGCAGTGATTTCAGTCAGTCAGTCCGTAGTGATTTCAGTCAGAGCTGTCTGAAACACGGATTAAACAGGAAGTGTTTGTCCGAACCTGCAAAAGTTTAAGACTCAAGGTAAGGTTTAAGGTAAGACTCAAGATTTTTAGAAGTAATAATACAGAGTTGAGTGGCTCCTCACTTTTGTTGTGCAAAGTGTCAGGGGAAAATAAAGAGGATTCCCCAGTTGACAAATGCCACCTTAGCATGAAATCTGGCGCTGGTTACAGCAATGCCACCCTGACTGAAGATGCCAATGAGAACAACGACATCTGTCAAGCTGACACTGCTGTAAAAGTGGATATCAATAATGAGGATCATCTTTCAGGAAGATCTCCAAGGGCTTTGAAATCAGGCCACAGAGCAAAAAAAAAATACCTGGAAAAGCTTAGAAGGCAATGCCACAAGTCCAGGCGTGTAAAGAACGTTTACTGGAAAAGTTCTGTTTTAACAGGTTTGAGTTCAGGAGAAAACAACTCCACAGTCCTTTATGAAAATGCACGTTTAAAGGAGTTTCAAAGAAGGAGGAGGAGGAACAAGCAACACCACATCATCATTATTCATGGTTAGTAAATACTGCTTTATAAAATACTGATAGATATAGATTTAAAAGTGTCATGTATCCATTCACATTGATCTAGACTTAATAAACAGCATTGACACATTGTTTATACACATATGTTTATACGTTTTTTTATTGCTTAGCACTAGCAGGGCTGCCAACGTTTGAGTTAAGCTTGGTGTGAGAAGTATGGAGCGGTATTTATTGTTTGAATTTTGTAATAAAATTAATCAAATTTGAAAGCTGAGACTTTTTCATATCAGAGTAATCTGCTCTTGTCTGTCAGAATCAGTGTCTTTGATCTGTGATTTTTCACTGCGTGAGAATATGGTTGTGTAACGTGAGTAAGTGTGAGAACAGTGTCAATAGCGTGAGTCTCGCACTGAATGTCTGAGAGTTGGCAGCACTGGCACTAGTCTAGACATGGAATTAAACTTTTCTCCCCGAATCATGGAAGCGAACACCATGAGATGCCATGAGATCTCTTAATGGTAAATGGACTGCATTTATATAGCGCTTTCACAGACCTATGGCCACCAAAGCGCTTTACACATTGCCTCACATTCACCCATTCACTCACTCATTCATACACCGACAGCGGTGTCAGCCATGCAAGGCGCCAGCCAGCTCGTCGGGAGCAGCTGGGGTTAGGTGTCTTGCTCATGGACACCTCGACACTTGGTCAAGTGGAACCGGGGATTGAACCACCAACCTTTCGGTTTGTAGACAACCTACATGAACCACTCTTATTTATTATTATATGTCAAGACATATCAGATAAAAACAATTTACTGGAGAGATGGTCTTCATTCGTCAGTACACAAAGGTTGGGCATTTATATGCTGACCAAAGTAACTTACATTATCTTTACAAGGTAGAGAAACATGTTCATGTTTAAAATTGAATGTATATCTCATGCTACACAATCCTCATTCCTTAAAGAGAATACTTCAGTCAACATATGCATCAGTGGAAGCTATGCTAGATTGCATTCACATTCCTCTGTGGTTAAAACTAACTCCTCTCACTCCTCTCCATGTCCTTGGCATGTGATTCTCACAAATACTTGCTTTGCGGATATATGAATGTTCATAAAAATGTTATAGCCATGAATAAAGGCTTTTATTTTTTCTAAATTCTCAAGTGCCTTGGCCTTATATGATTTTTGCAAGTTGAACTATCCCGCATCAAAGAGCACCGAGATACTGACTTTATACTTTCATCACTTGAATTCGGTAAAAAAAGGCTTTGTTTTATCACAACTGTTTCCAAATGTTTAGAAGTTTCAATGGTTCGCTGTTGGGGGCCGATCCCAGTAAACCTGTGTTTATGGTTTTTACCTGATCTCAGATCAGTTTTGTAGTTTTGTAGACATTTTAATGAGATGTTTGTGTGCATCTCATGTACATGTACCATATACATACTGGGAACTATATTCTCAGAAGGCGAAGCACTGCAACTTGGGTGGAGTGATTTGCTCACAGCACCTGAGAAGCCCTGTTGTGAGAAGCAGAGAGTTCGCTCAGAGTTGGAGTAAATCACTCCACCCCAAATAGCAGTTCTTCGCCTCCTGAGAATATAGTTCCCAGTATGTATACGGTTAGA
The DNA here is from genome assembly GCA_021464565.1 of Rutilus rutilus. NCBI lineage: Eukaryota > Metazoa > Chordata > Actinopteri > Cypriniformes > Leuciscidae > Rutilus > Rutilus rutilus. Next base: position 8,971,921 of record JAJAQA010000005.1, on the reverse strand, counting down.
AGATGGCTGTGTCTCATGTGACCTTGTTATTTGTACACGCTGTGACTATACAAATCACAACATGTAAATAGGAAAATGTTGGCGTTATTTTGTCACTTATTGGTAGCAGTATGCTAGCTGGTCTATGAGATGCTCAGAATAATCAAAGATCTAAATTAATTCATAATCAATATTTATGATTTTTTTCTAATAAGAAACACAATCTAAATTTGATTATCATTTGAAATTGGAGTCAGATTAAGCATAGAGCTAAAGTAAAAAAAAGAAACTAAATTCCAATAAATTAAGTGAACTTCACTGAAAAGACCTAAAAAGACCTGAAAAGACCAATAGAGGAGCATTATAGGACCCCTTTAACAGATGAGTTTGGATGAGAGTCCTGATCCGATCACTGCTTCATTTCATAATCCAAATAACATTTGAGCGCTTAGGTCAACATGTTAAGAGTGAAACTACTTCAGATCTTTTTCTTTTTATCCTGCAGCTGTGAATCTGTGAAGGGCGATGGCATCTGTTAAAGTTGAAGATCTGCTTGAGAAATCACTGAGTGAACTGGAAGAAGTTGAACAGAAGAAGTTTAAGTGGCACTTAGAGAAAGATCATGAGTGTATATCAAAGTCTGAAATGGAGAAAGCAGATATCTTAGACACAGTGGATAAGATGGTAGAACATTTTAGACCAGAAGAAGCTGTGAAGATCACAGTGGAGATCCTGAGGAAGATGAACCGGAATCTTCTGGCTGATCAGCTGGAGAACAAACACAAGCAAAGTAACATTTAATTCACTCTGACTGTAATTTGATTGACTGTTTACCAATGTAAAGATTTGACTTAAACTTTGCTCTGCTGATGTGTTTGTGTGACTTATGTTTCCCAGTGAGTGATCCTCTCTCTCACACACACAGGTCAGGCTGAAGGCAATATGAAGACGTCTGCCGCTGTTGGAGCTCATTCAGAAGAGATCAGGGGTAAATAATCACTGTCTGTACATGGAAACAAGTGAAAATATAACAGCAAGCAACAATTACAGGGCCAAGAAGAACAGCAGCAGATCTTATACAAGTACATTTATTAGAACAGACTGTCTAGTAATTTTTTACGAATGGTTAAATGGTTTACAAGAGTCTTAAACCCTGAATTAAAACTTCTACAAGCAATTTCTACATATGCAGGGTCATTGCAATAACCCCAACCTAACCCTAATACAGTCTCATGTCTTTTTTGGTGTGCAAGATGTCAATGGTTTGATCAAAAATCGTGTAATAATTTTGGTCAGCATGGCCTTAAAGGAATAGTTTACTTAAAAAGGATAATTCTGTCATTTACTCACCCTCAAGTGGTTTCAAACCTGTGTAGCAAATTAGCTCTATGAAATATTAATAATCAGTAATAACTGGTTATAATTGATTATGAATATTTGGATCAGTTAATATAATTAACTTAATGTCATAAATTAATATTACAATCAATTAACCTGTTTGTCCCGTGAACACTCAGGATTAATTGTTTATTAACTCTAAGAAATGTACATTTCCGGGGCATGGGAAATGTCTTTCTTAATTTACAGTACTACTAAGAGCAAGTAGACAAAAACTATGATTAGTGACTCCAGTTATGAGCTTGAGACACAGACAACATTACGTGTGACATGAACAAGATTTTATTAACTAGGCTAAACACTTAAACTACTCTAACATACACACACATACATGCATACAGTTTACCAAGGGAAAGAGAGCTGAAGCAGAATACAGGAAAGCAACAAGTTATAGCATTGTTTGAAATTCAGCAGATCAACAGCCTTGAGCAAACCATCAGTTTAGTTCTAACACGCCCTTTCTTTAAAAGGGGTAAGGATACTTAATGTATCAAATAATGAGACTAAGTTTGATACTTGCATGTCTCGCCCATTTGAATTAAACTGTCCTGATGCAATTTGTTGAGGCTCCAGTTGATCTTTGCTGATGTGGTCTTGATGAGAGAGAACCAGTGGGAGTCAGAGTATGTTTGGTGACTGGAAAGACAAGGCCGCAGCCTGGCACAAACTTGGGGGTCCTTAGAAACTTCTAGTTCAGCATCATCTTCATGTCAGGATTCCAGAAAAGAGTAAGAGAGAGCTAAGAGAGCTGATCTTGTGATCAGTGACTTTTAAATCGTAAAGGTGTCACACCCTCTGGAGGTGTTTGAGCCAATAAGAAGTGTTTTCCTTTGGAGGGAAATTTCTTTTCGACCCATTGTTCAAGCAGGCTTTTGAACATGTAATTTGATTGGATGTTTAACACAAGAATCTTTAAGATGCTTATAATACTAATGCGTCACAAAGTTAGCAAAATGTAACGTAAATTAACAAATGGGGGACGAAGATTGGAGTTTATAGAGACTAAACATGCCACACACATGATTTTGGTTAACCATACAGTAGGTAGTCAACCAGAATGCCTATTATCGCCGTGCCAGCCGCCGCGGTGGTTTTGCTGGCAAAAATAAACCAGACGCATTTCAAAGCTATTCGCGAAATGACCGCCAGGTGGCGCAAAGGGATATTGTGGAAAACAGCAGAAATTGCCGCATTTTGAAATGTAAGTGGGGTTAATGTCAATTAACAGTAAGAATGACATACAACTATGGTGAACAGAATATAAATTTTTTTAGGACAGAAAAATAGAATAAAAAAAATAGAGACGAGAACAATATAGCCTATATTTCATATTGCAGGTCTAGACGTCAGTTGGCGACATAAGCCTATTCTCCAGGGAAGCAGTGCGATAACAAAAAAACTAAAGCAAATTAATAACAAACAAAAATAAATTAGGTGCAATGAAGCTGATTATTTTTTTATAATCGATTGAAGAGCGCTTCTCATTCGTGTGAGTGAACACACACTATAGAAATGAAAGTTTGAGCATTTCTCAGTGAGTAAATTCATGGCCGAGTGGTAGAACGTACGTTTCGATCGTTTAGATAACATGGGTTCAAATCCCGAACAAGCATGGACTACTGTAAATTGTATATGCATTTTATAGCCTATTATTAATGCAGAGAGAATTGCCTAGTTCTAAAACTCTGTTTAACCATACAGCTGTTATAGTTTTGAGTTCTGTTTTAGTGTTTTCAGTGTTTCTGTTATCGTTTTCCCCTGTCTTCTGTTGATTTTGGTTTGGTCCTGTGTTTCCCGGTCTGTTTAGTTCATCATCAGTAGTTCAGTTTTGTCACCTGTGTTTAGTTAATTAGTCTTTGTTCATCATCACCGTCACCTGTCATCACTCGTTATCTTCTGTGTATTTAAGTTCCTGTCTTTCACCTTTCAGTTGTCGGTCAATGTTTAAATGTTAGGTAGTCTTGTTCTGAGCACACGCTTCCTGTTTTTGTGTATCTGTTGTAATTGAGAATTAAAACCTCGTAATTGATCTCCTTCGTGGTCATCTCCTACTTCATCACCCCGGAACCCTAACAGAATTGACCAACCAAAAAAGAGAAGAAAGAGGATGGGGAGATTTATTGCGGGGTTCTTCTGCCCCAGAGCTCGTAAGCTGGTATCAAACAGTGCGGATCTGGCTTTGAAGATGTTCGACCCAGCCTTCATGTCAGTCAGAAAAGCCTTTGAACACGCCAGTCCAGCCGAGCTTGCACTTCACACCAGTCCAGCCGAGCCTGCACCTCACGCCAGTCCAGCCGAGCCCGCAGAGCTAGAGACTGACAGCGTCATGCCCGCAGAGCTTTTGTTCTCTTTGATCCCGCCGAGCTTGAAGCTCCCTTCGCCGCTGGTTCCGAGTCCAGTTCCGAGTCCAGCCGAGCCCGCACTTCACGTCAGATCTGCCGAAGCCAAGGCAGTTCGCGTCATGCCCGCCGTGCCTGAGACAGTAGTTGGCCCAGAGAGGTCAGATCCAGTTCCGAGTCCAGCCGAGTCCAGCCGAGTCCAGCCGAGCCCGCACTTCACGCCAGATCTGCCGAAGACAAGGCAGTTCGCGTCATGCCCGCCAAGCCTGAGACAGTTGTTGGCCCAGAGAGGCCAGATCCTGTCCCGAGTCCTGTCCCGAGTCCTGTCCCGAGTCCTGTCCCGAGTCCTGTCCCGAGTCCTGTCCCGAGTCCTGTCCCGAGTCCTGTCCCGAGTCCTGTCCCGAGTCCTGTCCCGAGTCCTGTCCCGAGTCCAGTTCCGAGTCCAGAAGAGCCAGAGCCTTCACCGCTGGTCCCGTCCAGCACAGAGCCTTCACCGCTGGTCCCGTCCAGCACAGAGCCCTCTTCACCGCTGGTCCCGTCCAGCATAGAGCCCTCTTCACCGCTGGTCCTGCCCAGCACAAAGCCCTCATCGCTGGATCTGCCCAGCGCAAAGCCCTCATTGCTGGATCTGCCCAACGCAAAGCCCTCATTGCTGGATCAGCCCAGCACCAAGCCCTCATCGCTGGATCTGCCTAGCACCGAGCCCTCAACGCTGCCCAGCCCAGAGCCGCTTCCGCCCCCTGCCTCTTCAGGTCCAGTGTCGAGACCCGGGACTTTCCCCAAGTATTTTTTTGGGGGGGGCTACAGGCCTCCGTCCTGGCCACTTGAGGGGCCACGGCCAGCCGAAGGGTCTTCACCGCCGTGGCCACCTGAAGGGTCTTCTCCGCAATGGCCAGCCGAAGGGTTTTCTCCGCCATGGCCACCCGAACGGTCGTCTCCGCCGTGGCCACCCGAAGGGTCGTCTCCGCCGTGGCCACCCGAAGGGTCTGCACCGCCGTGGCCACCCGAAGGGTCTTCTCCGCCGTGGCCGCCCGAAGGGTTGTCTCCACCATGGCCGCCCGAGGGGTCATCTCCACCATGGCCGCCCGAAGGGTCGTCATGGTGGCCACACCCACAGCCTGCTCCGCCGTGGCCACACCCACAGCCTGATCCTCCGTGGCCACGCCCGCAACCTGCTCCGCCCTGGAGGCTTCCTGCCTTGTCTCCCTTGCCTTGTCTCCCCCGTCAGCCTCCAGGGCTTTTTTTTGTGTATCTGTTGTAATTGAGAATTAAAACCTCGTAATTGATCTCCTTCGTGTTCATCTCCTACTTCATCACCCCGGAACCCTAACAACAGCCTAGTTTTTTGCTTATTTTTATAAAATAAAATTACCATGCATATACATTTTACACTAAGGAACAAATATTATCCAACAGAATGACTTTACATCTGTATAATAATTCCAATCATAATTTTAAAAGCACTTCTGTAAAAAAAATAAAAATCAATGCTATAGGCTACTTCACCAATAGACCATATAAAATATATAAAATAAAGATAACAGGCACATTTAAACGACAAACAATAAAATCAGAACCAACGTTTCAGTTAAGTTGGTGGTTCCAGTGGCAATAATGCATGATGGACGGCTTTTCAAAATGTCACAAAGCGTTTTGAGATTGTTTTGAATGAAATATTGACGTTTATAATTAAGTGTTTTGGCACACCACGACGAGTGGCGCTATGCATTGTTCTAAAGGCGGGTTTTATTCTGGCATGTTGAATTAGTGTTCGACAAACGCGGTGGCACGTTCATTTGGATTTATTTTACTCTTAACAGCTAAAATAACTTAATAGGCTAGCCTACTGCATAATTTTTTGGTCATACAGATAAGAGTAGAGTAGCCTACATCGTTCAAAACTGTAAACTTTTATTCATATTAGGCTAACGACAAAAGTTTGTCTGTCGTCTCTGTCTCCGGGAACTGCGCGTCACAAAAATGAACCGAAAGCCACTTGCCTCAGCTCAGTCACGATAAGAAATAGGCTATGTCCTTATGGAATTTAATATTGAGATGACTTTTTTTTTTAACAAATGAACATGCGTTTTAAGATTGTATTTAGTTTTGTTGGGAAAAAGCTGGCAAAAACTGAAGTATCGTTTTAATTCTTCAGTTATTTAAATAATGAAATAATTAGTAACCTTTCATGACAGAAATATCACATGTAGCCTAAATTATTTAATTCCTTCATTATCAACACTTAAATAGCCTAATGCTAATGTCTAGAATAGTGAATTAAGTGTGAATTGCAACTTCTCTTTGTTTTAAGTCAGTCTCAGACTCAGATAGCCTGTGGGGGGTTTGGAGAAGGCAGTTCATTAGCTTTATCGTGGGGGTGCAGGACAAGAGGTGTTAATGTTCCGTCTTTCATATGGAGAGTGTCGGATAGGGTGCGTTTCCCGAACAACGACGTAACTCGCTGCTTAACTACCATAGTACGATGCATCGTTGAAGAAATCAACTAGCTAGTCACGACTGTTTCCCGAAACCGTATTGTCGCAAAGTGGTCGTTCAACCACGTTGATTTATGACGTCACGCAGGTGGAGGAGTAATAACTTCTTTTAATGAATCTGTTTGAGATCGAATTAACGCTAGATGTTTTGCTATAAATTACAGACATGGCATCTGAGGATTATTTATCATTTTTCTCATTTATTTTGCTTTATTTCCAGATTCAATCATGGCTCGTTCTTACATAGTAGCCTAGAGCACATTCGCACATGCGCACTCTTCAAAAACGGTGCTTTAAATCTCTTTAAAAACAAAGACATAAATGACAGTTGTATGTATTCTAAATAAAAGACACAGGTTGTACTGAATGTCAGCTTGCTTATTTTGCTCAAGATAAGGATTTATTAAGTCCACATGTCATGCAAACTAGAAAATATGCTAACCACAGGTCGAGATCTTTGCGATGCTGTTTGCAAATGTTCATTAGAACGATGGTTTCGGGAAACACTGACTCGTTGAACTATGCTGATAACGACTGAACTTGCGAACAAAGTTGGCTAATGATGCTTTTGGGAAACGCACCCCAGATAAGCAGGCAAAGGCAAAATTATTTAAGGATAATTCTCTCTCTGTCCAAATGTAGGCCCTATATCTTATTAAATTACAAATATTGTAGTTTTATTTATTGTATTTAAAGGTTTTTCACACAAAATTTCATTTGAAGTGTTCAATCCAATTTTCACCTTGTTTTGTAGAGTTTTAGAGTGTGTGAGCAGTGTGTGTGATTGTTAACAATCTAGCATTATCTAAACATGAACTGTTGACGAAACGAATGGGATTGAGCAGCAGATACAGAGCGCTTAATTCACGATCAACCTCGTTTTATTGTAAGGTGAATTCAATGCTGTGTCTTTGAAGCAACAAAGGCTAAATCATTTGTTATTTTGTGATTTGTGTGGATGACACACAGCGACATATACAGTATTATTATTAGCCTGTATGATGTGTTTTTACCCTGAAATGTTTAATTTCGAGAGAGACCCGGCGCGCGCAGTTAGGGGGACAAAGAAACTTGCTAAAAAGAGATCCAGTGCGAGAGAGAGGCAAAGAAAAACGCATGTTCTTAATTCATGTTGCTTTGAACTATTTTCGTTTTGTACAGTTGTAATTGTTTAATAGCTGCAATTTCTTTGGCAATAAAAATTTAAAATGTCGCAAGAATAAGAGTCATCTCAATCATCTCATCTCATCTCAAGAACTGTCAGTCATCTCAATTTCGTGAATAATTCACAAAACAATAATTTAGCAGATTAAAGACGAGCTTCATCATTTTCATTTTCTGGTGCAATCGGCTGACAATCTTCCTTAATAAGTTTTGTTGTTTGTGCAGCGGCTCTACTGGAATGTAGCAAATTTATGTTGTAGTGTGCCATTGATAATTAAACAAAACGCTTGACTTTAATAAACAGTTACCTATTTAAGCATCAAGAACGGTAAAACATAAACGCTGTTGGACAACATCGGTTAACAGCATGTAGGCTACAATGAGATTCGATCTTGGATCACTTGAAGCTCCGCGAGACTCATGTTGTTGCGTTGACCACAGAGCTATCGTCTGAACGCTGTTAAGATAACGTCTTATGCTCTTGCAAAGCCTCATTGATGTAGCCTAATATGTTTCCATTGTTTTATGTTGAAATGTTTTCATTATTTATTCAATTTAATTCCAGTAATTTCAATATTGCGATTATAAATTTGTTTAACTACAATGTTTCACTTGAATTCATCTGCTACCAGCTTTCAATCGCTCTCAATGAGCCGCGGCGCGGCGGCAGATTACGCAATAGAGAGAATAAACTGACACTTTTCAAAGTCTGTGATTGTAGCGCCTCTTAGCGGTAAGAGGCTGCAAATACACACCCACAATTTTACAGCCGCAGGAACGGTAAAAAATACAAAGATTGGATGTTTAACACAAGAATCTTTAAGATGCTTATAATACTAATGCGTCACAAAGTTAGCAGAATGTAATGTAAATTAAGTTTATAGTTTATAGAGACCAAACATGCCACACATATGATTTTGGTTAACCATAGAATCCAAAGACTGAAACATTAACCCAATAGAGTTTACAGGAATACAACAGCCAAACCACATAAAAGGAAAATCATGAGATGGGAAAATTAGATGCATGTTTACACATTTCTCAAGTGTTTATATATAGAATATATAGGATTAAAAGTGTTTATTTCTCTTCCTCAGTAAGAATTAAGTGAGCGTCACAGCTCTCTGCAAATTCCTTTTTGGGGTCGTAAAAGGTCTTATCAATCTTAATGATCCTGTAGCAGGACACCGTGTTCTGCCAGTGTGTTAGCTTCATTTTGGGATGTTAGTTTTGGGGGAAGTTTCATAGACCCTTGTTGGGAGAGTGAGTTTGCTGGATTATTCATTAAATATTATGAATAATTTGTGTGTGTCTGATTGGTCCAGATGCTACACCTGTATGAATTTCTTTCTTCTGCTGAACACAAAGGAAGATATTTTGAAGAATGTCAGTAACCAAACAGTTGATGGGCCCCATTGACTTCCATAGTAGGAAAAAAAATACATTCATACAGGTTTGAAACCATTTGAGGGTGAGAACTATTCCTTTAAGGCGAGACACTACAGGTGAATAGTGTAAAATGTTTAAATAATAGATATCACCATGAAACTTCCTCAGTTGATTACTTACACAAGTATATAAAAAAAATGTATTACAAGTTTCAGAAATGTGTATGTTTAACTATGCAAATTAGGCATTATCTCATTAAATATGCATGATTTTGCATATATTTTCCATACCTGCAAACTTGTCGCTTTTCGGCGACAATCGCCGTTTTCTTGGTCAATTGGGTCATTTACGTGAATCGCGTAGAACCGGAGAGTTTTTTTTCGAGGGGGGGGGGGGGGGGGGGGGTATATTGTTTCTCACAGTAACTGCCATGCAGGCTAGAATTGCGAAACATTATTGGATAATTCTTATAATTGACATTTCTCTGGGCCAATCGGAATCTTAGCACTTTTTCTCTTGGCCAATTGGAATCTTAGGACTTGCGTCCGAATCTTGAAGCACACAGCGTCAACTGAGCTGAGCTCGCCATTTGATGAGACGCCTGGCTACCGTGCGAGTCTAATGGAAACTCGCGCATGAATTTTCCTGCATTTTAGCGCCCACCAAAATGATTTTTTGTCCCGCCAAAGTCTTATTTGATCGGTGAGTAATGTAGATGAACGGCTGCGTTTGTGACAGGGTGTATGTTTAACTGAAAGAACGAGCAGAGAGAGAGAGAGAGAGAGAGAGAGAGAGAGCGAGCCGGTCGCGCGCGCGCACTCTGTGTAAACGACTTCACCGTCTTCAAACTAGGCGCTGTGTTGCTCTCTCTCCCTCGCACGCACATATTAATCAAAAATAAATCGACACGGTGGTAAAAGGTCGAAAGACCTTTTTTTTTCTGAATTACTGCTGGGTGTGAATTTTGCTAAATAAGTTTACTTATCTTCTCTGAAAAGCGTTCTGGACATTCAGCTGACTTAAACAACACTTTAATTAAACGAAATAAAACTATACAGTGATGAAATGTTTTTATGTTGACACAAATCTTGGATGTCAGTGTCCTAACTGCTGGCATAATCACACAACGCGCACGACACGTCCAATTCGCGAACTAATGACTCCTTTGAACCGATTCATTTTAATGAATGGTTAAAACAACTAATCTTTCCAACAGTGAACTCAGGTGACGTCTGAATCGGTGTAACTAATCAGTAACACTTTACAATAAGGTTATATTTATTACATAAATTATATAAAAAAGTACAGTTTGCTAACTCAAGCTTAAACTTCAAAATAAAGAAAACCACTTGTTTAAAAAAAAAAAAGCATATGACTACATTTTTCCACACAGTGCTATCAAGAATCGATAAGAGAATCGATAAAGAATTGGATCGATAATCAGAATCGTCAGTGGCATTATTATTGATAAAATCTTATCAATTCCCATCCCTATGTGAAGACCGTAAAATTATAATCAAACATTAAAGAACATGTTTTTTTTAAGAGTTTTTTTTTTTTTTTTCAAGAGTTAAAAGATTAAAACATTTTGCTAACATGAGGTCTTATTGTGTCACTGTCAGTCTTTTTACATCAGTGCAAAACTAGGGTATGCAGATTAATTATTATTATTATTATTATTATACATTGTTCATCAGCATGCATTGATTAATCCCATGGCATGTAAAATTTATTTTCGCCTTATTTATTTGATTAAAATGTCACATAAATCAGGCCAGGAATGATATATTAACAAATCCCTCTGAAAATGTCTTCAGAATACTGCTAAGTGTATAACTGGAAAGTTTGGTGTACATAGGTGCTACATAGGCTGAGATGTTTGTACTGGAGTATGACAAAAAAATCATTTTGAGAAAATGGCAGTTAAATTTAAATACCTTTAAAACAGATTTAAATAGCTCTAAATGAGAAATTATCGTTAGCTTTAAATCCCCCTTTGGACATTCACGATTGGTTACTGATAGAAAGGAAATGCCCATATTTGGGTTACATAGCGTTGTGCAGGAGACTCAGAGCTTAACAATGATCCCGGTCATGACAGACTTCAGTAAACAGACGGATCTCGGCGTGTCGCGTTGGAATACTAACTTCCTGGTAAATTCGGGAGAAACTTACTGCTGCAAGTAAACAAAATGTAATAAAATAAACATCTTAATGTATATTTTCAACGTTTTCTTTATAGCAGCTTGAAAGAACACATATTGAAGGAGTAAACTAGCCCAAAATCTCAAAACTGACCACTGCATGAAAAATCGATGTTTTTGCCTGCCGAGTCTCGCCTTAAGTTGGTATGAGTCCAATAGTGACAATCCGATAAATTAAATTCCAATTGCATTCAAGTATTAATCAAGGCATTTCTATCTACCATAATCAGTGAAAGATGTGCATGTAAACACTATTGCAGTAAGAGTCTGATTCATTTGAATATAGTAGAAGCAGGAATTTATGAAAAACACAATCACTTACTTTTTGCTGTTTTTTCTCCTCTTTCTTAAAGGCTCAACTGCAGACGATAGAGAAGATACTCTTCATGATTACACGGAGACCAGCCGCAGACTGAAGGACAAATTAAAACAGGACTACGAGCAGATATTGGTTGGTAATTCAGAGACGGGTCATCTGGAATACCTGAGCGACATCTACACTGATTTATATGTGGTGGAGAATGAGACTGGAGGAAGAGTGAATGACCATGAGGTGATACAGATCGAATCAAATCACAACCGAGTGACTGCCAAGGAGACGGCAATCATGTGTAATGACATGTTTAAAGTCCGGTGTGACACAGATCGACGAAACAGAAAAGTGCTGACAACGGGAATCGCAGGAGTGGGAAAAACTGTCTCTGTCAATAAATTCATCTTTGACTGGGCTAAAGGAACAGAAAATCAGGATATAGTCTTCATATTTCCACTTCCATTCCGTAGACTGAATTTGATTAAAGGAGAGTACAGTCTCATGGGACTGCTCAACAAATACTTCTTTAGTAGTCCTGAAGAATTGCCCTCTCTTCCTCAAGGTGATGGTAAAGTTATGTTCATCTTTGATGGGCTGGATGAATGTCGCTTTACTTTGAGCTTTAAAGAAGATGACACATTTATAAATGTAAATGAAAAAACAGCAGTGAGTAAGATAATAATAAACCTTATCAAGAGACACCTGGTTTCCTCTGCGCTCATCTGGATCACATCCAGACCAGCAGCAGCCAGTCTGATACCCCGAAACTACATTGATCAAGTGACAGAGGTGCGAGGATTTAACGATGAGCAGAAAGAGCAATACTTCAAAAATAACAGCAGTCCTGAGGTTGCTGGAAACCTCATCAGTCACATCAAGAAATCCAGGAGTCTGTACATCATGTGCCACATCCCCGTCTTCTGCTGGATCTCTCTTATTGTTCTTCAGCCTCTACTGGCTCGAGAGAGCAATGACAAAACTCCCACAACTCTCACAGGGATGTACACAAGCTTCTTAATTTCTCAGAAGAAACAGATGGAAGAAAAATACTGTGCTGAGCCCGAACCTAATTCCAATGCAGAGTCTTTTGATCAGATTATTCTGAAGCTTGGGAAACTGGCCTTTCAACAGCTGGAGAAAGGAAACCTGATTTTCTACAAAGAAGATCTTGAGGAATGTGGACTAGATGTCACAAAAGGGTCGTTGTACTCTGGGTTATGCACTCGAATGTTTCAGGAGGAAAAGGTTTCAGCAATAAAAGTTTACAGCTTCGTACATCTCAGCGTACAGGAATTCCTTGCTGCTCTTTATGTGTTTATGATGGGCAAAGACAAGAAAACAAACTCATTTCTTCAATCCTGGAGAGAAAATCTGGCATGGAAACTGTCCAAAAAGCCACTGTTTCAGCTTCATAAGGCTGCAGTCAACAAGGCTTTACAGAGTGAGAATGGACACCTGGACCTTTTCCTTCGGTTCCTCCTGGGTCTCTCATTGGAGTCCAATCAGAGTGACCTGAAGGGACTACTGCCAAAACTGAAGCTGAAAACACAGAATGTTAAAGACACTGTTGACTATATCAAACAGACAATAGAGACAGAGAAATCAGTGGAAAGAACCATCAATCTCTTCCACTGTCTGAGTGAACTGAAAGATGACTTTGTGGAGGACATCCAGAAGAATCTGAGCTCAGGAAAACTTTCAGCACAGAATCTGTCCTCTGCTCAATGGTCTGGTCTGGTGTTTGTGCTCCAGATGTCAGAAGAGACGCAAGAGATGTTTGAACTGCAGAAATACAGAAGATCTGATGAAGCACTGATGAGACTGCTGCCAGTGATCAGAAACACCAGACGAGCACTGTAAGAGTCTCCTTTACATTCATTTATAAAACCTGTTAGTCTTTTGTAATTGCCTTCATTTTAAATGGGTGACTTGATATCCTAGAATGTTCAGAAAAATGAATAAAAGTAATGTGTGTGAAAATAAATGCTGGTTTGATGTTTTATGATGAGATAATTGTTTTAGCTTTGCTTAATTCACTACAATTAAAGGTTTATTCAAGCTCCAGATTATAAACGCTAATATGCATTACTACTGCTCTTTGTTTTGTTCTCTACACAGGCTACACAACTGCAATCTCACAGCTCAGTCCTGTGAGAGTTTATCATCAGCTCTACAATCCTCAAACTCCTTTCTGAGAGAGCTGGACCTGAGTAACAATGACCTGCAGGATTCTGGAGTGAAGCTTCTTTCTGATGGACTGAAGAGTCCAAACTGTCAGCTGGAGATACTGAGGTGAATGTTTTAAAATAATTAACTATGCTATAATCAGAGGCTGACTTAACCAATAAGGGTGGTAAGCGGGCGCTTAGCACCCCAAGAGACAAAACATTTGCAGGAATGTGATATTTTTCCATATTTATACAGACACATGACCCACAAGGACTGCATATGTTTAAGAAAAATATTGTTTTGGGTGAGGGGAAGGGAATGGACTGTATGAAGATTGAATTTTCAACAATTACTAAAAATGTAAAATGCTTCTATTTCATGCATGTTTCGCTTCTGACAGCACTGAACAAGCTAGCAGCGCCATCTAGTGGCTGTGCACAGGACACAGTTAGCATCTCAGCCAGGGTTCAAAATTAACACCACACACCAAATGGCTATTCACTGAAACAGAGTTACTTATCATTTGGCTGGGATTTTTTTATTATTAATACTAACAATGCATTGTTGACAGAAGAGGATATGGCTTAGTATGAATATCAAATTGTGAAGGTTGTGATGTATTCATATAAATATACATTCTGACTGTAAGGACCAAGGTTAGAGCTAGGCTGTGAAAGCTGAATGTAGAAGGCTAAAGATAGTTATTCCAAAACGGTAACTACAGTTGTTCCAAGGGGTCAATACAAAAAGCCAAGAGGGTGAGTGTTTCCCAAAAAGGTCAATTAAAAACATCTTGCAGATCTAGACAGTTCATAACAATGAATACAAGTAATGTGTGTGAAAATAAATGCTGGTTTGATGTTTTATGAAAAGATCATTGTTTTAGCTTTGCTTAATTCACTACAGTTAAAGTTTTTTTCAAGCTCCAGATTATAAACACTAATAAGCATTACTACTGCTCTTTGTTTTGTTCTCTACACAGGCTACACAACTGTAATCTCACAGCTCAGTCCTGTGAGAGTTTATCATCAGCTCTACAATCCTCAAACTCCTTTCTGAGAGAGCTGGACCTGAGTAACAATGACCTGCAGGATTCTGGAGTGAAGCATCTTTCTGATGGACTTAAGAGTCCAAACTGTCAGCTGGAGATACTGAGGTGAATGGTTTTAAAATAATTAACTATGCTATAATCAGAGGCTGACTTAACCAATTAGCAAGGCAAGCAGCCGCTTAGCACCCGCAAGTGACAAAACATTTGCAGGAATGTGATATTTTTCCATATTTATACAGACGTATGACCCACATGTACTGCATAAGTTTAAGAAAAATATTGTTTGGGGGGAGGGGAAGGGAATGGACTGTATGAAGATTGAATTTTCAAAATGGCTTTAAACAGTTACTAAAACTGTAAAATGCTTCTATTTAATGCATGATTTTCTTCCGACAGCATTGAACAAGCTACCAGCGCCATCTAGTGGCTGTGCACAGGACACAGTTAGCATCTCATGCTGGGTACACACCAAAATATTTTTTACAACTTATAAGATTTTCAAAATGTGATGGACCACAAACATGAAGACAAAAAATCCTAGATTTAACCGTTTTGCTCCTATAGTGTGTGGTGTGCCATGATGTGACAAAGAGAGCACACCACACACAAAAAGATTTTCAACCAGAGTCTCGACTATGAACACAGGAAATCTCGCTAAATCTTACAAGACTTCAGAATAAGCATGGCTGACGATATGCAGGAAGAAACTGCAATGATAGTGTTTGGAATGATTTTCACAGAAAATTCACGGGGAAAAAAAGAAAAGTTTTTTTTTCCATCCCTCCATCTCTGCTGTCCACATCAATTTCACTTTGTGCTGCGCCATGACTTCTGATCGTAAATAGGATTTCTGATCGTAAATATTCAACATGTTGAATATTTACGATTCGCAATCGGGGCGGCTCCGACGTTCTTCCGAGCAGGTTCGAACACTCTTTACACACCTCACACCAAGGGAAAATCTGATAAAATAATCTGTAGAACCATCAAGATAGCTAGGATTGTCGGAAGGGGGGGGGGGAATTGGCCCAAAATCAGCCCGATTATCTTTTGGTGTGTATCCAGCATCAGCCAGGGTTCAAAATTAACACCACACACCAAATGGCGATTAACTGAAACAGAGTTACTAATCAGTTGGCGAGGATTTTATTTTATTTTTGTTGGGAGAACAGGATATGGCTTAGTATGAATATCAAATTGTGAAGGTTGTGATGTATTCATATAAATATACATTCTGACTGTAAGGACCAAGGTAAGAACTAGGCTGTGAGGGCTGAATGTAGAAGGCTAATGATAAAGTTATTCCAAAACTGTAACTCCAGTTGTTCCAAGGGGTCAATACAAAAAGCCAAGAGGCTGAGTGTTTCCCAAAAAGGTCAATTAAAAACATCTAAAAATGTCAAAGAGAAAATATAAGGACAACAAAATCAAATGTCAGAAACCACATAGAGCAAATAAATCCAAATAAAATCACAGGAGGCATTTACCAAAGACTGGAGAGGTTGGTCTCAACATATCAAACACAAAACAAAAAACAGAGGAACAGAGCTACTTAAATACACTCACAGGAAACGAGGCACAGGTGAGAACAATAACACATGATACGATGGTGGGAAACTGAAATAAAACACAATGAGGGCCTCTAGTGGCCAAAACTAGTCAATAAACCTAACACTGACATGCTCTGTGTTTCAGAGTGAAGCATGGCACTGTATTCATTTACACACGAGCAACTCATGATCCTGTGTTTTCAGTGTGTCAGAGCGTCTCAGTTCACAGTAAATCAGTGGTCTCAACCTGAGCTACTGGAGGGTCACTGTCCTGTAGAGTTTAACCCTCTGAGGTCGGCAAACGCGCCCACGCGTTTTGCTGGATTTTTTTCAGTTCAGTTCAAAAGAAATTAATTTTGCTCTGTTGACTTTGATATTACAAGCAAGTTTCATACATCAATCGATTCTGTTAAATGTGTATTATTTTTGTGTATACTCACAATAAAAACAAACTGTTGTGCTTTTTGCCAAATAAAGAAAAATAAACGTGATGCTAGTTCTGCCTTCTCTCTGTCAGTGAAGACCATTCTGAAACGCGTCCGAAAATGAACAATAACTCAGCGAATACTGAGTCAAACAGGCATACAGACATACAGGCATGAAGCTTGAATTCTCTTCTTTAAAATGAGGTAATTTATATAAAAAACAAATATTCTCATCTTGTGAAATCTGTATTAAAAGAGAGCGATTCCAGTCGAGCTCATTAGAGCTAATTCAAATGTAATGTGACTCCGCCCACAGAGAGCGCGTGCTATTCAAACGCAAATTACTGAGGCAATCCTGTGAACGCCCCCCATATCAGCTCAAGAAAACACAAGTTTATTCAGATCATTGTAGCCTACGTGTTTACACCATCTGGCAGCGCTGTGAGGAATAATAATAACGGAAAATCTACCTCAGAGACAGTGCGGGTATTGCAGGAGAGAGGATCCGAATATGTAGTAAGTTTTTTTTCCTTCTCAAGTTAATCGCGTTTCTGTGAATGAATGAACAGCAGCCGCAGAGATGCGCGCTGTTTATCACAGCTCGCAAAAAGACAGTTTAAATTTAAATTGTGTCTCTGTGTGAATGAATGATGTTTTAGCAAACTGTGTTGCTATACTGAGCTGAGTAAAAATCGACACAAATATGTTGAAATAAAATGTAGGCTATTTGTATAAGCAACGTATTAAACTGAAAATTAACATTTATATGCCCTAATATTTCATAAAAACAACGTTACAGTCAGGCGTTTCTGTTTGTGAATGAATGTTTCGGTTTAGCAAACTGTATTGCTATACTGAGTAAAAATCGACTGAAATATGTTGAAATAAAATGTATTTGTATAAGCAACGTATTAAACTGCAAATTAACATTTATATTTCTTATAATAAAAATGAAAGACCTATGTTACAGACATATAAGACATAACATATCTGCCAACTCAAATAAGCTTTTGTTTGCCAATATTTGCTCATGTTAAATATAGCATGTTTTGTCAAAAATAAAGTAATCAAATAATCAATCAAATCCTTAACTTTGAAATATGTATGATAAAATGTATACTTTAGTTTTTACAAAGAAAGATTACACTTGAATTGTTGTTGTAATTGTAACCTTTTTAATAAAAAAATATATTTACAAGGTAGATGTAAACAAACTATTAAAAGGTAAATATAAGCCTTTTCTTTAAATAATTTTTATTGTGTTTTATTAGTGACAAATTTGGGGAGAGGATAAATATTCCAAAACTGAAAATACAGTATGAGAATTAACTGCACAATTACTAGACATGTTTTCCTTGGATATTATAGGCCAAATTGCAAGCACAATATGTGGAAAAATAAAAAAGAATTGAGATGCTTCCAACTGTTGCTCTTGCATTCTTGTGGCTCAGTGACTCACCTGAATGAATGGCTAATTAAGTATGCAGGCCCCATTGTCTCCTAAGGTGTGAACCACTAAATATGCATGATCTGTGACGCCCACTCCGCATATTGCCTTTCCAAACAGAAAGTGCTTTGCAAAATTCAAATCAATGTATTGTGTTATGTGAAGGATTAGGCAGGGTGATTTTCACATCATTTTGAAGAAAAAACACTAGGCAATGACATCTATTAGACAAAAGTCTTATTGGCACATATTTAGTATGTGTTTTATGGCCTTATTTCAGAAACTTTAGTTTTTAGTTTTTTCAATAACCACGCATAAACATTATTCTCTCAAAAATGCAGACATGTACATTCTTGTTGCTCACATATTATGGTAGCCCTGTTTGTGCTAAATAGTGTGTAATTTTTTTTTGCCATTAAAATGTTTATAAGCAACTGAAAAAAGCACAAATGTCAGGGCATGTCAGAACATCTCAAGGACCCCAAAAACACCTCAGACCCCAGAGGGTTAAATCCAACCAGCTCCAAAACTCCTGCCTGGAAGTTTTTAGTAATCCTGATGACTTTGATTAGCTGGATCAGATGTATTTAACCCTCTGGGGTCTGAGGTGTTTTTGGGGTCCTTGAGATGTTCTGACATACCCTGACATTTGTGCTTTTTTCAGTTGCTTATAAACATATTAATGGCAAAGGTGTAATTACACTCTATTTAGCACAAACAGGGCTGCCATAATATGTGAACAATATGTTTGTATTTTTGAGAGAATAATGTTTATGCATGGTTATTGAAAAAACTAAAAATTAAAGTTTACATTTACATTTATTCATTTAGCTGACGCTTTTATCCAAAGCGACTTACAATTGCTATATATGTCAGAGGTCGCACGCCTCTGGAGCAACTAGGGGTTAAGTGTCTTGCTCAGGGACACATTGGTGTCTCACAGTGGATTCGAACCCGGGTCTCTCACACCAAAGGCATGTGTCTTATCCATTGCGCCACACCAACCCTCAAAGTTTCTGAGATAAGGCCACAAAACACATACTAAATGTGTCTACAAGACTTTTGAATAATGGATGTTGTTGTCTAGACTTTTTTCTTCAAAATGATCTGAAAATCATCCTGCTTAATCATTCATATAAAACAATACATTGATTTAAACTTTGTAAGACACTTTTTGTTTGGAAAGGCAATATGCATGGGGGCGTGATTCACACCTGAGAAGACAATGACCTGCATAATGAGCCTTTCATTCAGGTGTATCACTGAGAGTACCACAAGTAAAGAGTGTGAGGACTTATTTTGTATGCATGCAAATTGCATAATATCCATCCAGAATGTTTTGGAATATATCCTCTCCCCAAATTTGTCACTAATAAAAAACTATAATAAATAATTTAATGAGAAGGTTTATATTGACCTATTAAGATGTTGCTTACATCTACCTTGTAAATATATGTTTTGCTATTTTATTAAACAGTTTTCACATATAAATCAACAACAATTACAATTTTAACAATATTTCAAGTGTAATCTTTTTTTTTTAAATTATACATTGATTTTATCATACATATTTCAAATTTAAGGATTCATTAGTTTGAATATTGGAACAAACACTAACATCTTAGTTGATAATTTAATATACTTTATTTTTAACAAAACATCATATACTATATATTTAACATATGAGCAGAATTGGCAAACAAAAGCTTATTTGATGTGACAGTAGTCTTTTTACAGTAAAAACTTTATAATCTAACCAAAATTAATCAACAAAATCTTGTCTAAACATTCATGTCGTCTGTGACATATCTTTTTATGATAATTTGCATATACATGTTAATTTGCAGTTAAATACGTTGCTTATACAAAGACATTTTATTTCAACATATTTCAGTTGATTTTTACTTATCTCAGTATAGCAATATAGTTTTGTAAAAGCTAAACTAGTAGATGTGTTCATGTAAAAATAACATTGTAAGTGCAAATGTGAATGAAAGGCACAGATGTGCGCTGTTGTTTACAGCTGTAGTAAACATCTGTGCTGTTCATTCACAGACAGACACACGATTCATATTCAAACTGTCTTTTTGCGTTTACCGACACTGCATATCGCATATCGCGATTAGAACAAAGAACTTAAGTATAAAACTACAGTCCTCTGAATAGCTGGATCCGTTGCTCCTCGATGTGAAACTTAATTATTCCTAAGGATTATTCCTCACAGCGAAGCAAGACGATATAAAGTGCATGGGTCTAATTAAACAGATGTGTTTTATTCAGCTGATGTGGACGTTGACACGTTTGCATGGATTGCCTCAGACCATTTGCGTTTGAATAGCGCGCGCTCTTCGTGGGCAGGGTCACATTAACACTTAATGAGCTGAAATGAGAATGACTGACATCTCTCTCTTTTCATACAGATTACATAAACTGAGAATATTAGTTTTTTTAATAAATTACTTAATTACACATTACTCTTCATTTTCTTCTGTGTGGGCCTCTGAGTGAGTTCACGTAGTGTAACAGTGCAGCGCTTCTGGGTTGTACATCAGAACGTCGGCTCAATATTGGCCGATGCTGGTCATGTCCAGGCTCTCATGGAAACTTCAGATGCCCCAACACCCGTGAAGAGACAACTCGACGCCTGTGAAGAGACGACTCAACACCTGTGAAGAGACGACTCAACGCTGGCGATATGTTATGCCCTAAATTAATACATGATTAACTAACTGTATTTTTCTATGTACATTTCTGAAATGCACTTTCTGTAAAGCTGCTTTGAAACAATATGTATTGTGAAAAGCGCTATACAAATAAATTTGAATTGAATTGAATGTGTGTGATGAGTGTGATGCTGGGCTGACGTACAACACAGAAGCACTGCGCTGTTACACTACGTGAACTCACGTCAGAGACCCACACGGAAGAAAATGAATAGTTGAATAAAGTCGTTATTTTTGTTTTATTATTTGCGCACAAAAAGTATTCTCATCGCTTGATAAACTTATGGTTGAGCCACTGTAGTCACTTGGACTATTTTAAACATTGTCTTTAATAACTTTCTGGGCCGGCAAGTTTCGATGCCATAGAAGCCTATGGAGGAGTGAGCCAGCTCTCAGATTTAATTATCAAAAAATAAAAAAAATCTTAATTTGTGTTCCAAAGATGGACGAAAGTCTTACGGGGTTGGAACAACATAACAATTCATTTTATATTATTAATTATAATAATTATTATGATGTAATAAAAAAAAAGAAAAGTCACTTGAAATTACTGCTAACAGTTAAAAATAAGTAATACCTAATGAAAGGCTTAAATAGATATAAATGTTCAAGTAACAATTTCTATAATGTAAATAATCATAAATGTGTCTGACGACTAAACTACATTAAGAAAAGTAATATTTTACTTTTGTGACTGAATCTATAGAAATTAACAGCTGCAAATACAAACTGCACTGGGCTGAGTTTCCTAAAGCATCGCAAGTTGATTGTTGAACAATTGCCACCAATGGTCTCTACGATCAACTTAGGCGTATGATTCTTTTGGGAAATGCAGCCAAGATCACTGTGTGATAGTAATGTCTGATTGCCAAAATAATGTCATGTGGACTGTTGGTGTATGTCTTTGTAGGTTGTCTGGCTGTATGGTGACAGAGGAAGGCTGTGGTTATGTGTCTTCAGCTCTGAGTTCAAACCCCTCACACCTGAGAGAGCTGAATCTGAGCTACAATCATCCAGGAGATTCAGGAGTCAAGCTGCTCACTGATAAACTGGAGGATCCAAACTACAGACTGGATAAACTCAAGTATGTAGAGCATGAAGAGTTGATTAAACAACTCCAAACACAGCATTTCAATCTTCACTTATTACTCACATTACTACATTTACAAAAAAGTTCTTATTGAGAATTTACAGAGGCTTAGCTCTATGCTATGGGGCTATTGAATGCTTCATTCTGATTGGCTGACGAACATTGTAAGGTGTGCAATTATTTACAGTAAACACATAGGTAAAGTAGTTCTAGGCAGGTCTTGACTGCATTACAGTTCCATATTATTTTGCAAAAGGATTTCAGTTATTTCAGAGGTCCTGACAGCCTACAACAGCAAAAGAACCAAAACCCACAAGGACAAAGAAAATATAACAAACAACAGGATACATTATTAACACACCATTTCCATGATTTTCCTACAAAATATTTTTTTATTAACTTTATCCCGCTCTCCCATAAAAACTCACACACAGAGTACACACACACTCATACAAGTGCAAGAAATTTACTGTCAGCGCTCCCCTGTGATTTCATCAGTAAAATAGTTTTGCAACTTATGTAGTATGTCTGAAAGGGGGCCTGTGTTAAGTGAGGTCCCGTGCGGTGACGCATGTGCACATACCCGACTTTTCAAGATCATTTATTTTATCCATCTATCATATGAAGGAGGGCATGCATGTTTCCACTTAAAGAGAATGAGCCTCCTGGCCAATAGTGTAGTGAAATAGTGTAGTCTGGCATTGGTGTAGTGTATTCTATGAAGAATCTTGCTTTGCATCAAACTGTGCCGGGCGCATATAGAGGAAGAATGTACTAAATCTATTTTATAATCTGTTGTGGCAAAAAATTCTCATTAAACAATCATCACTGCGTAAGAGACACTCTGAATCAAATGGTCTTTTAAAAGTATTTATTCCTGCAAGAAGGTTCAGTCTACCACACAGAAGTTACACTGTAGTGACACACAGACAGGAAGAGATGGGCAGCCTTTATACCCTGCTTCAAGGTTCCTTCCCAGCAGGTGTTCCTTTGGCCCATATAGATAAGGGACCCATTGTTGTTCAAGTTTCTATACCTAAAGACACAAACTGTCAAATTCCAGGGTCAAAGGTCCTGTCCCATATGTTCCTGAAGCGTCACACCCAGCCCCTCCCCAGGCATGTACATACATATATCTTGTTTCACACATTGACAATATAGACATGTGACACATTACTTTGCAATATATGTTGAAGATCAATGGGAATACATTTTATCCATTACAAATCCCACTCTATTTGAAGTATAGTGTCCCCCAGCTCTTGTCACCAAGTATTTTTGAGTGAAATAGAGGGGTCAATATTTAATCAATCAATTCATTCATTAATTACAGAGATTAGCCATTTTCTGTCTAACTAAGAGAAAGAAGGGTGTCCATTTTATAATCAGGAGGAACCAGAATTTGCCAAATTATTCAAAAAATCTCGAGGATTGCAGTAACAATGAAATTGGGTTAATTATATATAAAAGAAGGTCGTTTGCATAACGGGACAGTTTATAAGAGGTTCCAAACTGTGTAATGCCCTCAAACTTTTCCTCACTTCGCAACCAAATGGCCAGTGGCTCAATAGCCAAGGCAAATAAAGGTAAAAGGGGGCAACCTTGGCGTGTGTCTTTTTCTTCTAGAAACAAACTTTGTTGTATTATTTACATGTTATCACTGTGAAGCTGCTTTGATACAATCTGAATTGTAAAAAGCGCTAGATAAATAAATGTGACTTGACTTGACTAAAGTCCACATTTAACAATGAAATTGGTCTGTAGCTACTGCATAACAATGGATCTTTATCTTTCTTAAAGGAACACTCCACCGTTTTTTGAAATAGGGCTTATTCACATTCTTTCATACATTTAGATAGGTGGGTAAATGCATTTTTGTCTCAGTGCATGCATTGTTTTAGTTTGACAGGGTCGGCGCTAGCTTAGCTTAGCACAATGAATGGAATCCTTTGTTGCCAGCTAGCATGTCCTGAGTAAAAGTGATCAAAAAAACAAACAAAAAAAAACAAACATGTAATTACTTCTTGTGGCCTGCATATTCACAACGAGTACAAATAGCGATGCAGATTAACACTAGAAGTCCCAGAGTTTTGTAACCCTCCTTTAGCCAAGTGGATGCTAACTGGTTAGTCTTTTGGCTATCATTAGCATCAATTCATGTGTAAATGTGGTCATTACCTGAGCAATCAGCAGGGGGGTTGGGGGTGTGTGTGTGAATGGTTGCTGGTGGCTTGTTTGTATGTGTGGGGGAGGGAGGGCTTCTAAAAGCAGAGAACTTGATTGACCATGTCTCACATTGGCATGTAGGGTCTTGCCCAGGTGTAAACAGGTATGAATTAGCACATCTAATTGCATGCAGCTTGCTCTCAAATGAGAGGTAATTCCTTTTGTGCTGAGGTGGGTAAAATATCACTGCACATAGCCTACTACTTCAGTGCCCTCAAGAATTCTGTGGTGTACGAACCTCCTTTCCAAGAAAAGAAAATGCAGACAAGACTCACCACTCGGCAGGCCTTGGAAATGATCCTGAGTGAAGTAAACCCTTGTGACTCAGATGGAGAAGACATAGAACTTCAGCCGGATTCGGACTCAGAGCTGTCTGATCTGTCTTCAGGTTAAGTTTCATTTCATATTATTTCCTATTTCATTTCAAACCAGTAAGTGGAAAACACCAAAAAAGCAGAGTGGAGTGACATAAATATTTACTCTGCCTTTTTTGTATTGTCCACTTTTTTGTTTGTACTACTTAGCAGACATTCACTGCCATCTGAAGTGCAAAACATTATTAGTTGTTTCTTTGCTTTAGTTGTATCTTTTTATTTAGGAAGATATTTCAGACATTATTCCGATACAGAGAAGGAGATACTGGAATTATTATTAGTATCTATGCATGCATTTGTGATATCATTTGACTTTTCCATTGCTCACAATCTGAATTTGTTCACACTGCAGATGAGGAGACTGCTTCTCAACCAAAAAAGAGAGCCCGTTTGGGGACTGACCTGACAGAGACAGCGAAAGATGGCACAGTGTGGCGTGAAGAACAGGTGGGGACGTGTCTCCCTTTCACCCCAATAAAAGCATACGCTGCAGATGGAGAGCCAACGGCTAAGGCCAGGAAAAGTATCTCGAGTCGCCTTCAGCGCTTCCTGCGTTTCATAGCATTCAAGAATGGGACTATTCAACATGCACAGGAAACGGAGCATGTTCATTGGTTCATGGCCCTCCCTGAACTAATGGCATTTATTGCAACTGTCATCTTGCGGGGGCTTACCAAGGTTCCATCACTACGTGACTGCTGGTCAGCAAACCTGGGAAACCCACATATCATTGGAACAATGCCGCGAAACCGCTTCCAAGACATCATGCGACACCTACGCTTTGATGACAGGTCCACCCGGAGTGATCGAGCAAAGACTGATAAGTTTGCTGCAATTTCCAGTGTGTGGGGATCATTTGTCACCAATTGCATCACGTCCTACAACCTTGGTCTACATATCACCATTGATGAACAGCTTTTCCCGTCAAAGACTCGCTGCTGTTTCCTGCAGTATATTGCAACTAAACCTGACAAGTTTGGGATCAAGTTTTGGGTGGCTTGCGACCTAAAATCCAAGTACATTTGTAATGTCCTCCCATATCTTGGCAAGGACCCTAGTCGTCCCAGTGGAGAGAGACTGTCTGAAAATGTAGTGATGAGGCTGATGGAACCATTCCTAGACAAGGGCAGAAATGTTACCACGGACAATTTCTTCACATCGCTGTCACTTGCGCATAAACTTCTTAGCCGGAAAACCACCATCCTCGGCACAGTCAACAAGATTCGCCGGGAAATCCCTCAATCCGCTAGACACACAGATCGCAATGAATTCACCACTCAGGTATGTTGCAGGTCTTTTGTGGTTCTATGTTTATGTGTTTCTAATTTTCAGAATCAACACCGCTAAGTGTGTCATTGTGTCATTGTGTGTAAAAGTGCTATGAAAATAACAATTTATCTTATTTATTAGGTGTTTTCAACCACTGCTGCTATGCTGACGGCGTATGCGGCCAAACGGAAGAAGACCGTCTACATTCTTAGCAGCGTGCACAGCGTGATTCAGACTGATAATACCACCAAAAGGAAGCCAAACACTGTCACCCTTTACAACACCACAAAGTGCGGCGTGGATGTGATGGACCAGATGGTGCGGGAGTACACTGTCCGCACAGGGACACGGCGCTGGCCAGTTGCCGTGTTCTATAACATGATTGACATGGCAGCACTGAATGCACATGTGCTGTATCAAGCATGCACCGGAAGGCAGGAAAGACGGGTGGACTTCCTGGTGGAGCTTGCAAGAGAGTTGGCTAACTCTCATATGTGTGCGAAGAAGGCAAGAAAAGAACAATTGCTTCGGACACAACCCTCCACACCTAGCCCTGGAAAAAGAGCCATGTCAAACACCAATGCAAGAACAATCATGCCACTGTGCGATTGTGTTCACTGCTACAAATACACATGTGGTAAATGCAGACGGGAGATACCATGGCAGTGCCAGGATTGTGAGTGATTGCTGGAATGTACTCACTCACTTTTTAATATTATTTGTAAATATGTGAACAAATGGTTGGTTTCTTTTTTATTTTATTTTGTACTGTTTTTATCAATAAATCTCAGCAACAAAGGAAAAAAAAAACATGTGTGTTGATTTCTCCCTAAGATGGCAAAGTGAAGCACAAGTTTCCTTGAAGTGGCTCAGCATGGCCCCACATCGTTTACATAACAAAAGCAACTGTTCACAGCTGATTAAGGATATTAGCCTAAAGCCTTCCAGCCCATCGGCTGTCCTGTGGGTTTTATAGGTAGAAAAGCCAAATGGCTGCTCTCTGGGACTTCTAGTGCTAACACTAGGTGATTTCCTAGGCAGATATTGACTTGGGACTATATTATGGGGAAGCACAGGCGAAGCATGGCTACTTGGGCGAAGCACTGCTACTTGGGCGCAGAGATATCACGCAACACATGAAATCCCACGACTTCCGTCAACATACCGGTGTGAATAGTAGCTGTCTGGCTATTTTTCCAACAGTACATGAATGGCGATGAACATGGCTGATTTTGTGTGAGCCAGAACCATACCTATATACAAGAGTTTACAGAAAATGAGTGGAAATAGAACGACAGGAGGAGGTTGCGATCGCTCAACTGCCCGAGGACGTGAGGATGAGAGCCAACACGAACTGGTGGTGTGAATGTGGGGGAATATGCCGACTGAAATAGAGTGTCTGTGCTGTGGCGAGTGGGACAAGTTTCTGTCATCGATAACCAGGCTCAACGTGTCAGATCAAGATGAGCGTGCCCGCAGTTGTGTCACAGCTACCGCGGATTTCACGGCGTTGATTCATCCGGCAGTACTCGATTTTTTTTTTCGGTGTGATAAAGTGAACTGGAAAAAACGCCCCGCGCCGAATAGACCAAATGGACAGCTGTCCACAGAGTAAGTGATTATTTTAAACATGACACATGTATAGTAAACTGCTTGTAGCCTTCTCCTCTCTAGTAGTTATATTAAAACTCCTGAGTCAAAAGAACCAGGCTAACTCGGTGAGAGAAATATAGCTAACTTAGCCCTCAGTCATTTCATTTTACAGGTAACGATAACAGCGATTTTTATTTTAGTTTGGTTGTTCATGCTAAACAGGTTGAATTCAACATGAGGTTATACTAGAGGAGGCTAACGTTATTTGAACCGTATAGTCTTCTCAGCTTCTCAGCATCTATCGTACAACCGAATAAAGACACAGATTAACATAAGGAAGAGTAATAAAAGACAACTTACATGTGCACTTTGTTCTGCCTGTGCTTTGAAAATAGATGGGATGGGGACAGCCGTATGTTTCAGACGTAGTACTGTCTTTCTGGGCCCATATTCCATTTTCCTCCGGTGCCAAATGCTCTTTGCAAACACGATACTGTTTGATTTTGTAGAGAGGCGTTGAAGTACAGATCTCCAGAGCAGCTAGCCATTTATTTCTCAGTTCCACATTCAATGGAATTCTGTGAAACATTACATTCGTGTATGTCCTTTGCTTGTTCTCACAACCTTTTGCTACGCAGATAATTACCCTGTTTGCTGTAACTGTAGCTGTAACTTCTCAAAAAAAAACAATCCAAAAGCAAAGACACTCGGTGCAGGTCACGCGTGTTGTTCTTCTGTGTTTTGACTCGTTGCACACCGGTATGTTGACAGAAGTCGTGGGATTTCATGTGTTGCCTGATATCTCTGCGTTCAAGTAGCAGTGCTTCGCCTAAGTAGCCGTGCTTCGCCTGTGCTTCCCCATAATATAGTCCCAAGTCAATATCTGCCTAAGAAATCACCTAGTGTTAATCTGCATCGCTATTTGTACTCGTTGTGAATACGCAGGCCACAAGAAGTAATTACGTGGGTTTAATTTTTTTTTTTTTATCACTTTTACTCAGGACATGCTAGCTGGCAACAAAGGATTCCATTCATTGTGCTAAGCTAAGCTAGCGCCGACCCTGTCAAACTAAAACAATACATGCACTGAGACAAAAATGCATTTACCCACCTATCTAAATGTATGAAAGAATATGAATAAGCCCTATTTCAAAAAAACGGTGGAGTGTTCCTTTAAGCAACAATGAAATGGATGCCTCAGACATGGATGTTGGGAGCCGGCCTGAAAGAAAGGCCTCATTATATACACTTTGTAGAATTGGGGCTAAAATGGAGGAGAAAGTCTTATAAAATACGATGGTAAAGGCACAGGGCCAGGAGATTTGCCATTCTGAAGTGAATGAATTGCCTCTTGTACTTCTGTGGTAGACACAGGCCTGCCCAAATAATTTGTGGAGCCATCGTTAATGCAGGGGAATATTAGTTGATCAAAATGTTTGGGCCATATATAAGTTATATTTGAATAAAATTGGAGATGTTTTTTATAAATTGTGGGAGATGGGGTCAGAGAATATTGGAGGTCCAGTTTAGAAAGTTGGCCATCCACATAGAAAGCCATCCTGACATTCTCAGATCTCCTCAACTGACACACATGCACATTATTTGTCCATGGATATAAGCTTTGAATGCCACCCACAGTTTGATGCTGCTAATAGAAATATTGTAATTTATTTCAAAATATATATTTAAATGAGATGTTAGGAAATATTTGAAGTTGTTATCAGAAAGTAAATGTGAACTAAATCTCCATTGTTTATAATAAGTTCTGGCTTGTGTAAACCTTAAATCCAAAGAGATCCAAAGCATGATCGGAGATGATGGTGTGTTCAAGTCCTCCTGGGAAGTTCGTACTTACCTGGTGGGAAGTTCATGTTTACGCTGGCACTGCGTTCAAGTCACTTTCCTCGGAGTAAGATAGCAGTGTACTTTGTCTTAATTAATTACACAAAAATACAGCAAGGTTCTTAAACTCTATTTCTATGTTTTTATGTTTTTAATTAATTTATGAAGCCACTGCAAACTTTATCATTACATATTACACTGTTATAATATAATGCCATCATATTCTGTGCAGGCAATTAGCTTACATCACTGTAAATAGAAAAGCCTGATAATATCACTGCTGAATACCTTTAAGTGTGGTATTCTGCCATGTTTCTCACTGACACGCCCACAACTCGTAAATATCAGGGGTTAAAGAAAATCCCGAGCTTCCCACTTGTATGTGGTGGCGTTCATGTGCGTTCAACTCTTAAATACGATCTTTATGAGATGACTTGAACGCACCATGACCATACCTGCCAACATGTACGCATTTTTCGTACTCGGCACGCATTTTGACCCATACGTACGCTTGTACGATTCGCCGCTCTCTAGGTACGCATTTTGTTGCTTCTCGCATTTCGCCGATTTCAGTTTCTATGCAATCTATGACGCTGATTCTGCCACTGAGCCACAGCGTTTAAGTGGAGTGAAAAGCTTACGGCCAATCAGAGCGCTGCATGTTAACCCGCCGCCCATCTGCCCCTCCTATCCTTATGCTTCGCGCTCAATTCAATTCAGTGCCTCAAGCAAGCAAGCCAGACTAGCCGGATAAGATCATCTATATGGATAAGATACCTAGGCTTTCATGCCATGGCTGAACCGCCACAAAAAAAGGTTCGGAAAACACAAAGATTTTTAGACCGCTATCGTGAGAGATGGCCTTGCCTCCAGATGTCCAGGCTACCTCATCATGCGTTCTGCACTGTCTGCAAGACGGACGTCGACATCAGTCACCAAGGGGCAACAGGTAACGAACACAGTCTCACACACAAATGCTCCCTATCCCAAAACATAATTATATTAAAAATAAAAGGATGATGACTTTGAGTAATAAACGTTAATAGTGTCAATAGACTAACGATAGCTTATCAAACCCGCCATCCTTCTCATTAGTTGGGAAATTATTTGGCAGTTAGAATAGAAAAGTGGTGGAATGGCTAGAAATCTAGAAGGTTTTAGATAGGCCAGGTGCTGATTAACGCAAGATAAAGGTAACAGTTAGGCTATTTTTAGCCTAATTGAATTTATGAACATCAAAAATGACCTTGACATCATAACAGGCAGTCCAGCTGTGACGAGCTCAGTTCAGTTCACGCGTTCACAGGGATTAAAGTTCTCCGTCGCTACGACGGACTTCCGTTAATTGCAGCAAGTCTATGACGGATTTCCGTCATTGCGGGTTCCAGTCTGTCCTTAAAGTCTTAAATTCACTTTTCATAATTTTAAGGCCGTAAATAGGCTTTCATTTCTCAAATAGTGTAATAAATATCTTAATTTTAGTTTGAATAGGTCTTAAATTAAGGAAAGACGAGGTGTATTCACCCTGCTGAGGGGGATGTGATCAAAGCCTGGAGTGGAGCAAAAGCACGTTCCCACTCTCCACTCTAAGCACTCTGTAATCACTTCGCTCATAGTCCACTCCGGGTTTTCAATTACCGCTCACGGAAAGTGCATGTCAGGCTACAGCTGAGCGCTGAGGTAGAACTATATTTCAGTGACACACTTATAATGCAGGTAGGGCTGGGCGATATCGATATAAAAAATATATCGATATATTTTTTAAATGCGATATGGAATTAGACCATATCACATCGATATAGTTCAAATTTGCGCTGTGATCCTTGCTCCCCGCGCCTCCGCTCCTCCTTTTCCACACTGCGTGCGTGTTTAGAGCATGTTATGTTATGAGAGGCGAATCATGACTACTTCAGAAAACCCAGAACAATAGGAACTACCAGGCAGGCAGTGACATAAGTGTACGCTGAAATAAAGTTTTTCACCTCAGAAAAACGGACTTTCTTGTCCTGTCAGCCGTTATCCTGTTCTCGTAGCGCACACTCAATTGCACGCGCAAATTCAGCGGCGCGCGCTGTATTGCTTCACTGATCAAGTGCAAAAGAAACTACGAGCATGCAACGCCGTTACGTTGTAAATTACACGAAATAAAAGTAATGCAGGTATGATTCTCATTCTATTCACCAGTTTCCATGTTTCATTAACAGTTATTGTTAATATTGTGTATTCACCATGGTAACTGTCGTTTCCATATAACCCCAAAATGCCACTATTTTTCTTTGTGTTATTTTTTATATTTTTAAATGACTGTAGTGGCTCATACCAACATTGTATTAACAAAAACTAGTTTGGGACTGCTATTTAATAGCTTTAGCCTAGGCCTAATGTTTACAGTGCTATGCATAAGTTTAGACACCCATGCTAAAGTTGACTAAAAAGAGGAATAAAAAATCATCTTTTGGAAACTGAACTTAATGCCTTAATTTGAAAAATTAGGAAAAATCCAACCTTAAAGGACACCAATTTTCTTTGTGAATAAATAATGTATCGTAAATAAATAAATGTTCTTCCTTAAAATACAGGGTGCATAAGTTTGGACACCCCTATGTTAAATTCCCATAGAGGCAGGCAGATTTTTATTTTTAAAGGCCAGTTACTTCATGGATCCAGGATACTATGCATCCTGATAAAGTTCCCTTGGCCTTTGGAATTAAAATAGCCCCACATCATCACATAGCCTTCACCATACCTAGAGATTGGCATGGTTGTATTTCAGTTAGCCTAATAGCTGGTTTGATTTGCATTGAGAGATGATCTTATGGAAAGTATCTCTAGGTATGGTGAATGCTATGTGATGATGTGGGGCTATTTTAATTCCAAAGGCCAAGGGAACTTTATCAGGATTCATAGTATCCTAAAAAATAAATAAAAAAAATACTTAAAAATAAAAATCTGCCTGCCTCTATGGGAATTTAACATAGGGGTGTCCAAACTTATGCACCCTGTATTTTAAGGAAGAACATTTATTTATTTACGATACATTATTCATTCACAAAGAAAATTGGTGTCCTTAAAGGTTGGATTTTTCCTAATTTTTTAAATTAAGGCATTAAAGGTATAGCGGAGGATCTTTTTTACTTCCGGGTGGATACCCTATACTATTGGTCCTCCTAATTGTCAATCATTCTGGTGAATCAATCAAACTTTTCAAAAAGTGGAGAGGGCTTATCTAAAATTCGGAAAGATCCTCCGCTATACCTTTAAGTTCAATTTCCAAAAGATGATTTTTTATTCCTCTTTTTAGTCAACTTTAGCATGGGTGTCTAAACTTATGCATAGCACTGTATTTATTAGTACTAGTCTTTACTATTAGTCATATTCTTACAATTTATGTTGAGTAAAGGGGAAAAGTAACTTACTTGTGTGTTAACAAATTTTGTGTAAACGTGTTATAATTTTCATATATATATATATATATATATATATATATATATATATATATATATATATATATATGCAAATTATTAATTATATTAGTATGTTCCATGCCTGGTTTTCATAGATTAAAATATAGCTTTTAAAATACGCCTACTGGCAATATTAAAGCGGTTTAAAACGTCTCCCCTTAAAACGCTATTGGTCTCGACTATTTAAAAAGGATTTTAAATTTTAAAGGAATATGACTTGGCCTAAAAAAAAAAATTCAGTCAGAAGAATTTTTTTCACTTTAATCCCTGCGTTCATGTAACTTAGGCTAACATGTAAAACCTGTCGCAAAGAACCGGCAAAAGTAATGATTATAAATAATGTCAAATATAGAAAGGAGAAATTTTAATTGTGTATTAATAAACAAGTGTTTCCTGTATCAGTGTCGTGTCGACTGCAAAGATGATGTTGATGATGCTGTCTCGCGATCTTACCAGTAGTGAACGCGCCAGAGAGAAATGCACATTTCATACAGATAACATTAGCAGAGAGCAGTCTGTTTTCTTTCGTTTTGAATTGTTCTGTTTAAAAGTAGACAGGTCTGTGAGTCAAGTAAGTTAGGCGCTGAGTTTCTGTTAATTTATGAGGCGAGCTCTAGTTCACGCCGGCGCCTCTGTGTCGTGATTATCTCTTGTCTTCTATATTTACTTCTTTATTTATTGAATCCAGACAATTGCTCGATGAAACATTGATTAAAATTAAGATAAAATTTATACAAAACGAAATTCATTTTAAAGAAAGGCTTTGTGCTTTCTGTTTGAGGTCTTTGTGAAAGTTTTAAAGCAGTTACTAGTGCCGCTTTTCAGAGCGGTCATGTCCGTAACGGAGAACTGTCACGCCCCTAACATTGTTTTTTCCTCATAAATGCGAACACGAAAAATAAAATAAAATGAATATTTTATGTTTTGTGGAGAACCAACCCTTCTTCCTCCAGTGGGTAGTATTACTTTTGCTTTGCGCAGTGTAATTCAGAAGGCTAAGTGTAACCTGGTCTGACTCTCATCTTTAACACATTACTACTTAGGCCTATTTATTAGCTCACTCCGCCTCCTATTGGTTAGACTAACAAAAATATGGGCACAAAATATTGGACAGGATATAAGACAACATTTGTGTAGTTTCAATACATGTACAGCCATTCATCCACGCCATTCCTCTACACAGTAATAATAATTTATTGTAATCTAGAAGGTACTAGTGATGAGCCAAACAATGTATTTTAATGTAAATTACTTGTATCCTTTCAATGAATTGTGTGTGTGTGTGTGTGTGTGACGTAATTCATAATATTTGTAACAACATGCAGGAATATAATTCCCCCTCTATTTTCAGATTGCAGAGGCCATGTGGAAGGAACAAAACACAAGAAATTGGAAAGTGCCATTGCCTCAGTCCCTAAGATCACCACAAAGTTTTTTGGAGATCAAGATCTACGGACCATCAGGGCAGAAACACTTTTCTCCAACTTTATTGCTGAGCACAATGTGCCAGTGTCTATAGCTGACCATGCTGGACCATTATTATTATTAAGAAGATGTTTCCAGATAGTCAAATTGCCCAGCAGTACGGCTGTGCCCTAACCAAGACAGCAGCTATATTAAACACACTTTCCTCAAATGATGAACAGGTCATCAGTGACCTTATGTGCTGTTCCCCATTCAGCATTGCAACCGATGGTAGCACAGACATGGATGATGTCAAGCTTTATCCTTTGGTTGTCCGTGTCTATGATCCCAGTGTTGGAAAAATAGTTGTAGTACTCCTGAAAATTGTTGAGTGTAGAGAGTCTACTGGCAAAGGGATATACAATCTCATTGACCAGGAACTAAACAAAAGGAAAATACCATGGGGCAATTGTGTAAGCTTTTCTGCTGACAACGCCTCTGTCATGCAGGGGATAAGAAAAGGTGTCGCAGCATTCATTAAGTCACAGAATCCCCACATTTACATGGTCGGCTGTGCATGCCACCTAATGCATTTAGCTGCGGAAAAAGCTTCAAGAAGTCTATGTATTGACATTGAAGACATGCTTATCTTGATCTACTACTACCTTGACAAGAGTAGCAAGAGGAAAGCTTTGCTGCGTGACCTACAAATGCTGTGCGACACTGATGTCAGGAAGATTTTGAAATTATCCTCGACCAGATGGCTGGCTCTTGGCAAATGTGTCAATCGACTCCTCCAGCAGTGGGAACCTCTGACTCTGTTTTTTGCTGAAGAGGCAGCAGGGAAGAAGGCAGCTAAACCTCTCACATCCTCAGCTCATCCCTCTCTGAAGAGCCCAGCTGCCTCTAAGCCCTCAACTCTCACACCTACCTCGGGTAAGCTTGCTATCTCAAAGACTTTGGCCTCCAGCTTTTTGAAGACCAAAGTCCACCAGAGAAAGTCCAAGACCGGACCAAGCTCCACACAGCAACAGGCAGGGCCTACACCAAAACGGCAGCAGACAGGACCTACAACCAAACAGCTGCCGGCAGGACCAAGCACTCCACGGCAGCAGACAGGACCTACAACCAAACAGCTGCCGGCAGGACCAAGCACTCCACGGCAGCAGACAGGACCTACAACCAAACAGCTGCCGGCAGGACCAAGCACTCCACGGCAGCAGACAGGACCTACAACCAAACAGCTGCCGGCAGGACCAAGCACTCCACAGCAGTCAGCTCAACCACCTAAGGGGTTTGACTTAAACCAATTTGTTTTTAAACAAAAAGAAATTGGCAAAAAACAGAGGGATCTGTCCAAAAAGAAAACAGAAGAAAAGGAAAAGGAGATAGAAAAAACAGAGGTCACAAAACCACAGAAGTTGTATGCTTTCTTGACTGACCCACAGTCCAAGCTGTATGCTCTTTTTTTAAAGAGAGCTATACCTTTATTTGAAACTGCAAATCAGAACCTGCAGAAAGAAGAGCCATGTGTGCCCATATTGCTGCAGATATTGGAGCTACAGTTGCAAAAAATGCTTTTGGCATTCTGTAAACCTGACTGTGTTGTGGAAATGATGGAAGAAGTAAAGAGAGGATGCCAACCCACTCTGTACAAATCCAGTGAACACCAGCTACCTGATGATGAGCTGTCAATTGGACATGACACAAAGACATTCATCAAAAGTCAAGCTAACTTACCTCTTGGAGCTTTCTTCAGGGATGTAAGGAAATATTTCACTGCAGCTGTTGAGTACATGCTCTCTAAATTCCCCTATGGGGACGAATTGCTGCGTCATGCTGCCGTAGCTGATATAAGCAGACGACAAACAGCTAAATTCTCCTCACTGACATACTTCATAGACAGGTTCCCCTGCTTCTTGGGAAATGGTGTTACAGTGGATGAAGTGGAGGAGGAGTTTCGGCTCTTTCAGTCCTCTACCTTGAATGATGGTTTTCTTACCAAACGGGCTGATGAAGCTTGGAGAGAATTAGGTGTGATGGAATCAGGAGGGAAGAAACTTTTTGCAAACCTCTCCACAGTTATGCTTGGGGTGTGTGTGATTTTTCACAGCAATGCAGACTGTGAAAGGATTTTCAGCTTGGTCACTAAAAACAAAACACAATGTCGTGCTAGCCTGAGCACAGAGATGCTTAGTTCTCTGTTGACAAGAAAAGTCATGATTGCCTCCATAGGCAGCATTTGTTACAAAGAGACTTTCACTGACGCACTACTTAAAAAAGCCAAATCTGCAACCTTTAACAAGTTAAACGATGCAAAAGTTTAAACTATGCATGGAAAATTATAGTTTTTGTTGTTGTTTGTTTTTAGCAAACTGATTTTGATATTGATAACTGCTAGTTTTGCACATTTATTTAATGTTTTGATTTATTTATTTACAAAGAATGTCCTCAGTTTACTTTTATTTCTGACAAGATTTTCAGGTGGAAGAAGTTTCCATGGGCTATGCCTCCTGTACAAAATGTTCAGAGTGATTGCAGTAATTGAATAACATTTATGGTCTACTTGTATATGGTTATGGAGTAACTAATAAATCTTAATTGGTGAAAGTATATTATGTGTATAATATGTATTATAGTGTTAGGTATCTCATAGGTTTCTCACAGGTGTGTGTGCAACGGTGGAGCGTACATTGGCGGTGGGCTGTCAGGTTCTCGCGCGTGGGGTGGGGGGGTTGTGTCGGGGGTTGTAGTACTCACAAAATTTCTTCAAGGTTGGCAGGTATGCATGACTAAACTATAATAGTCACAGGAATTGACAGTGTATCATTCTATCATCCAAAAGAAAAAAAATCAATCCGCGAGTATGAATGGTGAACATGCGAAAAGAAAGAGAAGACTTTACTAGTTAGAAACCTTGACCTCCAGGGATTATGACCTTTTTGGATGATGAACATGTCACTGTTTAGCAACAATAATGCATTAATGCTTCGCCGCGTGCAGTGCATTAACACATTATTTTCGAGCCGCATATCCTTGCTTCATTCTCAAATATTATTGCTTGTCTAAGGTTTTGTAGACAATATATAATAATGTGGCAATACGAGGCGAGCTGGCTGTTGAGGCCACGCCCTCAAATACAGGGCTACAATGAATCACGACTACGCCACCCCAGCATTAATCCAGCTGGGGAAATACCCATAAAAAGGGCACACAAGTTCGTTTCTCCCTCCCACAATTACAAGACACTGAGACGTGAATATGTATGGAAAAATAGAATTCTTTATTTGATGGTCATAAATAATTTAAAAGACTACAAGAGTCCATAAAACAATGGTACTGGATGGCAAGACCACTAGTTTGTATATGAGCATTGAAGTTCAGTCAATAACCAGACATGTAGATTCTCGTGACGGAGCTGGGGTGCACCATTAGCTGGACAGGCTGAGCAGTAGGCTCGAATCAGCCCACAAGGAGTACACCGTGCCCAAAACTTCCAAAGCACACACACACACTGGTGAAATCCACTACAAGAAAACCTATACCACACACTTAAGGAGGATTGCTGTACACCAGGCACAGGATGGCTAGCCTGCCCGCCTTTGGGTCACCCCTGCTCCTGGAAGAGAAAGAAGAAAGTAACTTAACAAAAGAACATAAAGATGGAAAACAGCATTGATTACTAATGTTACCAGCAGTAGGCAATTAACGCCAAATAAACACACAAAAACAGTTGCTTACCAACAGTGAAGACAACGGGCACAAAAACAAAGAATCAATTATATCGGAATCTAAGCATAAGCCAAATATTAAAATGAGAAAAAGAAAACCAAAAGCAAGCAGCTGTACTCAAAACAGTTGCACGCAAAAGTTTATCCGAAACAGTATCAGTAAAACAGATAGAAACAAAACAAAATAAACAAAACAAATAGAAACAAAATTAATGAAAAGAAAACTAAAAGCAAAACAAATAGAAACAAAACAGCAGCGTCGAGGCTAAACAGCATCGCGATCAAACGCCATCTTTAACGGCCGATCAGCAGAACTTCCGTTCAAATATCCGGCAGACCATTCCCTCATCCTATTTACGCGCAGGAGAGCAGCAGTCATTCCCAGCACACCGTGTTATACGTGCGATCGGATCTCTTTTCTACACTGGAACTACAGCAGCAATGCAGAGGAAGAAAAACCCTCAAGCAGTACGCTCCATACCTCCACACAGACACCAGCTGCGTGGAAAAGTCAGCTCACAGAGCAAGCGGGCACCAGCAACCATGACACCCAGAAGAACGAAAGGATGACGCCATCTCCTACCACTCTGGGAATGCCCTTTATATAGTCCAAATAAGGCCCGCTAAATAATCATGGGGCGGAGTCATGCTTAAAGGGGCACTTCACCACAATAAAATATGATCAAGAATACAATCAGCCCACGCAGTCGTCTCTCCATAGTAAACAGCAGCGTGTTGTCTGCCGGATTTTCCACCTCTTTGTTTACTTCTGGGAGTTCTGATGGAATTTTCCCACACGTTAATTCTGACCAATCGAAGTGCAGTTATGGAAATGCATTCAAGACACATCTGGCCAACGAGTGATGTGGATGTTGTCACGTGACTGCATTTTGGTTCGTTTTATCAACTCATAAACTGATCCAGACCAGAGCGATCAGTGTGGTGTGAAAAGGAACCAAAACGCCTGAAAATGCTACAATGTATAATTTTTTGCCCTTGGTCCGGACCAAATGAACCGAACTACAGATGTGAAAGCATCCCAAGAGGAGGAAGAGGAGGATGAGGATGAGGACGATCAGGTGTGTAAGAGGAGGAAGAGCAGGTGTGTAAGAGGACAAAGAGCAGGTGTGTAAGAGGAGGAAGAGGAGGAGGAAGAAGAGCAGGTGTGTAAGAGGAGGATGAGGATGAGGAAGAGCAGGTGTGTAAGAGGAGGATGAGGAAGATCAGGTGTGTAAGAGGAGGATGAGGATGAGGAAGAACAGGTGTGGAAGAGGAGGATGAGGAAGATCAGGAAGAGGAGGATGAGAAAGAGCAGGTGTGTAAGAGGAGGATGAGGAGGAGGAAGAGCAGGTGTGTAAGAGGAAGAAGAGCAGGTGTAGATTTAAAAATCATGGTTTCCCCCATTATGGTTGAATCACGGAAGCTACACCAGTTACTTTTGCCAAGAGATCTCTATTTACTATGTATCATGTGTCAGACAGAGAGAAACAGGCATATAAGAATATATGGCTACACGAGAGGTCTTCATTCCAGATTTCTCTGTTCCCCATTTCTCTATCTTCTCACCCCATCATACTAGCTGTAAATGGTTTATCTGGGTTTCTCCTTCCTTACCCCATCATCTCTATGTTTCCTTCCTCTTACGCCCTCATGCCTTTATGTTTTCTGAGGTGGTACAGTAAGTTTGAGCTTATATACATTACAAAGAGACTTACAGCTTCCTTTTAAGGTAGCAAAAACACCTAATGCTTTGACATGGTACAATCCACTATCCACATTAAGAAACTATTTCTCAGTGTATACATTAATACATTAGTGGTATACATATAGTACATTTGCAGCAGTTGAAACATTCCTTTTCTCACAAAGAGCATGCCAACAGTACACATTTGAAGTATCATCATCATTGGAACATCTCTGCTAAGTGAAGATTGCATACCTCTAAGCAAAATATAACTCTACCAGCTCTCTGCTCAGCACACAAGTACAAACATAGTCTGATTTCACAAAATACATTATGAAATTATAAAGAAAATGAATAAAGAAATAACACTAAACAGTACATTTTTAGTCTTCACAGGTGTGTAAGAGGAGGAGGAGGAAGAGGAAGAGCAGGTGTGTAAGAGGAGGAAGAGCAGGTGTGTAAGAGGAGGGAGAGGAGGAGGAGGAAGAGCAGGTGTGTAAGAGGAGGAAGAGGAGGACGAGGAAGAGCAGGTGTGTAAGAGGAGGAAGAGGATGAGGAAGATTGGGTGTGTAAGAGGAGGAAGAGGAGGATGAGGAAGAGCAGATGTGTAAGAGGAGCAGGATGAGGAAGATCAGGTGTATAAGAGGAGGTGGAGGAGGAAGATCAGGTGTGGAAGAGGAGGATGAGGAAGAGCAGGTGTGTAAGAGGAGGAAGATGAGGATGAGGAAGATCATGTGTGTAAGAGGAGGAAGAGGAGGATGAGGTAGATCAGGTATGTAAGAGGAGGATGAGGAAGATCAGGCGTGTAAGAGGAGGAAGAGGAGGATGAGGAAGAGCAGGTGTGTAAGAGGAGGAGGAGGAGGAAGATCAGGTGTGTAAGAGGAGGAAGAGGATGAGGAAAATCAGGTGTGTAAGAGGAGGAAGAGGAAGAGCAGGTGTGTAAGAGGAGGATGAGGAAGAGCACATTTACATTTAGTCATTTAGCAGACGCTTTTGTCCAAAGCGACTTACAAATTAGGACTAAATTAAGCGAGTCATCGTGAAGAGGCAAAAAACAACGCAAGAAGTGCTCAAAATACGAAATACGAAGTTCAGGCATTGTTCAGAGTAGCATAAGCCCGATAAGCGAGGATTTAAAGGAAAAGGAAATATATATATATATACCTGTACTCTCTCCACTGGCTCCCGGTCGAGTTCAGAATCCAGTTTAAGATCCTACTGTTTGTTTTCTGCTCCATCCATGGCCTTGCACCTCTCTATCTGTGTAACATGCTGACCCCTTACCAGCCCAGCAGGGCCCTGCGCTCCTCTGAACAACATCTGCTGGTGGTCCCACGGTCCAGGTGCAAAAAGTGGGGTGATCGCGCCTTTGCGGTAGCGGGGCCAAAACTCTGGAATGCTCTGCCCCTGGAATTATGCTCCATCATGGACCTGCCCCTGTTCAAGGCCAGGCTGAAGCACCATCTCTTTAGATCAGCCTTTGACACCTGATGGACAACTGATTAGCATAATGATTTTATAGATGTGTTGTATTTTATTTTATTGTATTGTTTTGTATTTCACTCATTTATTTTTTGCCTTTATTTTTGTCTCTGTCCAGCGCTTTGATCAACTTTGGTTGTTGTAAAGCGCTTTATAAATAAAAATTTATATATATATATATATATATATATATATATATATATTATTTTATTTTATTTTTATTTTTTTAATGAGGTTAAGTGCTCACGGAAGAGATGAGTTTTCAGTTGTCTTTTGAATGTTGTCAGGGATTCTGCATTCCGGATGAGGGTGGGGAGAGCGTTCCACCATCATGGAACTGTGAATGAGAATGTTCTGGAAAGTGATTTTGTGGCTTTCTGTGATGGAACCACGAGCGGTCGCTCATTGACCAGTCGTAGGCTTCTGGTAGGGATGTAGGTTCGTAGGAGTAGGAGGGAGCTGAGCCTGTGATAGATCTGTAAGCAAGCATCAATGCCTTGAACTTGATGCGAGCAGCGAGTGGTAGCCAGTGCAGAGAGATGAACAGAGGAGTGACGTGGGCCCTCTTGGGCTCGCTGAAGACAAGATGAGCTGCAGCATTCTGAATCATTTGTGGAGGTTAAGTTGCACATGATGGAAGTCCAGCCAGAAGAGCATTGCAGTAGTCAAGCCTAGAGATGACCAGGGCCTGGACGAGATGTTGTGTTGCATGCTCAGTTAGGAAAGGTCTGATCTTCCTGATGTTGTGCAGTGCAAACCTGCATGATCGAGCTGTCTTAGAAATGTGATCTGTGAAGGTCAGCTGGTCATCAAATGTTACTCCAAGATTTCTGACCAACCTTGATGGGGTGATTGATGATGAATCTAGCTGGATAGTGAAGTCGTGTTGTAGAGACGGATGCATACTACAATATAAGATCCATACTACAATATGGATCTTATTGGAAGTGTAATAGCATGATATTCAAACGAGTTGTTGTTGCATAGAGAAGAGAGCGCTGAGTAGTTCCAATTGTTAGAAATGAGAAGACCTGTACCCCCACCTCTCCCAGATTGGCGAGGGGAGTGAGAGAAAGAGAAATTGCTAGAGAGAGCAGCAGGAGTTGCTGAGTCTTCTGGACGAATCCAGGTCTCAGTCAAGCACAAGATACTAAGAGTAGAATGAGATGCAAAGGCTGGAATAAAGTCAGCTTTATTGACTGCTGACTGACAATTCCATAGACCCACGGAAAGAGAGAGAGGAGTGTGTGAGGATGAGAGAATGGGACGCAGATTAGCAGTATTGCGCTGCCTTCTGCACGTGATGAAAGGGCGTTGCCGAGAGATAACAGGAATGTATTGAAAGCACATGTTGATTAAGGGGAAAATAAGATAAAAGTGGGAAAGGAAGGGGAGAAGGAGATAACACTTTCTGGTGTCCTTGCTCGGTGGAGTCGCACAGGTAGAGTCGATGGTCTTTACCCGAGTCGGTCTTCACACGAGGAGGCTGAACACGAGAGCTGAACGCTTCCGCTGACGCTTCCACGACAGCGTGCAAACTACATAGATATAGTGCTTTCACCGCTTGAGTGAGGACAGCTGTTTCGGTGTCATAAGTCTAGTCTGTGTTTCTGCCTTGTTTCATGTTTATTAGTCTTCCCAGGTGCTTCCTATTAGCCACACCCCCTTGTTATCTTGTTTAGCTTGTTTGCCCTTGTATTTAAGCCTGTGTGTCTAGTTCAGTCTTTGTCAATCCTTAATGTTTGTTTGCTGGTTGTTCTGTTCCCGCGCCTTGTTTCCTGAGTCTGAGTTTACGTTTGTGTAGTCTGAGTTTGTGTAATAAAGGAATACTGCAAATGAATCCTACTTCCTCGTCTGCTTCAACCACCTATGACACCCGGCCAGCGAGGGAAATAAAGCGAAAATGGGCCAAATCAAAACTAGCTGCTAGGAGGCAATACTTAAGTGCAATTAAACTGCAATAATTTTCACACGCGGCTGTTAAAGTCAGGACGCGTCTAAATAAAATAAAATGAAAAAGGTAAAAATGAAAAATAAGCTGTGAATCGAAGATAGGCTTACCTTGAGTCAAATAGAACACTGAATAACAGGAGAACTGGGTATTTCAGGAAAACCACTAGTTCACCTACTGACCACTTGTCCTGGTGTGTAAGAGGAGGAAGAGGATGAGGAAGAGAAGGTGTGTAAGAGGAGGAAGAGGAGGATGAGGAAAAGCAGGTGTGTAAGAGGAGGATGAGGAAAAGCAGGTGTGTAAGAGGAGGAGGATGAGGAAGAGCAGGTGTGTAAGAGGAGGAAGAGGAGGATGAGGAAGAGAAGGTGTGTAAGAGGATGAGGAAGATCAGGTGTGTAAGAGGAGGAAGAGGAGGATGAGGAAGAGCAGGTGTGTAATAGTGATGTGTCGTTCATGAACGATTTGTTCATTTTGAACGAATCTTTAATATGACTCGGGACTACCGAGTTGTCTCAGAGAGTGATTCGTTCATTTTGTGTTGACCGCGCATGCACATTACGCAACATATGGGTCAGTAACTCGTCAGTGACTCGTCTGTGTCTGACTCTGATCTGTCTGCTGGGCCGGAAACAGAAACGATTAGTTCATCTTTCGAGTCTCGAGTTCGGGTTCGAGTCTTTCGTTCTTCCTGTCAGTCCCATAGGCTATGCTGTCAGTACCGGAAAGAGAAAAGATTAGTTCATCTCTCGAGTCTTCGGGTTTGAGTCCTTCGTTCTTTTGTCACGTATTAAATACTAATTCACAACCTTTTTACAAACAAGCGCATAGTTATTATTAATGTATAGGCTATATTTGTGAATTTCTGTCATGAAGATTATTTTCTGTAACACTGAATATTTAAGAGTTGGTTAATGCAAAGCTTTATCCGTATTATAGGGGAAACTACTTTGATGAGACAATTGTTTACAGTGGATTATAATTTTCAGTTAATATCATAGACATATACAAATATGGGAAATATTTCTAACTTCACAAATTCAAGTCAATTAGACTATTACTAATTTTAAATCAACTATAATTTATTTTTCTCTATTGAGTTGTTATATGATTTTTTTTGTTCTTGTGTTATTAATGAATAAAAATCTGTTTAAAAAATTGAATTATGTATTTTGGATTAATGCCTATTTTTGAGTCATTCACTATGTATTTAGTGTTATTTTAGTGATTTTTTGTCACCTAAAGTTTGAAACCTACACCTTTGTAACGTAGCTTATAGGCCTATAGCCTATAAATATTAATGTATAAATATATATATATATGTAACAATATGTGTTATTATTATAATATATTATAATAACAGCAACAACAATAATAATAATAATAATAATAAAACACACCACAGATGCACAAGAAACATTTAGAAAAGAGACGAACAGGGGCAATAAGATGGAACTTTTATTTTTCAGATAATGTTT
The DNA here is from genome assembly GCA_021464565.1 of Rutilus rutilus. Classification (NCBI taxonomy): domain Eukaryota; kingdom Metazoa; phylum Chordata; class Actinopteri; order Cypriniformes; family Leuciscidae; genus Rutilus; species Rutilus rutilus. Next base: position 8,927,690 of record JAJAQA010000005.1, on the reverse strand, counting down.
ATTGCACATATTTTGTAATTTAATTCCTAAGTATAAAAAAATATACATTCAGACGCAGTCAATAATACGAATCTAATGTTGTATTTGATGCGAGATACCAGCGGTCACGTGAAAAAAGAACAAAGGACTCAAACCCGAAGACTCGAAAAAAATTAACTAATCATTTCTGTTTCTGCATAGTGCTATGGGTTTGTGGCTTGAAGAACGAACAACTCAAACCCGAAGACTCGTGAGATGAACTAATCTTTTCTCTTTCCGGTACTGACAGCATAGCCCTCTATGGGACTGACAGGAAGAACGAAAGACTCGAACCCAAACTCGAGACTCGAAAGATGAACTAATCATTTCTCTTTCCGGTACTGACAGCATAGTCTATATGGGACTAACAGGAAGAACGAAAGACTCGGACCCGAACCCGAACTCGAGACTCGAAAGATGAACTAATCTTTAGTTCTAATCTGTATCACACACGGCACGGCCCAGCAGACAGATCAGAGTCAGACACTGACGAGTCGACAAACGTCTCGAGACACGAGAGGAGGAGCACAAACGTGATAAATATGAAGTTGCAAAGGAAAGAACGTCTCGGATCAGGAGTTGAGGTGAACTAACAGAGTCAGACTGCAATAGCCTGAACTTAAGACCCAACAACTAATCAATTAATAAAACATTTCGGTTTCTTATTATTTGACTTTGGCTGCATTACCCTATAGTTTATTTTTATTATTTTTACAAATGTAATCAACATTTTCGTAAGTAGGCCTACTAGATGTGTTGGGATATTTAACATGCCATTTTATTTATATTATGCTGAAATGAACGAAATGACTCGAAAAAAGATTCGTTCATTTTGCTGAACGAGACTCAAAGATCCGAGTCAGTAAAATGATCCGAACTTCCCACTACTAGTGTGTAAGAGGATGAGGATGAGGAAGAGCAGGTGTGTAAGAGGAGGAGGAGGAAGATCAGGTGTGTAAGAGCAGGAGGAGGAGGAGGAGGATGAGGAAGATCAGGTGTGTATAGTGTGGTCAAGGCTGGATCTGCTTCAGGGTTTTCCCCTTCTCCTGCAGAGATGACAGTGTCTGTGATGTGAATAAAGTCCTCAGTCTGAACCCAACATGAAGACATGATGCTGAAGCAGAATCAATCTCTCTCACTGACCGTGATTCTACAGTTGCACAACTCTTCTGAGTGACTGGAACATGCTTTTCATCTACAGTTTTTTACTCTAATCTCTTTGGTTTTTGCTGTTGGGTCACTGTATTTTCACAGTACACAAGTGCTGAATATACAGACATTTGGCTTTTGCCATTTTGGGTCAAAACAGGTTGTAACGGTTTCCTGTAACTGCATGCTCTGGATTCTGTGTTCTCCATTTCACTGTATGTTATGTTGTAAAGTTTGGTTTTTCAGCAAGAGTGAATGGTTTTGAGTGTAGAGCTGAAAATAGGATGTTTGGGGAATTGGGTGAGACGTTATGGATTTGTGTTTATAGTTTTGAGAATACGAGGCATAGTTTCAAGAAATGTGTTTAAGCAATCGAGACAAACTAATATACAGAAATTCAGTGCAATACCATATTTAGCATAATACTGTAATTGCAGTGCACACAGTATTTATTCACCATACCACTGTACGTTGTCATTACTTTACTTTTTAAGAGATGATGGGTTCACGTGCCGCTTGAACTGAGGCGCTACAGCGATCTGTCACATTTACAAGCCACAAAACGTGTGTGTGTGTGTGTGTGCGCTACTGCATCTGTCACATTTACAAGCGACAAAATGCTGTTTATTGTTTGAAGTTCGTAATAAAATTGACAGAATCTGAGAGCTGAGAATATGGTTCATATCAAAAGTAACCGTCGTCATCAGTGTCCTCTTTGCTCCACGAGTGTGTGTGTGTGTGTGTGTGTGTGTGTGTGTGTGTGTGTGTGTGTGTGTGTGAATGTGTGAGAGAGTGTGTGTGTGTGTGTGTGTGTGTGTGTGTGTGTGTGTGTGTGTGTGTGTGTGTGTGTGTGTGAGAGAGAGAGAGAGAGATAGAGAGAGAGAGAGAGAGAAAGAAAATGTGTGTGTGCGTTGCTGTCGATTTCCAGTCTCTCTTTAAAGGGATAGTTCACTTTGAAATAAAATTTTGGTATGTTTTAGCTTACCTCAAGGGCATCCAAGATGTAGGTATCTTTGTTTCTGCAGTAGTTTCAATTTTGATATTTTTAAGTCAAACTGTTCTTATCTGTCAGTCATATAATGCAGGTCTATGGTCACTATCTGAAAGAGCATGCACAGAGAAGTCCAAATTAAACAATTCCCCATCGTAAGTACACATTGATGGCCTAAGACATGAAACGAACGGTTTGTGTGAGAAAACGAACAGTATTTATATCGTTTTTACCTCTTGTACACAACCGCATCCATGTGTTCTGAGGGCGCGCGCTTCCGGCGCTTTCTTCTTCTTCTTTTTTTTTACGGCGTATCGCAAACAAATATGTGCATTACCGCCACCTATCTCAGAAATAGACCATTGACACTTTCCTATACTTCTTTAACCTGTCAACCGACATAAATTCCCCTTATTTACCCGCATGAGGCTTAATAGAATTTCATCCGGCGCTGTGAGACCATGTCAGGGGAGGATTTATATAATTTTCAGAGAAGGCTAACAAGATTCTCATCAAATATTTTATTGCCCTGTAAACACCCATTTACTGTCTCTGACTAATGTCTGGCGAGGAGAACTGGCCCCATTCATGTTCTGTTCATTTAAATCGACCAACCTTTCACACCTCTGCCGGTATGAGACTTAATCTTCATTAGAATATTTTTGTTTGAATTCAGCCATTATAGCCTTTCTTCTGGCATAATGCTTGGCCATTTACACCTCTGTCATCCCACTATACATGAATAATCCACTTATTATCTTAAGTCTATTATTGCCAAAAATAGCCAAAAAAACTATTATTGGAACTTTAAATGCGAATTATTTTAAAAATATATATATTATGGAATAGAAAGCTCCTGCAGCAGGTGCATTAGCACAACAGGTAGCCTCAAGCTACCTGTTGTGTCATAAAAAGTTTCAAGTCATAAAAAGATTTTGAAATATGTTATATTTAGCATTTTAGATGAAGCTATGGGCTATCCTTACCTAGCATATGCATTCTGTAAACATTCTTTATTCATATGAAAACCCCAAATTGCACGAAAATCACACACAAAACACAAATACTTCAATCGTGCATTTATTAGCTTCTTGTTTCAGGTGAAGAGATGTCACTTTCCCTTTGTTATCACGGATGTCCAGAATGAGGAAGTGTAGACAGGACGCGTCATGCAGAAGAGGTCACGTTGAACCACGTGAGATGATTGACAGCTGTACAGCGAATGATAAAGCTTCGAGGTCAAATCTGACGCAAATCAGGAAGAGGAGATACACATCTAGCTACGTTATCTGTTTGAGCACTTCAGATCGCATAATTCAGTGGAAAATTAATAGAATTTTTATTCTGTATGACGAAAATATTTTACTAACGTGATTATTAATCATTATTTCTCCAAATATGCGCACTATTGGACTAATAACCCTGGCGGATGCTGTTTATTATATGTATTTGAGCACAAATAAACCGGAGAAGACGAGAATGAATGTCGTGTGAGTGATGATTTCTATTCAAAATAACAATCGTTACAGATTAATTATTTTGCACTCCTGGCATAAATTAAGAAATTAAATCTTTTTGGTCACTTTTAGACAGAAAATCTAAAGAAAATTAAACATATACATTAAGATAATACAAATAATTTCACTCACCAAGCCTATCACTTTAAGCAAATGTCCATCCCTTCTTAAATTTCCGCGCCAGCGAGCGCGTTGGGCCGTTTAGTGAAACTGACGCAAATAACATTTTAAATAAATAAAATAATGATTTAAACTATGTTTTACTTCTGATATAAACATTTAGATTAAATATGCCATTCAAATTAATGGAGTTAAACACTTAAACATGAAATCATTACTGAGAAGTTACAACATTTTTTATATTCAGTAAATAGAAATATTTGTTGTGCATGGATGCAATGTTTTTGAACACTTTTCCTGTGGCATGTTGTGTTTTAATGTTTTAACCACAGAGATAACTGCTTATCATGATAATACCAGATTGTCTGAGAAAATAGTTTCGTGCAATTAATGCCCAAGGCCTATCTGTTTTCATTAAAATATAAATCAATTAAAAATACAATTCGGCCAGTGGAAAAGATTGAGAAAAACTTTCTCTGAAATGTATTTTATACACTATTTGATTTATATATTCAAATACAAGGCAAGGATAGGCAACTACTTGATTTTTATTAATGTAATGTGTCTTGTACCGTTAATAAACGTTATCACGTGGATGAATAATCATATGCAAATGATATGCAGATGAGGATCTGCATAGTAAAACTAGGCGTTGTAAGCTCCATATATGGTTATTTCGGGGTGGAGACGCATGTGCGCACAATCTTCCACTGACTGGGATTTATAAAGTGAATTCTGCGCAGTTTCTGGCGTACGAACGGTTTTATAAGTCTGAATATTTCTTTGCGTACGCCATTTTTGGCTTTCGGCGCATGTACACTTTTAGTAAGGTTCCTACGCACAGTTTTATAAATGAGACCCCAGGTGTTTGCGTAGTTTAAAGTGACGAATCGTACTTTGAGGGCAGAATGTGACAGGTTGGCAGGTCTGTATTCGTGTGGCTCACATGATTGAATAATCCTGACATATAATTCATACGGTAATCAATCCAATTTGATGGAATGTCTCTATTAAAGGAATAGTTTACTTAAAGTATTCTCTATAAAAATATTCTCTATTAAAGGTGCTCTAAGCGATGTCACATGTTTTTTAGGCCAAAACATTTTTTTAGATATATATGCATACAGCAAACATCTCATCACCATCTGTTAGCTGCCTGTCCCCTGAACACACTGTAAAGAAACGCAGTCTCTGTAGACAGCCCAGGCTCCACAAACAGACAAGAAAAACAAATTCATTTGATTGAAATGCATAAATCTTGAAAAAAACTAGAGTGTATAAATCACAGTAAAACATAAAAGTGTAAAAACACACATTTAGGCACAAACTAACAGCAACACAACTTTCAGACACATTGAGAAATCGTAATTGAAACTAAATGATGATTAATCGCTGAACTGATGTGTGTGTGTGTGTGTGTGTGTGTGTGTGTGTGTGTGTGTGTGTGTGTGTGTGTGTGTGTGTGTGTGTGTGTGTGAGTGTGTTTACTGATTAACTGACACTGTGTGTTTTGTAGTGTGGATCATGGAGGAGAGATCAGGATTACAGCAGGACTACACAAATGTACGTCTACACACACACACACACACACACACACACATTTCTCTTTCTCACACACTCACTCTTTCTCTCTCACACACACACACACACACACACACACAAACACACACACACACACACACAAACAAACACACGCACACACACACACACACACACACACACACACACACACTTTCTCTTTCTCACACACTCTCTCTCTCTCACACACACACACACACACACACACACTCTCTCTCTCTCTCTCTCTCTCACACACACACACACACACACACACACACACACACACACACACACACACACACACACACACACACACACACACACACACACACACACTCTCTCTCTCTATATCTATATAAACAGTGAACAGGATTACTGTGTGAGTGTGTGTTGCACTTCTGATGATCTGTTGTGATATTATGCTGCATTCCAGGCAGGTTTTTGAGCACGTAAATCACGACTTCAAACCACAACTCACGACTTTGTAGCGTTCCAGGCCAGTCGCGCCAAACTTCCTGAGCGCAAGGAATTGTGGTAGCTAGATGTAAACAAACCAGCATGGCGGACCTTACGGGCTTATGCACATTTGTAATAATTTCTGTCGCCAAAGGTGCTTACTCCTTGTTTATTTGAGGGAAACGGAGGAGGAAAAACGGCGCATAAGGCAAGATAAGCTGTTATACCTTTTATTTTACTTTATTTGTATATTTGGAAATGTATTTGGTATTAATTTATCCTTGCACTCAATGGACTGAAAACTAGTTAACGTTATATTGTCCTAAAGTGTATTCTCACCGTGTATCGGTTACCAAACAGAAAACATAGGATTCTTATGTTCAAATATTTCTGTAATCAGGAATTATGAAACTGTCTGATCTTTTACAGTTTTTTAAATTGCTTTGCCACAATTTTCACAAGCAAGTATTACATTTTCAAAACTCTTCGTACTAATGGTGCGTTCCAGGCAACCTGTAACCCGTGTTTTTCTAACCTTATACCCGTGAAAGTGCACTGGAACGGCAGTCAAACCCGTGACTTCCCACCCGTGAACTCGTACTAGATTGATGTACTCCCAGTTACGAGCTCTGACGTCACATAGCCCGCGAAACCATACAAAACAACAATGGCAGCCCCTACAGATGCAGTGTTTCTGCAGGCATGGCGATTTCAGTCAGAACCTCATTCAGGACAAAAGCTGTTACAGAATGATATTTCTTTAGTGCTTTATTATCATTGGTTGCTTACAATCCTAAATGAACTAGTCAGATCTGAAATGAAGACTCAAGATAGAAAGTTTCTGTAATTCACTGATGTGTGTTTTCTCTCCATCAGATTCTCATCAGCTCACTCTGGATCCGAACACTGTGAATACACACCTCCGTCTGTCTGAGAGGAACAGAGTGATTACTAACACTCACCCAGAGCTTCAGTCGTATCCTGATCATCCAGACAGATTTGATTATTATCCTCAGGTGTTGTGTAGAGAGAGTGTGTGTGGACGCTGTTACTGGGAGATTGAGTGGAGTGGTGATGATGGTGTGTTTATATCAGTGTCATATAAGAGCATCAGCAGGAAGGGATCGGGTCATGAGTGTTGGTTTGGATCTAATGATCAGTCCTGGAGTTTGTTCTGCTCTTACTACAGATACTCATTCAAACACAATAACATAGTGACTAAACTCCCTGTAAAGTCCATCAGCAGGAGAACAGGAGTGTGTGTGGATCACAGTGCAGGAACTCTGTCCTTCTACAGCGTCTCTGACACACTGAGCCTCATACACACAGTCCAGACCACATTCACACACACACTCTATCCTGGGTTTACTGTTTATAATGGATCATCAGTGAAACTGTGTTGATGAATGAGAATAGACTGATGAGAGACTCTACCCATAAGGCTTTGAGCTACATGATAAATCAGTGACAGTGAGATGTTCTAGAGTCTCTTATTGTCTCTTCATTACATTAAAGGAGAACTTGGTAACTTTTTTAACTTAATAAAACTGTCTAGAAATCATTTGGATGGTTAAACAACCTGTTCTGGTGATATTGGTGACTTTCCCCGCTCCCCCCAGCGTTCCCAGGCGGAAAACCAACCTTGCAACTTGGGGACTACCGTCCCGGCAAAATAGAAATTGGAAGTCTCGTGAGAAGCGAGAACTAGAACGAGAACGAGCGCGAAACACAAATTGCTTTACGGCAATTCGACATAAACACAAACGCATGTATGATGTATTACCCATAGTTACCCACCTCGGTAGACATAGCTCCACACGATACAGTTGGCTTGCTCCGATCAAAACAAACGCACATGAGCAGCGGTAGAGAAGGGGAGGAGGCCGCCGCAAGTGAGTTTTTTACGACCGTGTTGTGAAATATACGCCCCCCCACAGCTGTAGGGGGAGCTCGTGGGGAAAACATGCGACAACAAAAGGGAAAATCAGCGCAGAAGTGACTAGAGTTCGCTAGAGTTGCCGAGTTCTGCTTTAATAACACAGCTGAACTTCTGTCAGTGAAATAAAGAGAAACAGACAATGATACACAGAGAAGAGAGAGGAAATATGAGACACAATGAGACTCACTGAAACATGATACAAGCAAAACTAGACTTTCAACTCTAAACTCAGTTTACAGTTTTTTTCAATCGCAAAGAAGCGTTTGACAATTCTTAAATACTTTTTCTAAACTCTTAACTCACAACACACCTACATCACACAATTAGCCAAATAGTACATTTTCTGCCCAAACACACATTTTCTTAAATAAATACAAACTCTACATTTCAAAATGCTAAATAAATTTTTCAATATACACTAACTCTATCAAAACACTGCAAACCCGTTTCAAAATTTAATCATTTGGTCAAAACTATAGCACTCGTTTTCTATCCAACATGAACACATAGTCAATCATAGTGTAATGACTGTCAAAATACTAACAGTTGGTGGCATTACAAAAACTGCATTACTTGATGTTTCAGTTCTATCTGTAAAGAACATACAGTATGAAATCCATTTTTTTTTATTAATTCAGCTGTGTGTGTGTGTGTGTGTGTGTATGTGAATTCATGGTGCATTAGATAGTATGTGTACAACATAATATCTAAATGTGAAGGAGTCATCAATACTTACAGTTTTTCTCGATTGTTTACACACATTTTCTGAAAGCATGCCTCATATTCTCAGAACTCTACACACAAATCCAAAAAAACACACACAATGGGCAAAACCCCTCAATTCTCCTGCAAAATGAAACTTTACATTCAAAACAATGTTATTTCTTCTCAAAATGGTATTTTGTTTTCAAATGACACACACAAACCATCATATGAATAGACATTTATAAGAACCAGTTGAACACTGATGTGCTCAATGTAAAACACTATGATGAATGGAAAACACTTCTTCTCCATTCATCATAATGACTTAGGCCTTTTTTTGTTCAGTGTTACACTTACTACAGACAGTACATACATAAGTGTGTTGTAAAATATTTGAGAATATTGTTTTTATACTCAGAACACACAAATACACGGTAACAAATATATTTTATTTTTCCCACAAAAACAATACACAGTGTACATCCCAACCAACACAAAGTTGTACATACAGTGGTCTACATACAAAACAACAGAAGAATTGACTGTATACAGTTACAGTAAAAAAAATGGTTGCCATCCATTGCTCCATTGAAGTGCTCACCTGTTGCCCTTTTATGCTAAAGCTCTGATTGCTAATTGTAAAACTGTGTGACGGGTGTTTGCCCATGTGATGAGTCAGTGTGCATATTTGAATGGCAGTGTGTTCCTTGTGAAAACAAGAAATTTTCCGCATGAAAATTGTGCCTAAAGCAGAGAATTGTGTGTAGTGTTTTGAAAAAAGTGTGTTTTAGAACTGCAGTTTGAGTGTAAAGCAGGAATTGTGCTTGTAGTTTAGCAGAATTGGTTCAGGAGGTTGGTGAATGAGTTACATGTTGTGGTCATTATGTCTCAAGTACCAGAAAATGTGTGTAAACAATTGAGAAAAACTGTAATAGAATGTACAACTGAAAAAAGAAAAAAAAACAGTAAGTGACAGAATTTCTGCAGTAAAGGTTTTATTAGCAGTATGAAATTGCTGTCAGTGATCAACAAATCGAAACAAAGACAAACATACATGGCCTTTGGTTTAAAGTGTGCAAAAATAAAACAAAATGACAGGAAAAAAAGGCCCCCCCCCAAAAAAAGTCCTGTTCTAATCAATACGATCTTCAGCATTTGGCCACATGTTCTCATCTACATCACATCGTATATTGTCTCTCGCTATATACCTTGGATAGAAATGCTTGGCATGCCTTATCCACCCCTGACAGTCTTCAACTGAGATGTCTCTGCATCCATGGCATCCAGGAGGAACATTTGGTCATGTGGTCGATGATCATATACTTTCCACCTCCAAGCAGAAAAAAATTCCTCAATGGGGTTGAGGAAAGGAGAGTGTGGAGGAAGAAAAAGGGAAATCACTCTTGGATGTGCTGCAAACCAGTTTGTGATTGCATGTGAATGGTGGAATGCTACATTGTCCCATGTAATCACAAATGTCCTCATGTTTCCTCCCACCTGTTCTGCTTCTGGCACCAGTTGTTGGTGGAGGTCATCTAAAAACTAAAGAAGGCGCTCTGTGTTGTAGGACCCAATCTGGCTTTTCTGCAGGACCAAACCAGCACTTGAGATTGCAGCACACATTGTGATATTTGCTCCTCTTTGACCCGGCACATCAACGGTGGCCCTTTCCCCGATTACATTTCATCCTCATCTACGTGTTTTTGCCAGGTTAAACTCTGCCTCATCTACATAAATGAATTCGTGCAGTGTCTGATTAGCCTCCAACTCCAAAATTCTCTGAAAGAAAAATCAAACAATTATTACATAAATGCTTTAGAGTAGCTATAGAGAATAGTGAAAAAAGAGGTGTGGAATAGTCACTGTAGAATCAGACATGGTGTATAGACACCATACCTGGACGTATTGGTGCCAGAGTTCCTTGACCCGATCACTGTTTCTCTCAAAGGGAACCATGTACAACAGTTTCATTTCGAATTCTGTGTTTGGTCAGAGTCCGAGCAATGGTAGCCAGGCTGATGCTTTCCACGTTCTGGAATACCAGGTTGTCCTCTATAATTCTGGTCTGAATTTCTCTCTGTTTTATTGCATTGTCAGCAATGACCCATCCTACAATGGCATGTTCTTGGTCTTCAATGAGAAGCTTTCTTCTTCCCCCAGAGCGAGGAAGTCATTGGGTTTGGAAGAATAGGTCTTCATTTCTGGCATGCTGCATTTAAACATTTGTAAAAAAGACTATAAAGATCCATGATTTTGGTATTGGGTATGCTTATATGTAAAGAAAATGTAGGCATTCTAGAAACGTGTTAATTGACTGCATTTTGTGTGAAAACAACATGAATTTTGTTAATGGTATGGTCACAACAAACAGATGTTGTGCTAGTTGTGTTTAGAGTTTTGAAAATGTGACTACAGATTGGACAAAACGATGTTAGCAATTGAAAAAAAACTGTAAGACATTCAGAGATGTTTTATCTGAACTTCTTGGATCTGTTCAAAACATGATTCTTCTGCTTTGGGTTATGTCTGTATTATTAAAGACGCTTCTGCTGTAATATATTGTATACTGTACTAAACCTGTTAGTGGGGGTTTCTGGATTGATGTTCATCTTTTTATTATTATTTTTAAATAAATCATAAAACAGAGACATTTAAAGAAGATGTCAAAAGACGGAAGATGTTAAAGTTAGAAGCAACAATGAAAGAAATACAGGAACAGAAAGTTAAAGTCGAGGGAATGAAGACACATATTCAAGAGAATGAATCAATATCACAGTTTGTTGATCAATTCCTGTGTGAATGAAGGATCTCATGATTCTCAATAGAAACCTGTGTGTGTGTGTGTGTTTATTTCAGTCATGTATGTAGTTGTCATTTGATGTACAGCATTTATCATGTTATTATTATAGTTGTTGTCAGTGTTGTGTTTAGTTTTGCTGTTTTTGTTCATATTTGAGTTCTCTTACGAGAGGTTCTCTCGTATTGCGTAAGTTGCTTACGCTACGGGAAAGTTCTCTTTCTTCGAGATCTGAAGCCAAAAAATGATCCTTAATTTTTGTATTCATTTTCAAAGCAGTGCGGCAACCGGCTTCGCGCTCTCCACACCCTTCTATCCGTCAAGATGGGTGTGGCCAGTGTGTATATAAGGAGGGCTCGCGGGCTGAGAATCTGATTTTCTTGTCTTCAGCGAAGCTCTTCGCATCGCTGGATCTTGAGAGCCGCCGCCGTGGAAACCAGCGACCAGCAAGCCTAGGACAGCGCTTGAGGAAGCCGGCCACCTTCGCCGCCTTCAGCCATCCGTGCCTGCTACGCTATCCGGCGACATATCCTTTATTACTGCTGTGTGTGTTCGCCCTGCGACATACAATTTCTCTCATTTCTAAAAGAGCACGAGGCGTTTTTCTAAAAATGCCTCGTTCGTCCTGCGGCTCGTGCCGCGCCCCGCTCAGCAACGGAGACCGCCACCTCATCTGCGCTCTCTACCTGGGCCGCGAGCACGCCACCACCGCACTCAACGGGCGGCTGCCCCGAGTGCAAAGAACTTTCAATGTCGACCCTGCGGGCTTGACTTGAAGTTTTCGACCAAGCTGTCTCTCCGCCTGTCCCTGCCGGGCGGCGCAAGAAGAAGCGCCGCTCACAGAGACCACCGGAGACTGATGAGGCACTTAGAAGCTCGCCGGAACCCCTCCCTCGAGCTTCTCTCTCGCCCTCTCCGCCCCCCCTCCCGGCCGCTCAACCGCCAGCTTCCGCCCGCGCCGGCGAGCTCCACAGCGAGCTTTCTAAATCATGGAATGCACCATTCTCCGCGAGAGTCTCTTCCCACGCCTCATCGACGCTCTCACAAGTTGACAGCGCCGCTGAAAAGGGGTATAATGCCATTCCCCCGTGGAAGAGGCGGTTGCAGCGCACCTTTGCCCGCCTTCTGGATGGCGCTCAAAGGCTGCCTTCCCGTCTAAGGCTTGCAGGACCACTTCAGCCCTCGTCGGCCGCGCTTTCTCCGCCGCCGGACAGGCTGCATCTGCCCTGCACTCGATGGCCGTGCTGCAGATTCTTCAAGCCAATCTTCTCCGCGATTTGGACGAGAAAGGCTCAGAGTCTGCTTCCATCACGGATTTGCGGAGCGCGACGGACCTTTCCCTTCGCGCCACGAAATCTGCTGCCCAGGCCCTTGGACGGTGCATGGCCTCTCTAACTGTTACTGAGAGGCATCTCTGGTTGACGCTCGCCGACATGAGGGAGTCTGAGCGCGCTGTGTTTCTAAAACGCCCCCCTCTCCCCCACTGGCCTGTTCGGCCCAGCAGTAAACGGGATCGTGGACCGCTTCTCGGAGGTGCAGAAGACTACACAGGCTATGAACCTTTTTCTGCCTCGACGCTCGAGCTCTGCTGCACGCCGTCCTCGTGACCAGCTTACGCAAAGCTCCGCCCAGCGTCCAGCTCGACCTCCGTCCTCGCAGCGACGACAGGGCGGCCGCCCTAGATCGCGCTCGTCCAGCTGAAACAGGCCGCCTCCTCTGCGGGGACCCCAGCAGAGGATTCCGGTGAAACCTGAGCCCGCAAAGTCCTCTTAGCCCGAGGAAAGAAACGACGGCTGAGTCCCGCTGCGGCCGGACCACCGTCAAAGTTTCACGCTCTGTCAGTCCCCGTTGCCACGGCTACTGCAGACATTTAGCTCGCAGCCAACGAGCCGGTAAATCCACCCTCTCGCCTGCACACAACCGCCGTTCTCACGGCGACCCAGAGAAATCTCAAAAAGAGCATAGTGTCTGGTTGCACGGCTCACGCCGTATGTGTTTCAAATGCAGTGAATGTGCCCACGTTTCCGTGTTCACCCCTGTACACAAGCACTATAAATCCTGTGTCTCTCACAGAGCCCACTCTCGTAAAGCAGGCAGAAGCCGCTCAAGTTTTAAAAGTAGGTCACGTGTCCACCTCCCCGTGCCCACACCTACTCACTGCCCGCTCTGTCACACGACCTCTCACGACCGGTCATGTTTTAAATGTAAGTCCTGTGCCCGCCCTCGAGCGCTCACACATACTAACAAACATTTCGCCCCCGACGCCGCCCTCGCGCCTCACACTATATGTTCCCCGTCCAAAGCCACCGGGACACTGTGTGTAAAATGGCCAGCTATCGCTGCATGCGAGCCGCCGTATTTAAGCACCAAGAGCGCGCGCGCTTTGCCCGCACCTCCGTTTCGAGCCTGCGACGCGCGACAATCAGAGCTCGGAGGCCATTCTGCCCCTGGCTGCACACGCGAAAGCGTGGGAAGCTATTCCAGGCGCGTCAGAATGGGTGCTAAGCACAGTAAAAGAGGGCTATACTCTGCAGTTCGCTCGCCGCCCCCAGCGCTTTCATGCGCGTACCGAGACGAGAGTGAATGGGGAAGTAGCACATCTACTTCGAGCAGAAATAGCGACAATCCTGTGCAAAGGGGCTATAGAACCGGTACCCCCTTCTATGAGCGAGTCGGGCTTTTTACAGCCGTTATTTCCTCGGAGCTCTCAGACCGATTTTGGATCTGAGACATTTGAACAAGGCTCTTATGAGAAGACCGTTCAAAATGCTCACAACCAGGCAGATCCTCGCGCAGATTCGCCCGATGGACTGGTTTATCTCTCTCGATCTAAAAGACGCGTACTTTCAGATCCAGATAATACCCCGTCACAGGCCATTCTTGAGATTCGCCTTCCGACGGTCAGGTATATCAATACACCGTCCTGCCGTTCGGCCTGTCTTTAGCACCCCGCACATTCACGAAGTGCATGGACACGGCTCTCGCTCCCCTGAGAGGCCAGGGAATGCGAATTTTGAACTATTTGGACGATTGGCTAATTCTAGCACAGTCAGAGGCAGAGCTTATCGCCCACAGAACAGTGCTTCTCAGCCACCTGGAAAGCCTGGGGCTCAGCCACCTGGAAAGCCTGGGGCTCACGGTCAACTGGACCAAGAGCTCATTAGTGCCCAGTCAGTCAACCTCTTTTCTGGGTTTGGATCTGGACTCTGTGGCAATGAAGGCCCGCCTGTCGACACAGCGCACGAGCTGTATTCGACGCCTGGCCGCGTCTTTCCAGCTGGGCAGCACCGCACCTCTCAAGACATTTCAGAGGATGCTGGGTTGTATGGCTTCAGCTGCAGCAGTGCTTTAGCTGGGTCTATTGCGTATGCGCCCACTACAACGCTGGTTGAACGCCCGAATGCCTCAAAGAGCATGGGCTTCCGGCGGCATTCGAATCAGAGTGACTCAGAGCTGCGTTTCAGCACTGAAGCCCTGGTTAGCGGCCGACTGGTACCAGCGGGGAGTGACAATGGGAGCCGTCTCGCACCGCAAAGTTATCTCGACGGACGCTTCCACCTTAGGGTGGGGCGCTCTGTTCGAGGGCAAACCGGTCTTTGGCCTGTGGTCAGACCAGGAGAAATCCCTCCACATAAACTGTTTGGAGATGATAGCGGTCAAGAACGCGCTCAAGCGTTTCCTCCCACACATACGGGATCACCATGTGCTAGTCCGCTCGGACAACATGTCCGTGGTGTCCTATGTGAACCGACAGGGCGGTGTCAGGTCCAGGAACCTTTGCAAACTGACAGAACGCCTTCTCGTGTGGGCTCATCGCTCGCTGAGAGCCGCGCACGTGCCGGGCCACCTGAATGTCGGCCCAAACAGACTGTCCAGAGACATCATTCCCCCGGGAGAATGGTCCCTGCACCCCCAGACAGTCCAGTTGCTCTGGCGCCTATTCGGCAGAGCGGAAGTCGACCTCTTTGCGTCGAAAGACAACGCTCACTGCCCAATGTTCTTCTCAAGGAGCGAGGACGCGCTGGCCCAGACCTTGCCCAGCCTCCCGCTGTACGCTTTCCCTCCGATCTCCCTGTTACCACAGGTCATCACGAGGATCAGGGAAACGCTTCTTATAGCCCCGCGCTGGGAGAACCAAATATGGTACCCAGAGCTAGTGAGGCTGTCGCACTTATCCCCATGGCCGATCCCGGTGAGAAAGGATCTCCTCTCTCAAGCCGGTGGATCGATCTAGCATCCCCATCCAGAGCACTGGTCTCTGCATACGTGGATAATCAACGGATACCCGTTGACCTACCAAAAGGGGTCGTAAACACGATCACGCAGTCTAGAGCTCCCTCTACGAGACGGCTCTATGCATCTAATTGGTCTGTTTTCGCTAAATGGTCCACGCACATGTGAGGTCCCGCGAGTGCTCTCCTTCCTACAGGAGCTGTTGGATAAGGGCAGGTCCCCTTCCACGCTCAAAGTGTATGTGGCGGCTATTGCAGCATTTGCTGAGACGACGCGCAGCCGTGCAATAGGAAGGAATGAGCTTATTATCCGTTTCCTCAGAGGAGCCAGACGGATGAATCCCCCGCGGCCCCCCTCGGTTCCTATTTGGGATCTGTCCTTGGTCCTGGAGGCCCTGAAGGCTTTTCCCTTTGAACCGCTTGAATCCGTGGATTTGAAGTACCTTTCGCTCAAAACCGTTTTTCTGATAGCTCTGTCTTCAGTAAAACGCGTGGGGGATCTGCACGCGCTATCCGTTAGCCCTGCATGTCTTGAGTCCGGACCAAATGACTCTAAAGTCATTCTCAGACCGAGACACGGTTACATCCCCAAAGCGATTGGTACCCCCCTTTAGGGCGCAAATCATCTCCCTTTCGGCTCTGCCAGCATCCGATAGCGGGGACAGTGATAACCTCCTATGCCCCGTCAGGGCGCTGAGAGTTTACATTACGCGCTCCGCCGTTTTTTGGCGTTCCGAGCAGCTCTATGTTTCTTTCGGCGGGCGCACCAAAGGTCTCGCCGCCTCGAAACAGAGCTTGTCCAGGTGGATAGTGTACGCGATTGCAGCAGCTGATGCCCTTTGGGTATCAGAGCCCACTCCACTAGAGGCATGGCCTCTTCGTGGGCCTGGTCCAGCGGAATTTCTATCCACGATATTTGTATGGCGGCGGGTTGGGCCTCCCCATCGACATTCGTGAGGTTTTATAACCTGGAAGTTCCCGCCTTGCAGGCTAAACTGTTGTCAGTATAAGTGGCATGTATGTTCTGCCCAGTCGCTCATGTGCAGACTACGTTCACGTACTGGTAATATTT
Source organism: Rutilus rutilus (assembly GCA_021464565.1). Taxonomy (NCBI): domain Eukaryota; kingdom Metazoa; phylum Chordata; class Actinopteri; order Cypriniformes; family Leuciscidae; genus Rutilus; species Rutilus rutilus. The sequence continues at coordinate 8,911,134 of JAJAQA010000005.1, read as the reverse complement.
CTGGTATGGCACCAAGGGAAGAGTGTTTTGTACACAGACCGGCTATGCCGCTCTGTTCCTTTGTTCCCCACTACGCGCTTGTGTACCGGTGCTGGCCCGCGCCGCTGGCCGCCTGTCCTACACTCGGTTGCGCTGGGGATTATTCTCTCCACACAGACCGGTGAGACCGCTCTATTTTTCCCCTAATATGTGCTTATGTACTATGCGGGCCCGCGCTACTGGCCGCATTGTTTACACTGATATATATAGACCGGCTGTGCCGCTCTATTTTATATATGAAGTGAAGTGCTTTGTACATGTGTTGGCCCGTTTCTCCGACCGGCCACCTGTTTCAGCATGTTGTTTTCCCCGGTCTCCCTGGGACTCATGCGCTGGATGCTCAGCGCGCACGGCGTTGACAAGGGATTCCCGTAGCGTAAGCAACTTACGCAATACGAGAGAACCTCTCGTAAGAGAACGTACTCGGTTACCTAATGTAACCTCGGTTCTCTCTAGAAGAGGGAACGAGTATTGCGTAACCTGGCGTGACGCGCCACAAGCTTTTGCGCTTCAGACTATGAAAACCAGATTCTCAGCCCGCGAGCCCTCCTTATATACACACTGGCCACACCCATCTTGACGGTTAGAAGGGTGTGGAGGGCGCAAAGCGCACTCATAGGGTGTGACGTCACACAGGGCTCACTGGTAGGCTGCAGCAGTTGCCGCCGGGCAGCCAATGAGCACGCTTATACAGCCTGTCATGGTCTGCCGGCTGCCGCACTGCGTTGATAATGAATACAAAAATTAAGGATAATTTTTTGGCTTCAGATCTCGAAGAAAGAGAACTTTCCCGTAGCGTAAGCAACTTACACAATACTCGTTCCCTCTTGTAGAGAGAACCGAGGTTACATTAGTTAACCGAGTACGTTTCCTCTTGATCTTTATTCCTCTGTTTCTGATTATTGTTCTGTGTATTTATTTACACTCCTGCTTCTGTTCAGTTCTGTTCTCAGTTCAGTTACACACACACTCACACTCACACACACAGTCTCTTATTGTGAAGTTCAACATCTGACACTGTATGAGTGAAATGTGTTGTTTTCCTTCATTAATGTTGATCAAAACACTGTAAAAGTGAATCAACACGCACCAATGCTACAATTTTCTAAATGTCATAATCATTTGTTAACAAACAAGTATTCATTACTTCAATGATATCATATTCTGCCTTTAATTAATACATTGTTTAAATTAATACTAGAATTTTCTAGAATACTCTGTTCTCCTGTTATTTCAGTGCTGCATTTTAGTCAAGGTAAGCCCATCTTCGATTCTCTGCTTATTTTGTATTTTTAACTTCACATAATTCTGTATCTTAGTTAGACACGTTGCTACATTAAACAACAGCCGCGAGTGAAAATTATTATTGCAGTCTAATTTGCACTTAAGCCTTTGCTCCTAGCGGTTTCGATTTGGCACATTCTCGCGTTATTCACTTAATTACCCGACCGAAACAGCATCTGTAAGAATAGATATAAATAGAGGAGATTCAGATCATTCCGTCAGGACCAGCGAGCAGCATACAAGAGGCACGGCAAGAGCGCGCAAGTGTGTTTTTCTAGAATACTCTGTTCTCCTGTTATTTCAGTGCTGCATTTTAGTCAAGGTAAGCCCATCTTCGATTCTCTGCTTATTTTGTATTTTTAACTTCACATAATTCTGTATCTTAGTTAGACGCGTTGCTACATTAAACAACAGCCGCGAGTGAAAATTATTATTGCAGTCTAATTTGCACTTAAGCCTTTGCTCCTAGCGGTTTCGATTTGGCACATTCTCGCGTTATTCACTTAATTACCCGACCGAAACAGCTGTACTCACTCAAGCGGTGAAAGCATTATCTGTATATCTGTGTAATTTGCGCGCTGTCGCAGAAGCGTCAGCGGAAGCGTTCAGCTCTCGTGTCCAGCCTCCTCGTGTGAAGACCGACTCGGGTAAAGACCATCGACTCTACCTGCGCGACTCCACCGAGCAAGGACACCAGAAAGGCACTTAATTATCTCCTTTTCCCCTTTCCTTCCCTCTTTTTATCTTATTGTTCACCTTAATCAACATGTGCTTTCAATACATTCCTGTTATCTCTCGGCAACGCCCTTTCATCACGCGCAAAAGGCAGCGCAATACTGCCAATCTGCGTCCCATTCTCTCATCCTCACACACTCCTCTCTCTCTTTCCGTGGGTCTATGGAATTGTCAGTCAGCAGTCAATAAAGCTGACTTCCTTCCAGCCTTTGCATCTCATTCTACTCTTAGTATCTTGGGCTTGACTGAGACCTGGATTCGTCCAGAAGACTCAGCAACCCCCGCTGCTCTCTCTAGCAATTTCTCCTTCTCTCACTCCCCTCGCCAGTCTGGGAGAGGTGGGGGAACAGGGCTTCTCGTTTCTAACAATTGCAAATACTCCACGCTCTCTTCTCTATGCAACAACAACTCATTTGAATATCATGCTATTACACTTACAACTCCCATTAAGATCCATATTGTAGTCATTTATCGCCCCCCAGGTCAGCTGGGTAACTTTGTAGATGAGCTGGATGTGCTGCTGTCCACTTTCCCTGAAGACGGCACCCCACTTCTAGTCTTCGGTGACTTCAACATCCATCTCGAAAAGCCGCATGCAACAGACTTCATCTCTCTCCTAGCCTCTTTCGATCTCAAACGACTCATCACCTCAGGTACTCACAAATCAGGCAACCAACTGGACCTGGTTTACACACGCAACTGCACAACAGAGAACATTTTGGTGAGACCCCTCCATGTTTCAGATCATTTCCTCATTACTTTCAGTCTACAACTCTCTACCCCTGCACCACCACCCCCACCACCACCATTCACTTTCAGACGAAACCTGTGCTCACTTTCCCCCTCCCATCTTTCCTCTGCCGTGTCATCTTCTCTTCCCCCACCCTCACAATTCTCATCTCTGGATGTGAATACCGCAACGGACACCTTATGCTCCACTCTAACCTCTTCTCTAGACATTATCTGCCCTCTCTCCTCCAGGCCAGCACGCACTACTCCCTCCAACCCCTGGTTGTCTGAGGTTCTTCGTGAACACCGGACCGAACTCAGGGCAGCGGAGAGGAAATGGAACAAATCAAAAGACGCATCTGACCTGAGTATGTATCAATCTCTCGTCTCTTCCTTTTCTGTTGATGTTCATGCTGCAAAATCTTCATACTTCCACAACAAGATCAACAGCTCCTCCAACACACGATTACTCTTCAAGACCTTCAACTCTCTCCTCTGTCCACCTCCACCACCACCCGCCTCCTCCTTAACTGTTGACGATTTTGCGAACTTCTTCACCTACAAAACAACAGCTATCAGCAGTCAGTTCTCAGCACCACACACACAGGAACCCAGACCGACCCCTTCCACAGCCAATATCCCTCTGTCCTCCTTCTCTCCGCTAACCGAGGAAGAGGTATCTACACTTCTCCTCTCCAGTCACCCTACCACCTGCCCTCTAGACCCCATCCCCTCACACCTTATACAAGCCATCTCTCCCACACTTCTACCATCACTCACACACATCATCAACTCATCCCTCCATACTGGCACTTTCCCCACAGCATTCAAGCAGGCTCGGGTTACTCCACTGCTTAAAAAAACAACGCTAAACACATCCTTTGTAGAGAATTACAGACCTATCTCTCTCCTACCATTCATTGCGAAGACACTTGAAAGAGCTGTTTTCAACCAAGTAACATCCTTTTTGTCTCTAAACAACCAGTTGGATGTCAGCCAATCCGGCTTCAAGAAAGAGCATTCAACTGAGACTGCATTACTGTCAGTCACAGAAGCCCTACGGATCGCAAAGGCTGCTTCCAAATCGTCAGTCCTCATTCTCCTGGATCTGTCTGCTGCCTTCGACACTGTGAATCATCAGATCCTCATGTCCACCCTCTCATCACTGGGCATCACAGGAACTTCACTCCATTGGTTTGAGTCCTATCTCACAGGTAGGTCCTTCAAGGTCGCATGGAGAGGCGAGGTATCCAGAGCACATCAACTGACCACAGGGGTTCCCCAGGGTTCAGTTCTTGGTCCCCTCCTCTTCTCCATCTACACCACATCACTGGGTCACATCATACAGGCACACGGCTTCTCCTACCACTGCTATGCTGATGACACACAGCTCTTCCTCTCGTTTCAACCAGATGATCCCACAGTCGCTGCACGGGTCTCAAGCTGTCTGGCGGACATCTCCACATGGATGAAGGAACATCACCTGCAGCTCAACCTGGCAAAGACTGAGCTTCTCGTCCTCCCTGCCAATCCGTCTCTACAGCACGACTTCACCATCCAGCTAGATTCATCAACAATCACCCCATCAAGGTCGGTCAGAAATCTTGGAGTAACGTTTGATGACCAGTTGACCTTCACAGATCACATTTCAAAGACAGCTCGATCATGCAGGTTTGCACTGCACAACATCAGGAAGATCAGGTCTTTCCTAACTGAGCATGCAACACAACTTCTCGTCCAGGCCCTGGTCATTTCTAGGCTTGACTACTGTAATGCTCTTCTGGCCGGACTTCCAGCATGTGCAACCAAACCCCTACAGATGATCCAGAATGCTGCAGCTCATCTTGTCTTCAACGAGTCCAAGAGGGCCCACGTCACTCCTCTGTTCATCTCTCTGCACTGGCTACCTCTCGCTGCTCGCATCAAGTTCAAGGCATTGACGCTTGCTTACAGATCTATCACAGGCTCAGCTCCCTCCTACTTTCACTCACTCCTACGAGTCTACATCCCTATCGTACGCCTATGATCAGTCAACGAGCGACGTCTCGTGGTTCCATCACAGAGAGCCACAAAATCACTTTCCAGAACATTCTCATTCACAGATCCATGCTGGTGGAACGCTCTCCCCACCCTCATCCGGAATGCAGAATCCCTGACAACATTCAAAAGACAGCTGAAAACCTATCTATTCCGTGAGGACTTAACCTCATAAAAAATAAAAAAAAAATAAAAAAAAATTCCTTTCCCTTTGAAACATCACTTATCAGGCTTACGCTACACTGAATAATGCCTGAACTTCGTATTTTGAGCACTTCTTGCGTTGTTGTTGTTTTTGCCTCTTCATAATGACTCGCTTAATTTAGTCCTAATTTGTAAGTCGCTTTGGATAAAAGCGTCTGCTAAATGACTAAATGTAAATGTAATTCATTTTTAGCTGTGTGATTTTGTATATGTGCATTTCTGAAATACATAACTTAGACAGTCTCCTCTGATAACAGATCACTGTAAATTGTAATATGGACTTTTCTGTAAAGCTGCTTTGAAATTATGTGTATTGTGAAAAACGCTGTACAAATAAATTTGAGTTTTATCTTATAAATCTGTTACTTCTTCCACACACAGTTTCACCAGGGTGGCCGCGGGTCCTTAAAATGTCTTAAAATGTCTTAAATAAAGTTTTCCTAATAAAAGGCCTTAAAAAGTATTAAAATGTCTTAAATTCAGATTCGATAGGTCTTAAATATTTCTGGTCACGTTACCGCTAAAATTTCTCCAGTCTGACGCACCTAATGTCCGTCAAATAACCAGTGAAGCATCGAATCGCGATAATGATTCAGATTTTATTACATAAACAGATATTGATAATGAAAATGTAGGCTTTTTCTGGTAACGCCGTTTCGTTGTTTCAAATGTAGGTGTGTTGCACGTGGAAAGCGCGCTCATAATCTAAGAGACGCCGGCGCGACCACAACATTGCCCAACATCAAATGGCAAACGTAAAATGCAAGCGGAACGAAACTGCTCGTTATTGTGTGGTTGAAGGACCGTTTATCAGTTTGGACCAGTGCAGCGCGAGCCGATCGTGATCATGCGACACTGTTACTACACAGCGCTAATAAGAGATGCAGTAAAGAAAGCATTTGTATTCGCCACAGAACTGACAGAAGTAATAACATCGCTGCGAGATCTAGTGAGAAACATTCACATTTCTCCGTTATTAACGGATCAAACAGCGCTGACGTGGAAACCAGGAAGAAACATTGTGCCATGAATGAACTATCAGTGTCCACAGATCAGCAACATTCACCATGGATTTGCTGTAGTAACACCAACTGCAACCATGGACGTTTGGTTAATAGTAGGCTATAATGCCTTCAAGTAACACGTCGGTTTTATTTTGACATTATGAATACAATTGCTGCCCTCAAATGTTAATCTGAACTAAAATAAACCTTTGTTTATAACTATTACAATATGACATTTCATTTTTTCCAAGGAGCTGTTTTGTTTTATATGCTCCTAAGAATAGTCAATTATAGCTCTAGAATTGCTCAAAGTAAAAAAAAAAAAAAAAATCATACTTTATGATGTTAGTTTTAATATAAAAAAAAATAAAACATTTAAATCAAGGACATTTCTCTGGCATTTATTTCTTTATGCTGTATCAAAAACGTACCGAACCGAACCATGACACAAGTGTATCGTATCGAACTGAACCGTGAATTTTGTGAACCGTTACACCCCTAATATATACTTATGTAATATAATTTGTATTTCCATCACAGGTTTGGTCTTAAATTTCATTCAAAGTGGCATTAAAAAGGTCTTAAAAAGTCTTAAATTTAACTTGTTCATATCTGTAGACACCCTGTTCACACTGTCACACTCTCACACCACATGGACTGTTGGGCTGCGTCCCAAACTGCATACTCAATGAGGAGGGACTTCATTTCAATAAGTACTTACTGAACGAGCGCTAAAAGAGTAGGTACTATATAGCCAGATTTCGTTCAGTATGAATGCGATCCGGACATCATCCGCCATGTTGACATTATCATGTGACCTATGACATTATCTTCTTCTTCTTCTTCTTCTTGTTGTTATGGAGGCAGAATTGTCTCAAATATAATTCATCCAAAAACATGATTCACACATGCGTAGACAATTTACACAAAAAAAAATTCACATGCATGAAAAAAAAAAATGTCACAAAAAGCAATTCACATGCGCAAAATAAAATTATATATTCGTAAAATACATTTCACAAATGCAAAACACAATTCGTAGATATACAACTGTGCTCAAAAACTATGAAGGTATTTTTGGTGCAAATCCACTGAACGCCTGTGACAGTGAAATCTGTAGTTGTGGAGAATAGCCACACATGTGTGTCAGTGAATGTGAAGTCACAGAGAGAAATGTGAGCGTACGAGTTTCTTAATTAGTGATTTGTAAAATAGGATTTGTGCACCTGTAATGAAGAATTTGAGAAGGTGTAACTGTTGTGTTTGTGGAAGAGAAAAAAAGTCTACAAGTTTGCAACTCTTAAAACATTTCTCTCTGTGACTTCAAATTCACTGATACACATGTGTGGCTATTCTCTACAACTACAGATTTCACTGTCACAGGCGTTCAGTTGATTTGCACCAAAAATACCTTCATATTGTTCCTCGTTCCTGCGATGCGAACACGCCAACATCCGGGAACTTCCACCAGTAGTTCTGTAGGAGCGATGAAGAGGTTCCTCCGGTAGTGTGGCCCGGGGCTGAAGCCTGAGAGCAGGTTATTCCTGCAATCCTGCAGACTGTAGACACTGCTGTCCTGCACATCAACGCCAAAAGACATTAAAAGTTTTCTATCTTGAGTTGAAGCGGTGTCGTGTTAGCGGCCCCTAAGTTAATAACTAATGATCGCTGCGACAGAAGTGAATCAATCAAACTAACTTTATCTGGACAATAACTTTATTCTAGAGCTGCTATAAAGCTGAAACAATCTCTGTTACTGTAATCTCCTATTATCACTGTAAAGCTGCTTTGAAACAGTCCATATTGTTAAAAGCGCTATAAATGAAGTGACTTGACTTCGGTTATGAATGGAAGCTTGTATCCACCACAGAATAAAAACATTTAAAAAGATAATTGTGACTTTTTTAACCTCACAATTGTGAGTTTATATCTCGCAATTCTGATTTTCTAACAACTTTATATCATGTAATTCTGACTTTATTTCCCAATATAAAGTGTTATAAAGTCGAAAATTTTAAAATTAATAAACTCGAAATTGCGTGAAATAAACTCGCAATTGACCCTTCACTAAGCCACGCCCGAAAACCGCCACAGGCCAATCGTGGCTTAGCAACCGTAACTAGGCGCGGGAGGTCTGGCAAGCTTTCAAGCGAGGGAAACATGCCGAAGCGTTGTGCGTATGGATTGTGCAAATCAGATACCCGGTATCGTAAAAGTTTGGACGTGGTGGTGGATTTTGTTCCCTTCCCGAAACCTAAAACCCAAGGGGAGAAATGCCGGGCGTCATCTTCATTATAAATATAGCGCTTTTAACAATGTAGATTGTTCCAAAGCAGCTTTACATTGATAATAGGAAATTAAAGTAAAGTGTTTTGGCTTTATAGCAGCTCTAGAATAAAGTTATTGTCCAGCTCGTGGATCAAGCAGTGTGATTAGAGGCAAGACGGAGGCTCACAGACATAATTTAACGTTACTTAAAAATATATTTCAGCATTTTGTTAAGCTCAGGTTGGATGGCAGAAGGGGGAGGGAGAGGGGTTGCAGGAGGTGATGGTGAATGTGTGAAGTGCTCATCAGAGCGGGTGTTAGATGAGAGTCTGGGCTTCTCAAACCTGCAATAGAATGCATTGAGAGTGTCAGCCAGTTGTTGATTCTCCACAGATGGGGGGGGTGGTGACTTGTAGTTGGTGATGTTCCTCAGGCCTCTCCAGACTGATGCCGGGTCGTTGGCTGAAAACTGTTTTTTCAGCTTTTCAGAGTAGCTTCTTTTAGCAACTCTGATCTCCTTTGTCAGTCTGTTTCTGGCCTGGTTATACAAGATTTTATCCCCACTTCTGTAAGCATCCTCTTTGGCATGACGAAGCTGTTTGAGTTTCCCAGTAAACCATGGTTTATCATTAGTGAATGATAAGAATGTCCTGGTAGGAATGCATCTATCCTCACAGAAACTGATATATGATGTTACAGTATCTGTGAGCTCATCCAGATCGGTGGCTGCAGCTTCAAACAGTCCAATCAGTGCAATCGAAGCAGGCCTGGAGATCCTGCTCTGCTTCGTTGGTCCATATTTTTACAGTCCTTATTACAGGTTTAGCTGATTTCAGTTTCTGCCTGTAGGTCGGTATAAGATGAACCAAACAGTGATCAGAAAGCCCCAAAGCTGCCCGTGGGATGGAGTGATACGCATTCTTTATCGTGGTGTAACAGTGGTCCAATATATTACTGTCTCTGGTAGGACATGTAACATGCTGTCTGTATTTTGGCAGTTCACGGGAGAATATTGCTTTGTTAAAATCCCCAAGAATGATTAAAAGAGAGTCTGGGTACCTTTGTTCCATTTCAGCTATATGTTCAGCCAGCTGTAGTAGCGCCGCGCTCACATACGCGTCTGGAGGAATGTAAACAGTCGCGAGAATGAATGAGGAAAACTTTACAGTTTATGAAATGCGCCTCTAAATTAGGAGAGCACATCTTCTTCAGTGTTGTTACATCTGAACACCAACTTTCGTTAATGTAGAAACACAATCCACCACCTCTCGTTTTCCCCATTAGTTCCGCGATGCGATCCGCTCGGAACAGCTGGAAGCCCGGCAGATGTAGTGCGTTGTCCGGTATGGCTTCACTCAGCCAGGTTTCAGTGAAGCACAGAGCAGCAGAGTTTAAAAAATCCTTGCGTTCCCGCGTTTGCGTCTGACCGCGCGTTTGAACAACACCGCTGCCCCTCCGACGATAATGTCCAGTAAAACATCTGAGTAATCAAAATCTGTAAAAAAGTTGTCTGGTGTGTGTTTCCCTAATGTCCAGTAGTTCGTCTTTGGTGAAACTGATAGGAAAAGAATGACTAAACGCAGAACAAACCAACAAAAACAACACAATAACTGGAGAGCTCCACACCGAGGCAGCCATCCGCGGCGCCATTTCTGTTGAGACTACAAGCACTAGTTCCCACCCTTTCAAACCCGCCCATAGAGGGTTGGACCTAATGCGCTAACAGATCTATCACAGATCAGTGCCAGTGCGTTTGATTTCATCGGCAGAAACCTGCATGTCCGGCCGTCGAGATCGTCCAAAATGTCCGGGATTCGGCTTTGCTTTCTACGGTCGCCATTCATTGTTTACATGCACACCTTTTGTTTCAATCTAACTGAATTAGATGATTACATGAACGCTAAACAAGTGATCGGTTGATGTGCGTTTTACCATTGCTAAGAAAATACCCGCTCAATGAGAGATAGCCCACGAGATCGGTGCGTCCCACAGGCGCCGCTCATCAGTAATCACGCCACCGCTTTTGCATTCTACAGTCGCCATTCATCATGTTTACTGTGGCGAGCAGGACGAGGCTGAGGGGCGCCGGGAGAAAGATGCGAGGCTGGTGGCATGATCGGTTGATGTGTGTTTTACCACTGCTAAGAAAATACCCACTCCTCCGTGAGAGATACGAGACCAGTGCCTCACAGGTGTCGGTCATCAGTAATCACGCCACCGGCCTTGTGCCGTTCTCCCGCGTGCCTCAGCCTCGTCCTGCTCGCCACAGTAAACACAATGAATGGCGAGAGCGCAAAAGCCGGATCCCAGACATTTTGTGCGATGCGATCTCAAAAACTCGGGCAGACTCACGGAGACTAGTAACTTAGCTTAGCTTTATTGTTTACAACTGCTCTCTACCCGGTAGGCGTGGCTTGGGAGTGGCCTCGTAGAGCAGTGAAGCAAGTGCATTCTGGGAGTTGTTGTCTTTCATCCACATGAGCCAAAAATACATTTTCTGGCTTTTCTCAGTCTAGAAAGCTCCAAATTCAAAAATAATTTCACATTTCTTCTACATAAAAGACCCAATTTAAATACACATTCATCTTTCCAGAGGTGGAGTGTCTCTTTAACTACTATACTAATAATAACACAGATTTTATCAATAATGCCACTGACGATTCTGATTATCGATCCGATTTTTCTTGATAGCACTGTGTGGAAAAATGTAGTCATATGCTTTTCAAAAAAACAAGTGGTTTTATTTATTTTAAAGCTTAAGCTTGAGTAAGCAAACTGTACTTTTTATGTAATTTATGTAATAAATAGAACCTTATTGTAAAGTGTTACTGATTAGTTATTCACCGATTCAGACGTCTCCTGAGTTCACTGTTGGAAAGATCAGTTGTTTTAACCATTCATTAAAATGAATCGGTTCAAAGGAGTCCTTAGTTCGCGAATTGGACGTGTCATGCGCGCTGTGTGATTATCCCAGCAGTTAGGACATGGACACATCCAAGATTTGTGTCAACACAGAAAGCATTTCATCAGTGGATAGTTTTTTTTTTTTTTCGTTTAATTAAAGTGTTGTTTTATGTCAGCTGAATGTCCGGAACGCTTTTCAGAGAAGATAAGGCAACTTATTTAGCACAATTCACACCCAGCGGTAATTCAGGAAAAAATAAATCTCCGAATGCTCCACATGAAATTTTGGTCTTCCGACCTTTTACCACCGTGTGCGTGTCGATTTATTTTGATTAATATGTGCGAGGGAGAGAGAGCAAGACAGCGCTTAGTTTGGAGACGGTGAATTCTTGTTTACACTTTCGCCTGGCTCCGAAGAGAGAGAGTGCGCGCGCGCGACTGGGTCTCTCTCTCTCTGCTCGTTCTTTCAGTTAAACATGCGCACTGTCACAAGCGCAGCAGTTCATCTACATTACTCACCGATCAAATAATACTTTGGCGGGACAAAAATTAACTTTGGCGGGCGCTAAAACAAGTTCAATGCAGGAAAATTCATGCGTGAATTTAACTGAGTAGTACATGACCATGCACTCGCACAAATGCGACCACATACAATTTTAACTCGCACATTCTCAAAAAATGGTCGCAGTCTGGAACCCTGATGATGATCGTTCGTTTGTTATACATCACAAACTCACCTTTTCTGACAACATTGAGTCTTCTAAACCGACAACCGCGACAATCTCCTTCTAGGGCCGCTCATGCAGGCTCAGCTCAGGTGCCGGTCGCGTACAGCGCTGCAGCCACGTAAACAGAGTTTGCCTTTCCCCTACTGACTTTCACTTTCGGTGCCCGAATGGAATTTTTTTTTTATCTGGGCCTACGTGAAATTCTGCATCCATTGTACTTTTTATTTATTTATTCCCCCCCCCCCCCCCCCCCCCCTCGGAAGGGCAACGTGAGACGAGAAGGGCATATGGGCAGTTTCCCGGGCAACCTGAGCAACCCCCCTGTGCACGTCCCTGTTTGTGGCCTATGCTTACTTTTCCGCTGCTCTTCAGACTCTGCCTTCCTCTTCGCCCCTTCACTGTCCTCACCTTCCCTTTCTGAACTAATTTTTTTAGCACTTTACTGCTTCGTTTTGCTAAAAAAAAAAAAAAAAAAAAAAAAAAAAAAAATTAGTTCAGAAAGGGAACTTAGCACTTTACTGCTTCGTTTTGCCCCTCCTTGAACTGCCACCTTACCGTGGTGGAGGGGTTTGAGTACCCGAATGACCCTAGGAGCTATGTTGTCTGGGGCTATATGCCCCTGGTAGGGTCTCCCAAGGCAAACAGGTCCTAGGCGACGGGTCAGACTAAGAGCGGTTCAAAACCCCCTTATGATGAAGAAAAAACAGAGGACCGTGACGTCGCCCGGTATGGCGCAGCCGGGGCCCCACCCTGGAGCCAGGCCCAGGGTTGGGGCTCGTATGCGAGCGCCTGGTGGTCGGGCCTCCCCCCATGGGGTCCGGCCGGGCTCAGCCCGAAGGAGTGATGTGGGGCCACCCTCCCGTGGACCCACCACCTGCAGGAGGGACCGTAAGGGGCCGGTGCAAAGTGGATCGGGCGGCAGTCGAAGGCGGGGGCCTAGACAACCCGATCCCTGGATGCGGAATCTAGCTCTAGGGACATGGAACGTCACCTCTCTGGCGGGGAAGGAGCCTGAGATTGTGCGTGAGGTTGAGAGATTCCAACTAGAGATAGTTGGGATCACCTCTACGCACGGCTTGGGCTCTGGAACCACACTCCTCGAGAGAGGATGGACTCTTCACCACTCTGGAGTTGCCCATGGTGTGAGGCGGCGGGCTGGGGTGGGTTTGCTTATAGCCCCCCAGCTCAGCCGCCATGTGTTGGAGTTCACCCCGGTGAACGAGAGGGTCGCTTCCCTGCGCCTTCGGGTCGGGGATAGGTCTCTCACTGTCGTTTGTGCCTACGGGCCGAACGGCAGTGCAGAGTACCCGGCCTTCTTGGAGTCTCTGGGAGGGGTGCTGGAAAGTGCTCCGACTGGGGACTCCGTCGTTCTACTGGGGGACTTCAACGCCCACGTGGGCAGCGACAGTGACACCTGGAGGGGCGTGATTGGGAGGAACGGCCCCCCTGATCTGAACCCGAGTGGTGTTCTGTTATTGGACTTCTGTGCTAGTTACAGTTTGTCCATAACGAACACCATGTTCAAGCATAAGGGTGTCCATCAGTGCACATGGCACCAGGACACCCTAGGCCGGAGGTCGATGATCGACTTTGTGGTCGTCTCATCTGACCTCCGGCCGTATGTCTTGGACACTCGGGTGAAGAGAGGGGCGGAGCTGTCAACTGATCACCACCTGGTGTTGAGTTGGATCCGATGGCGGGGGAGGAAGCTGGACAGACTCGGCAGACCCAAACGTACTGTGAGGGTCTGTTGGGAACGTTTGGCCGAATCTCCTGTCAGAGAGATCTTCAACTCCCACCTCCGGCAGAGCTTCGACCAGATCCCGAGGGAGTCTGGAGATATTGAGTCCGAGTGGACCATGTTCTCCACCTCCATTGTCAACGCGGCCACTCGGAGCTGTGGCCGTAAGGTCTCCGGTGCCTGTCGAGGCGGCAATCCCCGAACCCGGTGGTGGACACCGGAAGTAAGGGATGCCGTCAAGCTGAAGAAGGAGTCCTATCGGGCCTGGCTGGCTTGTGGGACTCCTGAGGCAGCTGATGGGTACCGACGGGCCAAGCGGACTGCAGCCCGGGTGGTTGTGGAGGCAAAAACTCGGGCCTGGGAGGAGTTCGGTGAGGCCATGGAGAAGGACTATCGGCTGGCCTCGAAGAGATTCTGGCAAACCGTCCGGCGCCTCAGGAAAGGGAAGCAGTGCCCTACCAACGCTGTTTACAGTGGAGGAGGGCGGCTGTTGACCTCGACTGGGGATATCACCGGACGGTGGAAGGAATACTTTGAGGATCTCCTCAATCCCGCCGTCACGTCTTCCATTGAGGAAGCAGAGGCTGAGGGCTTGGAGGCGGACCCGTCCATCACCCAAGCTGAAGTCACCGAGGTAGTCAAGAAACTCCTCGGTGGCAAGGCACCGGGGGTGGATGAGATCCGCCCTGAGTACCTCAAGTCTCTGGATGTTGTGGGGCTGTCTTGGCTGACACGCCTCTGCAGCATCGCGTGGCGGTCGGGGACAGTGCCCTTGGATTGGCAGACCGGGGTGGTGGTCCCTCTTTTCAAGAAGGGGGACCGGAGGGTGTGCTCCAACTATAGGGGGATCACACTTCTCAGCCTCCCTGGGAAAGTCTATGCCAGGGTACTGGAGAGGAGAATCCGGCCGATAGTAGAACCTCGGATTCAGGAGGAACAGTGTGGTTTTCGTCCCGGTCGTGGAACACTGGACCAGCTCTATACCCTCTACAGGGTGCTGGAGGGCTCATGGGAGTTTGCCCAACCAATCCACATGTGTTTTGTGGATTTGGAGAAGGCATTCGACTGTGTCCCTCGTGGCATCTTGTGGAGGGTGCTCTGGGAGTATGGGGTCCGGGGCCCTTTGCTAAGGGCTATCCGGTCCCTGTACGACCGGAGTAGGAGCTTGGTTCGTATTGCCAGCAGTAAGTCAGACTTGTTCCCGGTGCGTGTTGGACTCCGGCAGGGCTGCCCTTTGTCGCCGGTTCTGTTCATAATTTTTATGGACAGAATTTCTAGGCGCAGCCAGGGGCCGGAGGGGGTCAGGTTTGGGGACCACACGATTTCATCTCTGCTCTTTGCGGATGATGTGGTCGTGTTGGCCTCATCAAACCAGGACCTCCAGCATGCACTGGGACGGTTTGCAGCCGAGTGTGAAGCGGCTGGGATGAGAATCAGCACCTCCAAATCCGAGGCCATGGTCCTCAGTCGGAAAAGGGTGGCTTGCCCGCTTCAGGTTGGTGGAGAGTTCCTGCCTCAAGTGGAGGAGTTCAAGTATCTCGGGGTCTTGTTCACGAGTGAGGGAAGGATGGAACGGGAGATTGACAGACGGATCGGTGCAGCTTCTGCAGTAATGCGGTCACTGTACCGGTCTGTCGTGGTGAAGAAGGAGCTGAGCCGCAAGGCGAAGCTCTCGATTTACCGGTCAATCTACGTTCCTACTCTCACCTATGGTCATGAGCTTTGGGTCATGACCGAAAGGACAAGATCCCGGATACAAGCGGCCGAAATGAGCTTTCTCCGCAGGGTGGCTGGGCGCTCCCTTAGAGATAGGGTGAGAAGCTCGGTCACTCGGGAGGAGCTCAGAGTAGAGCCGCTGCTCCTCCACATTGAGAGGGGTCAGTTGAGGTGGCTCGGGCATCTTTTCCGGATGCCTTCTGGACGCCTTCCTGGGAAGGTGTTCCGGGCATGTCCCACCGGGAGGAGACCCCGGGGAAGACCTAGGACACGCTGGAGAGACTATGTCTCCCGGCTGGCCTGGGAACGCCTCGGTGTCCCCCCGGAAGAGCTGGAGGAAGTGTCGAGGGAGAGGGAAGTCTGGGCATCCCTGCTTAGACTGCTGCCCCCGCGACCTGGCCCCGGATAAGCGGTAGAAGATGGATGGATGGATGGATGGATGCTTCGTTTTGTTAAACTGATCTAAACTGAACTGTGTTCTTCGGCAAAACTGTAGTGTAGTGTTGACGTGCGGGCGACACTGTGTGGTGCCTGTGTGTGTGTGTGTGTGTATACGTGCTTGCGTGCAGGCAGGCGAGCCTGCGAAATGATTCGGGGTCAGAGAGAGAAGCGGTAGGATGTGTGTTTGGACGAACAACTGAAAACTCTGAAATTATCGTACATTATGGGATTTTTTTCATTATTGATCGTACATCGATACGATAATTATCGTACATCTGGCAACACTGATTACACTTAGCTGACAAGTTTTTTTTAAGCGATATACAATAACATATAACATATGTGGGGTGCCTTAAACCTTTGTTCGATTTTTATGTCATTTTAAAGTCAAGGAGAATTTCTAAAAGCCTGGACCAAATAGTGCAAAGCCTTGCAAAATTTGCTAAACCTGGGGCCAATATAAGGGACTACAGTGTTTACAGTGAAGCTGATTTATGGGGAGATGTCTGCAAAGACTTGGAATACATCAGTGAATCGGCTAAAAATTCGATAAGCCACTGCACATCTTTGGAAGGTATTTTCTCTAATGTAAAAAAAAAAAAAAATCCATTCAAATGCCATTTAGTTTTTATTATGGCTTTTCTTGTTATGGGTTTTATTATGGCCTGACAGTGACACTGCAATCACAAGTCATTCGGTAAAGCTGGATACTCAACAGCTTGAATGCAAATCAGCGTTTCCTGATCAAAAGGTAATTCTCTATATATTATAAAGTAAAAGTAAAAATGTACCTATTCTATGTTGAATTCTTATTAAGGGTTTTCTTTGTGTTGCTGATAATGTCTATTTTCAGGGCTCCTGGCAGAATTTGACATCATCTTTAAAGGATGACAGCCCTCGTGCTGAAAACAAGTCTGAATCTTCAGGCGAAAAGGTAGTAAAACTGTATATATTATTTTACAAAACAGCTCGGTTTCTGCTTCAGTAACACATTTCAGGAAAGCCATACTGGCAGAATATTAAAAGAAACGTCCTTCTTTAACCTTTTTAATATCCTATCACATTTCAAACAAGTAGCAGTTTGATATGAAAATGCAAGTATAGAGAGATTACATGACAATTTACAAAAATACTCAAAGGGGGAATAACTTTCAAGATAAAAAAAATTCTAAAGAAAGAGCACCTTTATAAAACATTTACCTCAAAATGTGCGCTCTCTATGAGAAATGTGAAATTATCACACATATCACATAGATTTCTATCTTACAGGTTCACCATTACATAAAAAAAAAATAATAATTTATAAAAAATAATACAATTCATCTGTTTAATAGTAAAAGCCTGCATATTGAATTTCAATAAAAAAATGTCATTGGAATTATTTTTGTGTTACAGGATAATGACAAGGAATCCGACTTGGGTGAATCAACTTACATTTCGACAGAAGATACATTCTTCCGATGTAGTTTGCCACAGGAGCCATGTTTCTTTTTTATTGACAAAAAAGAATGTCAAGACCTGAGGAAGCATCCAAAAGGAAGATGCTATCAAGGATTACAGTGGACAAACGTGATTGCCAGAGGAATCAGATCTATTCACCCGTACTGCAGTTTTGGTTTCAAACGCCACAGTGTGAAAACCCTGCAGTCACTAAAAACCACACCACTATTCAAATGTGATGGCTACTGCCGGTTTGAAAATTGCCCCATTAATGTTTCTGTGGAAGTCAAAGATGAGGTCACCCTGAAGGCAGCCATGATATTCACAGGAGGAGATGTGTGCCACAGTACCACTGAGTTAAAAAGGAGGCCAGTGCGTGCAGATTCACGAATATCCATTGGAGAAACTCTGGAAACCAAACTACCCAGAAGTGTCTATTTGGATTCCATGCAAAAACTCCCAGAGATGGTGATGCAGTCTGGGTGCAGAGATGAAGCGCCAACAAAAGAGATTCTGAAAACCATTGCATGGAGCCAAAGACCACTGAAAAGACCTCATTCAAATGAACTTCTGAGTCTCCAAAAGCTCATTGATGAATAGAAGGGATCAGACAATGAAGTCACGATGCACCCAAAAGGCATTATGCTGTGGTCAAAGAAAACGCTGTCAGTGTTTTACCAAAGGTGCAAGAAAAAGGAAGCTCCTTCCAAGGGGGCATCTCCTCTCCCAGTATGGGAAAAAAGCAGTCAAAAGGCCCATTATGATCATTTGTGATGGCTCCCTTGTACTTCAAAATTAATTTTCTTTTGTATTCTGCAAACTGAGTCTGGAAGATCTTCTGCAGAAGTGCTTTGAAGTAAACACTGGCCAATACCAGGCAGAAAAGTTTGATCTTCCCATCCTTCATAGATGCCTGAGCCACATCATGAAAAATGCAAAGGATTTGTGCAAAAAACAGTAGGTATTTTTTTAAGGGAGAGTAGTTTATAATGCATTCTGAAATTATTATTATTTTCTTTCTTGCTATCATTTTAGTATGCAAAAACATTACAAGCTTGGAATGCACACATTTGGGCTACTTGCATGTTCATCAACTCTGAAGCAGATGGATGAGGTGCTTCTCAGTGCCACAGTCGTGTTTTGTAGTCCCTGCAGTGGAGACAATGTGGCAAAGCATTACAACAACCTAGTAGTGGGTACACTGGACGTTGATGAACAAAACATTACTGCTGAAGACTACAAGGTAATTAACACAGTGTGACTTCTATTCATGTAGACTGTCGACAGCACACAGTCACACAGTATGGTATTGTGCTGGAATCTCTGACTTGACCTGCTGTGCACTTTTTGCATGCCATGCGTGTTTTACATTATGTACATGAAGACAAGACATTGTCTTTCACTACCTCTTGCTTAAAACCTCTAGAGCAACACAATCTCATGAAAGTGCGTATCTATAGCACGAATGATATTTCTCGTATCATTTATACGCCAAAACGAGTTTTTGCGTTCAAATGATACGCACTGTAAACCCCTTGGGTATTAGGGGTGAGGAATTAACACAATTTAGTATATGAGCATACATTTTGAATGTCTTCACAAAATCACAGACACATTTTATCTATGTTTGAAACAAATACTATGTCCAACTACACAACGTAGTGTGCTAGTACATAAACATTAATATTTAATTGTATACAATGAAAAACATTTCTTTCCAGAATGATGTGGGAACCACACCTCTCGAGAGCCACTTCCAGCAGGTAATGGAGAGAGCACCTCTTGACCTTGATGGTGAAGAAAACAATTATCATGCACCAACATTCATTGTGTAAGAACTGATTTTCCTGCTAAAACAAAACGCACCCTGCAATAAAGCCATAAAATGCACCCTGGACAGCAGATAGCAAAGACAGAGCACAGAGCCTTGTCCTGCCCAAACTTATCTCCTTGTCCCCTTGTTTGACTTCAACTCATCCCCCCCTCTCCTTCCTCAAGGCACTGAAAGTTCATAAAGAATGTCTATATAACACATATGGTGTATCTTGTGAATATGTTGTTTTTCCTTTTCATGTTTGGTGTCATTTTAAGGATCACAGTGCGATTGGTAAAATGGTCTTAATTTCATTGCAGTCATTGGTTTAATGAAAAAGATTGCGAACTTAGGAGAATCCTGTATCTCCTCTCTGGCTGATATCTCTTTACGATATCTCCTGAAACCAGGTGCTACCCCCCTGGGGTACATGGATTGGCCCAAACAACTCTAAACAACATTTGTTTAACCCCTGTTGTTCTGGTCTGGTATTTAAGGTGAGGGGACAGAGCAATCTTTGGGAATCTTTACCAGGATCATCCCCCATAGTGATGTTTCAGTGCTTTCTGGTTGGAAAACCCTGACACATTACTGCGTGTCTCTGTCAGGAAAACATTACTTACTTTTAGAGTCATCTTTGAGTAAATGATGTCATATATTTTTTGAATTGGCTTTTAATAATTTACTTCTGTAATTGGCATGAAACATTTTTACCTGACAAATAAATGTTAACCTTGATTTATTCTGTATTCTTCTGAAATCATTATTTCCAGTAGATTAATGTGTAGTCTGGTGTTTCCGCAAACTTTGTCCAGAATAGATCAAACTGGAGGCACTTTGAATGGACCATGGGGCACATCTTAGGAAGACCTTCTGATTTCTGACTATTCCCTGACTTAGCATGTTGTACGCTGCAAATATTATAAAAAATTACACCTATGGGTCTGTAGTGCGCGACTGCATCAGGTAAAATACTTGCACTGCACCCTCTGACTATTTCAGGACTGGCTAGTTTGTGATCGTGAGCGCGCAGTCGCGACGTGACGTCTCAAAGCGACACTAGGTCCGTAATGAACGAATAATTGAAAGTATGGGATAATCAGAATAATCAAAGATCTAAATTAATTCATAATCAATATTTATGATTATTTTCTAATCAGAAATACGATCTAAATTTGATTATCATTTGAAATTGGAGTCAGATTACGCATAGAGCTAAAGTAATACTAAAACTAAGTTCCAATAAATTAAGTGAACATCACTGGAGCGCTGAAAAGACATACACGCTTTAAACCTTCGCCAGGCCGTTGGATTCCGTCATTGGGCTAATGGATGGTCCTTACAATTGCGAGATTGGCCAAGTATTTCCTTCCACATGCAACTCTGTGGTCTGGTCTGATGCTAGGTACAGGGTTCGCACACCTTTTCCAAAGTCAAATTCAAGCACTTTTCAAACACTTTCAAGGTCCATTTTAAAGCTTTTTCCAGCACCTTACACCACCGTCAATTACACACCAATACATAGTCAAAATGATTATTTAATGTTTTTATCACATTTAAAGAGATAATGCTATAATCAGCAAACTTGTGTTTCGTAATAGCAGAAGGATCAGATATTTAAGCAAATTTAAGCAAAGTTTTATTTTTCAAGTAGATAATGCCTATTAGGGATGAGCGAGTACAGCATTATCTGTATCTGTATCTGTTAACCATATGAATTATCTGTATCTGTATCTGTACTCGGACTGGGCGGGGCCTAACCCGAAAGTGGGCGGGATTTAACCCGGAAGTGAGTCGGGTTGTCTTAAAATGGGCGGGGCTTTAACCGGTATGTTATTTTAAAGGGGTGGTATAATGCCCTTTTCACAAGATGTAAAATAAGTCTCTGATGTCCCCAGAGTGTGTGTGTGAAGTTTTAGCTCAAAATACCCCACAGATATTTTTATATAGCATGTTAAAATCGTCACTTTTTGAGGGTGAGCAAAAACGCACCGTTTTTGTGTCTGTCCCTTTAAATGCAAATGAGCCGCTGCTCCCGGCACAGGGGGCGGAGCTACAACAGCTTGTGTCCTTTTACCTCACACAGACATGCACTGAAAATGTCTAAAACTTTTAGCCTTTATGTTCAAACCGGAGTCAGAAAGATGGAGAGACTCAAGAAGAAGAGACAACATGTAGAAGCAACAGGACATTTCTGAATGGTTAGTTGATGAATTTATGTAGATGATGTGTAGTTATCTTCTACTCATTGATTAGCATATTCTGTCTTGATAATCTATAAATCGTGTTCCGGGGGCGGGGTTTATGTAAATTTTAGGGTTGGTGATGTCACTAACCCGGGAGGAATGTGGTGTAGTCTCTACCAGCCGTTTGTTGTAGTCCTTAAAAGGTGATTTCTTTAAAAGCAAATATCTCCCTTTGCTTTGAGCTTTGAGCGTTGTAACTTTGCAGATGTTGTTTATGCTCACACAGCAACATTACACACTAACTAAAGTTAGAAAAGTCAAATCATAATCAACCACCCCTTTAAGCATGCAATTGATATGGGTTGATCAGAAATTGTTATATTTATTGCTGATTAAAAAAATATTTACATGACAGCATCAGCATTGAGCTTCAGATCAATGGTTTTGATCACGATAACAAACGAACTACAGAACAAGTTTTGCAACAATGAATACAACACATGCTGTTGCAATTATGAAGTAAAATGTAATGAACAAGAGTTTTCATCTCAACTAGGGCTGGGTGATATGGACCAAAAGTCATATCCCGATATATTTAGGCTGAATTTCGATATACGATATATATATCCCAATATTTTTTATTTTTTATGTTTTATTTTTTTCAAAATTTGTTAACACACACACAAGTACTGTCCCCCTTTACTTAACATAAATTGTAAGAATATGACTAATAGTAAAGACTAGTACTAATAAATAAACATTAGGCCTATGCTAAAGGTATTAAATAGCAGTCCCAAACTAGTTTTTGTTAATACAATGTTGGTATGAGCCACCACAGTCATTTAAAAATATAAAAAATAACACAAAGAAAAATAGTGGCATTTTGGGGTTAATATGGAAACGACAGTTACCATGGTGAATAGCCTACACAATACAAGAACTGTTAATGAAACATGGAAACTGCTCCTGGTGAATAGAATGAAAATCATACCTGCATTACTTTTATTTCGTGTAATTTACAACGTAACGGCGTTGCATGCTCGTACTTTCTTTTGCACTTTATATACAGTGAGGCGATACACAGCACGCAACGCCGCATTTGCGCGTGCAATTGAGTGTGCGCTACGACTACAGCTGACAGGACAAGAAAGTCCGTTTTTCTGAGGTGAAAGACTTTATTTCATGTTAAACACGCACGCAAAGTGGAAAAGGAGGGGCGGGGTGCGGGGAGCAGTGCAGAGAGCTCCGGGTCAGCAGCTTGCTTGGAGCAAGGATCACAGCGCAAATTTGAACTATATCGGTATGCGATATGGTCTAATTCCATATCGCATTAAAAAATAAATAAATAAATAAATAAATATATCGATATATCGCCCAGCCCTAATCTCAACATAACTTTCTTTTTTTTTTCAATCCGAGCACAGATATTGACTCGTATTACTCGTATAATACTCGTACTCGACAAAAGTGCTTTATCCGTACCGGATACTCGTTTCAGCCGAGTATCCGGCTCAACTCTAATGCCTATGAATACTTTTCATTATATTAATGTCCAAATATTGCTTCCCAGATAATGTGATTTTCAGGCTGTAAAACTGAAGTAATTTCAAGGGCTGAAAATATGAAGACAGGATTTGAACAGAAATATGTTACAGGCCTTGGTTTTGGGACACATTCTTGATATAGACAAGGTTTTCACAAAATTTGAGACAGTGCAACAACAACCTGTAATTCCATTTTACCCAGAAGACTCTGACAGTGCACACACACCTGCCTGATAAATAGCCTATATTAATTGAATAATAATTAATTAATATATATATATATTTCATTACCAAGACATTTACATTTATCCACTGGAATAGAGCAGTGTAAATACTGCATAAGGCCATCCTTAACCTTACAGTACACTATCTGACACGATTTCTGTTCAGCAATCAGCGATTGTTGTTATGCACTGGGCTAACGTTTGCAGGTTTTAACTGACCACTACTAAATGCTTTATAACTACCTGAATTAACCATTAATTACAGTAGAAATACATGTTAATAAAGCATTTATTAACACACTAAGTAACCATCACTATATGTCTGAATAATAAGATGTATGAATGTACATTTAAATAGTTTATTAATCATTTACTCATACTTTCAAAGTGATGTTATGAACCTCTGATAACTCCTAAATAACTGGTTTATAAATAATGAAATACTTCATTTAGAAATGATAAATTGATCATAAATAAAGTATGAAAATACAATTATTAAACACATTGTAGATATGCTTATAAATCAAGAAAAAAGCATTTGTAGCTGTATTTATAAACTGCTTATTAATGTATTTGTGCAATCACATTAATGTGCCTATTAATGCTTTATAAATGATTAACTAACTGTTTACTAATGCTTAACTAATGATTAATTGCGTGCAGTTATTATAAAGTGTTACCTTTACTCCTAATGTTGAGTAAGTTGAGCCACTTCTGTTTCACTAGCTCTATTTCTGTGTCCTTATGATCTTGTCCTTTATTTGTCCTGATAGAAGACAGCTGAAATATGATTTGTTGTATAGTAACGCTGAAGCACAGATATTTCTCAGTGAAGAATATGTTCTCTGAGCTTCATGTCCTCTTCAACAGTTTCAGCCTTCCTCCAACGTCAGGACACCTGAACGAAGCCTCGACAAAATCTGTCCGATAATTCTAAATCATTTCAACAAAGAGCAGAATAAGTGTCCAGTGATGCTCTTCGCATGAAAGCAGCTGAGCTTGTGAAGCAGAATGTGAGATTCGTCACGTAGAGCTGGAATATTTCTTCTCATGTTGCTCCATCAGGTCATGTTTTAGTCTGTAGTTGCAGCACAGTTTGTGTCTCCAGGAGCTTTTGTTCTGCTTTTGCACACGTTTCTCCTCCAGCGGCTCCTGGAAAACATCCACAGCACTGCAAGTGTTTGTCAGCGCAGGTTTTTATCTATTTATTTAAATGATCATCTGTAAAGATGCCTAACTTTAAAGTCTGGACTACATCAAAGCTTGAGCTCTTATTACTTTGGAGAAAATATGCTGTTCATTTCACACATTTAACCGCTGTGTTGTGATGAACACAATGATCTGTCATGAACTTCAGCATCAACTCTAGAGAAATGTGTCCAGTAGAGGAACATCTGTGACTGTTGTAGTTGAGAGAGTTTCTGGCATCGTTGAGCTGATAGGAAAGAAACACACAGGACACATGAACTCTAGAGAGAGCGTAAGTCAGACGGGCCGCGAATGAAAGGATCAGACCGTTGAATCTCCAGATTCTCTTTTAAAATCAGTATTTGACATTGACAGCACATTCACAATGGCACATGAGAGCTCAAGCCCGTCGCAGTGAGAATAGTGTGTGTGCTTATTCTGAACATTACGCTAATCTGAAGACAGAGCAAAAAGACGGCTTTCTGAATGTTAATAAATGCATTGATCTCCTTCATTTGTGTAACTATAGCGACTGACAGTATCATTTATATAATTGCTGCACACTGTGTAGAGCTCTTATTATAGGATTGATCTTTACATTAGTTTCTATTTTTATATTATTTTCAACTCAATTTCAGTCTTTCGAGATTAACTCTCGACAACTAGAGTTATTGAGAAAATGTTTAGCACTTTATAAAAACCTTTTACAGTGCTTGTATATTGTTTTCTTTCAATGCATTTGATAATTCATAATCATAAAGTAGACCTGAAATTACTTGCATTAGAAGATTATTAGTTAAAACATTTCAAAATGCACCTGCATACTATTTTTTCAGTCATGAATTTTGAGGATTTCTGAAAAATTGTGCAAAAATCTCGTCTCGTCTCGTTCTTGTGAACCCAATCTTTTACTCCCTCTACTCAGCCTCTTAGCGGTTACGGACTGCCACTATAATAATATTGTTGAAAAGGTTATTTATAACCTCATTAAGGCGAGACACTACAGGTGAATAGGGTAAAATTTTTAACTAGCAGATATCACCATGAAACTTTCCCAGTTGATTACCTACATTAAGATGAGAAAAAAGTGTATTACAAGTTTTCTGTAATTTAATGTTTAAATATGCAAATCAGGCAATATCTAATCAAATATGCACTAATTTGCATATATTTAAAAAAACGATATCTGAGTATTGGATAAAGCCAGGTTAAAAATTATTGATTCATTGTGTTCACATATTCACATACGCTAGTCCCGAGATAAATACAGATCGTCAGCTCCAGTTTGTATCCAGCCTCCCATGGAAACTACAGATGCCCCAACACCCGTGAAGAGACGACTAGACGCCCGTGAAGAGACGACTCGACGCCCGTGACGAGACGACTCGACGCCCGTGACGAGACGACTAGACGCCCGTGAAGAGACGACTCGACGCCCGTGACGAGACGACTCGACGCCCGTGAAGAGACGACTCGACGCCCGTGAAGAGACGACTCGACGCCCGTGAAGAGACGACTCGACGCCCGTGAAGAGACGACTCGACGCTGGCGATATGTTTATGCCCTAAATCAATACATGATTAACTAACTGTATTTCTCTATGTACATTTCTGAAATGCACTTTCTGTAAAGCTGCTTTGAAACAATATGTATTGTGAAAAGCGCTATACAAATAAATTTGAATTGAATTGAATTGAATATTAGATGGGAAAAAAATTACAGAGGGATTTATGGATATCTACTTTTGTTATCCTGTAAATCAGAAAATACTGTTAATAGCCTTAAAAAAATGATTTTCGCCATGTTTTTTGGAATAAAATGTTATATAAATCAGGCTAGGAATAATATATTTACAAATCCCTCTGTAAATGTCTTCATGATATAACTAGGTACAAGTCTGGAAAGTTTGGTGTATATAGGTGCTACTGAAGTGGAGATTTCGGACTTGGAGTATGAGAGAAAGGTCATTTTGAGAAAACGTACTCGGTTACTAACGTAACCTCGGTTCTCTCAAGAAGAGGGAACGAGTACTGCGTAAGTATCTTACGCTAGGGGAAAATCCCTTTTCCGCGAGATATTGAAGCCAAGAAAATTATCCTTAATTTTGTATTAATGTAAAACGTGTTGTGGCAGCATGCAGACATAGGCAAGACGACTCGTGTGCCTTAGGCCTATAAATCCAGTTCGCAGGTGTAATAGAAATTTTACATTTAGATGTGTTTTTTACTCTTAGATGTGTTTTTACTTTTAGAAGTGTACAACTTGTATTAACATCTGTCACTTTATTTTTTCCTCATGAGCATTTAAAGAAATATATTCATATAAGCTAAAGCACGTTATTAAAGATATGTAATCAAGTTTTAGAAATGCATAAGTTAAGACAAGCTTGAGTGACAAAATGTTTTGAGTTATAGGAGACTTAGTAGCAAAGAGACTAAGAGTACTCAAGTGACCTATTGTTGGACTTAAAGTGTGAAGTATGTGCGTAGCTTAAGATCAAAATAACGATAGACAAAAGGTGTGAATTTTGAGCAGCAGCTAAAAACAGGAACTTGTATCTAGGCATGATGTTGTTCTGTTTGGATATAATTTATGCAAGACAAAGATTTTGGACGAGATGCCTCCTTTTAAGGTAAACGAATGGTGAAGCCTAATCAGGATGTGTTTTGTGTATATAAGCTGGGCAAAAAGCAGAAGTCGGAACCTTCACATATGAGATGCGTTCTGTATGTGAATGTCAATTTCTTGCAAGAAATAAAGATCTTTATAACTTTTGAAATCTTCAGCTGTCTTCCAATTATTATTTAAAGTTGAGAAAGAATTTCCACCACACAGGCAGCTAATATCTGGTGTTTCATCACCGAAGCTTAACCAGAGTGTGTGCATGCACGGCAAGATACGCAGTACTCGTTCCCGAGTAGGTTCCCGCCTTACAGGCCAGGCTGTTGTCGGTCTAAATATTCCAGTACTGTCTGTTCCGATGCTATCGGCTCAGCATACTTTGTCTGCTGAGCATTGCTCGATGAGAACTGCTCGCTGATCGACATCTAAATGCTTATGGGCATTGTATAAGACCCACAATTTCCATCAGTTCAGGCCGTACTCCGCCCTGTCTGTATGATGTAATTTGCGTCTTAGGGACGCTGCTATATGTGGAAGAGCGCGGCTCCACCCCTCCCTCTTCCCGGACTCTCTGTGAGTTCCCCTGGTGATTATGCACTATATGAACCCCGGTCTTTCGCCCTTGGGTCTTTGGTGTTGGATCCCAGCACGCACAGCGTTTTACATTGGGTCCCCTAGCGTAAGATACTTACGCAGTACGAGAGATGGGAGGAAAGGCATAGAGCGGGCGGCGGAGCCACACATGAGCCAGCGCGTCCCTGCTCTTGGAGAAAAATTCCAGACAGGTCTATCTCCGCTCTGCCGAATTTCTTCCACAGCAGCTGGACTGTCTGTGGGTGTAGAGACCACTCGCCTGTCGGAACATTGTTCCTGGACAGTCTGTCCGGTCCTACGTTTAGGAGCCCTGGCACGTGCGCTGCTCTCAGCGAGAGCAGGTTGCGCTGAGCCCACACCAGGAGGCGTTTTGTTAGCCTGTACAGGTTTCAGGACCTGAGGCCGCCCTGGCGATTTATGTAGGACACCACTGACATGTTGTCCGAGCGGACCAGGACGTGGTGTCCTCGTATTTGGGGACAAAAACGCGTCAGCGTGTTGTCTACTGCCAGCATTTCGAGGCAATTTATGTGAAGAAGCTTCTCCTGTTCTGACCACTGGCCGAAGAACGGTCTGCCCTCGAGCAGCGCTCCCCATCCCGAGGTGGATGCGTCCGTAGACACTACCTTCACACTCGAGGAAGTCCCCAGGCTTACACCTGATTGGTACCAGTCGTTTGCTTTCCAAGGTTTCAGAGCTGCGATGCATTTCTGATTGACCTTGAGACGAAGCAGATCGGAAGCCCATGCTCGGCGCGGTACTCGCGCTTTCAGCCAGAACTGTAGCGGGCGCATGCGCAGCATACCCAGCTGAAGTACTGACGATGCTGAGGCCATGAGACCAAGCATCCTCTGAAATTTCCTGAGCGGGACAGACGCGCCGCAGCGGAAAGAGCTCGCTGCGCGCTGAATGTCTAGTACGCGCTGTGGTGACAGTCGAGCGCTGCGTCCATGCACATCGTAAATGTACGGGGTGCTAGGGACAAGCCGAACGGTAGGACTGTGTACTGATATGCCTGGTCCTCGAAGGCGAATCTCAAATATCGCCTGCGACGTGACGCTATCTGTATTTGAAAATACGCGTCTTTCAGATCTATTGACACAAACAAGTCTCCTCGGCGAATCTGCGCGAGGATTTTTCTGGTCGTGAGCATTCTGAACTGTCACTTTGCAAGCAGTTTTTTCGGTACCAGGAAGTATCTGCTGTATAGCCCTCCTTCGCTCTGAGCTTGAGATAACGGCTCTATGGCCCCTTTGCTCAATAGTTTCAAAATTTCGGCTCGAAGTAGGTGTGCTACTTCTATTTTTACCGTGGTCTCGACGCGCGTTGCATAGCACTCTCTTTTCTATAATGTCTAGCACCCATTTCGAAATCCCGGCTAGCCTTGCCCATGCGTCTGCATGAATGGCTAGGGGTTGAATGCGAAGCGCGCACTGGTCGCAAAGCGACCGAGGGGCTTCGGTGTGCTGCAACATAAGCGTCGCGTTTATGACATTCGAGGCAGAGGGCGCGCTGATGACAGCGGGCAGACTGCCCGCGCTCGACTCCTCTGCGGTGGTTAACCGAGAGGGGGAGGGCTGGGCGAATCCCGTAGGATTTGTCATGTCTATGTGTGGATGTGGGCGCGGGATAGCGGGCACATTTACCACACCGAGAGCATTGTCCGCCTGGGCAGAGCGAATGCACGTTGGTTTCGTTTTTACAGAAACCTGGAGACATGCAGAACGTAGTGATTGTGGGCACTGGGCAGTGGGCACATCTGCTACGTTTGATGCGCAATCGAACTGGGTCGATTTTATGTGTGCGAGCCCTGTGTGACGGGCTGTGCTTGTGTGTAGGAATGAGCACTGGGCATTTTGTCTACACTCATAACACCATCGGCCGTGGCCGGGACACCAGAAAATATACTCTTTGTGGGATTTATCTGGGTAGCCGTAAAAGCGTAGTTTATGTGCAGGCAAGAGGGCTGTGTCGCCGACTTGTTTACTGCAGAATACACTGGAACAGTCGCATTTACTGGAACTGAACGAGCGAGAAGTTGTCATAGAAACAGAGAGCGTCAACATGCTGGCGTTTGTTTGCAGGCGTGCGTGTATTACAACAGGCTCGTTCACTGCAATATTGACATTTCCAGTCGCCTGAACTTCAGAGGGGAATGAGAAATGTGTGAGAAATAGAGGTCGGTCCGGCCGCAGCAGGACTGGAAACACTCTCTTTTCTCCTTTTGCCAGTGACGCACGGAAACCATAGAAACGGTGTTTGGGTGCAGGTGAGCGGGTTGTACAACGCGCTCGTTGGCTGCAAAATACACATCTGCAGTTGCCTTTTCAGGGAACTGACAGAGCGAGCATTGACGGCATAATTTTATCTGCCGGTAGACCCGGGATTAAACACAGGTCTCTCGCACGAAAGCCTGAGAATCTGCCACTGGGCCACAGGGTAAGACACATAGGCATTCATTTAGCGCGAGTATTATCAGAGAGCGTCAACATGCTGGCGTTTGTTTGCAGGTGTGCGTGTATTACAACAGGCTCGCTTACTGCAATATTGACATTTCCAGTAGCCTGAACTTCCAACCTGGTCTCATGGGAAATACGTACCTCTGCACACTTTTTTGCAGCGCCACAAATATGTACCACCCGGTACATATTGCTACAGTTTTGAAACACAAACGTCCACTGGAGTCGCTAAAGACAAATACATGACATACATTTATTTGTATTTTTTTTTTTTTTTATTCCTTTTACAAAGAAGAAACAGCACTGCATTGAATACATTAACTAAAAAAATAAAAAAAATAAAAAAAATAAAACAATAATAATAAAACATAGTCACTCCCAGAAAAATAGAGGAATATATCCTTCAATGAAAAGTTGAAATCACAGCTAAAGAGTGACATTGTTTATTCTTACGGCAGTTCGTGACGTCACGAAATATAAACTATTGATTCGTGTTCTTGAACACAAATTTCCCATTTTTTTCGTGTCACTCAGCACGACTTTCGATCTTATGTAGCTATTTAAATAGGAAGTTGGCTATATTTTGTGTCTGCACCACGTTTTTCTTTTTGCCACTCTGGAACATTGTTATCGACCATTATGACCATCAGTTTTAATTGTTTCTCCTTCGATTGTGAGAACGGGGATTCGTTTTGGATAGTAATTTAATTAAAATAAATGTAATTAATTAGTGGATGCCAGCATTACCCGTGATCCTAAGCATCCGTTGCTATGGAGACGTAGCCAGTCCGCTTTGCGATTGGGTGATTTCTTTAGTGATTTCATTTCTCATTGCACTCTGTCCAGGTAAGTTACGAGGTTCATAATAAGTAATGATAACGTTTTGTTTAAATGTTATAATTGATGCATTTCTTTGTCATTAGACTCATGATGTGTCAGCAATAACAATATAACTTGGCCTAACGTTACTGCATAAATCTAGAATGAGAAACCCCAGACATGTCACGCGCCTTTTAACAGTCATAACGTTAAAGGAAATAGGAAAAACATGGCTTTACATGTGCTTGTAACTCTGCTGCTGTTGCTGTTTTATCAGTCAGTGGTTAGATCAGCGTAGCAGACAATAAACGGGACAAGGGACGTCGCGTATGGGACAAATCAATTAGGCCGGGCGGACGTCCCGGCTAATAGGTGACACGTGACAGTTGGTTTTAGCAGTTAGGTTAGCCACTAGTACTAACCCCCTTTATACTAATAACAACCTAGTTTTAAAGAATTCTACCTCTTGTTACTGGATCTCATGTTCCAAAAACAAGTTGTATTAAGGTTTTAATCTATTTTTTTACTTCATTTTAGAGATGCCAGGAAGTTCAAAGAAAATGTGCCCTGGGTGCAACACCCTAATAAGTGTTGCATACAAGGCTTGCCCACTTTGCAAACAACTGCAGCCATATAAAGCAAAAGTTGCAGCAAAGAGATGCAACTTTAAAAATAAAAAAAATGAATGGAAGGAGTCAGTCAAGAAAAACAACAACAGGACAGTTGTTCTCAATAGCAGCCATGTGTTGGTAAGGTTAGGTCAAAGTTCAGGATTCTAATAGGAATTTATGAAGCTAAGTCAATTAACACAGTAAAGTTTAACAATAGCCATGTTTCCATGTAATTGTCAAGTGAACTTTTGAAATGTTTCGAAAAAGATTAAAATATCAATCAGGTGTATTTCTATCAACTGGGTTGGAGGGAATTAATTAAGATCCTGCGAGGGGATCCTCCCGCACTGAAGCTGTCCCTAACCCGCCCTGTTTCCCACCAGCTTTGGGTTGCAAACAACAGGAGATGGGACCTCGGTGCTATGGGGGCCGTTACCGGCCTCACACCTTCCAGAGGCTGAGCCATGATCAGTAAGATTCAGGGTCCCGAGCAACACCGCCCAAGCGGTTTCCTATACACCACATTTCCCACGCCGCCTGTCAGATGGGGATTTAGTGCTGGGCTTTTCGCTACTGAGGGTTTCCTGGTTAGTTTCTTTTCCCCCGCTTAGTATTGTGCCTGACTGCGTAAACAGCTGATCAGTGATGTGACTTAAATGTTCTTTATGTCAGAACTTGGGCAAAGCTGTTACCATGTTCCATTCAACACATTAACTCTTTTTCGAAAAAGACAAAAACCACCTCAAGCGACCGTAAAATGTTTTTGCTAAATTGAGGATGTTTTTTCCCCATATTTTGATGGAAACATGGCTGGTGAAACATGTAGTATAGTAATGAATTCCTTGATATGAGTTGTACATTTAATATGACCATTAACCTGTTGTCATGAAATTAATATTTAATTATTGTATTCGGTGCATGTTTTTTTAATTTAATAATGTTTTTATTTCAGCTTGACAAACTTGCCCTTGATTTTTTCCCCATACTCCTTTTGGGGAAGAAGTGCAAAGGAAGCTTGGTGGCCGATGTCATCCTAGGAGGGGATTATATTTTGGATCCTGATTTGCTTCAGAGGGTTAAACATATGTATGAAGCTGTGCTAAAGAGTAAGTATTTTTTTACAAATATGAAGCTCTGGATTAATCTGAAAACACTGGTAACCCTAAGGAACCCAAAGGAATGTGAACCGAAAAGTATCATTATCTTTATTTTTCTATTGATGCAAAGTATGAGCATTACTTTCAGCCACAATAGGATAGCAGCATGTGATCACCCAATTGTTTTCTTTAGCAGTTAAGCCAAGTCAACAAGCTAGATAAAAAGTAGGCAGAAAATCTAGAAAATCTAGAATGCTAGATTACATTAAGAGACAGCATTACCTTGACTGGGAACTCTACGACTATATTTGTTGATATAGACTGTAGATAATTAATTTTACTTTTTAATCATAACATAACACACCTGTAATGTAGAAATCAATCTTATTATAAATATTAGCCTGTTATCATCACTCGCTCACAGGTCCTCTTCCTTGTGGTTCAATAATTAGTCATAGGCTATATGGAATAAAGTGGCACTGAGATTAAGGCAAACTGTTTAATTTTTCTTGTGTGTGATGTTTGTCTTGTCTTCAAGTTCATTTTCAAAGACAGAAGAAGGCCACAAGTAGCACAGAAACTACTGATCCTCCCGAAGCCACTGCCACTGAGACCAACGCCACTCCGGAAGCCACTGAGACCAACGCCACTCCGGAAGCCACTGAGACCAACGTCACTCCAGAAGCCACTGAGACCAACGCCACTCCGGAAGCCACTGAGACCAACGCCACTCCGGAAGCCACTGAGACCAACGCCACTCCGGAAGCCACTGAGACCAACGCCACTCCGGAAGCCACTGAGACCAACGCCACTCCGGAAGCCACTGAGACCAACGCCACTCCGGAAGCCACTGAGACCAACGCCACTCCGGAAGCCACTGAGACCAACGTCACTCCGGAAGCCACTGAGACCAACGCCACTCCGGAAGCCACTGAGACCAACGCCACTCCGGAAGCCACTGAGACCAACGCCACTCCGGAAGCCACTGAGACCAACGTCACTCCGGAAGCCACTGAGACCAACGCCACTCCGGAAGCCACTGAGACCAACGCCACTCCGGAAGCCACTGAGACCAACGCCACTCAGGAAGCCACTGAGACCAACGCCACTCCAGAAGCCACTGAGACCAACGCCACTCCGGAAGCCACTGAGACCAACGCCACTCCGGAAGCCACTGAGACCAACGCCACTCCGGAAGCCACTGAGACCAACGCCACTCCGGAAGCCACTGAGACCAACGCCACTCCGGAAGCCACTGAGACCAACGCCACTCCGGAAGCCACTGAGACCAACGCCACTCCGGAAGCCACTGAGACCAACGCCACTCCGGAAGCCACTGAGACCAACGTCACTCCGGAAGCCACTGAGACCAACGCCACTCCGGAAGCCACTGAGACCAACGCCACTCCGGAAGCCACTGAGACCAACGTCACTCCGGAAGCCACTGAGACCAACGCCACTCCGGAAGCCACTGAGACCAACGCCACTCCGGAAGCCACTGAGACCAACGCCACTCCGGAAGCCACTGAGACCAACGCCACTCAGGAAGCCACTGAGACCAACGCCACTCCAGAAGCCACTGAGACCAACGTCACTCCAGAAGCCACTGAGACCAACGCCACTCCAGAAGCTACTGCCACTGATACCACAGGCTCATCAAAAGCCACAAGACCCTGGGGCCAGAAAGCAAAAAAAAGACAAAGTGAAGTATATTTCCTTATTAGTCAGTAATGTGTTATTAGAACTATGTTAATAAGTATGTTATCACAGAGCTATGTTTTTTTTATATAGTACCAGTCAAAAGTTTGAACCCACCTACCCATCAAAGGGAAATGGGAAAGCGTGTCCAAACTTTTGACCGATACTGTATATTCTAAATTAGTAATAACTTACTGTATTTAAATATTAAGCATAGCGTCAGTTCTGGCAGGTCACATTAGTCAAGCTCGCATCAGCTGATCCATGTCTACCTATAGAAATACGACGCCTATTACTGTATACATATATAAGCTCCTTCAGTATTATCAGCAGCTGTCATGTTTCTCAGGAGCGAATTACCCTCCTCCATCCCCAGCTCCTCCTGTCGTCAGTCATTATAGCATTCTGATTACCCCTGAATCAGACTTAAATTCTCTTAATTATATTGTACATTAAAATTAATTAATGATATCTGCAATACATTTATGTTTTCTCTTATGATTCTATGTTAGGCTGCATGGATGCGCAGGGAGTTCTTGCCCAGAACAGAACCATACCACCAATCCAAACTATATGCTAACTGTCAATCATATTTGATGATAGTGGTCTTGACAGAAATAGTGTTTAATAAAATGTGGTATCTTGTATGTTTTTTATACAGATCCAGTCCAACAGAGGGTAGCCAGCAAAAAGTGTTAAGTACATTTTCTCTATTTAAAATTATATGATGTATCACCTACACATTGATTCTGCCGTCACAGTTAGGTATTGTCTATACTGGTATATTTGTATACTTATTTCAATGTTATATTGACTGTCTTTCAGATGAGTGTCCAGAATGCTGTAGGAGAGTGAGGCAAAACAACTTTGACTACTCCAAGGTTTTGAAAAGAAGAGTGAGAGAGGTTTGTCTTTCTAAAACCTTTTCAACTGTCTTGCTTTATATCAATGTACTCGCATTCACTCAATATTAATATTTAAATCCTTTTTGGTTCTACAATGAATAAGGCCCTGTGTCCACGAAAGTGTTTTTTCACGCGACTGCCATATTTTTCCAATAGTTTTCAATAGGAGTGCCGCTGAGTGTCTTTTTCACGCTGATGCGAGGAGGGTCCAGCTGCGGCTTGGGCGTTCCCGTAATGACACAAGAATGCCCTTCGGGCGTTCCTGGTAGCGTTTCATCGACCAATCGCGAAGCGTTTCGCAAGGCACACTGGGTATGATGTCATTTCCCCTTCCATATTTGCAATTTTACCTCATAAGTTTCGCGGGAGAAGAAGTCAAGCGGTCATTCGATGAGAGATTATGTCAGTAAGTAGGCTATTGTTTATTTCTACAACATTGACTGGGACGTATTCTCTTTTATATCAGTGATATAGCTGTCGTGTCTTCTTAATCTTGTATGGTATCCGAATCCGATATTAATAATCGCGGCAAGCATGGTTCGGTAGCTGCTAATGTCATGCTATCTCATTTTAGCCATAGCTAATAGCCAGAAAAAAGCAATGTATAAGAATGTTTGTTGCTAGAAGCTAGAGTTTGTAGCGAAGACTAAGTTAACATAACGTTACATTGTTAAGTTGGATGTTAACGTGTTAGCTAGATGGTAAGAGGCAATAAGTAGCGGCCAAGCTGCTTCGATATGGTGACACAGATAACTTTGGTGGGCGCGTTGCCTCGTTTTGGTGGTAACTTAGTAAATTTGTCTAAAATAGTCTTCTACAGAATTTGGTTTGACGTTGGAAGTTTCACATGTCAGAGATTCAGCTCCGAAACACTTAAATACATCAGTACGATTTGGCATAAGAATGAAAAACAGGTTGTGTTCGAACTGTTTTAAAATATAGACGATAACAGTGTTTGTTTTAATCGCCTTTACTGTATCGCAACCTATACATTTTGTAATGTAAAACAGCAGATAGGGATCGTCTACAAAGTAAAAAACGAAGAGGAAAAATCTCAATCTCACCCGGCTAAACACCATTTATTTTCGATCCCAAAATTCAAATAGTGTGTTATATTGTTAAAATAACTAAATAACTGCTTTGTTTAACTGTCAAAAGTGATGCAAAAACAATGCTGATTCAGATGTGCAAATACATTTGTGTAAAAACTTTTTTTTTCTGAATATTGAGTTGCATGGACCTAAAAGATTTCCACGTAGGTATTTTTCTCATTTGTAATCCAGGATAAAGGCTAATTAATTAAATTCAAACCTGATAATAAATTTATTTAAAAATCATAGTTTTTCATCTCAACTTCAAAGGGTGTGTGTTACTGGATTCTAGAATATATTTTATCTGGATATTGGTTTTAGTAACAGAATATATATATATATATTCAGATGCAAAAGCCTTTAAGTGCCATCATAATTTATTTTCTAGAATTATCATTTTTATCAAGCTTGAATTTAATATTGTTAACGTGTTAGCAAAGAGGCATGATGTAGCGTCCACGCTGATTCTTTATGGTGACAGATAACATTGGTGGGCACATTGCTTTTTGGGAGAATTTTGGTGGTGGTAGGTAACTTTGTGTAACAGTCTTCTACAGGTACAGGTACTAACTTCATTTTCACGTAGTTAGTTTTTTAACAGAGTTTTAGCTTTCTCACCTGAAGATTCCTTGGATTCAACTCAGCACTAGTAGCTAGTGCTAGGAGGGGGAGAAAAGTAAGTTGAGCTTGGTTAATGTGCTCCATATATCTCTTATCTACAGCTACATCTGTCAATTTTGCCGAGCGGTCACAAGCCCCAGCCCACAAGATGTTTTGAGCAAGGATGCCAATTTCTCCACTGCCCCTTTTGCCCACTTTATAAGGGTGACTACTCAAAAGTGGAAACACATTTACAGTCCCATCTGAAAACAGTGGTACAGCATGGAGGTATGTTTAAGGATTCTTTGGCTGATTCATTGGTTTAGATTAATAACCTTTGTGTTGATATGAATAAGTTGAGGACACTAGCCGTGGTCAAGAAGGCACTTGTGTTTGGACCAGTTATTAAAGCCTGCTTTGTTTTTTACCTTCCTTTCAGAGGTTGTGATGTATACCTGCAAATGGGGCTGCAGAAAGGAGTCCCACTACCACTGCTGTGCTTGTATTCTAATGTTTCAAAGAAAAAAACAACTGCTTCGACACCTCAGCACATGCCACCGTCAGCCAGCAGAAGGCCAACCCCACCCTCAGCCAGCAGAAGGCCAACCCCACCCTCAGCCAGCAGAAGGCCAACCCCACCCTCAGCCAGCAGAAGGCCAACCCCACCCTCAGCCAGCAGAAGGTCAACCCCACCCTCAGCCGGCAGAAGGTCAACCCCACCCTCAGCCGGCAGAAGGCCAACCCCACCGCCAGCCGGCAGAAGGCCAACCCCACCCTCAGCCGGCAGAAGGTCAACCCCACCCTCAGCCGGCAGAAGGCCAACCCCACCGCCAGCCGGCAGAAGGCCAACCCCACCGCCAGCCGGCAGAAGGCCAACCCCACCCTCAGCCAGCAGAAGGCCCACTGCACTCTTTTTCACCTCAAGCCTTAGAAGGCCCACTAAACCCTATGGAGGCCATGGTAGAAGCCCGGCTACACCCTGTGGAGGCTATGGTAGAGCTTCATCAACCAAAAAAAACTGTTGGCTTACGTTCGAGGGTCAGAAAGGTTAAGTGCACAAAGTGTGAATTAGTGCTAAATAAAAAAAATGTAAAGCAGCATATGAGACGACGCCACTCAACTGTCAAGGAGGACATTACAGCCGACCATCATCTGGCATGTCAGCCAATAGAGATTGAAAGGGGAATATTTGCTGTTGTAAAGTCCTTCAGCAGCAATAGCGCACCCATCCATGTACAGAAGCGGACATCGGGGCCAAGCCATCAAATTCGTTGTGAGCAGGATGCCTGTGTGCGCAACACTGAGGTGATGCATAGGAGTGGGTTTATATCCTTTGATTGTGCCCATCTGCAGTCCCTGCAATACTGCCCACCACCCCTCAGCCCTCAGATTGAACTAAGGGAGGATGTTCTGAGGGACATTGTCAGTAGCAGGTGGTTCAGCGAGGAGCGGAAGAGGGCATGTCTTCTGAAAAAAACGGCGGCAAACGCTGAAGGGATCCCCTTCAGTGTTGATGTTGTGGTGGGAAGCTCTTCCTCAAGAAGATATGTTTCCATTTATGAGGCAAATCTGTCTTATTATAACAAGTTTGGCAGAGTGATGGTCATGTTTGACACAGCAAATAACACGTGGCATTGCCATTGTGTTAAAGCCAAACAGGCCTGTGTCCACAAGGCCATTGCAAAATGGCACTTTTTCCAGACAAGAAAGGAGCTCTTCACGGGAGATGAGAGCGAGGATACTCAAGATAGTCAGGGCTCTGAAGACAAGGTGGAAACTGTCACCTCAAGTGATTTTCAGTATCCCCCTCGAGGTCAGGATTTGGGGAGAATTGTTAGGTACATTCACAACAAGAAAAGGCTTCCTGCAGACTTGCCAGCAAAGGTGTATGGGTTGACAAGTGAGACAGAAGTGCCTAAACATCTGATGCCCAAAGAGTGTGTTTGTCCTGAGTGTCCTGGTGATCTTCCCGTTGGTGAACCCCTGATCATCAGCAAATCAGCAAAAATCATTACTGTCAAGGGAATCATCGAGGGTCTGTATCATGTTTAAACTAAAATTGACAGTTATTCTTCCTTTTCCAAGTTGTATATACCACTAAATGCTCCAATGATCTCATTTCAGGTGTGACAACTTATGGGAAAAAATGCAGTAGATGTGGAATGATGGTGCGATACCAGGAATGGGAGGATGGCTTACATAACTTTAATGACAAAGTCATTCTAACCCTCCATTTTTGCCTGTATCTTCGGAACTGCCTCCAGGTCAAATGTTCAAAAATTCAATACGTGTGATTTTTGTGATTTATGAATATGATGTGACCATACTGCATGTTAAATGCATAAATCTCATATTCCATATCTTTATGCAAAGTAGGCCATTAATTAAGTAATTAGAACTAAGGTGCAGGATGAGGCTTCTTAGCTGACAGTCATGACATTAGGCCATTAAATACATAATTGGAACTTTCCCAGTTGCACACTTTTATGGAATTACATTTTCTAATTTATTATTGATGTTTTATTCCAGACTCACACAGCTCTGGGTCGAGCCATCGAGACATGGGAGCTGACGTCGGGACAGCAGTACCCAAACAAAAATAGCCTAATACATGGATACCTACATTTTGAAGCATTGACAGACCATGATTATAACTTCTCCTGTGTCCGCTGTGGACATCACCCTCCTGTGGTGGTCATGGATCTCCACAAGAGCTGTGTCTTCAGCTTGGCAGGTACAATACAGGTTTTATTTGTATGGTGAACCCCTCCACCCCTCCAGGTGGTCTAACTACAGTATATTGATATTTCTTTTTATTTTAGTCAGTGAACTAGAGGATCCACCAGATGGATTTGATGGGGAGGTGGATATTGATGAGTTCTGGGACTCTCTATGTTTAGAGAGGATTGCACGTGGTTTTGTTCCAAGTAAGTGACTTTTTAAATATAATGTTTCCCAGAGATATATAATTCCTTTGTTACCTTTTTTCCCCCCTGTCTTTCTCACTCCACTTTAAGAATTACAAAGTTAATTTCGAGCCATCAATGCAGACTATTTTTCTTTCAGGTGATAAACAAAATCCTTTTGCCGTTAAACCTACGTACCACCACTGGGCCCCGTGGATTGGACCTTACACCCGCAAATCCAACAAGGTGCTCAATACAGAGCATGAAAAGGTCCACACAACAAGGCACCCAAAAGAACAGACAGAGACTGACGTAACAGAGGACAGGCTATTGGATGAAGTATCCAATTTGAAGGTAAACAGGTCTATGTGTTTTTTTTGTTGTTGTTTATTCTATATAATCAATATAGCTAGTATAAATGTGTTTACAGTGTACACCTTTATTTTGGTAATCTATTACAGGTCCATGCCATCCGAAAGCTCTGCAGGGAGTGCGGAATTGATTCCCAAGGTTCCAAAATGGAATTAGTTCTAAGGCTGAGAGAAGAAATGAAAACCCGAAGCAAATTTGATAAAATTTTTCAAAAGGTTTGGGGAGCATCTGGTAAGTAAAAAAAATGTCCCATTTCTCATTGGGCTACTGCTGGTAATTTAGTTTGACTTCCTTGAACACTTGTTCTCCTCAGGTGGCTGGGCTGTTGTTATGTGCCCCTGTGGGCAGGTTGTCTCGCTGAAATTTAACATTAGGGCAGAAAGTCCAAGGGACTTCACTGATTTATTGTTATCTTGGAAACACATGCCCAACATATGCATATATGATTTTGCAAGAGGTCTGGCAGTGCATGCTAACCTTAGAGAGCCCGAGACGATGCCTTTCAGCCCTCATGAGGGTAGGCTGTTGGACCCCAGCCACGAAAACTTGCAGTACGCATCCAATGGTGGTATGGTCAATTTACCATGGCTTAACACTAAGAAAACTGTGCCGGACCCGGGTGGCCATCCATTGACTGGGTCAGCAGACCACTATTGTCTCTACGACAGATTCCATGAGGGAAACACTAAAGACCCGAAAGATATCCTCCAGAGGATAAAGATGGTGCCTGAACTGGCAGGGAGAATTAACAGCCAGGTTGCAGAACAACTCTTCTCAACCATGAAAAAAAACAATTATTACATGAACATGCTCTCGCCATCTGCTCATGTTTTCATGATGCGTAATGTTATTCACAATTACAATCAGCGGAAGAACAAGAAGATCAAGGAGGAATTAAAGAAGCTTGTGACTCCTGAAATTCAGCTGTGTCTCAATGAGCATGGTCAGGCAGAATTCTGTGCCTCTCAGCCAACAGGACTTAGCCCAGACCCAGTTGTTGCCGCCTCCTCTCAGCCAGCAGAAACGGGGTTCAGCTCAGACCCAGATCTTTCACCACCCTCTAAACGTAAGGAAATCTTCTATATTTTATGCATTGTATTAGTGATTGTGTATATTTATTCAATAACACATTTCCTCTCATTTTTGTCTCATCTTTTTATTTTGAATTAGGTTCAAGGTTACAGTCGCTCTCCTCAGCTGTTGACCGTACTAATCCCAACTTTACAGTTGCTGATTGGAAACAAGAACCAAACGCAAGACTCTGTGAATTAGTAAGTTTGAGATTAGTTTTTGTGAATTAGACATTTTAAATATACATGCATGCATTCATAATGTTCTGTATATTTCCCGATAGCTGGACTATGTACTGGATAGTAAGGGTGACCCTAAGGAGGAAATTGTTCAAGCCAACAACTCGATCCTCACAAGGTCTGACTTTTGGACTCTGGGCCTAGAACGAGATGTTGAAGCAACGGTAAATCTGATCCAAGTGTTTAACTGTATTTCCTATGGTGTGAGATTTATTAATTGTCTTACTAATTAATCATTGTTTTTTTTTAGATTGCAAATTGTTGTTTCAACATTATCGTCAAGACTGCAATTGCACATGTAAGTTACATTTAACATAATCTGTGCATTCAAGTTTCCTGACTGTATACTTTTGTTGCCTACACAAAGTGTGTTATGCGTCTGTTTTTAAATAAAGGGCATTGCAACCGCGACTGTGGATGCCTATGTGGTGGTCACCTGGCTTCCTCCATATGAGGCTTCTCCCATTGCTAAAATGATTGTGAGTAGTAATGTAACAGAACTTGTACCTCAGCTTTAACCTCATGGTCAAGTTCCTCTTTGAACTCTTTTTATTTTCCTCAGTGTGACTTTGCATCCAAAGACGTGGTGCTTCTCCCTGCCTGGCAGCCTGGGCACTGGACATTGTGTGTGAGTAAACCCACTTTGAAGTGGCTTTTTTATCTGAAATACTGTGCTGTTATTATTGAATCATCATTCATGCTTTGTTGGTACATTTCATGCAGTACATAATAGGGCTGCACGATATTGGAAAAAAATTACATTGCAATATTTTTTCCCCAACGATATATATTGCGATATTGAGAGCCATAACTCCAGGCTAAAGACAATAATTACCATTCCATGATATTAATAATTTCACTAATAAGCAAGCTTCATTACAAGTGACAAAAAGGTCACTTAATTTTTTATTCCAAAATTAGAACATTTCTGTAAACACTAAAGCAGAACACATTTTTAAATAAAACAGCAGCTTTACACCAACCCCCTGATTGGTTTACAACAATATAACTTAAAATAAATATATTTTTTATAAATTTTGGTTCACAATCTTTTAAGTCAACTTTTCTTAGCCAAAGTGCCGAAGTAAAACAGTGTTGGTGTTGGTCTTCGTAATCATATGAAATAAACAAAATGATATAAAACTTTAATATATTTTGTATTAAATCTTCTAAACAGATTAGAGAACATGTTTCTGTAAACAGAAAAGCCGAACACATTTAAACAGCAGCTTTTTAAACCTCTGTCAGCGTCGCCGCTCCCACCATGCGCATCAAGAGCTGAGGGAGCACCAAAAAAATAGCCTAATGAAAAATCAATAATTCTAATGCCGATATTATTATAGATACAGACATCCCAAGTTCCGGGAGTCTCCCGCATATTGATAGCGGCTCACTGATGCCCGCGAATTAGTTAAAATTTCCGGAATCTAGAGCGAGCGTGCCCGCGAGACAGAGACTGTGCTCCAAACCGCGCAGAGAGGGAGAGCGAGCAAGAGACCCGGGCGTTTATTTATTGTCTATGAAGAGACCGCGCGCGTGCCTCATGAAGCGCGTAATATCTCCCGCTGGTGCTACTGTGCTACTACCCTTCACATCGCATGTTCCGGCGATGTGACTATCGCTCACTCGCACATCGCGATGTTAAAATCGAATATCGTTCAGCCCTAGTACATAACATTTTTGATATGCATAACGATTTCAGGTCTAAGAATCTAACCCGACCTTTTCTGGATCAATTCCAACTTCTCTATGCCCCCTATTTTGGATTGTGTGTTGAAGACTCTTACCATACACTCCCACCTCCCAATGAAATTAACGTTTTTGGCCATGCTGAACATAAATTTGAATGATATTTTGTTTCAGCCTCAAAGAATGGATGAATGAGAGCAATCACTTGTAAAGCACTTTGTATAAAATTATATTCATTTAATTTATATATATATATATATATATATATATATATATATACACACATATACATATACGGTACATACATATATGCACTATTTACTATAACTGTAATTTTGTTTGAAGTAAGATTTGGGTCTTTAACCAACCCTTATCTTGCCATTCCATGAAATAAAACTCTTAACAGGTTCTCAAACCAAGACAGAGGATTATGCAGTATTTTGATTCAAGACACCCTAGTGGCTTTGGAGATGGCCGCTACCTAGAAATCTTCAGGTTTTTCATAGAAAGCTGAATACTGGTTCCCTATGTTCATATCTAACTCTGGGTCTTGCAGCAGTAACTATATTTTTCTATTCAAAGCAATTTCCATGTTTACACCCCAAAGTAGTTATTCATTGGTTCACTAGAAACCTCATCTGCATCTTGACTTTAATTGTTTTTTATTTAGACCACCCAAATACTGCTTTGAGAACCCAAAAACTTAGATATGATCATGTTTTATGTTTTTTTGGAAGTATGGTAGTTCTGTTTTGGACTATACTTCCTTTTTGTTTAGTTCTCCATTTATGGTTTTGGTTCATATGTTCCATACGTTCTAAGTCCCTACTAGGAATTGCTGCTACTCCCAGGTCACTTTTTAGCATGGGAAGGTGTAGTTCAACCCCATTTTTAAACCATGCTCTTAGGGCTCAAGGTGGGTATGTGTAGTCATGGTAGAGATTCAGCAATTCCTAAAGGGGTTCAATGTTAAATTTGAAAGGCATGAATTGCAATTAACACGTCTTTCAAACCTTTTCAGTAACCTGGCACATGCGGTGTCCAATGGACCATGGAAGTCATTTTACTTGGCTGATGAGGTAAAACGTGTGGCTGTAGCACGATTCATTGCATTTAGTGGAGTACCGCACATAGGCAGGTCTCTTGATTTTTATTTATTTATTATGATTTGATAAAGTGACGCTGATGGACCCTAGTTGCTGCTAAATGCAAGTTCAAAGCACATTGTGTTGCACTTTTTGTATGATTTAAGGCTACAAAATGAGTGTGGATATCAGTAGGCATCATATAATAAGAATCATTGATAATAAATCACACACCCCTTTTACCACCACAGGGCGCATCTCCCCAGCATCAGAGCAACAGCTGTGGTGTGTTTATGCTGATGGTGAGATGCAATAATTTACTAGTTACTAAATTACTAGTTTGCAGAACAACTAACACGTTTGTATGTTTATTTCAGTATGCAATGTATTCTACCCTCCAAAAGCCATATGATTTCAGTGAGGTGAGTTCGTTCAAATCTCAATCAGATTTGTAGTGTGAAATATAAGGCTTTTAATCATTTTGTCCTATCTGGAGGCTACAGTTAACATGCACCAATAGACCTTACACTTAACCTTGTCTGCAGGTACTGTACTTGCTGAAGGAGATGGCAACATCTGTAAAAATT
Source organism: Rutilus rutilus (assembly GCA_021464565.1). Classification (NCBI taxonomy): domain Eukaryota; kingdom Metazoa; phylum Chordata; class Actinopteri; order Cypriniformes; family Leuciscidae; genus Rutilus; species Rutilus rutilus. The sequence goes on along the minus strand of JAJAQA010000005.1, from coordinate 8,866,464 downwards.
TACACTGCCATAGTTCCCATCAATGAGTAAACGGTACTGTAACATGGATTTGTATCAGGCTATGAAGACATTTAAAGCATAACTTTATTTTCAGGTGGACATGCCCTCTATCAGGAGGTGGTGGTGTGGGCAGCTGCTGGAGACCTTTACGTTAGAAAGGTGTTACATGCTGCGTCCATATTTTGCTATTTAATTATATTTGGTGTTCATGAAGATGGAAGCCAATATACTGATATCTCTCTCTCTCGCTCTAGCCCTGCAGGACTAGCTGGCACACCCATCTCACCCTCTCCCCATCTCAGCCACACCTTACAATCTCCAAGCAGTGAAAGGTATTATATACTGTGTTCATATATTGCTATTTACTTATATTGGTAGCCAATATACTGATCTCTCTTTTCTTTCTCTAGCCCTGCAGGACTAGCTGACACACCCATCTCACCTTCTCCATCTCCCCATCTCAGCCACACCTTCCAATCTCGAAGCTGTCCATCAGGCACACCCATTACAACAGAGGACAGTCCATTCTTACCACCTGTAGTCCTTCAGTGTATTATTGAAGAGACACTGAGTATGGACATGGCTATGCTTGGCGTGTTCAACAGAGTTTCGAAAACTTTCCAGGAACTCGCAAAGCCATTCCACCCCTCTGTTTATATTAATGATAGTTTGGCAAGGGACCTCAAACTTAAGAAAGACAGTCTGATGCATATAACTGTTAGACAAATTTATAAGACTGCAGGCCGTGGCAGTGGCCTTGCACTACGCCTCAAAGGCTTTTCCAAAAGAAGGAATTGGCCGAGCGCACGCCTGGGGCTGAGGCACATGGCTTATGGCAGGTATCTGATTGAAGATGTCTGCCTACCATAGTGTTGTTCTCTGAGTCTGTGTGGTTAGAACAACGTCAACTCTTTTATTTGTGACATGTTTTATTTTGTCATCCCTTTCATTTTTGCATGCCAATAAATCTGTTTGTTTTATACTGTATGTACTACAATGTTCAAAAGTAAATTGTTCAAGAGAAATTACTGTATTTTGTGTCTTTATTGAAAACATCAAAAGTGCCTGTGGGAAGAGTAAGTGAATCCTTGGAGTCAAATATCCTACTGTTTGAGCCTTCATTAAGTGCATCTGGTAACTGGACTGCAACAGCAGTCCCAAGTGTTAATTTAATCTATTTATTATCCAATTCAGACATTTTAAGACGACTGTATTGGTTTCGGACTGGATCTCAAAGGGTTCCTTTATTTGAAGCAACTAACTTATATCTAGGGCAGGGCCATAGAGAGAGCTGTGTCCTCAACTCGTAGAATATAATGAACGTAACGTTACTGCACAACCACAACATTCTCATTATATTTAGCTACCATGGAGCCTCCCTAAAATGATTGTGTTGTAATATCAGTAAATTAAACCTAATCAAGCCGCTCGAAAGCTGGCTTAGTCATCTAGTTCGATGCTAGCTGACGTCTTCCTATGCTTAAAGATAGGACTGAGGTAACTTGTCCTACACGTAAATGTAATTTTATTAAGATGTAATTGGACTAACGTTAACGTTCTGTAGATGGCTTAGCTTGCTAACGTTAGTTTTATGCTAACCGTAACGTTACAGACTACTGATCTTATTTTGAAACTTCTGTTTGAGAAAAACTAACTAGCGAATGTTGTTATATTAACCCGGATGTTGACAGTTAGCAGTTCAGCAGAAGAGGCGAAGAAGATGAGGCCGGATGTTGACAGTCACGGGGCGTTTCAGTCTGCGAAAACGGGAACCCCCACCAGCACGAGAACACCCATTTGTGGCTGCAGTTGGATGATATTGAGCTCAACGCGCTGCAACTGAAGAAAACACATGCAAATAGAAAAACACCTGCAAATTAAAGAAAACATCTTCATCAGTTTCACAACACATGTGTGCTCCAAATACTCACAACACAAACAAATACAGAAACGCGCTGCAAAAGTTCACAACACAAACAAATACAGAAACGTGCTGCAAAAGTTCACAACACAAACAAATACAGAAACGTGCTGCAAAAGTTCACAACACAAACAAATACAGAAACGTGCTGCAAAAGTTCACAACACAAACAAATACAGAAACGCGCTGCAAAAGTTCACAACACAAATACAGAAACGTGCTGCAAAAGTTCACAACACAAACAAATACAGAAACGCGCTGCAAAAGTTCACAACACAAACAAATACAGAAACGTGCTGCAAAAGTTCACAACACAAACAAATACAGAAACGCGCTGCAAAAGTTCACAACACAAATACAGAAACGTGCTGCAAAAGTTCACAACACAAACAAATACAGAAACGTGCTGCAAAAGTTCACAACACAAACAAATACAGAAACGCGCTGCAAAAGTTCACAACACAAACAAATACAGAAACGCGCTGCAAAAGTTCACAACACAAATACAGAAACGTGCTGCAAAAGTTCACAACACAAACAAATACAGAAACGCGCTGCAAAAGTTCACAACACAAACAAATACAGAAACGTGCTGCAAAAGTTCACAACACAAACAAATACAGAAACGCGCTGCAAAAGTTCACAACACAAACAAATACAGAAACGTGCTGCAAAAGTTCACAACACAAACAAATACAGAAACGCGCTGCAAAAGTTCACAACACAAACAAATACAGAAACGTGCTGCAAAAGTTCACAACACAAACAAATACAGAAACGCGCTGCAAAAGTTCACAACACAAACAAATACAGAAACGTGCTGCAAAAGTTCACAACACAAACAAATACAGAAACGCGCTGCAAAAGTTCACAACACAAACAAATACAGAAACGTGCTGCAAAAGTTCACAACACAAACAAATACAGGAACGCACTGCAAAAGTTCACAACACAAACAAATACAGAAACGTGCTGCAAAAGTTCACAACAAACAAATACAGAAACACGCTGCAAAAGTTCACAACACAAACAAATACAGAAACGCGCTGCAAAAGTTCACAACACAAATACAGAAACGCGCTGCAAAAGTTCACAACACAAACAAATACAGAAACGCGCTGCAAAAGTTCACAACACAAACAAATACAGAAACGTGCTGCAAAAGTTCACAACAAACAAATACAGAAACACGCTGCAAAAGTTCACAACACAAACAAATACAGAAACGCGCTGCAAAAGTTCACAACACAAATACAGAAACGTGCTGCAAAAGTTCACAACAAACAAATACAGAAACACGCTGCAAAAGTTCACAACACAAACAAATACAGAAACGCGCTGCAAAAGTTCACAACACAAATACAGAAACGCGCTGCAAAAGTTCACAACACAAACAAATACAGAAACGCGCTGCAAAAGTTCACAACACAAACAAATACAGAAACGTGCTGCAAAAGTTCACAACACAAACAAATACAGAAACGCGCTGCAAAAGTTCACAACACAAACAAATACAGAAACGCGCTGCAAAAGTTCACAACACAAACAAATACAGAAACGCGCTGCAAATAACAACGGAAATGTTTCCGGGGACCCAATAAGTGACGGACCCGGCTGGGACGTGCTTACCATAGATATCATATATAAACGCTAGATGTCTTATGGCGCAGTCACTTCCGGCATCACCGTTCGGCCATCTTGTCTCAGTGCTCTGTGCATTAAGGTGAATGATCAGCACGCACACAAATCCTCTTATCTCGCTGAAATCTTGACGGATTTACAAACGGTTTGGTTTCTTACAAACGTTATTAACGTGGCTATAATTCCGAATGCTTGAAAATGTATGTTATAATTTTTCATATGTATGCAGTGTATGTATGCAGTGTCATAACTACATCTCTGACGTTTATAACAAACCAAACCGTTTGAAAATCGGTAGAAAAATGAGCAAGTTATGGTTATTTAAAAGTACATGCACCATTGAAGTAGTGAGCGAGTACACTGTGGCAAGATGGCCGCCACGTGCAGACGTCGACCTCCATTGGCCAGCAGTGCGCACGAGACATCTAGCGTTTATATATGATATCTATGCTTACAGCTGTCTACTTTTATTATTATTTAATTTTTTTGCAAAACATACAGAGATGACACGTTTATGACTGAAGACTAAAATTTACTGTTTAATGTTATGTATTTGTATTATTTTTCTATATTCATAATTTCATAATGTATTTTGTCAAGTCAGATTTTCATGTGCATGTGTTGAGTACATGAGGAGACTATAGATAGAATGAACCATGTGAAGATCATGTCACATGAGACAGGTGGATGAGCTATATTTTGTAGAGGGTGTGTACAATGTAACATGTTTGCAACTGATGCAGATATAAGCAACAAAGATATGTTCTTAATATGGAAGTGAATTGTGCCATGTGTTCGTATGACATATACGTTCCATTTTTAAAGTTCAAGCAACATACTTTGTTACCTTAAAAGGAAGCTGCTCTGTAATGTATATAAGCTCAATCTTACTGTACCACCTCAGAGAAACAGAGAAACAAAGGCAGAGGCATGAGAAACAGAGAAACAATGGTATAAGCTTAGAGAAACTTAATGGCAGAGAAACATAAAGCCAGAGAAACCATTTACATCTAGCATGATGGGATGAGAAGATAAAGAAATGGGGAACAGAGAAATCTGGAATGAAGACCTCTCATGTAGCCTTATGTTCTTATATGCCTGTTTCTCTCTGTCTGACACATGATACATAATAAATTGAATCTCTTGGCAAAGGTAACTGGTGTAGCTTCCGTGATTCAACCATAAAGGGGAAACCATGATTTTTAAATCTACAATGACATACAACTTTGTATACAATATACAAAATGTATTTACAATATGTTCAATGTCATAAGAATACTAAAAAGAACAATGAGCTGAAGACTAAAATAAATAAATAAATAAATAAATAAAATATACAGAAAAAGAACATGAGGGAAAGACATTAATCTATACATCAGTTACATTGTACACATTTTGTCATGTTATGTTAAAATAAGTTTCATAAGAAGAATGCAGCTAGGGTCCAAATATGAGACGGCATGTTTTAAAGTTGAGACACTCACACACAGATATAACGCATATTTTAAAAACTTTGTTGTATAAAATGTATATTTATTTGCAACAGTTATGTTAACAGCAATAATACTATATTTCTGGTAAGACAGCTTTCATCTGATGGACACACGCTGCGTTGTCATGGGAACATCCCAGGTGAAAATAATGAGGAAATTACGTTGTCTTTCGTTGCTCCCTTCATCAACATAATGGCACACAAGTGCCCCGCTCCCTCCAAAGTGCCCAATTCAAGGGCTCTGCCGTCTTCCCTTTTAAGAGAGTGGGGCATAGGTAAAGCTCACGAGCAATAAGCACGTCCCAGCCGTCCGTCCGTCACTTATTGGGTTCCCCGGAAACATTTCCGTTGTGTTCTGTCCTATTTGCAGCGCGTTTCTGTATTTGTTTGTGTTGTAAGTATTTGGAGCACACATGTGTTGTGAAACTGATGAAGATGTTTTCTTAGTTTGCGGGTGTTTTTTCTATTTGCATGTGTTTTCTTCAGTTGCAGCGTGTTGAGCTCTCTCGGCCACCGTAATTCTCTGATTAAAAAGTGTTCCCTTTATTTTTTTGAGCAGTGTATATATATTAGTGCTGTCAAACGATTAAAATATTCTAAAATATTTAAAATATTAATGTCATAGTTAACTCGCAACTAATCATACATTTTTATCTATTCTAAATGTCCCTTGATTTCTTTTTGTCCCATTTTTTTCTCATAATAATAATAATAATAATAATAATAATAATAATTTATTTTTTATAGTGCTTTTCTAGACACTCAAAGATGCTTTACATTTAAAGGGTTAGTTCACCCAGTTGCACGTCACACACATGACCAGCGTCGGCCAATAGTGAGCCTACGTGGTGACGTGTAACACAGACGCGCTGCGCATAAACACTACGTGAAAAAACTCGAGGCCCAGAGAGAAGGAAATGAATAGTGGAATAAAGTCGTTATTTTTGTTGTTTTTTGCGCACAAAAAGTATTCTCGTCGCTTGATATACTTAAGATTGAACCACTGTAGTCACTTGGACTATATTAACGATCTCTTTAATGCATTTTCTGGGCCAGCAAGTTATAATGCCTTAGAAGCCTATGGAGGAGTGAGACTGCTCTCAGATTTAATCAAAAATACCTTAATTTGTGTTCCGAAGATGAACGAAGGTCTTACGGGGTTGGAACAACATGAGGGTGAGTAATTACTGACAGAATTTTCATTTTTTGGTGAACTATCCCTATAATTGGTTTACACTGAAAAAAACAAACAAGGTAAAGACAAGGGGCCCGTTCTTCGTACGTTGCTTATTACATCCGAGATCAAATGACACATCCAAGATGATATCATCGTGCGAATCATGATCCGGCTAACTTGGTTCTTCGAACACACTTGCCGGATATGATTAGTATCGCTGGATTGAGATATCTGAGATAATTGCGCGTTCATGCTAAGTTTAAAAGGGGATATGTATCGATAGTAGAAACATTGATCAGCAACGCTGCTATTGGCTGCTCAGCGTGGGCGTGGCCAAAGAGCGCGCTCAGTTTTTCTCCTCAGCAGAGCAAGAACTAATAGTCGAAGTTTATTCGGAATTTTAATGTTTAATTAAAACACCAGGGAACACCTCAAAGTCTGCAAAAGCCAGGAGAGAGGGCTGGCAAAAAGTAGCAGACAATTTAAATCCATTAGAAGTGGCCATGTTAGATGTTTTTATCACTTATTAGCCTATATTTTTGTATTTTAATAATTGCATAATTACTTTGTTCACTGTAATGTCAGTCACCACTCTAGAACATGGGAACAAATAAAAGTGAAGTACAAAAATATTCTACATAATGGTAATTTTTAGTTATATTATAGTCTCTTTTATAAAAGGCACTGTTAAATAAATGGTTGTCTGTTTATAAAAGCAACCAAGAAAAAGGCGGAGAAAAATCAAATAAGAAAAGATCTTACTCTCCTACACTGTAAAATAATTTTTGCTGCATTAAATTAAGGCTGTATAGTCATTTCAGCTGTTAAATCTTGAGTAATGATGAATTGCTTTGACTTGTGAAAGTGAAAACTGATAAACTTAATGTAAAAATATTTTGCCATGAGTTATTGATCACATTTTTCCCGAGTGTAGTTCATTGTAATGACATTGTGTTTTCCTCTTTTGTGCACTTTTACACAATACACACCAATACTTGTATCTGTTCCCAAGAAAGTGGTGGCTGAAATATGTGCAGTAAGTGGACATTTTCTAACTTTCCAAAGGAAAGAAAGTATAAGACTTTGTAATGTCCATTTGTTTCCATTGCACCGGACAGTGAATAAACCCTCTCAGATAACTGTCATATGGAGGAACTAGCCTACCTGCAAGTGCATAAATAACTTTAATTAATTTATACTTGTATGCTTTATGGCTGCAATATAAGTTGCAGGATTCCACATCTACAGAAAGGCCTACAGAAGAGTCTGCACAGACAGAGGACACATAGGCCTACAGGTGGCCAGTGTATAGCCAACGTCTCCTTTTTATTTGTTGCATGAGGCATGTGTCTAATATCTCTTGTTGCAGGCACTTGACCACTGGCTTTTCTTTACAAAGAACAATTGAAATGAAACTCAAGGGATTAAGCATATTTGTCTTTTATTAAACATTTAATGAAAAGTGTTTTTTTTTTTGGCAATGTGTAATATGGCACATGCAACAATGTCACAGGCCCTGTCAGGTGTGCAACCCTCAGACTTTTCAGACACTGAAATCTTCCCTTTAGTTAGCCAAAGTTGTGCCCTTGTCCTGGCTACACTGTAAAAAATTTGCTGTAGTTATGCAGCTGTTTGCCAGTAACTTACTGTAGATTTAAATTTATGTTATTTACTGGCAACAGTTTGTTCAAAGTTAAATGAACATTAAACATTAACAAGTCTTTGTCTTTACAGAATAAAACTATAAAATAACAATCTAATGCAAAGCATTCTGGGAACCAGAAATCTTCATCAACCTTTTTCTGTTTTTTTTTTCCTTCAGATTTTGGTTCCCAGAATGCTTTGCATGAGGCTGTTATTTTAGTTTTATTCTGTAAAGATAAAGACTTGTTAATGTTTAATGTTCATTTAATTTTGAACAAATTGTTGCCAGTAAATAACATCAATTTAAATCTACAGTAAGTTACTGGCAAGTAGCTGCCAGTAATACTGTAATTTCTACAGATTTTTCTAACAGTGTAGAGCTGCATTGTAACTGGTTTGGGTCAGGGAATGGGGTCATAAAACACAGGAACATGTCATAATCACCTATGAAGAAATGCAGTTCTGTTAGGATCAGCATAAGTGTATGTAATACAGTGAGCTTGATATTTAATTGTGGAACTTTTATTACCACTTTCAAATAATGTGCATAAATGTGAATCTCTGAAAATGCTTAAGTCATGCACAGATCCTGGCCATTTTGCTTTCACATTTGTGATATGGAAGATTTTAGTCAACTGCCTTTTTTTTTATTTGATATAATATTACTAATCTGGAATATTAAGAATCACAATAGTAACTGGGCTGCACATTTACATTGTGAACCCTCTTTCTGTTCACATAATCCCCTTCATTGAGGCCTTGATGGCAGTCTATGGTACCAATCACGTTAGTGAAGCCTGAGAGACATATCTGTAATCGGCATGGTCATGATTATATGATCTTAATAAAAAATTATGATAGCCTAAAAAAAAAAAAAATTCCTTTACAACATTGGGTCTTACGTGGCTTGGAAATGCCACAAAAAAACTAAAACTGTTTTTTAAACCTAAAAGCGACAAAAAACGACAATCTCACGAGTCACGAGAAAAAATATATCTCTCAGAAAGTGCACTATCGCGCTGCGCTGGACTTCCCGTATCAGCTCCGCTTATGAGCCGCAGTCTAATCCTGTTAACATGAAATAAGCCTGCTCCCGAGCAGGTTTAAGATTGCGCACCTGTTGCTATGACAGCAAGTCCAGGATGAGCGTCAAAGAACCAAACAATCCAAGATCATGCCAAATCCCCAACAATCAAATCCAGCTAAGTGAGTTAGCGACGTACGAAGAACGGACCCAGGGTTACATAGATAGCACAAGAAATGAAAACAAATAGGTACAAGGACAAGCAGAGGCAAAGCAAGAGAGGAGGCGATGAAGGGGAGGAAGATGAAGAACTGGGAAAGTCTGTTAAATGGAAAAAGCAAGCTCAAAGAGGTGAGTTTGGAGGGCCTGTTTGAAGGATGTTAAGGTGCTTGACTGTTTGATGTGGTCGGGAGGGCGGTAACTGTTGGGAATGTCTGGGTCCAAACCAGGTTTTTTCAATATGGGGGTGATGGCAGCAAGCTTGAGAGGTGAGGGGACAATACCAGAGGCCAGAGAGGAGTTGATTATGTTGGTGATGAGGGGGGAAAGTGAGGAAGGCAGGCCTTGGTAAGAAATGTGGGGATAGGATCGGCGGAGAGGTTGAGGACTTCATGCTGGACATTATGGTAGATACATCTGTTTCAGTGATTGGAGTGAATGAAGAGAGAGAGTGGGATGGAGGGGAGGGTGGTGGAGGTCCAGGGGTTGGGTAAGGGGTGCTAAGGGCTAATTGATTATGGATGTTGTCGATCTTGGTTTTGAAGAAGGAAAGTAACAAATCACACTTAGAGGTGGTGAAGGAGTTGGAGATTCTGTCCATGGGTTTCAGAAGTTTGTTGATTGTGGAGAAGAGGGACTGTTGGAGCCGGATTGGATGACAGAGGAGTAGTGAGAGGAGCGGGCAGAGTTGAGGGCATCTTTGTATTGTTGTCTGTGAAGTTTGTAGCCTTCCAGGTGGACAGTAAGACCGGTTTTATTGGTGAGTCATTCCAGTTGTCGGCATTTGGCTTTGAGGAGGCGGAGTTGGTTAGTGTACCAAGGGGCAGAGTGTGTGAAGGAGACAGATTTGGTTTTAAGGGGGGCGATGGTATTGAGACAGGATGAGAGTACATCATTGTAGGCGTTGACAAGAACAATTGGGGACGTGTTTAGGGGGTCAATGGATTTTGCAATGGTGGTTGTCAATATGGAGGAGAAAGATGTGGTGTCGATGGATTTGAGGTTCCTGAATGTTATTGTGCGTTTTTGCTTGATGGGTGGAAATGGGATGTCGATGTCAATGGTAATAGCCAGGTGGTTGGAAATGGCGAGGTCAGTTTATAGGTCATATTGTTGATGGTGGTACCAGATGAACAATCCAGGTCAAGTGTGTGTCCTTTTTTGTGGGTGGGGAAATCAATATGTTGGCTGATATTGAAAAAGTGTAGGATGTCCAGGAAATCTGTGGTTGTTCAGGAAATCTGTGGTTGTTTTGGAGTCTGTGGAGTCAATGTGGATGTTGAAGTCACCTAACAGAAGAATGGATGGTGATATGGCACAGAGTTGGGATAGAAATTCGGATAGATCAGAGAGGAATGCAGGGTTTGTTTTGGGGGGGCGGAAGATAGTTGCAGTGACCAGGGGTTTAGTGCCAGACAGTTTGAATGATAAGTGCTCAAATGAAGCAGGAGTGGGGATGGGTACTATGGTCATTTTGATGTCATGTTTGTGTATTATTGCAATTCCGCCGCCGCGCCCCTCATGTCATGGTTTGTCTATGTATGTAAATCCAGTTGGTGTAGTTTGGTTGAGAGAGAAGTATTCAAGTGGTTTTTGCCAAGTTTACATTTACATTTACATTTATTCATTTAGCTGACGCTTTTTATCCAAAGCGACTTACAATTGCTATATATGTCAGAGGTCGCACGCCTCTGGAGCAACTAGGGGTTAAGTGTCTTGCTCAGGGACACATTGGTGTCTCACAGTGGATTCTAACCCTGGTCTCTCACACCAAAGGCATGTGTCTTATCCATTGCGCCACACCACTCCAGTTGTCGGCATTTGGCTTTGAGGAGGAGAAACTGAGGAGAAACTTTGAGGAGGAGAAACTTTGAGGAGAAACTGTTTTAAGTTTCGGTTAAACAGAGGAGATCCAGATTATTGTCCAAAATGAATTCACTGAGGATGGAGCCTTTGTTGATAAGAGAGTGGGTGTTAAAAAGGGCTAATCTGAAGTGTGGTTGGTTTTGTATAGTCTGATCAGATTTGACTAGTGTTTGTAGGCAGGCGGAGCGCACGTGCTGTTTGTTGTGATGACGTAAGCAAGGGCGAGTGTTGGACCAGATGGGCGGAATGTTGTGGTTGAACCAGGAGTAAACAATCGTTCTACGGGAGCTTCGATGCATGTAGCGAGGGCGACGTAGAAGACCGAGCTTTTTGATGATGGAAATACGGAATTGAGGAATAGGGGTATTCAGCTTGTATAGTTGTAATATAGAGTATGTAAATTACCTAATTAGCTGGGAAGGGTGAAAACTACAGTCACACGTTAGCTGATGAGAAAATTTCGAAACGACAGGTCAGTCGGCAAAACTGACTGAAAGCCACGGTGGACGAAGCTTGGTGAACGTGGATGATGAGCAGAGGAGACAGGGCCTGAGAGGTCGACATGCGTTTAACTGACAGCACTAATATATATATAAATAATATTATTACACACACTCAAGGTACATCGAAGATATTCAAGATACAAAAGTTGTATCAAATTGTTGCAAAATAATTTACACAAACATCTTCAATGTTTTATAACCCAATCCATACATTAAGAACGTAAGTACAGTATTTTAAATGGCCACAATATTTTTAAACTTAGTTAAAATGCAAAAAAAACATTTATAACATGATGCATAAATCTTATAATGTTTAGTTTGAGGTTAATGATCAACATTTTCTGAACTATTTGTTGAAAACAAAACATTTGTTGCAATGGCTGTGCAGGATATTCATGTGAACACCGTAAAACATGTGTAGTGGCTGTTCAGTTCAGGCACTACATTACCCAGTCCGCGGCACTACATTACCCAGAATGCACCTGAGCAGGTGGCGGTCACACCTGTTGAACCGGGTTGAGAAGGAAGGTGAGAGCTGGAGCGCAGTGAGACTGACGGCAGACCTCTCTCTCTCTCTCTGTGTGTGTGTGTGTATATGTGTGTGAGCTATGGGATCCTGACCCATGGATCCTCAGGACGACTCCTTCGACTTCCTCTTCAAGATCATCCTCATCGGGGACTCAAACGTGGGCAAGACCTGCCTGGTGCAGAGCTTCAAGACGAGCCAGTTCTGCGAGCGCCAGCAGAACACCATCGGCGTGGACTTCACCGTGCGCACGCTCAGCATCGAGGGCCGCAGAGTGAAGGTCAGGGGTCACACCACAGCTCCATGTTCGTGATGTTAGTCAGACTGAGTGTGTGTATACGCAGGTCAGTGTGATTCTCCTGCTGCACGTGTGGCTCTTACACTGAACCGGTTCAGCCAGCAGAACCAGTTTATCCTCTCAGTGTGTTAGTGTCGCACTACAGGAAGAAACACACACGGCTGCTTCCTGCAGCATACGCAAACATGCTAGGCTTTGTGTTTGTCTCTTATATTGATGTGTGAATCTACATGTATAAAGGTAACACTTTATTTTGATGCTGCCTTTTGAACATTCTGTTGACCATAACTCTTACTAGAGTATTAGTGGACTGCTAACTAATATCTGCTAACTCTTTATTGTGATGGTCCTCCGACAGACACTCTACTGACTATAAGTAACTTTGCAACTACATGTCAACTTATTCTAACCCTAACCCTACCAGTCTACTAATACTCTACGTATACTCTAATGAGAGTTAGTAGACATGCAGTTGCAACATTACTTATAGTCAACAGAATGTGTTAAAGGGACCATCAAAATAAAGTGAAACCGAATAAAGCCAAATGTGAGAGCAAAGATTAACAGGGAAATAAAATGAATATACGTATATAAATGTGTGATGACAATTTGAAATGTTTATTGGGGAAAAATGTTTCACTTATGTATGGAGTGTGTATTGCATGCTGTGTACATGAGTATAAGTATGTAGTGTACACTGCAGTATGTATACTGTTCAGTAAGCAATGTGCTGTGCACTCGGAGCATAAGTATGTAGTGTACACTGCAGTATATATACTGTTCAGTAAGCAACATGCTGTGTACTCGAGCATAATTATGTAGTGTACACTGCAGTAATGTATACTGTTCAGTAAGCAACATACTGTGTACTCGGAGCATAAGTATGTAGTGTACATTGCAGTATGTATACTGTTCAGTAAGCAACATGCTGTGTACACGGAGCATATGTATGTAGTGTACACTGCAGTATGTATACTGTTCAGTAAGCAACATACTGTGTACTCGGAGCATAAGTATGTAGTGTACACTGCAGTATGTATACTGTTCAGTAAGCAACATGCTGTGTACACGAGCATAATTATGTAGTGTACACTGCAGTAATGTATACTGTTCAGTAAGCAACATACTGTGTACTCGGAGCATAAGTATGTAGTGTACACTGCAGTATGTATACTGTTCAGTACGCAACATGCTGTGTACACGAGCATAATTATGTAGTGTACACTGCAGTAATGTATACTGTTCAGTAAGCAACATACTGTGTACTCGGAGCATAAGTATGTAGTGTACATTGCAGTATGTATACTGTTCAGTAAGCAACATGCTGTGTACACGGAGCATATGTATGTAGTGTACACTGCAGTATGTATACTGTTCAGTAAGCAACATACTGTGTACTCGGAGCATAAGTATGTAGTGTACACTGCAGTATGTATACTGTTCAGTAAGCAACATGCTGTGTACTCGGAGCATAAGTATGTAGTGTACACTGCAGTATGTACACTGTTCAGTAAGCAACATGCTGTGTACATGAGCATATGTAGTGTACACTACAGTATGTACACTGTTCAGTAAGCAACATGCTGTGTACACGGAGCATAAGTATGTAGTGTACACTACAGTATATATACTGTTCAGTAAGCAACATGCTGTGAACATGAGCATAAGTATGTAGCAGTATGTACACTGTTCAGTAAGCAACATACTGTGTACTCAGAGCATAAGTATGTAGTGTACACTACAGTATATATACTGTTCAGTAAGCAACATGCTGTGAACATGAGCATAAGTATGTAGCAGTATGTACACTGTTCAGTAAGCAACATACTGTGTACTCAGAGCATAAGTATGCAGTGTGCACTACAGTATGTTGTATACACTGTACAGTATGGAATGTACACTGTTCAGTTGGCAGCCTGTATTGTACAGTGTTTAGCAGACACTATGAAATGTACAGTAGGAAGTGAAGTGTTCTGTAATGCAGTTTATAGTGTACACTGAGCACCAGGCAGTATGTGTAGAATATATGTAGTATATATGAATATATATATGAATATACTGCAGTATGTAGACAATATGTATAGTAGACAGTATTTAGTGTACACTGTGTGAGGTAATACAGGGTTCATTAGGCAGTATTGAGTATTCAGAAGGCAGTGTTCAGTGTTCAGTAAGTAGTGCAGTAGTGTAGTGTCCAGTAGGCAGTGTTTTGTAATGTAATTCTGAACACTGTATACTGCTTATTGCTGTAATGAACTAAATTACAAAACACTGTGTACTGCCTACTGAACACTACACTTAATACTGCGCAGTGTACACTGCATACTGCCTGCTGAACACTATATACTGCTTATTGCTGTAATGGAGGCCGAATGTAGTGTACAGTGCTGAAATGCATTTGATAGTATAATGTATAAAGTATAATTTGATAGAATGTGTTTAAGATATATAATGCAATTTGTAGTGTACACTCTAGTATGTAGACAGTATGTAGTGTACACTGTGCAGTGTTCTGTATATGTGTAGTGTTCAGTATGCAGTGTTCAGTAACAGTATATAGTGTATGTGTAGTAGGCAGTATGTAGTGTTCAGTAGGCAGTATGTAGAGTTACGTATGTCATGTACATTGTTCATTATGCACTGTTCAGTATATAATGAGTAGTGTTCAGTATGCAGTATTCAGTATGTTTATTGCTCAGTATGTCATGTAGTCTTCAGTATATCATGTTTAGTGTTCAGTATGCAGTGTTCAGTGTATGTTTAGTGTTCAGTATGCAGTGTTCAGTGTATGTTTAGTGTTCAGTATGCAGTGTTCAGTATATCATGTTTAGTGTTCAGTATGCAGTGTTCAGTATATCATGTTTAGTGTTCAGTATGCAGTGTTCAGTATATCATGTTTAGTGTTCAGTATGCAGTGTTCAGTATATCATGTTTAGTGTTCAGTATGCAGTGTTCAGTATGTTTAGTGTTCAGTATGCAGTCAGCCAGTGTTGTTCTCTCATGTGAGTTAGGCCAGACAGTGGTGAGCAGGTGTGTTTGGTTTCTATGACTCTCTGTTAGAGGAGCAGCAGTGATCAGTGAACGTCCCTCGTGTACTGACTCTCTCTCTCTCTCTGTGTGTGTGTGCAGATGCAGGTGTGGGACACGGCGGGCCAGGAGCGCTTCCGCACCATCACGCAGAGCTACTACCGCAGTGCACACGGAGCCATGATTGCCTACGACATCAGCCGCCGGGCCACCTTCGACTCGCTGCCGCGCTGGATCCACGAGCTAAAGCAGTTCGGGGCAGCTAACGTGCTCACCGCGCTCATCGGTACGACTGAACGCTAGTCCTCCACACGCTGAACACTGAGTTACTGAACGGAGCCGCTAACGTGCTCACCGCGCTCATCGGTACGACTGAACGCTAGTCCTCCACACGCTGAACACTGAGTTACTGAGCGGAGCCGCTAACGTGCTCACCGCGCTCATCGGTACGACTGAACGCTAGTCCTCCACACGCTGAACACTGAGTTACTGAGCGGAGCCGCTAACGTGCTCACCGCGCTCATCGGTACGACTGAACGCTAGTCCTCCACACGCTGAACACTGAGTTACTGAACGGAGCCGCTAACGTGCTCACCGCGCTCATCGGTACGATTGAACGCTAGTCCTCCACACGCTGAACACTGAGTTACTGAGCGGAGCCGCTAACGTGCTCACCGCGCTCATCGGTACGATTGAACGCTAGTCCTCCACACGCTGAACACTGAGTTACTGAACGGAGCCGCTAACGTGCTCACCGCGCTCATCGGTACGACTGAACGCTAGTCCTCCACACGCTGAACACTGAGTTACTGAACGGAGCCGCTAACGTGCTCACCGCGCTCATCGGTACGACTGAACGCTAGTCCTCCACACGCTGAACACTGAGTTACTGAGCGGAGCCGCTAACGTGCTCACCGCGCTCATCGGTACGACTGAACGCTAGTCCTCCACACGCTGAACACTGAGTTACTGAACGGAGCCGCTAACGTGCTCACCGCGCTCATCGGTACGACTGAACGCTAGTCCTCCACACGCTGAACACTGAGTTACTGAACGGAGCCGCTAACGTGCTCACCGCGCTCATCGGTACGATTGAACGCTAGTCCTCCACACGCTGAACACTGAGTTACTGAGCGGAGCCGCTAACGTGCTCACCGCGCTCATCGGTACGATTGAACGCTAGTCCTCCACACGCTGAACACTGAGTTACTGAACGGAGCCGCTAACGTGCTCACCGCGCTCATCGGTACGACACGCTAGTCCTCCACACGCTGAACACTGAGTTACTGAACGGAGCCGCTAACGTGCTCACCGCGCTCATCGGTACGATTGAACGCTAGTCCTCCACACGCTGAACACTGAGTTACTGAACGGAGCCGCTAACGTGCTCACCGCGCTCATCGGTACGACACGCTAGTCCTCCACACACTGAACACTGAGTTACTGAACGGAGCCGCTAACGTGCTCACCGCGCTCATCGGTACGACTGAACGCTAGTCCTCCACACGCTGAACACTGAGTTACTGAACGGAGCCGCTAACGTGCTCACCGCGCTCATCGGTACGACTGAACGCTAGGCCTCCACACGCTGAATGCTGAGTCACTGAACAGCTCACGTTTAAACCATAAACTGTGTCCAAAACTGCTCTATCCACTATATAGTGCACTATACACTATAGTATAGTGTATAGTGCTATATCGGGTGTCGGCCATTTTGTAGTGGTGTCTGAATTCTGAATGAACGACATCATTCCCTACATTCGTTCACTACTTTATACCCACTCCTCTCTGAATTCAAGTGTACATTCGATGTAGCCTACTCTTGCTGAAGCATTATTTCCCAAAATCCAATCCGGAGAAGACTGGAATGTACATTTCCTGAAGAAAATATGAGAGGTGCTTGCTTGTGCAACACCACCACCCACTACATTGCTAGCATGTTTTTAGCTAAATTCTAACACGATAAGCATGTTGCTAGCATGTTCTTAACAAGTTACCATAGTTTACCGTGATTTACCATGTCCTAGCATGGTTTACCACTATTCATGTAAAGCATGATAAACCTACAAAGCTGGCACGAAGGCATGTATAATTACAAAATAAAGTCATTATGATTGTTAATTATTTTATAAAGTTAGTAACATGTAATATAAAAGTAGTTTTATCAGTACTTGTGACTAAGCAGAACTGCTCCAGCTCCAGCTCTCCGACGCACAGTGTAAACGTCAGCGTCTGAATTCACTCGCTTTTTTGAATTTTTGAAGCTCAAAGTGGGCAGAGCCGGCCATCGCCATCTTGGCAGCGCGTCACTCCCGGATAAACGAAAATGTGCAGCGAGGCGGATTAGCTGAGGTGACGCTAACAGACAGCAGACAAACGGCTAGTAGTGACATCAGCGGCAATCCACCTGTCACTCAAGTGGCCACGCCCTTAATTATGCAGACCGTTAAGGCTTAAAGGTGCAGTGTGTAAATCAACATAAGTTATGGTGGCTGACAGGAAGTGATGTCGTCGTCTGAGACAGCAGAGAGTAGCCAGTTAAGCAATGAGGTTTCTTTACAAAGATAAATAAATTGTTGAATTAATTATTCAGTAAAACGATGTTATTGTGAATATTATTGTTACTTGTTCATCATGGTTCAGTGTTTTATTCGCTGACTTTAGCTTTAGCTCCTCTGCACTAAGAACAACATAGTGACGAAACGCGCTTGTCCACTCAGGGTCGATGTAAGCGGACCAGCGGTGTGTGTAGAGAGAAATGCTCATTCTAAGCTAATAAAAACATAACGGTTCATTATGTAAGCTCTTTATACACCACTGAAACATGGTTATGTTTATGATATTGCATTTCTGTCTGCTAATCATCAGAAATATTACACAATGCACCTTTAATTTAATTTAAACAGATGAGTAAAGGGCAAAATTACCTGTATAGACCAAACCCACTTCTTGCACCAGGCTGTAAACATGTTTCTTCCTGCTGTAAAGTTGGGCATTTTAACATGGGGGTCTATGGGATTGACTCTCTTCTGGAGCCGGTCTCTAGTGGCCAGTGGATGAACTGCAGGTTAAGTCACTTCTGTGTTAGATTCATAAGAGAGCCGCTTGGTCTAAACGTGTGTTTCCTCAGGTAACAAGCGAGACCTGGAGACGGAGCGCGAGGTGCAGTTCGAGGAGGCGTGCAAGCTAGCGGAGGCGAAGGGCTTGCTAGCGGCGGTGGAGACGTCGGCAAGAGACGCCTGGAGCGTGGAGGAGGCCTTCGTCATGATGGCTCGCCGGCTGCTGATGCAGAACGACACCAGCGTCGCAGACGACCACACACACGCCGTAATGCTGCGGAGCAACTCACACACAGTCAGCCTGACCTCAGCATCATCAGCCGACGAGAAGAAGCCCTGCGCGTGCTGATACACACACACACACACACAACGTGACCTCTGAACTGCTCATCTGTGTGTTCTGTTACAGTGATTTCACCACACACACACATTATAAAAGCACATTGAGCCAAATCTGACACCTGTGAGCATGTCACGCATCATCAGCTGTGGTGGATATACTGTGTTTTCTGATGTTGAATTCTGCTGTTCTTGTGAATGAAGATTTTTCTGACCCCACTGACAGACGTCTGCTCTTGTTTTAAGTACAACCAATATCTATATTCTTCTTGATTTGATGAAGTTGAGGTGGTGTTTATGAAGGTGTTCATCAGTTTCAGCAGATGATGGTGTGGAATGATGACAGCAACACTTGCTCCAGCACAACGAACATTTAATAGGGAACGAAAACCTCTCTCTCACACACACACACACTCGCACACACACGGTGTTATAAAACAGTTTGTGAACATGGGTATAAAACGGAGATGATCCCGTGTGTGTGTCAGACCATCTTGAGCTTGACCATGGTCCTCCAGCGGTCCTTCAGGTTGCAGGCGGTGCGCCCCGTGAAGGGGAAGGCGGAGCGGATCGGCTCCCAGCGTCCCACGCCGAAGCGCCGCACGCCCTCTTTCAGCCAGTCCGACTCCTGCACCGTCCACAGCTGACACACACACACACACACACACACACACACACACACACACACACACACACACAAGGATGCTCGAATTGGTTGAAATTTTTACTTGCCCCGCCAAAATGTTCATTGGCCCCAACACAAAAAAGTAATAAATACGTCTAGTTATTGTTTTAGTTGTTTTTGATCCATGTAACCTTAATATTTAAGGTTACGACACCAAAAACTACTAGCCTAACTCATACATTTGAAATATTGTTAAAGATAGTCAGTAATAAAATAAGAACAAACTCAAATTATGAGGTATAGCACAAATAAATGCAACCATACAAATGAAATAAACAGATCTTTTCAGGGTTTCCATGAAGTTCTAAACTATATTTTCAGGTTCAGAAATATTAATTAATCTTCACTGTATAAATATAGGTTAACCCTTATTACAGTAATTCAGTCTGTCTTCTAATTTCTGTGATTATCATGTAATAACAGACGGCGGCAGAGATATTAGGCTGCTGTCACTTTAAGAGCTGCACAGGTCCAGTGTTTACACACACACACACACACACACACACACACACACACACACACGCACGCACCTTCTTGGTGTACTTCTTCTTGCGGGATGGACCTGCAGACGACACAAACGTGAAGCAGAAGTCAGACACACGATGTGTCATATGTACCGCCAATCATAACTTCCTCATTTGTAATACACAGAATGTGTCACTTGCTTTTGCACAAAACACACTAAACCAGGCCTTGCGAATGCATGCTTTCATTGATGCACTTTGATCATGAAGTTAGTAAATAAATAAATACATCTAAATGTGTATGCTTTCTCCGGCGATGTTTACATGCGACCAAATAATCCGTTAGTAATGGGATCGACGGCTCAATCGGACTGAAGAGCCTCCATGTAAACGCCTTGATCGATCCGACTGAGCTCGATCCCAATGAGACTTTGATCGGATTGAAAGGGTCTAATCGATCGAGAGAACATGTGAACACTTGATCGGATTGAGAACCGAAACTGAAAGGACTGTGCATGTGTGATGGCACGCTGAACGAGCTGTTCCTCCTGATGAATAAAGTGTGGTATAAACGAGTGTGTGTTATTCTGTAATCCGGCTTTCTCTGCGTGTGTGAAGTGGAGCAGGACAACGGCCCACCAGCGCTCGATTCAGACGCTCATCTGCACACGACACAGTTTTACTGTAGCAGCGGCACAACGGCTCATCCGCTCATTATCTCCAAACTATGAGCAGAAATGGATAAATATTAAATCTGCGGTTTAAAACTAATAAAGAACGGATGTAGGAGAATAGTTATTATGTGTAAACAGCAGGAAACTGTATATCTGTGCAGTGAGTGCATGTCTAAAAATACATCCCGATCAGAAGCTTGTGACATATGAACACACACATCAACCCGATCACATGATTAGTGTTCATGTGAACACCTCAAAACACAAGTTGAGCATGTAAACGTAGCCGGTCAGTGCCATAGATTAGCAGAACACAGTTAGACTGAGCTTGATTATCAATATATGAAGGGGAGAATGCCCTGCATGATATCGTGTGTTTCTATATGATGTAGTCAAGCAGAGTCACACGAGTAAGTGTGCTGTCGGCACGACTGATTCTGTGCAACAGGTAATACTGGGAGTTATAGTCCAGAAACAGTGCTGTCCAAACTCAATAGTTCATCAATGATTCATTCATAAATACAAGAATCAGCCTTTTGAGCCAATCGGTTGAGTGATGATTCAATGGCACTTTCAAAGTATCAGTAAAAAAATCATTTCGATATTTTTGAAACAATCTCAAAGCATGATTCATGCAGTTGTTATTGCAGTGTAAATGCATCCAAATGCAAAGAGCAAAAGCAGATTTACATACTGATTTCATCTGACTGGACACATCCCTATAGTGTTTTATTATTCTGATTGAGTCTCTTGATTAAATGCGAAGAGCTTTAACCAGAGATGATGCATGCATCCAATAACGTTATAAAATAATGCCCCTGGAAGTCAATGGAAAATCCCAGCCGATACGGAGAGATCATGCCTGGCCCTACAGCTGTGTGTGTGTGTGTGTGTGTGTGTGTGTACCTGAAGCGGCGCTGAACAGAGACTCCTCGTCACTCCAGTCCTCCTGAATCCCTGACGCGTCCTGCCATCGGGCCCTGAGAGACACGTCAGTCAGTTTATGTTCACAGTCTCTCACACACACACACACACACACACACACACACACACACACACACACACACACACACTCACCTCTTGGCGCTGCGCTTCCCTGAGGACGATGAGCGGCTGTCGGCTGGAGAGCTGCGCACCTGCGGGCGAGTGCTGTGAACCTCAGACTCACTGCACACAGGAGGAAGACAGCGGTCAGTCACACACACACACACACACACACTCTCACCTCGTGTCTGTGATGTGATGATGATGCAAACCAAGGCTGTGCATTATTAATTACTATTAGAAGAATAAAAATACTGTTTGAATTTTACTCGTTGCTTTGCTGGTCATAAACAAAGTGAATCAAATCAACTTTTAATCAAATTAATGCAGAAAACTGAGTTACACTAATATCACCACCATGAAATCAAAACCATATCAGCCTTATTATGATACTTCTCAGATCGCAGAGTGATTCTGACCCGCTCGCACTGCTTGAGCTTAAATGCTTCAGTTCTTTATATGTTTTGTTTACACACATTGTTTAATGTTTTCCACTAAAAGAAAACCGTAAGATATAACAGAAGTTTGTTGTGGACATTGCCTAATCGTAAGCTTGCTCAGAAATGGTGACAAAAACTTTCTCGTCAAACGTCATTTCAATAAATGTATATTTGTATCTATGCAGTATTTGTGAGAAATGTCCACCCTAATGCGCACACACACACACACACACACACACACA
This sequence comes from Rutilus rutilus, assembly GCA_021464565.1. Taxonomy (NCBI): domain Eukaryota; kingdom Metazoa; phylum Chordata; class Actinopteri; order Cypriniformes; family Leuciscidae; genus Rutilus; species Rutilus rutilus. The sequence continues at coordinate 8,844,179 of JAJAQA010000005.1, read as the reverse complement.
CACACACACACACACACACACACACACACACACACCTGTGATTGCTCTGAGCGGCTCTGCTGTGGCGTGCAGGAGTCGAGCTCTGGGGCGCCGCACGCTCCTCCAACACACACTCTGGGTCACTGACACTGAGAGAAACACACACACACACTCTCAGTTACAGGGTTCTCAAGCACTGTGTAGGGGGCTAGCGGAAAGAACACATCCTAAATACACATCTGTATTGCACTCTGCATCTGTAGACCTCAACCCAGCTCTGTGAAGGCGGCGCGCTCGAGTGCGGTCAGAAACCTTCAGCTGGAGAACGAGAGGCATCCTCCTCATGTACGGTGTGTGTGTGTGTGCTGCTTTTATAGAAGTAAAGTACAAATATTTATTACAAAACCTTGTTTGGTCCTTCTCTAGAGGAATGCGGCGTGTCCCGTTAAGTGCTTCGCGTTCAGTGTGCCACAGAGTTTTACAATGAGCCCAAAATATGTGTGGACCTCTCATAATAATAATAATAATAATAATAATCACACAAACTCTACTCAAAGCACCATATAGCTTTAGTGTGTGTGAGTGACTGAGTGAGAGAGTGTGTTTAGGCTGATGATGCGCTGTGTGTTTCACAGTGTGAGATCATCAGCTGGAGATCCTGTGTTTTCAGCATCACAGTTATCAGTGAAGCATGCCTTAGAGAGCATTCAATGAGTAAAGTGTGTATGAGAGAGTGCGTGTGTGAGTGTGTGTGAGTGAGAGAGAGTGTATGCGTGTGAGAGTGAGTGTGTGTGTGTGTGTGTGTGTGTGTGAGAGTGTGTGTGCGAGAGTGTGTGAGAGAGAGTGAGTGAGTGCATGTGAGAGTGTGAGTGTTCTGAAGGCACCTGCTGTGATGCGGCTCCTGTCCGGCTGTGTGTCTGTCAGACGGAGGATCCTCACACTCCTCATCACTGGACACAACCACCCTAAGGAGAACACACACACACACACACACACACACTGCATCACATGCACATTATGGGATATCACAGAAAAACGGTCCAGTGGGATCATGTTTATCCGATAGCAGTATATCAGTGAGTGTGTGATGATGCAACATGTTCACACCTGCAGTTTTTGTGTGTTTTCTTGCCCGAGCGCCTGACAGACGGAGGAACGCTGTGACACGCAGGAGTCGAGCGCGATTCACCACTACTACACACACACACACACACACTACAGTCAATAGGTGTTACAACACTGGCAGAATGTAAGCATATAAACCAGGGTTCATATATATATATATATATCTGAGGCACACACTCATGGCGTAATGCTCCATGAAAGTCTATGTACACCTGTACAACTAGAGGGAAAATTCACGTTCACATTTATTTGTGCAGCCGATTTTATCAATTAAACGTGTGTTCTATTATAAAGACATTTGTGTAACAAATTTCCAAAATTGTATGTATAATATTTTCTTAAGTGATTGATCACACTGACTGCTGTGTGACAGGAGAGAACAGACACACACCTGTGAGCGTCTCTGACGGATGGAGTCGAGCGCTGAGCTGATGAACACACCTTCGACACACTCGCGGATTCACTGACACACACACACACACTACAGTCAGCTAATATTACAGGACAACATGATTGTAATCATACAGCGATCTAAAGCAATGCTAAGTAAAAGTCTTTATTTAACCTGTTATCACACTGGTTGTCTGTGGATGATCGTCTGACAGTCTGAACCTCAAGATCCTCCGACTCTGGATCACTGCGAATGACGAGCCTGGAAAACACAGTTTGCCTTTAGAGAAGCGTTCAAAACTGATAAATATAATACTATGATGTAGTGTTGTCAAAGTACCGGTACTTCGGTACTGAAAATGTGACGATACCAGCATTTCTGTAGTAGCGGGTATATTCGGTGCCCACTAATAGGAGCTGCTTTCAGTCGCTTCCGTGTGTTGATCTAAGCGCACGGCTCCAGACTAACTTCTTTACTAAGAGCACTGTCTGTAGCCGATATATACACGATATATATAGTGTCTGTGTATTTTAAACCGCAAAAAGACTATTTAAATATTAACCCTGCATGTTCAGCTTGTCTCTGTGTGAATGAATGGCGCAGACGCGCGTTTCATTTACCTCACACACACACACACACACACACACACACACACACACACACACACACACACACACACACACACACACACACACACACACACACACTGAAGCACGCGTGACGCTCACACTGTTTTCAGTCTCTGCTGCCTCACGCTATGATGGCATGAAGAAGTTCATCTCCAGAGCCGCTCTGAGAGTCACTTCATGAGCATTTTACCGTTTCATTAGAGAAAAAACTATCGTCACATCATACACACACAGAAACTCAAAGGTCGTCACGGCAACCCGTCAAAATAACAGTTCGGTTTAACTTGAAGAAATTGTCAGAAATAATTAGGCAACTGTACAGTAGATTTAGCCACGTCTCCATGGGATTTTTTAATAAGCAATATTTACGTTTAAACAGCATGTGGCCTTTAATGCTTATATCAGGGGTGCAAACACATGTATGGTCAAAAAAGAGAGAGGTAATCGAAGCCCTCGTCCCGCGGCAAATATCCAGATACTACATTGCCAACATCCCCAACCCACCCCTATAGGCACATAGAGTCAAATGAAATTTAGAAAAACTATCTTGCACTTCTTCTTGCTTTACTGCTACTTCCTGAAAACAATTTCACCTGATGATTTGAATAGCTCTTTTTGTAAAGAATTAATAATTCTAGGATGATTGGGGTAATTGTGTAGGGTAGGCCTAGTGCATCTGCATAGAAACTAATAAACAAAATATAAATACAATAAAACACAAATACACGAGAAATAAAGCAGTGCTTTATGTTTTTCAGGTAAATTAACTGTAATAAGTATTAATACAGTTTATCTTTTGACAAAACGTGATTTTTCTCTTTCTCTTTTGTTGTTTGATTAACTTTGGTGACACAAACAGCTGCAGGTATATTGGGTGCTGTCCCTTTAAGACTAATGCACGTATCTAATACCGGTAATGACACGCATCCGTTTTATTTTGACTGCGTTTACGGGGAAACTCGTTGAGACGGACACTGGCTTATTTTTTCGTGCACATGTCTGTTCAAACACGAATAGATAAGAAAGAAAAGGGAATTCGGTGTTCACGAACTTCACGTGCTGTCTGCGACTGCGTGGCTCTGTGCGCCGACAGACCATCTACATTTGGATGTTAAACATAATATATATAGCCTGATACAGCAAAGACAACGTCGGCAGTATTGACGGCAAAATAGGCTACAGAATATTTCGTTCTGTAGGCCTATTGACAGGGGCAATATTTGAAAATCGATAATTAGGCCTATTTTTTAAATTACAATTATATATGCATTTGTCAAAATCAAGAGACTTTCAAGCATCAAAATGTAATTTATTAATATGTATTTGCGCCTTCTATTTTGTCTGAAAACTTCCAACACTCTTGCGTGTCGCGTGAAAAATAGGCGTCGGTTGCGGTTCTATTTCTAGCACGCGGTTTCGGCGCGGCTCGAGAAGTGTGTGTGTCACGCAGGCATTGTGCTCTAACACAAGCTCTAACCAGTTAACATGAGAGCCGACATAAAAACGGACACTCCACGCCACGCAGAGAGAAATGTGATGCAGTGGCAGATCCAGAGTGAGACAGAAACACTAGTGGTTCACGCTTGCGCACATACTGCTGGTTTGGCGCGCAGTGTTCTGATTCGCTTATTTCCTATTTACTTGTTGGTGGACGCAATCCAGAATTACTGTTGGTTAAATTATAATCAGACCCTCTCAAACCACCCCTCCTTAAAAAAAAAACTCTTCGGATCTGCACGATTCACACAAGTCACCCAAACTGACGTGAAAAAAGCGGGAGGCGCCGAAAAGCGCGCTGTTTGCACCCCTGTTATATGTATTATTTACTTATGATTACCGTCATAAATAAAGTCATTGAGTTTCATTTAATATTTTTTTCAAATAAAACAGAAAAACAGTTCCAACAGATTTTGCTGTGGTACCGAAATTGGTACTGAGAACCGTAAATATTTAATGGTATCGGTACCGACTACTGGAATTTTGGTACCGTGACATCCATACTATGATGCTAACTATAGCGAAAACAATAATGATAGCTATAGCAATAACTATAACACTATGACGATGACTATAACGATAACTTTAGCGATAACTATAATGATAGCTATAACGACTATAGTAAAAGTCTTTATTTAACCTGTTATCACACTGCTTGTCTGTGGATGATCGTCTGACAGTCTGAACCTCAAGATCCTCCGACTCTGGATCACTGCGAATGACGAGCCTGGAAAACACAGTTTGCCTTTAGAGAAGCGTTCAAAACTGATAAATATAATACTATGATGCTAACTATAGCGAAAACTATAATGATAGCTATAGCAATAACTAAAACACTATGACGATGACTATAACGATAACTTTAGCGATAACTATAATGATAGCTATAACGACTATAGTAAAAGTCTTTATTTAACCTGTTATCACACTGCTTGTCTGTGGATGATCGTCTGACAGTCTGAACCTCAAGATCCTCCGACTCTGGATCACTGCGAATGACGAGCCTGGAAAACACAGTTTGCCTTTAGAGAAGCGTTCAAAACTGATAAATATAATACTATGATGCTAACTATAGCGAAAACAATAATGATAGCTATAGCAATAACTATAACACTATGACGATGACTATAACGATAACTTTAGCGATAACTATAATGATAGCTATAACGACTATAGTAAAAGTCTTTATTTAACCTGTTATCACACTGCTTGTCTGTGGATGATCGTCTGACAGTCTGAACCTCAAGATCCTCCGACTCTGGATCACTGCGAATGACGAGCCTGGAAAACACAGTTTGCCTTTAGAGAAGCGTTCAAAACTGATAAATATAATACTATGATGCTAACTATAGCGAAAACTATAATGATAGCTATAGCAATAACTAAAACACTATGACGATGACTATAACGATAACTTTAGCGATAACTATAATGATAGCTATAACGACTATAGTAAAAGTCTTTATTTAACCTGTTATCACACTGCTTGTCTGTGGATGATCGTCTGACAGTCTGAACCTCAAGATCCTCCGACTCTGGATCACTGCGAATGACGAGCCTGGAAAACACAGTTTGCCTTTAGAGAAGCGTTCAAAACTGATAAATATAATACTATGATGCTAACTATAGCGAAAACTATAATGATAGCTATAGCAATAACTATAACACTATGACGATGACTATAACGATAACTTTAGCGATAACTATAATGATAGCTATAACGACTATAGTAAAAGTCTTTATTTAACCTGTTATCACACTGGTTGTCTGTGGATGATCGTCTGACAGTCTGAACCTCAAGATCCTCCGACTCTGGATCACTGCGAATGACGAGCCTGGAAAACACAGTTTGCCTTTAGAGAAGCGTTCAAAACTGATAAATATAATACTATGATGCTAACTATAGCGAAAACTATAATGATAGCTATAGCAATAACTAAAACACTGGGACTATGGCAATAACAATAATAATAGCTGAAACAACAATTATAACACTATGACGATGACTATAACGATAACTTTAGCGATAACTATAATTATAGCTATAACGACTATAGTAAAAGTCTTTATTTAACCTGTTATCACACTGCTTGTCTGTAGATTTTCGTCTGACAGTCTGAACCTCAAGATCCTCCGACTCTGGATCACTGCGAATGACGAGCCTGGAAAACACAGTTTGCTCTTTAGAGAAGGATAACTCCAACACCATGACGATGACAATAGTAATAAACGTATTAATAGCTGAAACAACAACTATAACACTATGACGATGACTATAACGATAACTTTAGTGATAACTATAATTGTAGCTATAATGACAACTATAACAATATGATGATTATAACGATAACTATAATGACAACTATAACACTATGACGATGACAATAACGATAACATTAGCGATAACTATAATGATAGCTATAACGACAGCTATAACACTTGACAATGACTATAACGATGACTATAACGATAACTATAATTATAGCTATAACGACTATAGTAAAAGTCTTTATTTAACCTGTTATCACACTGGTTGTCTGTGGATGTTCGTCTGACAGTCTGAACCTCAAGATCCTCCGACTCTGGATCACTGCGAATGACGCGCCTGGAAAACACAGTTTGCCTTTAGAGAAGGATAACTCCAACACCATGACGATGACTACAGCGATAACTAGCACACTAGTGCGGCCGCTATCGCTGGTGTGAGCACTCGTGTCAGTGACCTCTGAGGGGACGTCTGCAGTGCTGAGCAGCCGCTGATCTGCGTGATGTTGTCCTGAGAGTCGTCTTCGCTGGGCTGGCTGTCGTCCTCCGTGACCAGGCGTGATATGGTCATGCCAGTGTAACGGCGTAACGTAACGCGCGGCTCGCGGACGCTCACGCTCTCCACAGGCTCCATGGGCGTCTCGGACAGAGCCAGGTTGAGCTCGGCACCGGGCGGCTCTCGGCTCTGCTGCTGCGCCTCCAGCTCCACCTCCTCCAGCAGCCGAGAGAACGGCACGCTCACGCCACACTCCTCGCTCAGCTCGCCGTACACCTGACGCACACTCTGCAGACTCACACACCACACGCCGCTGACACACACACAGCTCTCGTCAGACAGGTGTACGTGCCACTTCACTGTATTACAGGAGTAGCTCACTTCAGAAGTAAAGTTTCCTGATAATTTACTCTCTCCCATGTCATCCAAGATATTCATGTCTGTCTTTCTTTCTTCAGGCGAAAAGAAATTACATTTTTTTTTTAAGGAAAACATTCCAGGATTTTCTCCATATAGTGACATCAATCGGGTCCAGCGGGTTGAAGGTCCAAATGTGAGTTTCAGTGCAGCTTCAAAGTCTCGACACGATCCCAGCCGAGGAGTCTCATCTAGACAAACCAGCGGACATTTTATAACAAAATAAACACTTACATACCTTTAATCACAAATGCTTGAATTGCACATCGATACGCCACACATTACGTTATCAGGTTGAAAGGTCAAGCGTGACGTAGGTGTAAGAACCGACCTAGTGTTTACAAGGCCAAAGTGCAAAGTCAAACGGCATTTACAACAAAAAAAAAAACATAACAAAAATGTCAGACAATTTTGAAGTTGGAGGAGAAAATGAGTTTTTCTCCTTATCCTGCATTTTTGAACCAGAACACACGTGACCTTTCAACCTGATTATGTAATGCGTGAAGTCATGGACGTGCAAGACGGGCATTTGTGGTTAAAAAGTGTATTTTTGTAATAAAATGGCGGATGGTTTGTCTAGATAAGACTCTTATTCCTCGGCTGGATCGTGTCGAGACTTTAAAGCTGCACTGAAACTCACATTTGGACCTTCAACCCGCTGGACCCCATTGAAGTCACGATATGGAGAACAATCCTGCAATGTTTTCCTTAAAGTCTGCGTGAACCGGAAGTTGCAAGTGAAAGGGAAAATTGAACAGAAGGCAGGGTTTTACTCTAGCGCTCCTCCTCTCCATCTCTCGCTCATAGCAGACTGGCGGTCTGAGGGAGTGGTTACGCGTTTTCAACCCAAGCTGTCAAACTGACGTCATCAGAGAAGGAACGCCATTCCAGACCGGAAGTAACTGTTCAGATTTTGATTACCACGGCACACTATTATTTTCTGAGTATTAACTTGCACGGATTAATTGTTCACCACAAGACTAGTAATATGCGCTAACAAAGTAAATAGGGTCAATTTTGATTTCAGGTCAACTTTAAATAAACCTTTATTTCTTTTCCACTGAAGAAAGAAAGACATGAATATCTTGTATGACGTGGAGCTGAGTCAATTCTGAAGTGAACTAATACTTTATTTTTGTTCTATGCTTTCGTGGTCTTTTTAATAGTAGTTTGTTTTTACCATATTTAGCACTACACTTTATTTTTTATTTCTACATTTCCATAACTGTTTATTTCACACCAACATAATGAAGTGTAATGCGCACTCAAAGATTATTAAAGGTATAGCGGAGGATTTTTTACTTCCAGGTGGATCACCTATAATATTGGTCCTCCTAACTGTCAATCATTCTGGTGAATCAAACTTATTCAAAAAGTGGAGAGGGCGGGTCTTATCTAAAATTCAGAAAGATCCTCCACTATACCTTTAATAACCCATCTTGTTCTGTCATATGTATATCTTGTTACTTGTCACTTAGTTTTTCATGGTTTCTACGGAAACTTTTCAGTAATTCAAACTAAAAAGTAATTTAATTTTTTTAGTAAATCAGATTGAACTCGTTTTATTTCAGTTAACAGTCCTAATGTTGAGGTGCAGCGTGTGTTAGTACCCATGATCCTCTGCTGCGCTGGGCTTCTGCGTGGAGCTCCGCCCCCTCCGTGATGATGATGACGATGATGATGTCGTCGGCTCAGCGCTCGGGCGGAGATGTCCAGAGCGCTTCAGCATCTGCAGAACAAACACACACAGCGTCTAGAGGTCCGGTACACTTCAAGCTAGGGGTGTGTGATATTGACCAAAAATTATATCTCTATATTTTCGATAATGATAAGGCAACGATATTTTGCTGAGTGCTTTTATTGTGTTGGGAGCTTTGCAGGATCAGGTCTGCCGTGGACAGCCGACTCCTCACGTGCTTGATATTCTTCATATTCTGTACGGTCACGGTGGTCAGTTTGCAGAAGTGACAGAAATCATCTTTTCCAATCAGATAAACTTTTTTTTTTTTGCTTTTTTTCCTTCATGAAGCCATTTTTTAACCTAATTAAATGCATGCATTTTTTTATTTATTCTTACATGGAATCAAATTCTACTAGAATAATAAGACACAATAGGCCTGTTAACAATCAAAGGAAATGAGTCTGAACTATTTTCGTTAGCGAAAAGGAGCAAGAACAGGCAATACTGTGTCTACAATATAAGACACTTATTAACTTCTAGTTTAAAATCAATATCACATTTGTAATCGTGCTGATATTTGGAGAAAAAAACGTCTATCTTCGTGTGATATTGCTTAACTATATTTAATTATATAAATTTAAAAGACATACAGAGGTATTTCTCCCATTATCTTAAATATTGAGGGCATTATAAACGCATTTTAATAAACTACGCCTAGAACTAGACTACATCACGTAGTGTATGCGTGCGCTGTCAGGATGCGTGTTTGTGAAGAGAGGGACATACTTGATAATGTCAAATCGCACATCGCGAAAACAACATTCAGGATATTATCGCAGAGATATATCGCACACTGTGTGAATGTGGTGCCGTGGTTTCCAGCTGAATGAGCTTGTGCAGTTTGAGAAGGTGAAGGTGTGCTGGTGTGAGGATGAGGAAGCAGACCTGCGTGAGGAAGGGCTCGGGGACGCGGTACAGCCGCTCGATGAACTCCAGCATGTCCTGCTTGAAGTCGCTGTACGAGATCAGCTGCAGAACTGAGTGAGACGAGCGCCTCCGCTGGATCAGACTCGCCAGCAGCTTCTTCTGCACACACACACACACACACACACACACGTGCAACAATATTTGATGATCGCTGGGAATTATCCGATTATCATTCGAAAAGCTCGCAGCTCAACAACAGCTATACGTGTGTTGAGCCATTCAAGAAAAGGTTCATATTTATGTTTAAATAAATGTCTTATAATGTTATTTGTTTATATCATGCATGTGGATTATATGAACAGTGAACCGCATGAGTCAGATAAGAGCACAATTTTGCTACATTCATTGCGGGACATTTCATGAAAATGCACTCGCAAGTGTCTTAACAACTAATGCAACTAAGAGAAATAACATCTAAATTATCATTTTGCTACAGTTTTTGCTTGAACATGTTCAACATATCTAATTATTTCTGTAATACATTTTCATTTTGCAACTTATAAAACATTAAAATATGGATTCAATGTACATATTAAAACTAGTGTATGAAATGGCAAATGTAAATTATATAATTGAATTTTGTGCAACCAAACGTTGCACAAATATAATTAAAAAAAAGTACATTTAAATACAGAAATAGATTGCAATTTCACATATTGCTACCCAAACGCTTCCTTTTTTTGACACTAATCGCATGACCTATTGGCTATTGTGTGATTAACTGAACTACTGTAGTATACGGAGCGGCCCTCACCTTCCCTGCTGAATCTGCGTCTGCGCTGAAGTGCCTGTGCAGGATCTCCTCGGCCTTCTCGAACTCTCCGCTCCTGATGCACACCACTATGAGCTGCACACACACACACACACACACACACACACACACACACGTCACTGATCGCTGCAGAGAAACAGACGACTGAGGCTTGCTGTAATCATGCATGATGCCCTATCTAAGAGCTCAAAGGACCAAAATAATGTTATTTCAAGATATGATGTTATTTTTGCTGGCAATCTCTCAGATGCGTGTTCAGGAAATGAAGGGAAGTCTCACTGGTCTGGAACGACGCGAGGGCGAGTAAATGATGACAAAGGGTTGAAAATGAACATTTTAAATTTGAATTTAAAAGAAATTAAAACTAAATTTTACATTTCAACATCTAAACCAGTTCTCACATTTCTAGCGGTACATCGGCCGCCCCTGTTGTCCCGCTCAGTAGTGTAGTCTAGGATATCTGAGATAGGTGTATTGCACTGCAGGTGTGTGTGTGTGTGTCGGTCTCACCATCTCGGCGATGGTGTTGTGCACGCGCTGCTGCTCTCGCTGCGGGACGTCCAGCTCTCGGCACAGCGACTCCAGGACGGCCAGAGCCGACTCCAGCGGCGTCTTCGGCTCCTCGAACGTCAGATCTGTGGCACACACACGCGTCAGCACCAGAAACACACATCAGAGACTCTCACACACACACACACACACACACACACACACACACACACACACGCTCGCTCACCCAGCTTGTCCCCGTTGTTGACCCTGGACAGGAACTGCATGCAGCGCAGCTTGAGGACCGTGTCTCCGCGCCCGTCCATGGGCAGCGCCACCATACCTGACAACACCACGTGACACGTGTATATTACACATGATTTCAGGTCTACACACACACACAATACTCATCCTGTGGAAATACTGATTATCATGAAAACATGTCATCTAATCTTGACACAACACACAGTGTTGGAAAGACAGATCCAAATCTGTGATAGTAATATATGATCCAAATCATTTCATTTTTTACACAATAAAAATGAGCAGCATAACACATATCAGCATAAATCAGGTCTAACGTCACACACACTTAATATTCATCCTGAGGAAACATATAGTTTCATATTACAAAATGCACAGCACTATATCTTTTCAAATATTGACACAGCACATAGTGTGGAAAGACTCGAGGATCCACATTTGTGATGGTAATATTGTCCAAATTATTTTGTTTTTGTAACGTTACATAATAAAAAACTTTACTACTTCGCTTTAGAGTAAACTCAAACTTCTATAACTCTTTTTAACTGTCATGGGTGCTTTTATTTTTTTAACGAGAGACCAACCTTAAGTCTGTATTCCAAAGCACTACATTTATTACATTAAATAATTTGTCATTGTAAAAAAAAAAAAAAAGACTTCGGATGGAGTTTGTGTTTTTAGCTCCGCGCTAAAGCTAACATGCGCGCGCCGATGTAAACAAACTCGGCGCTCGCGCCACTTACTCTCAACGACGTTGGTGATTTTGGCGAAAACCGTGTAGTCTCCATTTCTGAAACTCTCGAGCGCCTTGAACACGCAGACGTCGAAAAACCACCTGTTGATAATGCGCTCGTCTTCACTCATCCTGGCCGACTGTGCTTGATATTAGCAGTGGCCCGCGCATCACTCACTCACGCACTCACTGACTGACTCCCGCCGCGAGCGCGTGCAGAAGGAAGGGGGCGTGGCACAGCGTAACGGCGGAGCCTCTGATTGGACAGGAGCGACGACGACGCCATAAACGTCACTAGAAAGTAATATTTAAAAAATAAATAATACAACGCTCTTACATATTTGACTCTGCCATTGTGACACGTTCTTTCAGTTTAAAAGACATTATGTTTTATTATAATGACGATATAAAAAAAAAAAAAAACCTAGAGTACCTTGTTAATTTCTTTATCTAAATTCTTCATTCATAAAAAAAGTTTGCCAATGGTATTCTGCCCTATCCTTATTTTGACACTGAATTTCTCTCACTTCTTAAATCTCGACGTTATATAAAGTAATATTTAAATAATAAATTATATAACGCAGGACGTTAGTTGTAAGAATCGTACAAATTAATAAATTAGGGAATAATAGATAAGAAGTGTTTGTATAACTCAGTATGTTTTGTTTACTGAACCTGAATGTATGATAAGAAATAATACTATTTTATATACTAAAGAGTAAAAAAGCCCACCTATTTCAACTATAGCTTAAATTTGTATTAAAACTGTCCGTACAAGTCATTTCAACTTAAATTATTAAACCGGCTTAAGTCGAATTAAGTTGAATCTCGTATGACTTAAAAACATTAAGTTGAAATTGCTTAAATATTGTTGATGAGTTGATGTTAAAAACACACGTAGTTGTCCTTGTATTTTTTTATTGTTTTCTAATCCTAATTCTGTATGGGAGTAATGTTAGCTACAATATGATTATTATCAAAAATGACCAAAAATCAACGTTTTTTTTTTCATTAGAAAAGTTTTTATGAAAACTGATGTTCTTTTGAAGTTTCTATGCATCAAAGAATCCTGAAACATAAGACTCTATGCGTTGCATGGCCTGTAAAGTCAAACACGTAATGGACATGATGGGTGGATGCAGATGTTGAGGAAAATCAGTGCCACGTCTGAAGAAGGGTGGAGCAAACGACAACACGACAGCCTTCATCATCATCATCATCATCATCTACAGCACTGGGGTTAACCGTGAAGCGCTCGCGCCCTTCAAACGAGTGTGAACGCATCGGCTGGGAGAGTTGAGCAAACTAATCCAGTGAGTGAAGGAATGAGAGCAGATCCCGCGCGGACGCAACGCGACGCTCGGTGACGTCACAGAACGCTGGTGGAACGCACACGGAACGATGACCGCGAGGAACAGAAGCAAGAACAACGCAAACTCGAACTCCAGCAGCGACAGAGGCGTCGCGAGCCAGCAGCCTGATGACGCGCCGAGGAAAAGCGCGAGTAAAGTCGCGGCGAAGGCGGAGAACGCGCCGCTCGCGAGCCGCGGCTCCGGGTCCGACGCATCGATGCTGATGAAGTGCGTGTGCGCGCTGTTTTACCTGGCGCTCGCGGCCGGAGTCGTGTTCGCGTCCGTGCACTTCCAGCGCGAGCTGTCGGAGATCAGACACGCGAGCGTCAGGAACGAGGAGTCCGCGATGAAGTGCGCCGCGGCGGCGCGCGAGGTGGAGAACGCGTTCACACAGGTTAGTGGACTTCATCATCCAGTCGCGTTCCCGTTGGGGAAACAACACACACACACTCAGCTAACAAAATATGCTCTAAGAGCGATTGGATCGCTATTAACTTAACTAAAACGTTATTTTTTAAATAGTTTTTCTTGGTTACGCGAACGTTAAAGGAACATTCCATTGTATCACTCTGTAAAAAGTTTTGGAATGTTACTTTTGAATGTTCTCTGAACGTTCTAAAGTTAGTAGCTCCAATGAATGGTGACTAATGTGTACATTAGAACTTGATTAAGGAACAGGTAACTTACTTTTGAACAAACGTTCTATTAGCGTTACTGGATTAACAAAACTGAACTTTAATGGAAACATTCCATTGTAGGCTATCATTCTGCAAACGTTATGGAATGTTACTTTTTGAATGTTCTTAGAACGAGTAGAAACAAGTAGTGACATTTAAAACGCGTCAAATGAACGTCCAACTAAACGTTTCAGACAAAAGCTCCATGAATGGTAATGTTTTCATTATTAACTTTGAACAAACGTTCTATTAGCATTACTGGAAGAGCGTTTTTTCGTAACGTTGAGAGAACGTTCCCTGTTAGCTGGAGCAACACTGACTGAACTGAATAAACTTGATCAGTCAGATTCAGATGTGGTCTAGTAGTAGAAGAGCTTGAGCTCATCGTCTCACGTAGTTTCCTGTGTGCATTTCATAAGATCAATCACACACACACACAAGCAGCTGTTAGTGTGAACTGGGGTTAATACACACACACAGAGAACTGTGTCTTCTGATTGATGAGGATGATGTGGTCAACTGTGATTGGCTGACAGTGCAGCTTAAATGACTTTTAGTGTCCAACACAACAGGAAGTGGATCAGTGTTTAGAGAGTGTTTGATTTAAAGCAGACTAGGCATTTGTCTCCTCATCCTCACCTGTAATAGATCTGTTCTGGAGTGTGTGTGTGTCTGTGAGGCGCTCGATCAGGTTCGTCAGGTTCCTCTGGCCCGGGGGAAGTGCTCTAGAGACTGAAGTCAGATCAGCCTGAAGAGTGTGGAAAACTCACGCTCAAACTCCACATGCAGCAGTAAAGCACCAGCGGACGACTGCCCTTCTCTACTTTCCCAAGTCGTAAAGGTTTGGAACGACATGACTGAGGACGAATTCATCGTTTTTATTTACTTCTTGCTTTATTTGAATAGGTACAGTCCAAAAAAACTAAACAAATCAGCCAAAACATGGATGCTGCATAGAGAATATAGCATATGAGATGCAAATTATCATTATCATTTGCATCTCAGGTCTCTAGAGAGGCTTTTCTCTAAATCTACCGACCCAACCTACCTTTGGTTAACACTTTTAACCAATATAATATACCTATACATATGCACACCTAAACCACAAAATACCTCTTTGTAGAGATACTCCCTGGGAAACAAACAGATAAAAATGATTAAAACAATAATGTATTGTATTTAAATATACGTACAGCTCTGGTACACTAAAGCTTAAGCATCATTATAAAAGGTTTTATGTCATCGACAGCTTTTATTATAGGTGAACTATTAAGTTCTCAAACAATGGCACTTTTAGGTGTTGTTACTGTCGTCAAATCAATACAAATAAAAAAGTGTTGATTTCAAGTTAAACCAGAAATTTAGGAGTTACACTCTTGGAAGAGAAGGTTCTATATGGAATCTTGAAGGGTTCCGTCAGGCGCATCATATATAGAACTTTGAGGGGTTCCATCATGACATCATGTTAATGGTTTAGTTTTTTAATTAATCAGTTTTGTTTTAATTAATTAAATTGTATGGATTCTGCAGCTTGAGTAAACATACTCAATCACTGGACAAAATTTGAAATGACCCATTGAACATGAAAGTATTATGTGATCATTTAAAGTCCCCCTGTGGTGAAAATCAAGTTTTTAATGGTCTATGTGGTGTTTTTAATATGCTTTAACACAAACTATGTACACTCTAAAAACTGCTGGGTTGTGTTAACCCAATTTTGGGTCAAATATGGTCTCACCCAACGTTGGGTTAAAAAATGCAATTTAAAAATGGACAAATTGCATTTTGGACAAAATCAAAAATGCAATTTAAAAATGGACAAATTGCATTGGTTACATTAAAAATGTAACCCAACGGCTGGGTTTGTCCATTTTTAAATTGAATTTTTAACCCAACGTTGGGTGAGACCATATTTGACCCAAAATTGGGTTAACACAACCCAGCAGTTTTTAGAGTGTAGTGTTGACTTCCCTTGGGTAATTCTGAATTGTTCATCGGAGGGCTCCAAGAAAAACTGGAGAACTGTTTCACTTCCTGTAAAAAGTAACTTCTTGATTCTCCAATAAAAAGATTTACAAAAAAAAAAAAAAAAAAAATTATTATAGTAAAAATGAATCAACTATGCTGGGTTAAATCAACCCATTATGCTGGGTTAAATAAACAACCCAATTTGCTGGGTAAAATTAACCCAACGTGTTCTGTCCTATATTTACCCAGCCCTTGGGTTGAAAATAAGGCTGCACAATATATCGAAATTATCTAAATAACTGGGGTCTTGAACAAAAGACAAAGAGAAAATCACTCACTGCTCTTGGCTGAATAACTTTTGTAGCTTAAATAAGAATCAGGATATATTTAAAGGTCCCATAGCATGGATTATTTTATTATTTTAGAATGTTTCCTGGGGTGCCCTTATAATGTTAGTATGTTTTTTTAGATCAAAATTTGTTATAATTTAGAAATAAAAGGCATTTTTCCTAGCCTGATTTTAGCCTCTGATTTGTACACTCTGTTTGAAGGGGCGTGTCTGCTGTGAGACTTCAGTGTAAACGCCCACTGCTGTGATTGGCTGCTGTGAGACTTCAGTGTAAATGCCCACTGCTGTGATTGGCTGCTGTGAGACTTCAGTGTAAACGCCCACTGCTGTGATTGGCTGTAAGACTTCAGTGTAAATGCCCACTGCTGTGATTGGCTGCTGTGAGACTTCAGTGTAAAAGCCCACTGCTGTGATTGGCTGCTGTGAGCCTTCAGTGTAAATGCCCACTGCTGTGATTGGCTGTAAGACTTCAGTGTAAACGCCCACTGCTGTGATTGGCTGCTGTGAGCCTTCAGTGTAAACGCCCACTGCTGTGATTGGCTGTAAGACTTCAGTGTAAATGCCCACTGCTGTGATTGGCTGCTGTGAGACTTCACCGTAAGCCTGTTGATCACGTGAATGAAGATCTTATCATTGCAACGCAGTTTCTGCACTCTCACTAGTGATTTCACCAATGCAAACATGATGTACGTACAGTAAGAGCTTCGTTGTGCAGTGTAACAGCGTCATTGATTTCATAACGAGTTTTGGCAAGTGTCCAGATAAACTCGCGCTGTGTGATTGACAGCTTGGGCGACTGGAAATGGATTGTTCTTTGATCGCTATCTGTATATTAATCACAGTTTAAGTAAGATTATTTTCATCCTAAGAGAAACGACGTGAAGTGGTTCGTTTAGTCACTGGCTTGATTTACTGATGCATAAACAGTATTGAACGACTTTGAGAGAAAGATTATCTGTCTGAACTTGAACAATTACACTTCAGACATTCACATAACCCACTGGTTCTTCAGAGGCTCGGATGAAAGAACTAACAAAATACCTTTGTGTTCATTTGTTCATCCAAACACTGAGCAACTGCCATGCTTCGCTCGTTTGCAAGCCATGATGTCTCTCGAGGAAAAATGATTCGGACGATGATTCGGCTGCGCAGTTCCGCCTGGCCTTGAACATGGGCTGGCATATGCACATTTTTGGAGGCGTACATATTAATGATCCCGACTGTTGCGTCACAGTCGGTGTAATGTGGAGATTCGCCTATTTTTCAGGGGTGTTTTTCAAAAACGAGATTTAAATAAGAAGGAGAAAACAATGGTGTTTGAGACTCACTGTATGTCATGTACATGTACTGAACTCTTGTTATTTAACAATGCCAAGATAAATTCAATTTCAAATTCTAGGGCACCTTTAATTCATACAGTGAAAACTAAGCAGTGTTTTATTTTTACATTTGATTATTCAGTTTGTGTTGTTAAATAACCCTAATGTAGGATAACCTGAAACCCCTGAACCCTGAGGTTTACACTGATGTTAAAATAACACTTCTTATACACAGTAAAACACTGATGTTCACTGTCAGAAGTTGTAGGGATTTCTTCTTGCCACGAAAAGAATGTGAAACACGTACATGGTTATATAATTAGTAAATAATTGTAAATATATTTTAAAGATAATTTAAGTTTACTTTACTAAGTTATATTAAGTTAAGTTATATTTTTTTTAGCATTATCATATCGCATTAAGTAGGTATCGCATATCACATTTTGCCTCAATATCGTGCAGTGTTTTTAGAGTACACACACACACACACACACACGCACACACACACGCACACACACACAAGCACACACACAAGCGCAGGCTCAGGGATAGAGGAGTGTTACCAGGAACGGCGCGCTGGTGTATGGAAGACACTAGCACGCATTTCAGATGTGAATCATGGCAGAGTGGACGAAGAAAACCAAGAAAGCGCGGTCGGAAGAGTGCAGAGAGGGCTCTGCGTGAGTGGGATTTACGACAGTAACGTTTAACACAAGTACTCTAGGGGGCGCTGTTTGACAAAAACGGAAACTGCATAGTGTGCCTTTAAAAGGGTTATGCATGAAATTGTGAGTCATTGTGAATTTAAGTTGAAAGAGTGTGGGGAATGTGTTTAAATTACTATGTATTTATTATTTATTGATCAAATCTAGTAACTTAAAGGTAAAGGTACAAAAAAAATAACAAAAAAATTGCATTCAAAAATATAAAAATGAAATAAAAAATTAAGTATAATTTTAGGGCTTCGGGTCATTTTGAGGGAAAGATGTTACAAAGTACGAGGGAAGGTGGAGAGTCGAGAACCCTAGAGTTCTCCCTAGAACTGATGTCTTTCTGAGGCCTCTTTTTCCAAGGAATTTTTTTTAAATATGTAATTTTGGTGATAAAAGATGAGTTTTAACCATAGACCGTAAAAACACTGGGCGTAGTGTGCGTGACGCCACCCGTTTGTTTCTGAATATAGATTTTGAAGCCCAAAGTGGGCGGAGCCGGCCGTCGCCATCTCCCGGATAAACGAAAATGTGCAGCGAGGCGGATTAGCTGAGGTGACGTGACGCTAACAGACAGCAGACAAACGGCTAGTAGTGACATCAGGAGCAATCCACCTGTCACGCCCTTAATTATGCAGAACTTTAAGGCTTAAGGCAAGACACTACAGGTGAATAGGGTAAACATTTTAAATAACAGATATCACCATGAAACTTCCTCAGTTGATTACTTACACAAGTATATAAAAAAAGTATTACAAGTTTTTGAAATATGTATGTTTAATTATGCAAATTAGGCATGTGATTTTTGCATATATTTTCAATAGATAGATCTGAACATATGATAAAGCCAGGTGCAAAATTCTTTTTTCATTTTGTTAACACACAAGATGAAAAAAAAATTCAGAGGGATTTCAGGATATATGCTTTCATTACCTGGGAAATCTAAATATATTGTCCATAGCCTTAAATAAATTTTCGCCATATTTTTTTGAATAAAATGTCAAATAAATCAGGCCAGGAATGATTTATTAACAAATCCCTCTGAACATATCTTCAGAATACTGCTAAGTGTATAACTGGAGAGTTTGGTGTACACAGGTGCTACATGGGCTGAGATGTCTGTACTTTGAGAATGACACAAAACTCATTTTGAGAAAACGGCATTTAAAGAGTTAAATAGCTCTAAATGAGATTTCGTCATTAGCTTTAAATCCCCCTTTGGACATTCACGATTGGTTACTGATAGAAAGGAAATGCCCATATTTGGGTTACATAGCGTTGTGCAGGAGACTCACGCCGGTTTCACACTGCACGCGTTAAGGCCTCATTATGCTTCTGTATCAACTCCACGGCGTCGTGGCTGTTTTATGGTTCTGCGTCGGGTTGCGTTGCATCGCGGTGCATTTCACTGCCAGAACGCTAGGGGGGTGTGTGGTTCGCGAATCTCTTTGCTAGTTTGTTTTGGTTCCGTGCGCCGGTTCCGCTTTTTCATTTCCGACAATGGCGAGCGAAAGAGAGAGAGTGTTGTTGCAGCTGGAGCTAATCGACGTTGAACAACAAATGATTTTATGGCAAATGTTTAATCGCAGAAGAAAAAGACGACGTCAGCGAAGGTGGTCTGTACGACCAGTGCACGAAGATAGTGGTGGTATAGCGGGAGGGGGAAACCGGAAAAGCTACACTCTGGAAATGATGTATAATCTGACCAATCACAGGCCTTGCGGTCTGCGTCGCCTCGACGCGTAGTTACAATTTTTTGGAGGTGCACGTCGAGCTATGGCGGAGGGGTCGGAGAGGGGTTCGCGGCGACGCAGAGGGGTCTGCGGGGGTACGCCGTCGATTCGACGCAGAAGCATAAAACAGGCGTTAGCAGAGCGTAAGCAGCGCGTATTTTTTCGGCGCCCATGTTAACAGATTAGAGCATTCACACCGCACGCAGAGGCGGCGCGGCAGCGCGTAGCAGAGCAGGAGCAGCAGTGCCGCGATAGTTTCGGCGCCCAGTCTATTTTTGCTGTGCCGCTTACGCTGAATTAAAGTGACAATGCATTGATCATGGCCAAACTACACCGCAGTTTTACCCAAAAAGCGCATTGATGATATCTATCGTGCTTTAAACAGTCAATCAAATGACCAACAGCAATTTAAAAAGAAAACAAATGTCCAAAAACAAACTTGTTGCCCGAACAATGAAAACAAAGATGAACCAAAAGTTATATAAATGAAATTATTCGTAAAATAAGCTTCTTGACAAGTCTTTTCTCTTAAATGTATTTGAAAACGAAATAAAGCAATGCCAACTTATCCATTATAGAGTATTCTGTCTGTACACACGCCGCTAGTGTGAAAGCAAAACGCACGTGTCCTGCTCCCGTCACCATACGCACTGCTCCTGCGCTGCTTACGCTCTGCTAACGCGTGCAGTGTGAAACCGGCGTCAGAGCTTTACAACGACACCGGTCATGACGGACTTAAGTAAACAGACGGAGCTCGGCGTGTCGCGTTGGAATGCTGACTTCTTGGTAAATTTGGGAGAAACTTACTGCCGCAAGTAAACAAAATGTAATAAAATAAACATCTTAATGTATATTTTCAACGTTTTCTTTATAGCAGCTTGAAAGAACTAGCCCACAATCTCAAAACTGACCACTGTATGAAAAATCTATGTTTTTGCCTGCCGTGTCTCGCCTTAATATAATTTAAACGGATGAGTTATAAAAAAAATCACCCCCTCACAGTTGTCATAAAGGGCAAAATGAGCTATTATAGACCAAAACCACTTCTTGCACCTGTAAACATGTTTCTTCCTGCTGTAAAGTTGGGCATTTTAACATGGGGGTTTATGGGATTGACTCTCTTCTGCAGCCGGTCTCTAGTGGCCAGTGGATGAACTGCAGTTTAAGTCACTTCTGTGTTGGATTCAAGTCAAGTGAAGTCACATTCATTTATATAGCGCTTTTAACAATATAGATTGTTTCAAAGCAGCTTTGCAGTGATAATAAAGTTACAGACCGTAAGGTTTCTGCTTGGTTTTGAGCCTAAGTGTGTGCTATTCTTCTGTCTCCAGATCAGGACCATGCAGGCGTCTCTGGAGGGTGTGGAGAGCGCGGTGGCCAGTGCCAGGACTCAGCAGGAGAGCACCAGCCGCGCGCTGCAGAAGAGCGAGGCCGACGCCCGGCGCGTGGAGGAGGCGCTCCCAAAGCTCCAGAAGCAGCTCCTGCGGGATCTAGCAGAAAGCATCCGCGAGCTGAAGGAGGAGCGGGAGCGGGACGTGTCCTCGCTGGAGCAGCGCGTGAGCCAGAGCGCGGAGGAGCGCGCAGCCCAGTGTAACCGCGAGATCCTGGACCTCAGAGCCCGTCTGGAGGAGGCAGAGGCGCCGGCGCTCCTCGCGCAGGAGCTAGCGTCCGTCAGCAGCGCCGTGGCTAACCTCAACACCGCTAGCGAGGTGTGCGCGGGGAACGTGGCGGTGCTGCTCGAGCAGATCGCGTCAGTCAGCTCCGAGCTGCAGACGAGGAACGGGGAGGTGGCGTCGGTGTCGGAGGAGCTGGGCGCCGTGAGGACGCTAGTGCAGAGCGCCGTAGGGGGCCTGCGCGAAGAGGTTAGCGCAGTGAGAGCCGGCGTCCAGGCCGCGTCAGACCAGCTGCAGAGCCTGAGTGAACGTCAGACCCAGGCCAGCGCCGAGACCCAGAGTCTGAGGGACGAGCTGAAGGAGGAGCTTGAGGAGCGGGGACACGAGCTGGAGGAGCGGCTGAAGGCTGCGGAGGAGAGCCGGGAAGCTGAGCTCAACGCCCTCGAGACCAGGCAGAAAACACATGAGGACTCGCTAGCTGGCTGCAGGACCACGGAGGAGGCGCTCACAGCCGAGATGAAGGAGATGAGGAGCCGGCTGGGGGAGATGAAGACCAGAGTAGCCGATCTGGAGGAGCTCAAGACCAGAGTAGCTGATCTGGAGGAGCTCAAGACCAGAGTAGCTGATCTGGGAGAGCTCAAGACCAGAGTAGATGATCTGGAGGAGCTCAAGACCAGAGTAGCTGATCTGGAGGAGCTCAAGACCAGAGTAGCTGATCTGGGAGAGCTCAAGACCAGAGTAGATGATCTGGAGGAGCTCAAGACTAGTGTAGCCGATCTGGCAGAGCTCAAGACCAGAGTAGCCGATGCAGAGGAGCAGAACCAGGAGCAGGAGACCGTTCGAGATGAAGAGCCGCTGAAGGAGTGAGCCTGAGATCAGATACTGAGAGCTAAGGGATGATCGGGTGGTAGAAATGTGAAAAACAAGCTTTTTTTTTTAGGAATGATGAAGGGGTGAACTGCTGTTTCTTCTATCTATAAATACCTGCACTGTGTTTTTTTAATTATTCCACCAGCTCAGCTGTTTTTCACAGCACGTCTCAGTGACAGTTCAGTCTCTGAATGTATCAGGATGATAGTTGTTTTCCAATAAAATGTTTATAATCCTACCAAACTATGTTCATATCTTTTACCTGATCAAATGATCTATGAAACACCTAAAAATACATCAAATGGCTATATTAATATGAGAACATTTAACACATTTCAGTCACTTCCATATAATTGTTTTATTTGTTTAGTCACCACTAGGGGGCCTCAAGATTTAAATTAAGACAGAATGAGCATTAACATCAGCTAACCTATTAAAATCAAGACAAATATAAAATAATTCAATGCCCTGTTTTTGGTCTTTAAAATACCTAAAAATTCATTAAAAAGATTTATTAATATGAGTACATTTCAGCCAATGAGATTTATAGAAAGGTTTCCAGTCACTGATTCTGATGATCCACCAGGCTATGGCCGCTTCACCCAACAACGGTTCTCTGTATCACTACACAACACCCCCAGCAACCACTCTTAGCAACACAAACATATGTTCTCATTGATTTTGTGCATTGAAGCTTATAACGTTAGAGTATTGTGAGAGATCGAGTAAGTGAGTGTACCTGCATTGACCGTAGATAAAGCATTTTCCTTCAGGTCAGTCCTATATTCGTAATATTATATCAGTTTGAATGTCCCGATATCTTGTCCTTTTAACAATTAAGGGGTTTGCTGCAATCTAATGGAGAAATAATGTAACTTCTGTTGCTGTTCACGGTCAGGGACTATTTCTTCCAGCGGAATGAACCCCACAAACGGCAAACATGCCAGTGTGGGCCCACTGTGGGTAAGTGTGGGTTTTCTGTGGGACAGTGTGGGCAAGGGCAAACCCTTTGGGGCCCCATGTGGGCTTTCTGTGGGCAAGCCCACAGTGGGCTTGCCCACAGTAAAACCCACACGGGCCCCCAGTGGGTTAGCCCATGCGGGGCCAATAGCAGTTTAACCCATTCGGCCCCCATTAGGATTTACTGTGTGCAAAAAACCCATACGGGCACACAGTGGGTTAGCCAATGCGGGGCCCATAGCTGTTTTTCACTGTGGGGCCACCATGAGGGTTTACTGTGGGCAACCCACCATAACAGTACAGTTAAATCATTGTTTTAAGATTAGAAACTTTAATCAAACTATTTTAATGATTTCGTAAAATGTCATAAATGTTATTTAATTCAACAGTCCATCCCATACTAAACTAAAACTGCACACAGTCAACAAGATAGCAAGACAAGTACTATCTTTACCTGTTTGCTTGTAGCAGCTGTTCCCAGACAGACTGATAAAGTCAGACAGACCAGTACATTACAGTAGTTTAAACACCATTAGACTATTAGACCGCAATAAATCACAGCATTTATATATTAATACATTCATAAATAAAATAATAGCAATTCAGGATGCATCTTTTTAAATACATTCATGGAACCATAAAACTGACTAATTAATACTTATAAGTATAATGGATTATGAGCATGCGCATTGAAAGAGCAAATGAGTGACTTATAAGGAATTATAAATAATTTATATAAATTTAACTATATCTTATAATGCATATATAGGTCTTAATAAATCTTTATAAATATATTTATAGAACAGTAATATTGCTCATAAAAAAGTATAAATGGAGCTATAATCCATTATGAGCATGATCTGCATAGAAAGTGTTACCATATTTATTAAATAAAATTAACCTATTTGTCACACAAAACAAACAATGCAAATGGTTGATTGATTTGTTTTGGTATTCATCAGTGATGTATTTATTATTATACTTCTTTTAACACTAATAAATACATCACTGATAAATTACATATTTTTTATATAATATTATATTTCTTAAAACTGCAAAACTGCTAAATAAAAATTATAATTACTAGTTTTCAATTAGCTGAAACCACTTGTGCTGAATATTATTAGGCCTACACCTATTTCTGAACATTTGTTAACAGTTACTACATTAAATATGCCTATTATGCATCCATAAAAACATTAAACATCAAAGACAAGTAGTTTAAACACCAGGAATTTAGACCCCGAATAAACAACAGCACTATTAATATATTCACATATGTGAAGCACTGTTAAATATATTGAAATACATTTTGGAGATTTGACATACATTTTTAAAATAATTAAAATAAAGCTTCGTGTTACATCTGTAAATATGTGTAGAATATTATCATTATATCATGTAGTTTTTGCTATTTTATTTCTACACCACGTTTACCATTTCTAAAGGTAGGCCTATATATTATATTATAATGTAGCCTATAATATATATATATATATATATATATATATATATATATATATATAATTTACTTCAAACTTGTTTTACGTTTTCAATGCTTTTATATTTTCATTCTATTTACAGTTTGCGATGGCCACAGGCCTACTATCCACTAATAATGTATCAAGTTTCAGGATATTTTAGCTGATTATCACATAATTCACTCCATCAATTCTAAATTTATGTAAATGCTGCGTGACTTTTACGTGTGAATATTCAAGCCGCATTTGAACTGGAGCGGAGGGCGTTACCATGGAAACGAGGCAGCAGCTCAACTGACAATCAGCGAAACTCCATCTCTCACTGTTGTTTTAACTACTTTAAGGTAAGTTTAGTCCATACAATTACACAAATAGTTCATACAAGTGTTTCTGAGACTTTCTTTCATGTAAATGACTCGCTTCCGTTGAGTATTTAAGTTATAAAAAATCTCTCCTTACTCCGTCTAACTTGGAAATTGTGATCCACTCATTTATTACATCTCGGTTAGACTATTGTAATTCATTGTACAGTGGACTGCCCCAAAATGCATTATCTCGCCTACAACTTGTTCAGAATGCTGCAGCCAGGCTATTAATGGGATTACGGAAAAAGGATCATATTTCAGCAGCATTGAAAACTCTACACTGGCTCCCTGTTAAATTCAGGGTGGATTTCAAAATTCTGATGCTTGTTTACAAAGCTATAGCTGGTCTTGCTCCCAAATACATCAGTGACCTGATTCATCTTTATTCTCCAACTAGAACACTGAGATCCTCTGACAAATTATTACTGACAGTTCCTTCCTGCCGCTATAAAACTAAGGGTGACCGTGCTTTTTCGGTGAGGGGCCCGAAATTATGGAACAGTCTTCCCTTTCATGTGAGGTCTTCTTCATCTTTAGCTATTTTTAAGTCGTCTTTAAAAACATATCTGTTCTCTTTAGCTTTTAAATAGATCATGAATTGTGTATTTTGATATTGATAGAATGTTTTAATTGATGAATGTTATGATGTCAATCAAATGTTCATTTTATTTCTTAAATCTGTAAAGCACTTTGGGTCAACCTCTGTTGTTTTTAAATGTGCTATATAAATAAAGGTTGACTTGACTTGACTTGACTTATAGAAATGGTTTAGTGTCTTCGCAAAAGTCCGTTAGCATCTCAACCGTTAGGCTAACTAGAGGTTACTTAACATTAAGTTAGGTTAACTGTAGACTTGAGCTGTAAGTTTGGGCTTTTAATCACATCTTATGTGTAGTGGAGAGATTTTTATAGTTTTGTAAAGGTTTTGCTGAAAATTGGTCAATGGATGATGAATGGAAATAAGCTAATTTATTAAACCTAAAAGTACGCACTGTATGGTTTATTCATAGTTATCACGTGACGTCACACCATTACGCCTGTCGGTACACGATCCGTTCCACCTTTCCCATCAAACTTTCAAATTTCCACCAACAGGTACTTTTGGCATGGGCTTTAATATATAAACACAATTTCACCCCCCATAAATTCTTTATTTGGAATAATCAAAATATTTTATACAAAAATAGATCTTTATTTTTTGATAAATGGTTTAATAACGGTTTTCTTTTAGTATGTCAACTATTTAACAACCAAGGTTTTTTAATGACTTACAGTGAATTTCTTTCTGAATACAATATGCCAGTTACCCCCAAAGAGTTTGCCATAGTCATGGGAGCAATACCAGCAGGAATCTGTGTCCTCTTTAAAAACTACATTCACTCTCCTTCTATAATTACTACTTTTCCTGAGCCAACCGAAACTCCAATAGGTAAAATATGTTTTTCAGGAAAAAAAGAAAGAAATAATAAAGTTAGATCCCTTTTTCTTGAAAATATAATTTCTGTTTCTCCTGCAATCTCTTATTGGAGTAATTTATTTAAAAACTTAAATTGGAAAAAGATTTGGTCCTTACAACAGAAATATTTTCTAACTAATAAAGTAAAAGAAGTGTCCTTTAAAATAATAAATAAATTCTACCCTGTTAAATATTTTATGATTAAATACAAAAGTAATATTGACACAAAATGCTCATTTTGCCAAATTCACACAGAAACTGTTTATCATTTATTTTGGTCTTGTTTCTATACTGAACAACTATGGAAAAATATTGAAATATTTATTAAAGATAATATCCAGCCAGATATATCAGTAACCTTTAAAGACTAATTTTGAGTCTGACCCCAATAAAAAAAAAAGCCTGCTTTGTTATTAATTTATTTTATTTTATTGGCAAATTTTACATTCATAAGTGTAAATTCACCAATAACAAACCAATTTTTATTGTTTTTTTGAAAGAATTTAAAATGTACCTTAACACTATTTCATCCTCAGAAAATAAGAAAGCTATTAAAACTATTTCAAATTGTAATGATTTTAATTTGTATACACTAAATGATGTATAAGATGTCTTACCCTCATGATTCTTTTTTTCTTTTTTTTTTTCCTTCTTCATTTCTCGTTATTTTTATTTGTCTTAGTTATGTTATGATAATTTTTATGTTCAGATGACATTGTACATTATTACTATATTTTGTATTGACATTTTTGTAATTCTGATACAAAATTGTATACCATGTTTGTCATCTCTATTGTTTGCAAGCATAATAAAAAAAAAAATTAAAAAAAAAGATCCGTTCCACCTGCACGATCCGTTCTACGCATGCGCGTAATTAGGTAGTAGAAAACGTCACGGTTTTCCTACACTATCGGTACCACGCATGCGATGAAACACTTGACGGCCAGGCGGCACAACTTGCGGCATATTTGTGTAACGTTAGTTGTATTGTGTTTAACATTTCAGAGCGGGTCTATTTTGATGCTTTTAAATGTAGCTTACACTATGCATTACGATGTGTTTACGTGGTTGCCAATCCAAAATAATGAAGGAGTTGTGAGTTGTTACATGAACATACATGATCAGTTTCCTCCATACTCCCCTTTGCGATTCATTGCTCTATGGTATTATACTTAACTTACTTAACTTGCCGTGTTTTGGTCTGAGGTCAGTAGTATTGTCAAAGATATATCTATATAATCTAAATGAGGAAAATAATCCCTTCAATGTTGTTTACAGAAAACAATAAGGAACATAATATGCATTTCTGCCTAGACCATATGCACTTACATGAAGAAAGAACTACAAACAAATCTGGGGAAACGTTATAGAGTATTTCAAACTGACAATGGAAATGACTTGAAAGAAGCATGTGTGCGCACAGAAGTGACATGAGACCAGCGGTGGACAGTAGTGAAGTACAGTATCTTTATTTAAGAGTAAAAATTCTCTCACTCTCACACACACACACACACACACACACACTCACTCACACTCACTCACTCACTCACTCACTCACTCACTCACACTCACTCACACTCACTCTCTCACACACACTCACTCACTCTCACGCACACACTCACTCACTCACACTCACTCACTCACACTCACTCTCTCACACACTCACTCACACACACACACACACACACACACTCTCACACACACACACACACACACTCTCACTCTCACTCACACTCACTCACACACTCACACGCACACACTCTCTCACACACACACACTCTCTCACTCTCTCTCTCACACACACACACACACACTCTCATACACACACAAAATGTATATGGGTGACTGCACCCCAACTCCAGCATTTACTCTCAGGTTGAGGGTGTCTTTGCAAATAACCATGAAGGTTTCCATGTCCTGGATGTTTTAAAAAATGAACGTGAAAGGCTCCATGGCATCGTACTTCATCGACTCCATCAGCACCCTCCACGCTTTCATTTGGTCATCATGATCCATCAACATGTATAATGGTTCTTGCACCCGGCCAGTGAAAAGCCCAACACTGTTCCTCACAATGCATTCTGCCTGGTACATATGTTTCAATGTGAGGGGCAGCTCCTCCACTTCTACCTGCTCCTCCTATGATAAAGTAAAATACCATAAATTAAGACTACACTACAACATAAGACGTTTTGGGTCTTTCAAAAGGGGCCTAAAGACATCTTTTCAACATAAATTAAATAGTTATGAGTTATGGTTTGTATATTATTGTATTTTCATTAGGCTAATAATTGCGAACCTTTGTATTGTTTTTATTTGTAAGCCACTTTGGACAAAAGCATCTGCTAACTCATATAAACCATAACATGCACAAAGTAAATACAGGTAGGTCTCACAAAATTAGAACATTGTGGAAGTTTGTCAATTTCAATAATTCAAATGTTAAACGTGAAACTCAGATTATAGATTCATTAGACACTGC
Source organism: Rutilus rutilus (assembly GCA_021464565.1). Lineage (NCBI taxonomy): Eukaryota > Metazoa > Chordata > Actinopteri > Cypriniformes > Leuciscidae > Rutilus > Rutilus rutilus. Next base: position 8,815,119 of record JAJAQA010000005.1, on the reverse strand, counting down.
GAAATATTTCTATTATGTGTGTTAATTTTGATTACTACGGCTTGTCTAAAGAAAACCCAACATTCAGTATCTCACAAAATTCAATTAAGAAGAAAGAAAATTAACAAATGTCTCTAGGAGATGGCTGCAATGTAACAAAGGGTGAAATATTGACCACGTTTACATGCACCCTCATAATGCGATTATAATGGGATTTTAGCAATATTGTGATTATACTTTACCTCATGTAAACACAATACTTAATAGTGATTAAGCTCATAATCACATCAACTATAATCGTATTAAAACAGGTGGCGTACGCGTTTTTAATCGCAGTATGCGGCCATGTAAACACTTTAATCGCACTAACTGTAGTGCGCGTGTTTGTCACGCACCTTAAGCGTGTATTCATTTTAAACTTGACATTAGGAAGGTTTCCCTGAACTCTGTCAACACGACTCACTGTCAGCAGTCTGCTTTCATCCAGAAACAGCTCAAATAATGTGACAGCAGTGTATAAAACTGTTACAGGCACTGACATAATATTTCTTTCTTTATCACGGCACAGAATAACAAAATACATCCATAAGAACCTGTTTGTTATTTAACGTACGTAAATTTAAAACAGTGGACAGTATATGAGTTCATCATTTGTGCTCTGCCTTGGGCTATGTGTGAATAATCAGAAAATAAAAACTGCATGTAGTGAAGAGGTTTGCTCTAGTCATGTGAGGGCTGGGCGATTTAAATCGTGAGATTGTTATGCGCATCTCGTCAGTAAAGCCGGTTCCTTGATTAGTAGTAAATCGCCATCACCTGCTTTCAGATGGAGCGGCATTTACTACAAAGAGCCGTAGTTAACTGACAAGCTGAGCCATATCGCATTAATAATCACTGGCGATACGTCCGCGATTTTAATGCGATATGGCTCAGCTTGTCAGTTAACTACGGCTCTTTGCCTGAACAGGATATCAGTCCATTTCACTCAGTTTGATCTGTATTTGTTAAGGCTGTTACACAGTGGCATCAGATTGAAGATTTTCAGAGTGCTGTTAAGGCTTAACTGGATGAAAAATGTAGAAAACACCCCCTATCATGTATTAACTTTAATTTCCATAGTAGCATGTAACTACATGCACTTTCTGTTCTCTGTGTTAGCCTTATTCGGTCACAGGTCAAACGCATAATCGCATTATTGGTGTACATTTGACCCACTTGACTTGAACTGTTTGTTACGATCTTCTATTTTTGAATACATCACGTGATGTAACATGTTGTATAAATCTATTTATTACATGGCTTGTCTGAATTCCAATGTAGAATGCGGTCTGTTATTTCGTTGCTATGGACGTGGAACGGACTATTTTCTTTGGCGGAAGCAATACAATCGTTTTTAATTTCAATAAACTCCTTTTTAAATCAATAATTCGTGTCAAATTCTTTATTTATTTTGTAGGTAGCCATGTAATAAGCGGGATAATGTATAGAGAGGCGGTCGTTATAGCGAATAACAACCCCTTAAGGCTGATTCGCTTCAGGATCCTGTTCAGCCTGTAGGGGTTGTTATTCGCTATAACGACCGCCTCTCTATACATTATCCCTTACATAATGTATCAGTTCCAAGTTTTACATTTAATTCAGTAATTCACACACTTTTCCACAATATTCAATTTTTTTGAGACCTACCTGTATAGAATGCATACGTGAAAATGGTTGTCTGGTTAGTTTGGCCATACCTTGACTATTTGGGGTCGAGAAATCCTATAAATAGGTGGTAGGGTGCCTGCCATCAGCTGTTCTGCCTCCTTTGTCCAGAAGGCAAAGCGCTGCCCGAAGTTCTGCCCATGCCTATTCAAAAGTATGGTACTTTTAATGTAGCATAATTGTAAAGCAGACCAATGTTTTACTGCTTGAAATGTGTCCTACCTTGCGATCGAGAATTTCTCCAGAATCTGGAGACACCACCACTTCCGAATAGATGGTATGTCAGTCTGTAATACACATGTTGGAGTCTTGCATTGTTTGTTTTTTAACATTCTTGGATACATTCCATGAATTACAACTTACATCCAAAAAGTGAAACATGGCACCAGTACAGATGCAGAGGGCATACTGTTAAAGAGAAAAATAATGATTACGGAGATTTAGGACAAACAGGAAAAAATGAATAGGAATTGTATAAGTTTACCATAAGCATGAATATCCCACAGCTCTGTCCATCTGACTGAACTGGAAATGGCTGAAAAGTAATATACAGTTACTCAGATGTGATGTTGACAACCATATATAGTGTCCGCTGAGCAGAATGAAATGGCAAAATTACATAGTAAGCAAAGTTACATCAAAATCTTTGCCCGTCTTCTCCACCCACGGTCCAATAGCCACTGCTCCAGCAAATTGTCTGGAAAAAAAATTATGCAAAACTGAATCCATAGAACAAGGCTTTTACTCAATCCTGAAGCCAGAGAACAAGGTTTTTTCCTCAATCCTGAAGCCAGAGAACAAGGCTTTTACTCAATCCTGAAGCCAGAGAACAAGGCTTTTACTCAATCCTGAAGCCAGAGAACAAGGCTTTTACTCAATCCTAAAGCCAGAGAACAAGGCTTTTACTCAATCCTAAAGCCAGAGAACAAGGCTTTTACTCAATCCTGAAGCCAGAGAACAAGGCTTTTACTCAATCCTGAAGCCAGAGAACAAGGCTTTTACTCAATCCTGAAGCCAGAGAACAAGGCTTTTACTCAATCCTAAAGCCAGAGAACAAGGCTTTTACTCAATCCTAAAGCCAGAGAACAAGGCTTTTACTCAATCCTGAAGCCAGAGAACAAGGCTTTTACTCAATCCTAAAGCCAGAGAACAAGGCTTTTACTCAATCCTGAAGCCAGAGAACAAGGCTTTTACTCAATCCTAAAGCCAGAGAACAAGGCTAATCCTGAAGCCAGAGAACAAGGCTTTTACTCAATCCTGAAGCCAGAGAACAAGGCTTTTACTCAATCCTGAAGCCAGAGAACAAGGCTTTTACTCAATCCTGAAGCCAGAGAACAAGGCTTTTACTCAATCCTGAAGCCAGAGAACAAGGCTTTTACTCAATCCTAAAGCCAGAGAACAAGGCTAATCCTGAAGCCAGAGAACAAGGCTTTTACTCAATCCTGAAGCCAGAGAACAAGGCTTTTACTCAATCCTAAATCCAGAGAACAAGGCTTTTACTCAATCCTGAAGCCAGAGAACAAGGCTTTTACTCAATCCTGAAGCCAGAGAACAAGGCTTTGCCTGAACAGGATATCAGTCCATTTCACTCAGTTTGATCTGTATTTGTTAAGGCTGTTACACAGTGGCATCAGATTGAAGATTTTCAGAGTGCTGTTCAGGCTTAACTGGATGAAAAATGTAGAAAACACCCCCTATCATGTATTAACTTTAATTTCCATAGTAGCATGTAACTACATGCACTTTCTGTTCTCTGTGTTAGCCTTATTCGGTCACAGGTCAAACCTTGCTAATGTCCTCTGCTTATGCGTTTCAAACCTAAATATGGTTCGGTATTTCTCATCTCCAAACCCATTTGGACATAATGAGTCCAGAAAAATAGCCTCCTTCTTAGCAACTAATAACACCTGTGAAGAACATACTCTATTAATGTCAGCTATAGGGGCACCAACTGGTTTAAAATTATAGGAAAAACTAAAAAACAATGTAACTGTACACAAAGCATGTAGTGGCTTGCTGTTTGTGACCCCCTAGACCATGCTGGCAAAATTATGATGTCTTTAGATTCCACATTGTCCTATGAAAAAAATATATATGTTCAGATCTCCTTTGACATATCTTCACTTAAAGAGGTGTATCTGCTGGACTTGTCAACACATTATGCAACTTACCGGCAAACTAGGTTCCCTTAGTTTCCATTTAGGGACTTCAAATAGGTCAGCAATGTGGACATCCATTCCCTGAATAAAATTGTATGTCTGCATTTCATATACATATCTCACAAAAGCTCCTTGCTCTCCTCTACCTTCCACTTTTGTTGCCAACTGTTTAGACGTTAATGGCTGTATGTAGAGTTATTTTTAGAGGACAATACATCTATACTGTTATACAAGCTGTACAGCGACTACCTTAAGATGCATCACAGTTTCATTTCTATAGTGCTGTCCCATGAAAAGACAAAGTATTTGGGAAAAATGTGAGAGGTGTACTCACTTTTGCACAAATTTATGTGTAAGTCATCAAGGTAAATACAAATACATACATGTCTCCTGGCTGCCTCCTTTACCAGCCTGAAGCACGCATTCCCAATCTGAAAGCACAGAATGTTTTGCATAATTACAATAAAGGCATTAGAACCATCCAAACTCTTTACAGCAATATCCACTTACATTGCTCTCCACCTGTTCATCTAGCCCCAGGCTCCAGAAGTCCTCCCTTTGAAGACAAACTGGGCCATCCAGAACAAAAATTTCTTTTGCTGGACGTGTTCTGTCCAGCACATAGGTCAGCTAGAAATAAAAATATATTCCACCAGTCCAATGTCTTCTGCATCGTTTTGGCTGCCCTCAGTTTCATGGCTATGATCTACACAACAGGAAAGTAAATACTAATCGTCATTGTCAAGTGTCATGTTTATATTTGCTATGTCACCAAGTAGGATTATTACAATACCTTGTGGCCGAAAGTAGGGCCTTAACTGCGCAACATTAACTTTCTGTATTTTCCCTGACACAGCCACACTTGCCACACCCTTCTCTGTCAGGGATGTGAGGGTGAATGGCCCTTGGTGGAGATCCTGCAAACAATTTCCCTTCTTCACCTTCTTTTTGGGCTCCCCAATTAGGACCTCGTCCCCTGCCTTAACTGAGCACTGGCGAACCCCTTTCCTTTTCTTTGCCTCAAAAGCCTTTTTTTGTTTCCCCTGTGCCTTTTCAATGTTTTTCCGCACCTTAAAGATAAGAATATATTACTATGCAAACATTCTTATTCAAATTGAACAAGTCATCCACACAACTCTGAACAAACCGTTTCATTGAGGGCCTTGACTCCAGCTAGTTTTAGCTCCAGCTCCTCCTCTGGGTCCACCAATTCAAAGGCAGCGTCTGTCTCACAGACATTTAACGCCTGTGGTAGACGGGGGTGCCTATTGTACATTAAAAAGTACGGGCTGTACTTGGTGGATCTCTAATTTGAAACAAAAAGTTTTGCATCAAATCACAAAATAAAACTCTTAAAACATGTATGCAATATACGTTATCTAGTCATTTTGTATAATAACCTGTTTTGCAGTGTTTATTCCATAAACTATGGCCTGCAGGTGGATGTCCCAATCATCATGGTGCTGATTAACATATTTTCTGAGAGTCCTCTTTACATTTTGATTAGTTCTCTCATCCTTCAACAAAGAAAGGAATTACTACATGCACTTTAGTATACATTGGCTAAAGTTGACTTTACTGTTTTGCAGGATGTCATGATGGCACACTTACTTGGCCGTTTGACTGGGGATGGTATGCACTTGTGATGGCATGCTTGATGTTCAGCACCACAAATATGTGTGCATTAAGCTGTACATAATTCAGACACACATGGTTATTTTCAATATTTATTGGTCTCAGAAATGACTAATGACCGCTTAAAACAGTGTGAATTGTGATGATTAAGACACATACCTCGTTAACAAATGCACGGCCCCTATCAGTGATGATTTTCCGGATTTTCCATACCAAATTTGTAGAGGTTTGACACAAGTGCCTCAGCCAGCTCAGTGCTGGAGCCACACTTCAAAGGCTCAGCGATTACCCACTTCGTGAAGAGGTCTGTCACCGTGAGGACGTATTGATGGCCCTTCATGGTTTTTTTCAGTGGACCAATGAGGTCCATACCGACCACCTCCCACGGCTCTTTCACCTGTAGAGATATGTAATATTACCACATCACCTAACTTGTTGCTTCAAGTGGTACACCAAGGTAAGCTCTACCTTAATAGGGTGAAGGGCAGGAGACACAGTCTTTATGGGGTCGTTCTTTTGGCATCTGTGACAGCTTTTGACCTGATGGATACATTTATTATTTAGACCAAATAATTATCTGAAGTCAAACAAAGCCACTAAATCAATTCATTGCCTGAGAGCCATAGTGTTAAATTCCATGAAAGTTCCAAAAAAGTACCCAGTCTGCCACATCTGCCTTTATATTATCCCAGTAGTACCCCACAACAACCCTGTCCATGGTCGCCCTCACGCCCCCATGGTTCCCTGTGCCAGGGTTGTTGTGGCACTCCGCCAGGACAGCCCGCCTCTGCTCATCAGACAGCACAACCAGCCTCATGAATTGAGCACTGGGTCCAGTGTAGAATAATTTACTTTCTGTGATAGACAAACAATGTTTGTTAATGTTACGAAATGATTTTGATGCTTTGTTTGGTATTACAATACAGCACTTATGTGCACGTGTCTTTGTTCAGGGATGCAAATTTGATATCAATTTTATGAAATCCATTTTTAACAAGATTACATAACACATTACCTCAGAAAACTTTGGTTTTATTTTTTTCAGTTTGACTCATGCTCCTTAGCCAGTGCACTTTTTTTTTTATAAAGAGCTCATGCTCACCAAAGCTGAATTTGTTTGATCGGCAGATCAAACGTACTGTGAGGGTCTGTTGGGAACGTTTGGCCGAATCTCCTGTCAGAGAGATCTTCAACTCCCACCTCCGGCAGAGCTTCGACCAGATCCCGAGGGAGTCTGGAGATATTGAGTCCGAGTGGACCATGTTCTCCACCTCCATTGTCAACGCGGCCACTCGGAGCTGTGGCCGTAAGGTCTCCGGTGCCTGTCGAGGCGGCAATCCCCGAACCCGGTGGTGGACACCGGAAGTAAGGGATGCCGTCAAGCTGAAGAAGGAGTCCTATCGGGCCTGGTTGGCTTGTGGGACTCCTGAGGCAGCTGATGGGTACCGACGGGCCAAGCGGACTGCAGCCCGGGTGGTTGTGGAGGCAAAAACTCGGGCCTGGGAGGAGTTCGGTGAGGCCATGGAGAAGGACTATCGGTCGGCCTCGAAGAGATTCTGGCAAACCGTCCGGCGCCTCAGGAGGGGGAAGCAGTGCCCTACCAACGCTGTTTACAGTGGAGGTGGGCAGCTGTTGACCTCGACTGGGGATATCACCGGACGGTGGAAGGAATACTTCGAGGATCTCCTCAATCCCGCCGTCACGTCTTCCATTGAGGAAGCAGAGGCTGAGGGCTCGGAGGCGGACTCGTCCATCACCCAAGCTGAAGTCACCGAGGTAGTCAAGAAACTCCTCGGTGGCAAGGCACCGGGGGTGGATGAGATCCGCCCTGAGTACCTCAAGTCTCTGGATGTTGTGGGGCTGTCTTGGCTGACACGCCTCTGCAACATCGCGTGGCGGTCAGGGACAGTACCTTTGGACTGGCAGACCGGGGTGGTGGTCCCTCTTTTCAAGAAGGGGGACCGGAGGGTGTGCTCCAACTATAGGGGGATCACACTTCTCAGCCTCCCTGGGAAAGTCTATGCCAGGGTACTGGAGAGGAGAATCCGGCCGATAGTAGAACCTCGGATTCAGGAGGAACAGTGTGGTTTTCGTCCCGGTCGTGGAACACTGGACCAGCTCTATACCCTCTACAGGGTGCTGGAGGGCTCATGGGAGTTTGCCCAACCAATCCACATGTGCTTTGTGGATTTGGAGAAGGCATTCGACTGTGTCCCTCGCGGCGGCCTGTGGAGGGTGCTCCGGGAGTATGGGGTCCGGGGCCCTTTGCTAAGGGCTATCCGGTCCCTGTACGACCGGAGCAGGAGCTTGGTTCGTATTGCCAGCAGTAAGTCAGACTTGTTCCCGGTGCGTGTTGGACTCCGGCAGGGCTGCCCTTTGTCGCCGGTTCTGTTCATAATTTTTATGGACAGAATTTCTAGGCGCAGCCAGGGGCCGGAGGGGGTCAGGTTTGGGGACCACACAATTTCATCTCTGCTCTTTGCGGATGATGTTGTCGTGTTGGCCTCATCAAGCCAGGACCTCCAGCATGCACTGGGACGGTTTGCAGCCGAGTGTGAAGCGGCTGGGATGAAAATCAGCACCTCCAAATCCGAGGCCATGGTTCTCAGTCGGAAAAGGGTGGTTTGCCCGCTTCAGGTTGGTGGAGAGCTCCTGCCTCAAGTGGAGGAGTTTAAGTATCTTGGGGTCTTGTTCACGAGTGAGGGAAGGATGGAACGGGAGATTGACAGGCGGATCGGTGCAGCTTCTGCAGTAATGCGGTCCCTGTACCGGTCTGTCGTGGTGAAGAAGGAGCTGAGCCGCAAGGCGAAGCTCTCGATTTACCAGTCAATCTACGTTCCTACTCTCACCTATGGTCATGAGCTGTGGGTCATGACCGAAAGGACAAGATCCCGGATACAAGCGGCCGAAATGAGCTTTCTCCGCAGGGTGGCTGGGCGATCCCTTAGAGATAGGGTGAGAAGCTCGGTCACTCGGGAGGAGCTCAGAGTAGAGCCGCTGCTCCTCCACATCGAGAGGGGTCAGTTGAGGTGGCTCGGGCATCTTTTCCGGATGCCTCCTGGATGCCTTCCCGGGAAGGTGTTCCGGGCATGTCCCACCGGGAGGAGACCCCGGGGAAGACCTAGGACACGCTGGAGAGACTATGTCTCCCGGCTGGCCTGGGAACGCCTCGGTGTCCCCCCGGAAGAGCTGGAGGAAGTGTCTAGGGAGAGGGAAGTCTGGGCATCCCTGCTTAGACTGCTGCCCCCGCGACCCGGCCCCGGATAAGCGGTAGAAGATGGATGGATGGATGGATTTATTCCTGTGATGTCAAAGCTGAATTTTCAAAATCATTACTTCAGTGTCACATATCCTTCAGAAATATGAAAACAGTTTGCTGCTTAATATTTTGGAAACTATGATAAATGTTTTCATGATTCTTTGATGAATAAGAATTTCAAAAGAACAGCATTTATTTGAAACAGAAATCTTTTGTAACATTACACATGTTTTAAGTTCATTTTTATCACTTTTCCTTACTGAAAAAAAAAAAAATTGTGACTAACCAACACATTTTTGAACGTGAGCCTGGAGAAATGTAGGCACACTTTTGATCGACTTTTCCACATCTTTAGGGTATTGTGTGTGTGCTCGCGTCTCATTGAGTATGTGCGTGGAGAGTTTGTGTGTGCGCGCGCGTCTCATATGAGTATGTTTTAGGTGTGTCGTTGTGCATTTCTTATGTATTTGTTTAAGCACTGGCTTTGATGAGTTATCCCTTTAGGTATCCAAATCTGGTACCGAACAAGAAGTAATTTTTCAATACTCGATAGGCAATTCGGTCGGTACCTAAAAAGTATCGAACTTGGTAACGTTACCCAGCCCTATCTAGTATTATTTCAAATGCCCACACTCACTTACCTCTTACAGCGAAATTTGCAGCCATTCGTGAGACCTTCTTCTTCAATGCCACATCCACTAACCCGTCAAACAAATATTGCCTAACGGCATCGTAAAGGGCAAACTTCTCATTTCTTTCGCTGAACTCCATTTTCTTTCACTGTGAGTGAATTAAGTCTCGCGGTACAAATATGCGCATGCATGGAACATATCGTGCAGTGTCGTAAATCGTCGCAAAATAGAATTATCATTTGCGCATGCGCGTTTTCTACTGCGTCTACTACGCATGCGTAGAACGGATCGTGCAGGTGGAACGAATCGTGTGCATCTACTACGCATGCATAGAACGGATCGTGCAGGTGGAACAAATCGTGTGCATCTACTACGCATGCATAGAACGGATCTTGCAGGTGGAACGAATCGTGTGCGTCTACTACGCATGCATAGAACGGATCTTGCAGGTGGAACGAATCGTGTGCATCTACTACGCATGCGTAGAACGGATCGTGCAGGTGGAACGAATCGTGTGCGTCTACTACGCATGCATAGAACGGATCGTGCAGGTGGAACGAATCGTGTGCGTCTACTACGCATGCATAGAACGGATCTTGCAGGTGGAACGAATCGTGTGCATCTACTACGCATGCATAGAACGGATCGTGCAGGTGGAACGAATCGTGTGCGTCTACTACGCATGCATAGAACGGATCGTGCAGGTGGAACGAATCGTGTGCGTCTACTACGCATGCATAGAACGGATCTTGCAGGTGGAACGAATCGTGTGCGTCTACTACGCATGCATAGAACGGATCTTGCAGGTGGAACGAATCGTGTGCGTCTACTACGCATGCATAGAACGGATCGTGCAGGTGGAATGAATCGTGTGCATCTACTACGCATGCGTAGAACGGATCGTGCAGGTGGAATGAATCGTGTGCATCTACTACGCATGCGTAGAACGGATCGTGCAGGTGGAATGAATCGTGTGCGTCTACTACGCATGCGTAGAACGGATCGTGCAGGTGGAATGAATCGTGTGCGTCTACTACGCATGCGTAGAACGGATCGTGCAGGTGGAATGAATCGTGTGCGTCTACTACGCATGCGTAGAACGGATCGTGCAGGTGGAATGAATCGTGTGCATCTACTACGCATGCGTAGAACGGATCGTGCAGGTGGAATGAATCGTGTGCATCTACTACGCATGCATAGAACGGATCGTGCAGGTGGAATGAATCGTGTGCATCTACTACGCATGCGTAGAACGGATCGTGCAGGTGGAATGAATCGTGTGCGTCTACTACGCATGCGTAGAACGGATCGTGCAGGTGGAATGAATCGTGTGCATCTACTACGCATGCGTAGAACGGATCGTGCAGGTGGAATGAATCGTGTGCGTCTACTACGCATGCATAGAACGGATCGTGCAGGTGGAATGAATCGTGTGCATCTACTACGCATGCGTAGAACGGATCGTGCAGGTGGAATGAATCGTGTGCATCTACTACGCATGCGTAGAACGGATCGTGCAGGTGGAATGAATCGTGTGCATCTACTACGCATGCATAGAACGGATCGTGCAGGTGGAATGAATCGTGTGCATCTACTACGCATGCGTAGAACGGATCGTGCAGGTGGAATGAATCGTGTGCGTCTACTACGCATGCGTAGAACGGATCGTGCAGGTGGACTGAATCGTGTGCGTCTACTACGCATGCGTAGAACGGATCGTGCAGGTGGAATGAATCGTGTGCATCTACTACGCATGCGTAGAACGGATCGTGCAGGTGGAATGAATCGTGTGCATCTACTACGCATGCGTAGAACGGATCGTGCAGGTGGAATGAATCGTGTGCGTCTACTACGCATGCGTAGAACGGATCGTGCAGGTGGAATGAATCGTGTGCGTCTACTACGCATGCGTAGAACGGATCGTGCAGGTGGAATGAATCGTGTGCGTCTACTACGCATGCGTAGAACGGATCGTGCAGGTGGAATGAATCGTGTGCGTCTACTACGCATGCGTAGAACGGATCGTGCAGGTGGAATGAATCGTGTGCGTCTACTACGCATGCGTAGAACGGATCGTGCAGGTGGAATGAATCGTGTGCGTCTACTACGCATGCGTAGAACGGATCGTGCAGGTGGAATGAATCGTGTGCGTCTACTACGCATGCGTAGAACGGATCGTGCAGGTGGAATGAATCGTGTGCATCTACTACGCATGCATAGAACGGATCGTGCAGGTGGAATGAGTCGTGTGCATCTACTACGCATGCGTAGAACGGATCGTGCAGGTGGAATGAATCGTGTGCATCTACTACGCATGCATAGAACGGATCGTGCAGGTGGAATGAATCGTGTGCATCTACTACGCATGCGTAGAACGGATCGTGCAGGTGGAATGAATCGTGTGCATCTACTACGCATGCGTAGAACGGATCGTGCAGGTGGAATGAATCGTGTGCGTCTACTACGCATGCGTAGAACGGATCGTGCAGGTGGAATGAATCGTGTGCGTCTACTACGCATGCGTAGAACGGATCGTGCAGGTGGAATGAATCGTGTGCGTCTACTACGCATGCGTAGAACGGATCGTGCAGGTGGAATGAATCGTGTGCATCTACTACGCATGCGTAGAACGGATCGTGCAGGTGGAATGAATCGTGTGCATCTACTACGCATGCGTAGAACGGATCGTGCAGGTGGAATGAATCGTGTGCGTCTACTACGCATGCGTAGAACGGATCGTGCAGGTGGAATGAATCGTGTGCGTCTACTACGCATGCATAGAACGGATCGTGCAGGTGGAATGAATCGTGTGCATCTACTACGCATGCGTAGAACGGATCGTGCAGGTGGAATGAATCGTGTGCATCTACTACGCATGCGTAGAACGGATCGTGCAGGTGGAATGAATCGTGTGCATCTACTACGCATGCATAGAACGGATCGTGCAGGTGGAATGAATCGTGTGCATCTACTACGCATGCGTAGAACGGATCGTGCAGGTGGAATGAATCGTGTGCATCTACTACGCATGCGTAGAACGGATCGTGCAGGTGGAATGAATCGTGTGCATCTACTACGCATGCATAGAACGGATCGTGCAGGTGGAATGAATCGTGTGCATCTACTACGCATGCGTAGAACGGATCGTGCAGGTGGAATGAATCGTGTGCATCTACTACGCATGCGTAGAACGGATCGTGCAGGTGGAATGAATCGTGTGCATCTACTACGCATGCGTAGAACGGATCGTGCAGGTGGAATGAATCGTGTGCATCTACTACGCATGCGTAGAACGGATCGTGCAGGTGGAATGAATCGTGTGCATCTACTACGCATGCGTAGAACGGATCGTGCAGGTGGAATGAATCGTGTGCATCTACTACGCATGCGTAGAACGGATCGTGCAGGTGGAATGAATCGTGTGCATCTACTACGCATGCGTAGAACGGATCGTGCAGGTGGAATGAATCGTGTGCGTCTACTACGCATGCATAGAACGGATCGTGCAGGTGGAATGAATCGTGTGCGTCTACTACGCATGCGTAGAACGGATCGTGCAGGTGGAATGAATCGTGTGCATCTACTACGCATGCGTAGAACGGATCGTGCAGGTGGAATGAATCGTGTGCATCTACTACGCATGCGTAGAACGGATCGTGCAGGTGGAATGAATCGTGTGCGTCTACTACGCATGCATAGAACGGATCGTGCAGGTGGAATGAATCGTGTGCGTCTACTACGCATGCGTAGAACGGATCGTGCAGGTGGAATGAATCGTGTGCATCTACTACGCATGCGTAGAACGGATCGTGCAGGTGGAATGAATCGTGTGCGTCTACTACGCATGCGTAGAACGGATCGTGCAGGTGGAATGAATCGTGTGCGTCTACTACGCATGCATAGAACGGATCGTGCAGGTGGAATGAATCGTGTGCATCTACTACGCATGCGTAGAACGGATCGTGCAGGTGGAATGAATCGTGTGCGTCTACTACGCATGCGTAGAACGGATCGTGCAGGTGGAATGAATCGTGTGCATCTACTACGCATGCGTAGAACGGATCGTGCAGGTGGAATGAATCGTGTGCATCTACTACGCATGCGTAGAACGGATCGTGCAGGTGGAATGAATCGTGTGCATCTACTACGCATGCGTAGAACGGATCGTGCAGGTGGAATGAATCGTGTGCATCTACTACGCATGCGTAGAACGGATCGTGCAGGTGGAATGAATCGTGTGCGTCTACTACGCATGCGTAGAACGGATCGTGCAGGTGGAATGAATCGTGTGCGTCTACTACGCATGCGTAGAACGGATCGTGCAGGTGGAATGAATCGTGTGCATCTACTACGCATGCGTAGAACGGATCGTGCAGGTGGAATGAATCGTGTGCATCTACTACGCATGCATAGAACGGATCGTGCAGGTGGAATGAATCGTGTGCGTCTACTACGCATGCGTAGAACGGATCGTGCAGGTGGAATGAATCGTGTGCGTCTACTACGCATGCGTAGAACGGATCGTGCAGGTGGAATGAATCGTGTGCGTCTACTACGCATGCATAGAACGGATCGTGCAGGTGGAATGAATCGTGTGCGTCTACTACGCATGCGTAGAACGGATCGTGCAGGTGGAATGAATCGTGTGCGTCTACTACGCATGCGTAGAACGGATCGTGCAGGTGGAATGAATCGTGTACCGACAACGCCCACCTGTAGGGCAAAAAAAAAAAAAGCCTTTCCTCCATTGCCCACCAGTCATTTTTTATCAGATTTGAAGTTAGTATTAATGTATGTAGTAAAACAGTGTTATTAAAAGATCAAATTCAATATATACCGCTTATTCATGATGCATACTTTGTACAGGTAAGCAGATGAACACATAACAAATTATTTATAACATAATAATATTGTTTGTCTTCTCCCCTTTACAGTATTGTTTGCCATCTAGTCCTGATCACAGAGTTTAGCTCCAAACCCAATTAAGCAGACCTGAGCAGCTGATCCAGGATCATCAGAAACTCTGCAGAACTTTGGTCTGGACACCAGTGTTGTAAGTTCAGAACATTTTGCAGGAGATCTCAACATTGTCTCTCAAGGTCCACTTACATGCAGAGGTTTACTCCAACCTAGTCCAGCACACCTGAACAAGCTAACCAAGGTGCTAAACTCTGGGTGCATATCACTCAGGTCTCTAGCTCAGTAGTCAGTGGTTAAGGGCCGTCTTTATCACAAAATCCTTACAGTGCACTGAAACATTCGCTCCCTAAAAACTCACTATGTTATCGGAAGTTCTGAAGCTCAAAACTTTAATCACACGAGACAGTTCGCTACAAAATTACATGTGATAGGCACTAGCGATTTCGATTGTAGGTGGGCCTCCAGACAACTGGATGGGCCAGTTAAAATAAGGCAAAAAAACAAAAAAAACGGGTTCCCCTTCATCTCCATTTCAGCGCTTTTCTGCGGCACTGAGGACTGCAACTCAGTAACCTACCTGAATTTAATGCGTGATTAAGCATAAAAAAAAACGTAGGATTTTTTTTGTTTCTTTTTAATACAATTAAAATTTCATTTAATTTATTGTTTAATAAAATTATAGGCCTATTATTTTTAGTTTATTAACAACCGCAACAACAACAACACACACACACACACACACACACACACACACACTTCTCTGCATATATTCAGACAAAATTAAGATATCTGACAAAACAATGAAGATATTTTACAAACCAACCGCCAGGGACGTGCAAAATAGTTCCTCAAAAGCAGGCGCCAGCTCAAAAGTAAAAATTGATCACTATAATTAATTTATATAATTAAATAGGCTCAATAATGTAAACGAGGATTTATGTAGTGTAACTGTAAATACAATACATAAGTTACACACTCATATTATACACTCATATTACATCTCGTTAAATATGATTATGACCGTTTGTAATTGTTAGACACCGATAAACACTGCGCGCTGACAGACAGCAAATCAGTTAACGTTAGGCTATTTAAGTTAAATTACATAACGTTACACGGGTTCATAACTATCATGTTAACTTGACCTAAAAATAACAGATTTTACAACTCTAACTTTAATTGATAACTGAAATGAAATCAACCATCTGTAATATTTAATTAACTCAATTATGTAAAGTTATAATGGAAGTACAACATTTAGGCCATGAAATACATTCATTTAATATAATTAATGTAATAATTTCTTTTGAATGTATAAATGTCATCAGTACGTTTGTCAATACAGATACTGTAAATATTTGACTGAAATATAATTTTTTCTTTTTCTCCCTTTTCCATGTGTGTAATCAGATAATTGGTGCTGCTCTGTGCAAGTATTCTGTGGGAATCACTGTCTGACACATTCTCCGTGTTTGCATTGTAGATTTGTCATATACATTTACAAAAACATTCTTTGCACCATATAAATATTTTCATAAAAATGTTGCTTACGTTATCTGTTAATTTTGGGAATCAAATTTTTTAAATGAGATGTTCCTCACCCCCTGAACAAATACTGTATTTGAAAGGTTGTTTGTCCTCTCTCTTTTCAGTATTTATTGTCGTCTAATCCTGATTGCAGAATTGAGCTCCAACCCCAGTTAAGCAGACCTGAACCAGTTGATCGAGGTCCTCAGGATCAGCAGAAACTACAGACAGGATGGGGCTAAACTCCTCCATGACCAGGACTGGACACCACTGCTGTAAGTGATCAATCTAGTCATGTTCAGAACATTTAGCAGGGGATCTCAGCTCCTGCAGACTTTAGCACCAGCCCTGGTCCAGCACGCCTGAACAAGCTAATCGAGCTCTTTTGGTTAAAAGAGCAAGTGAGATTGATCAGGTCTGGACATAAACTGCAAGACAGTGCACTTTGAGGACCAGATTTATAGACTAATATTCAGTTGTCTTCTCTTTTTTCCTTAATTGTGATGCGTGTCAAACAGCTAAATAAACCCAAAAGAGAGCCACTCAGGCACAGGTCACTCTTTTTCTGTGTATTTTTTTTTAAATAAAAATGACATATTCATGCTGCAAGTAAAAACTATCAATGATTTCTTGAAAAAGACATTAAAAGGATTGTTCTTCATGTTGTTCCAAACATGTATCATTTACTTTTTTCTGTGAAATACAAAAGAAGATATTCTGAATTATATTTAATCTGTTTTGGTCATACAATGAAAATCCAATTGAGTAATTTTTCAAAATATCATCTTCCACAGAAGAAATCATGCAGGTTTGGAGTGTCATGAAGTTGACAAAATGAATGACATGAATAGGGCTGTATTCTCCCAGTCGATTAGTCGATTATTTGGTCGATACGTTCTGGCTCGACCAAAATTCTGATTGGTCGATTTTTTGCCGCGTTCATTTCATCAGTTTTTCCGCGTTCATTTCATCAGTTTTGCCGCGTTCATCAGGTGGAAACATAGACTGTAAAAAAAGATGGACGACGCCCCTTCGCTCTCTTCCATTGATGAGAACTGAAGCCGCCAGAGTCCCGTGCTGCGTTCCAGTCCAAAATTGTCATGCCCTTCACTTGCAAACTTCCCTCCGTCTCGTTCACTCGGATGTACGTCATTGCGAGTGCCCACTACTGGCGGAAACTGCAATGGGCTGAACTGGAACGTCCTAAGCCCTTGATCACTTGGAATCAGCTGTGGAGTTGATTTATTATTTACATTTTTTTCTTTAAGAATTTGTTTAATGCAGCATCCAAATGTTTATGTGTGTTTGGGTTGTTTTAAACAAAAAAAATATATAATTAATATATCATAGAGTTGTCTGTTGTGGTGGTGATTAGATGAGATATGTGGTGACGTCACAATCGTACTGCATTGTGGGACATATAGGTGCCTGAAGTGTACATTTGAAGCAGACTCGCTCCCTCGGTCAAAATCGAGGGAACGAGGGTCTGTCCATATAAACTTCCCTCGTCCACTTCACGAAGTGGAACGCACTTCAAAATGGCGGCAGGGATTCCCCCGAGGGGAAGTGCTTAGGGAAGTTCGCAAGTGCGTGTCTAAAAGTGGACTGGAACGCAGCACAGATATGGCGCTGACATATTGGAACTTGAGTCTGCGCAGTAGCGATCTCGGGACCAGACCTGCGCAGTAGTGAGCAGGAAGTAAAGCCGCGAGATCAACGCTCCGCCCTCACTCTCTCCGAATGCACTCAGGGAGAGTGGATTCTGCACACTTTTTTACAAATTGATTGCAGTTAGACAAGAGGCTTGTTAAAATATAGTAAATACAATCTCCTCAGTCCTCCGAAGATCCCGAAAAAAAATGTCCGTTGGTGCTTCAGTGACTACTTAGCTCAGAGAACCTGTCAATCACAGCTGTCAATCATGACGTTACACCACCGCATCACGTAACTAACTAAAAAGCAACTTATTTTTGAAACAGACACTTGAACTTACATCAGCGTGATAAAATTGACAGCAAATGAAATAAACCACCTTTGGAAAAAATATATTTGAAGTGTAATTTAATTGTTTAGTTGGTCTCACCTCACGTCCCGTTGACTAACACGGGGAGGCGGGACTTATAACCTATACTAGGACCAGTCACCGGGGGGCGATCGAGACGTTTTGGCTTCACTTTTGAGGGCTTGTGCGGCACGCTTGGGTGGAAAGCACTAATTGCTAATGGGGGTGTTTTCAGAGCACGGCTGTTTCACAGGTAACAGTCTGTCTTCAGAACACCCCCCTTGTTTTCACGTCTTTTGGATTAGCCCAACCTACTGGAGAAGAGAGAGACAGATTGAAGAAAGTAGGCTACTAGAAGGTTTGCTGAATATTATTACTTGATCTGGTTTGTTTAATAAATATTATTTTTTTTATTAAAGTGGACGTGCCTTTTGTGTTTAAGAGTAAAAGCTTTAAGTTAATAACGTTAGTCTATTCGATTCGGGTCTCAGCCAGCCGCGAAGTTTAGCTCCTATGTTCAGCCAGCCTCTGTGCGAGCTGCAGTGTCTGTCAGTTATTATAATACTTATGACAAAAACAATTGTCTAAATTATGTTGCATATTCCTAAAAAGTACTTGTGATATCACTAGTTGACAACATAGTTGATATTGATATTGCGCAGGTGCACATGAGGCAACGCTGTCAGAGCCGACAGACTTGTGTGTCAGACTCATTTCAGTGCAAAATAATTAGGCCAAAAACGATTTAATATACTGCAAATAACCCTGCTAGTTTTTTATGTTTATTTATAATTCATTTAGGCGGACAACAAGGCTACAAATTACTGCGCACAGCGCACAGCTAATTAAAGGGATAGTTCACTTTGAAATTAATTTTTGATATGTTTTAGCTTACCTCAAGGGCATCCAAGATGTAGGTGTCTTTGTTTCCGCAGTAGTTTCAATTTTGATATTTTTAGGTCAAACCGTTCTTGTCTGTCAGTCATATAATGCAGGTCGATGGTCACTGTCTCAAAACACAAGCACAGAGTCCAAATTAAAACAATTCCCCATCGTCCAAATGAAACAATTCCCCATCATAAGTACACATTGATGGCCTAAGACACGAAACGAGCGGTTTGTGTGAGAAAACGAACAGTATTTATATCGTTGTTATCTCTTGAACACAGCACACGTCCGAATGATCTGACGGCGCGGGCGGGTATAGATATATACATAGATGTCGCCTTGTGCTGTGTTCAAGAGATAACAACGATATAAATACTGTTCGTTTTCTCACACAAACCGCTCGTTTCGTGTCTTAGGCCATCAATGTGTACTTATGATGGGGAATTGTTTCATTTGGACGATGGGGAATTGTTTTAATTTGGACTCTGTGCTTGTGTTTTGAGACAGTGACCATCGACCTGCATTATATGACTGACAGACAAGAACGGTTTGACCTAAAAATATCAAAATTGAAACTACTGCGGAAACAAAGACACCTACATCTTGGATGCCCTTGAGGTAAGCTAAAACATATCAAAAATTAATTTCAAAGTGAACTATCCCTTTAATGTAACGTTTTTTTCCCTAACGTCATTTTTAGTCGAAAATGTCTGGACTTTAGTCGACCAAGATTTTCTTTGGTTGATTACAGCCCTAGACATGAAGTTAACAAAATGATTCTTTACATTGTGTTGATAATTTTAGTAAGTTGTTCTCATGCTCTTATTTCATCATGCCCTTAATTGGTTTACTTTCTGTATGATTCTCTTTCAACAACACCGCCTAAATTTGTTTTTAATAATAATAAACAACACCTGTACCTATTCTTCCGGAACTCAATTTATTCTAAGGTCTCTCCAGTCAAAGTGCATTTAGAGGTTCTCAGAAGATTCTTTGTTTCCTGAGGTGGACATGTCCTAACCCTTGGAAAAACACAAGTGTATAAATTACACTTGGAACCACCCTTGTTTTATGTTTTTTTTATATAATTTTTTATATGTTAACATTTCAATTGTTGTTGTTTTTTCTCACTTTAGATGCTGACACAAAAAACAGCCAGGCCACAGCATCCGAAGGGGTTGATCCTGATCCTGTTAAATCATAATGCAAGAGACTGGGATGTTGGAAGGAGCAGAAGCCTGGAGATCTGGCGAAGATCTACTGGTATCCGAGGGGAATGATTTATTTTATTAGAGGATTCATAATCCAATTTTTTTTTTCACAATTTACATGCTGACGACTGGATGCTGGCTACTGAAAATTCAGTTTTAACATCCTAGAAATAATTACTTTGTAAAAAAAGATTAAAACAGAAAACAGTTATTTTAAGTTGCAACAATATTTCAGAATATTACTCTTTTTAATGTATTTATTAAATAAATGCTGCTTTGATGAGATGAAGGGATTTCTTTCAAAAGTATTTAAAAAATCTTACTGACCCCAAACTTTTGAACGGTAATGTATTGTATTGTGTATATATATTTTACATGACTGTGAATAAATAAAATTATTTGAAACATATGACTTCTAATGTACTACTTCGACTTTCAACAAGTGCAATTATTTTCCATGTATTGTGGCAAATGCAAAGTACAACCAAAAACATATCTTGTTGTTTGTTAAGGCCACAGGTGTATTACAACACATCTTTGCAATGTCTGCAGTATGTCCACATTTTTCCCAGTGTACCCACAGTATGCCCACACTTTTCCCCACAGTATGCCCACACTTTTCCCCACAGTATGCCCACACTTTTCCCCACAGTATGCCCACACTTTTCCCCACAGTATGCCCACACTTTACCCCACAGTATGCCCACACTTTTCCCCACAGTATGCCCACACTTTTCCCCACAGTATGCCCACACTTTTCCCCACAGTATGCCCACACTTTTCCCCACAGTATGCCCACACTTTTCCCCACAGTATGCCCACACTTTTCCCCACAGTATGCCCACACTTTTCACAGTGCACCCACAGTATGCCCACACTTAACCCAATGTACCCACAGTATACCCACACTTTGCCCACAGTGTGGACTTGCTGTGGGCCCACTCTGGGTCTCATAGTGTGGGGCCCATATGTGCCCCGCATTTCACGCCAGTATCTGGCCCAATGGGGGCCCACTCTACTTCGTGTGGGCCAACCCACAGTCAGCCCACACTTTGGGCTGTCCCGATGGGGCCCCATAGTGTGGGGCCCACATGTGCCCCACATTTCACGCCGGTATCTGTGCCCACAGTGGGCTGCCCGCAAGGGCCCTATTCAGGCCCCAAAGGAGCATGTTTGCTGGGGGGGGGGGCGTCCCCCGGACTTCCGCATCTGGTCCACTTTGTAACGTTCGCTGAAGGACGTTCTGAGGACATTTGTCCGGGCCAGTTTGCGAACGCCCCTATTTCGTCTCCCTCACCTTACATTTCCATGACAACACTTGCAAAATCCAGTCGCCCATGTGACCTGACACCACGCAACTCAGACTAAACGAATAATTAAAACATTAACATTTAAATATTGGATTTAAAAGGGGATTTGTTTATTCATTGAAATACATAAATTTAACTGTGATAATGGATTTTATCTAAAAAACATGTTTTTTGTTTTGCAGATTGACATTATAGTTTTAGTGCATATTAGTAAAAATATTATTTGAATTAATTGTAAAATTAAGTTCATGTTAAAAATGTTAGCGTTTTAATGTTAATGTTAATAACTTTCATGTTAGATGTAATCAAATCATGAGTCTGTTTCAGCCGTTATAATTTAAACATCAAAAACATGATAATTGATTCAACTGAATATAGGCTACAATTTATTATGTATAAAATAGGCTATTCCACATTCATGTAGACAATAAGGCTGAATCGAGACTGGAGGAGTGGAAAAGCACATTGCTGGAAAGAAAGTGGAAAATAACACAGGTAAGGTAAGACAAATAAAAGTATCCTAACCATTTACCTGGCAAACTGTTGGTCAGGCGAAGGTGACTGGTTTTATTCAAAATAAGTTATTTTAGGAAACATATTAATCTAATTATTGCACTTAAGACTGACAGCACATGCAGCGTTTGACGAAGTTGTCCGCCGTGTACCGCTGCTAACCGTTATGCTAACACTACGAAGCTAACGTTATAAATGAAATGGAAATGAGACGACGTTATATTTCACAGATATGGATATATTATATAGACATATAAAATCATAACACTACTGAATGTGTTCATTTTGTTGTTTTAGGTAGATGCCAAGGGGAAGAATTGCTGTATGGTAAATAAATCACGGCTGACTTCGAGTTGTGCCTAACAACCCCTTCAGTCGTTCAGTGCATTTGTTTAATCACCACTAGGGGGCCTCAAAATGTCATTAAGATTCATTAAAATCAGCTAAACTATTGAAATCAAGGCATATAATATATTAATTCATCCCCTGTTTTTGTTTTTGTCTTTGAAGAATCAGTGTTCTCACGGTGTTGAAAAGCCGAAGCCTGATTAATCGCAGCTGAAAGTGTGATTTCTAGACCTGGAAAAGTCATGCAAATTAGTCACATCTTAAAACCATGGGCATTTATTTTTATGATGAATGTGCATTTGTGTAGTTAGTCCGAGGTAAAGCTGTGATTGCACAGTTGATCGTCATTAATCTTAATCCAGTAAATCATGAGTCATGTAAATTCACTGGTGGAAAAGAGTGGAAGCCTGAAGGACGTTCGTTTTGAATCCTGCAGTTTGATGAGCAGAAACTAGGAGTGTCCTGATACTGTTGTGGGAGACTGAGGCTGTAAACAGGAAACACTGACTTAATCCATGCAGTCATTAAAGACGCATGATCTTAAAAGAGATGCAAAACCCTTCACTAAAGCCAGAATGCTTGTAAATCTGAGGCTTGAGTCCTCCGAAACATGGTGGCTAAGGCTCAGAAGTTCATCATCAGAGAGGTGTTATAATTCATGTCAGGTTGTCAAGGAACCCTTTCTGTACCTCAAATGTCAGGAACACTGGGTCCGTCTGATAATACGAGGCGTCGGACTTGCAGCAAGCAAACCTGGATCCCTTGTGCATCAGTTAAACAGTTACACACAGGTCCATAGTGGACACAAATGTCTGTCAAAAAACTTTACAGACTTTTAAGGAAGACCCTTGGCAGATTATTGCTGAAGTAAAACAAGTTTAAAAAGTAAAACAGAACAAAAAAAATATTATATAGGTTTAGGTTTATGAAAATGATTTATGAACATTATTTTATATAAAATATATATTTTAGGAAACATGTTGAACTAAAACTGAAGCCATAAATCTAAAGAAGTTTTGTTCCAAATGTGAGGTTGATATCTCAATAAATGAGCTTTCAGTGAGATTGTGTGTGGGCGCAGTAACAGGTTTCCCCATTAGATGCAGGAAAACTCACTGGGACACACAGTGGTCAGTGACACACACACACACACACACACACACACACACACACACACACACACACACATTTATTGCTGCATAATTCATCAGAAAACAGGAATAAAAAGAGTTTTTGCTTTATAGGCCTGACCGGAGGAAATGGCACCATCTGGTATAAAAACAGAAACACAAATTACATTTAGATTTTTAAGCCTTGCCAACAGAATGAACGCCTCTTAACAAAGACTGCATCATTTTATAGTTAAAAGGCCCTGGGATTATAAATTTCAGTTTTAATGGGTTTCAATGCGGACATTTTTGTCCAAAAGGTCCCGAGAGATTTTGTGTTACTAGTGCAAAATAGATTTATTAAAGGAAATGGGGGTGAAATAGTAAAATTCCAATAAAAATACACACCTGAGCCAAAATCTGTGCAGTTACAGGCATTAACAGGCAACGTTATCCACACACAAAACTAATGTCCATAAGGACACACAAGGGTTAAATCACTTTCTGAGTGTCAGTGACTGTTTACCATAGTAATTAATGCAGTAAAACTAATCTGTCTAGACACTTGAGCATATCAAGATATCAAAACAAGATTTAGTTTTTATAAATTCAGCACAAGCTCACTTTTCAATCATAGCATTTTGAATTGAGTGATTGAAGTTTGTTGGGTTTTAAAACATGAAGCACGCGAAAGTCTTGGATGGTTTCTGGGCGACAGCCTTTGTGGAGCTGGTTGTGGATGTGAATGTGATGAATTGTGTGTGAAATGATTGAAAACCAGAGAAGAGAAGTCAGTCTCTTATGGCAATGCTCATCAAGTCTGCATTTATTTGATCAAAAATACAGTATAAACAGTAACATTGTGAAATATTACCCAAACCTTTGACCGGTACTGTGTGTGCAACTCTTGCTTTTCATTAGCCGTCGCGCTTGACATCATCTGGTGTGGACGACTTTACAGTGCAAGTGCAGGAAACAGTGTTTATTAGTATGTTAATAAATTAAACAATATGAAAACAAAGTTTTCAACATCAAGCAACACAATGAAATGTTTTCACTAGTGTGTGCAGGACACTATAGTTAACTTATGTAAGTCAGGAGAGCACAATAAAGTAAACTGTGACATATTATACCCAAATATTACTCATACCAGTAACATTTATAAAAACTGGGGCCCAAAAATGATTCGGACACTTTGAGCTGATCATGTTTTGCTGAAGTGTTTAATTGCTAATGCTCTTTTTACACACAGACTGAACAAAATGAAGCATTGCTTGATGATTGGTCGAGCTAAACTGGTATTATCTAATTGTGTAGTTAAATTTAACAGCTGACAGATATTCAACATAATCCATGTGTGAGACAGTCTAACAGAAGGACGGACAAAACCAGTCAAATATCAACTGAGTTCTGCTCATATTTACTACCATTTCTTAAACTACCGCCAGTAAACTGTGCTAATGTGAGGAAGGTGTGTGAATAAGTGTTGGTTTGACTGTAGGTGGCGCTGTCACACACATGTGTCTGCCGGTATAGCGCAGGAATACGGTGTTGTGAATGTGAGATTTGGCGTGCTGTGATTGGCTGCTCACTCCATAAGTCCCGCCTCTCGCTTTTGCTGTGCGCACTCGCAAAATCCCCCTGAATGGCCTGACCCAGTGCCCGTAAACGCACTTTATCTCGTCATATTCCGCCTTGAAATGACTCGTGTATCTGGTGTCCGTGATGTCTCTTGTGGCTCAGGGCGTCGGCTGCTCCGTCGGGTCCAGCGTGTCTCTCCTGGTCTCGTCCTCCAGCTCTCGGCTCGTCATGTCCTCCGCCAGCAGGCCGATCCTCAGCGTCAGGTCGTCTAGCTTGGGCTGGAGGAGGGCGAGGTCCTGCCTGACGGTGAAGACTGTGGGCTTCAGGTCGTGTGTGAAGCTCAGGGTGCGGCGCAGCTTGGCCCGCCCGCTCTCCAGCGCCAGGAGCCGCTCCGCCAGCTGCCGGTTGTCCTCGGAGAGCTGGTGCAGGAGTGTGTGTGTGCGGTCCAGCCTCTGACCGCTGCTCTCGGCGCTGCTCTTCAGCTCGGACACGCGGTCGATGCTGCCGGCCAGCAGGTCCCCGATGCGCTTCACCATCAGCTTCTCGGTGCGGGACAGCTCCTCCTCCAGGCCGCGTGTGTGTGTGTGCAGCTCCTCCAGCT